>OY365810.1:2336185-3021185 GCA_959347315.1 Bimastos eiseni | reverse complement strand
GGCAAGGGAAGGGACTGGGTACATGACCTCATGTGCCGATGCTGAGAAAATGAAGCTGCTGCAAGCACTTAGGCTCTCGCGACCGTATCAGAGCAGCCTATCAAGGCATTGCTCTCAGTCTTGTTTCTCGTAACTATGCATTGATAGCTCCTAAGTGTCGCAGTGTGGCCGATTGGTTAGTACGGTCAGCCCGTAACGCTCATTGTGCGGGTTCGACCCTCGTCCGATGTGTCACTATGTAGGGACCTTGAGTAAGTCCTTCGCACACAATTGCTCTACATTACATCTGCAGTTGCGTCGTCGAGGCGCGTGTGAACTTCTGAACTTAAGTGTAAGAAGGGCGATATCAAATAACAGTTGTATTGTATTATACGAACACATTAAGCAGTGTTCAATTAATTATTAATTAATTGGAATCCTCGCGACAGCATTGCACTTGTTATAAACCGCGCTTCTTATACGCCTAAAGGTCTCCAAAATTGTTGCCAATATCCGACGCATCGTGCCAGGCGTTGCTTTAACTATGGTATGCTGTATAAAGACCATATAATTATTGCATCGTTGGTAGTAAGGTATAATGGATTCAACAGCCTTTATTTCAGTGAGGGTCAATATAATTCGCCGAAATTATACTGCCCGCATTTACCAATCGTTGGATTTAATACGAGCGACAGCACAGTCATAAATTCAGCTGTCGCACTTAGATTTACATCTAATTGAAAGTTGAAATACGGCGACCAATATTTATTGGCTCATCGACTCTCTCAGAGAATAGATGCCGACCGATAGCTAGTAACAAGTACTTTACACCTTTATGGTGTACGGCTGACAAGGGATCGACGACAAGGTGTGAAAATATTCAACACATTTCAGCAGTTTAGGCCGAAATTTGCTGGAGATGGCCTTAGCAACGTGTTGTTCGATGTTAATAACACAGAAATGAATAATAAGCCCAATTTGCGGTTAAATTAACAGAGAATTAATGAATGGCAATATTATACTTTTTGTGAATGCTAAGCTGCCTAAAATGTAGGTTAATAGGGCCCTAATTATAGTTTAAAGTTGAAATGATTAAAAAAAATATTCAACCTTTTTACGTTGTATGATTGAAAACATTTCTTTTTGTCTTGGTTCGATAAATACGAAAACATAATGTGCGGCAGAACAGACAGTATTGGTGATCGTTCTCACTTTCTCAGCCTCGGCGCAGTGTGGTACCGGTGGCCCAGTGGTGGGTCCATGTCTGCACGTAATCAGACCAATTATTGAAAATCCTGTCAAAAATGCCTTCCGCTTACTTCGCTAGGTTGCGCCAATAGTTCAGAGATATGCAAAGAAATTTTCATTATTGAGCTAAACATGTCTTCAGAATAACATCTGTGCATTATCGTATTGTTATAATCTATTTCCTATTTCTTATGGGCCTAATGGTTCCAATTGCCGTTCGTTGCGTGTTCTACGCAGGAAGTCGGTTATAAAGTTATGACAAACACCTTTTTATCTATTGAATATTATCAATATAGGTGCATAGCTAGGCGGTTATTTTCAATTACAATATAGATGTGTTGGTTAAGATTTTTGGTAACGACGTTCTGAAGTGTCGTTTATGAAATTTGAAGATGCAAGCAAGAAAAATTATAGGAGGAGTGTATCGACGTTATGGAAGTTACGCTAATTGCTCGTGACCCAACCGCAAAGTATTTACAAGTTCTTCAAGAGTTTTCTTTAGTCGTGGCTCGGCTGGGAGCGCTTCTGAGTAGGTTTCTTGAAGGGTGCTGTATAAATGCTCAGAATGAATGAATGAATGTACGCATGATTGCATTTAAATGTACATATGCATGACATTGTATGTATGTAGGCCTATGTATGACGTATGTATGTATGTATGTTTGTATGTATGTATGTACGTATATATGTATGTATGTATGTATGTATGTATATATGTATGTATGTACGTATGTATGTATATATGTATGTATGTATGTATGTATGTAGGTATGTATGTATGTATGTATGTATGTATGTATGTATGTATGTATGTATGTATGTATGTATGAATGTATGCATGCATGCAAGCATGCATGCATACATTTATGTATGTATGTATGCATTTCCATGAATCTATGAAAATAAACGACTAATTGTCCTGTCATACCGCAGGTAAAGTGAGGCAATAATTGCAACCTCAGAAAGTGTTTATTTCATTTCATATTTTAAAAAATACAGCCGAAATTACATCACAGGGCAAATATCTCTTCAAATAGTCATCATGCTAGCTTTACACACGTGTCTTGAAAACTAAATTACTATTACTACTAATATCACTACAATCAATAGGCCTACAGTGCAGCACAACACTTCCAATCACTTATGACTACTCTTATGTACAATAATTGTTCCATCATCCTATTGTATCATGTGTCCACTGTCCTCTGTCGAAGGCGTTTTAGACCACGCGTCCCTCTTCATCGTAGCATACGGTCCTGCATCCTCATCCTCCTCAGCATGATGATGCTTAGGAATTCGCGTTGTCTTTATAGAAGTAGCATGGCGTCTTCCTGTTTTGTTTCGTCCATGGCTAACACTGCACTTGTTTGTTGCACCGAAATTTACACCACGCGCTATGCGTTACACAAGCTTTTTACGAACGGATCGAGCTGAAGGCGACGCATTATGGTCATAGCGACAGCGCGGTCAGGTCGCAGGGACATCGCCGAGGGCGTGATGTAAAACTAACGACATCGTGCTCAGATCGGGAAGCCATTTGGAGGACTCGTTCGAGTGCTTAAACGACACTTATTTTGTAAAATTTTTGTCATTTGTTCTTCAATTTTTAGTTTTGTCTGTAAAAAGTGTATACATTGCATTGTCATGCAAGCCTGTAATGTTTGCAAAATTTCAGCTCTGTAGGTCCACGGGAACATACCTGGAAAAGAGTTGAAAGATGTCGTACCAACCGTGACAAACTGTACGCAACCCATACCAACCGTGACAAACTTTACGCAACCCATACCAACCGTTACAAACTGTACGCAACCCATACCAACCGTTACAAACTGTACGCAGGTCAAGTTAAAGAAAAGAAGGTAAAAAGGAACTATTTCATGTGATTTTAGGAAACGCTTCTGTCGGCCGGGGTTAGCTTGCAGCTACGTTTGTTAGGAGGCGCAAAAATGTCACATGAATGATTGAATCAATTATTTTGTAATTAGTTATGTGATGGGATTAATGCATAATTATATCTGTTGAAAAATAGCAAATTAACATTCTTCTACATTCTTCATGGAACGTGGTTTACTTTGTTACAACCGGTTTGAGAGTTGAAATAATTTCAATGCAATTTGGTAGCAAAGCTGAAAATTCTAGTCTTTCCATTTCTAGCTAATTCTAAGTACATGTTGGTAATTGAATGACCAGAAAAGGTAACGGTATGAACAGATACAGGTATTTGGGTGAAAATCCAAAGGTTATCGGGTGAACAGAGAAAGGTATCCTAATCGGAGGAAAATTCGAAGATAGTGGATAGACAGACAGAAGTAATCGAATAATCAGACAAAGGTAATTGGAGATGAACACAAAAAGGTATTTATTATCAAAGAAAGGTGATCGAATAGCCATAGAACGGCAATTGGATGCCCTCACAAAAGTAATGGAATGACCAAAGATAGGTTGCAAGATCATTTGACTGAAGTGTGCAGAATTAGAATAGATCATAAATATTGTAGATGACCAGGAATTTGATGTTTTTAGTACATATTACTTTTGTCTTATGGGCCACTCATTCAACAGCGACTCATACAAACTACAGAAAAACATCCTGCCTCAATTTCTAAATTTAATTTTTAACAGACTATAACTAAATCGAAAGTTACCTGAAAGTCAGCAATGTCATTTTAAATAGAAACAGAAAATCAAATATGCTGCTGTAACTCGGAATGAGCTGCATTGCTTTAGCTTAGTAAATACCGTCAGTAGCTTTATTGTAAAATATGCAACGAAAATGATATCTAATTGCAATGTTAACACAATTGCACATTTATGTGCATTTGTTCACGTGATCGAAGTCACGTGACGTCAGCCATCTTTATCTGCTGATTTGTCTACGCATGTACCTTCCACATCCGCTTCGACCGAGCATTCGACAGAATTCCTTCCACGGCGGAAGAATCGCAGAGATTTCGTGAGGGCTCCTCTTTCCAGCGTATTGTTCCGGTTCTGGCATCTGATCGTTTCCAAGTCCTGACATAATCCGAAACGTAGATTTATAATTTCAGATTTTTCATCATCATTTTTTAATAATACTGGCCTACAAGTCGTGTATCATTTAAATGTGTAGATAGCTTATTTGTAAAATATGCCACGAAAATTACATTCAATTGCAGTGCAAACGCAATAGGTCATTTGTGCGCATTAGGTCACGTGGGTGGAATCACTTGCCGTCAGCCGTCCTTATCTGCTACGTTGCCTGCAATAGTTTTCGATGAAAAAGTGCTGACGTCAGCTTAAAGAATAATTAAGATTTCCATCTGGTTAATTGCAGTTACTATACGCGTATCTATTGACGCAGGTGCGTATGTGTTTGTACTATTTATTTATGTAGCGCCTTTCAGACTTTCAAAGACACTGACTCACAAGTAGGCTATCTGACCTCCCATAACGGAATATCACTTGAGACATGTTGTCTATAATTATTGCCAATGTTTCGATTTTATTAGTGGCAATTTTTTAAATGATTGCAAACGAAAAGCAACGGACCCGTTTTCTATGAAATTCAGAGCGTTGATTGTTTTGGTGGTTGGCTGTGTGAGAAGCATTTGACGTTGACCATGAATTTTCACATAAATCCTTAGGCCTACATGTGAATTTCCAAGCATCCAGAGTCGATCATGCATCCACAGATATTTGCTAAAAATCATATCCTGTCAATGGATTCCCATTAACAACTGACATGTTGTGTGTGTGTGTGTGTGTGTGTGTGTGTGTGTGTGTGTGTGTGTGTGTGTGTGTGTGTGTGTGTGTGTGTGCTTACGTTCATATTTGTGGGCGATTGCTTGGAAATTGACAGAACTACTGGATTGCCTTTCAAAGTGAACGAATAACGCCAGCGATTGGGATCCGTGAGTAAGAATTGCCAATGCATTGACTTTCGAAATTTAATCAGCTTTACATATTTATCCATAAAAGTGGAAGGGAGACAAGGTTGACCAGTGTTTCCACTCAAGTTTTAGAAATATACCCATGAATGAAATGATGGAAAAATGCACAGATTAATGCGAGTTTGGCAATAATATACCCAGATACCTAGACGAAGCCAAAAAGCCCATATCCAGTAAAATAAGTCCTCAGCTATAGCAGCACTGTACTTAACACCCAGTGATATATGAATAAAATCCGCAATAGTCGTGTTGTTTGTCCGTTCCGGTGCCAGATCAGAATCCGGGGTGGAGGTCAAGCTGAGGAGACAGCATGGTGCTGCGGTTGTAATCAGAGAAAATAGACATAAAATAGAGAACCGTATTAAGTGAAATTCAGAGCCAATCCATATTTTAAACATCGCGGTCTAACATAGACACCTAGTCATAAACTTAATTAAAAGCTTAATGCGTTATTAACGACTTACCTCCGCTGAGACTCGATCGCTTGACTAAATTCATTTGAGACCTCGAGAATGCGCTTGGTACGTTGCTCGTTTTTGGAACACGTGACCTCGTCACAGCCAATTGTTGATCGTCAAGCGATGACGTAGAACACGGTTCTCCGCCATTTTGGAGCGCGATCTTCGTCCAGGTTTTCTCTGTGCCGAAGTCGACGTCATCAAACAGATTGCCTTGCTTCTCGAAGGCATCTTCTTTGATCTCATCTGAGGAAGATATCAACTCTTGTTATTTTTAATTGAACTAAAGACGAAACATCTAAAACTTCTAATTCCTTTGCCAAAAGTGTACAACTTGGGTGTGAGGTGGAGGGCATATCGCACAAGCGGCCTTTTAAGCGTCATTAAAGGCTCAATATCGCGTGGGTTGGGAGATACAGACATACAACCATAAAAATATATATTATTTTATTATGATATTACATACTTTATATATGTGCAATATATATATATAATATATATAATTTAGATCTACATTAATTAGAGTGACTAAAAAATTATTTCTAAAAAGTTGATGTGCATATTTGCTTATTTTTTTAATTTTTTTTAAAGATTAAATTCTATATCAATGTTTTCAAGAACATAATGCATTTTTTAGGTAAAGCTGTGAGCGCAGTAGTTTCCATGCAGTTTGACAGAATGTGTAGAAAAATACACGTCAAAGCTGTCAAGCAACAAATGGCCTCACGGACAAAACTTTCTCATTTGCTCATGGTAGTCGGTGAGATAGAACTTGAATAATGATAACAATGCTTGCTTTAATAGAAGTTGCATTCTTTCAAAATAGCCAACATATAGATGAAAATAATACTTGCTGAAATAGAAGCTGGATTATTGAAAAGAATTCTGGCTTAATTCGAAGTCAGGTTGATTAAAACAGTTGTTGCTGAAATAACAATTTGAATTATAAGCAATATTTATATTGCCAATCCAACTTCTATTTTACCAAAAAACTTTTTGAACATAGTAAATAGAAACATGTCTTCATTACCATTGATGACGCAGCCTTTTTTAAACCCGTCAATGGTGACTGGAGTACATATAATAGTGGATGTAGAAATCGACAACGTCACAGTTGACACGAAGAGGAGTAGAGCAAACATACGGCGAACCTCCATCATTATATTGTAGAAATCTGTTGATGTGAGACCTTAAGAAGCCCTCCGACAATGTCTTCCTCGTGTTTCCTGCCGGAATAATCGCTACTAATGTCTCGGAAGTCTACTCTTTGTCTCAATGCTCGTTGTGAATGTTTCTTAAGTTCTCTGGCGACGTTGTCTTCCTGTTGGCGATATCATGCGAATTTTCGTCCGAAATGACTTACCTCGAAATCCCGTGCTTGCACTAGCTAGCTGATCAGCTTCCAAGCCAGTTCTTCCGCTGCTGGCTTTTTGAAGGCTTAATATAGCACTAATCTGCGAACAACAGCGCGACCTGCACTAATTGAACTGCTATAGTTAATCACAGTTGTGGGCGTTTATCTCGATGGTGCCTTTCGAAACACCTTTCGTCGCTAACCGATTGAAAGGCGGTCCAAGTTCTTGCGTGTGAGTGGCTAATTTCCGCTAATGTAGTCCAGCGTTCGACGTTTCCAAGTGTTGGTACTACCCTTCCGACAGCCACCGTGTTGTGCGCCTTTAATAAAGTTGCCATTATTATTTATTCAACTGTCGAGGCACTCGATGGGATGACAGACGGGATTAAGCGCTAATACGATTGTGCCGGCATAATAAGGACCTTTTGCCACTGATCTCCGGAAAGAACTGAATTATTATTCAACAGAAGGAATCAAAGTGGCGGCCATTTTGATGAAGGAGTGGTTATTATTTAAGGAATGCCGTAATAAGATTAGGCGTTTGATATGATCGACCGGACCGCTGTATGGATCTGGGCGGTTTAAACAGTCGACGGCCTTTCAACAGATGCTCTTCCGATGATAAGCTAGAGCGCTGGTCGGCTGCTACTGTTGATGATGACAGGTGCATGCGCCTTAATAATCGTCTGGAACTAATTTAAACAGAAAATGTGGAAACGCTGATGTCCCCAGTTACCTTTGTCTATGTTAATGTCATTATCCGTCGTCTGTCGCGACTATGCATGTGTCAATATCTCTGTATGTGAGTGTGTGTGTCTTTCTATCTGTCTCTTTGTCTGTCCTGCCTCTCACAGTAGACTATCCGACTGACATTATATGTTTATCTGCCTACATGTGTATGTCAGTCTATATGTCAGTTTGTTTGCCTGCCCTGTCGCATGTCTGCCTTCTTTCACTATCGCACTTTCGTTCTTTCTTCTCGTTATAGCTATATGTATGCTCGTATGTATGCCCAGTTGCCTTTCCGTCTGTGTTTATCTCGATTATGTACGTGCCTTACTTTCCGTATGTCAGTCTCTCTGTTCAGTTGGGTACTTTTTTGCCGTATAAGCCCACATCATGCAAAGCTCATGCAGCGTAATTCATAGAGTTTCTGTCAAATATTGTCCATGCAGTAATTAAAGATTAGCCGCGGATTTTCCGTTACACGTAATGAATGCCACCGTATTAGATACAATACGCCACGATGTAGTTTATCGTGTTGATCCATCACACCTCTACGGTACCGTAGCACGCGAACCACCGATGGTTGTATAGCCAAATATAGTCCAATAATATCAAAATAGTAAAACTGACGACAATGATAATTATAATAAAAGTAATAAATCTATTTTACTTTTTATATTGAGGTGCACGATAAAAATCTATGGGTTGCTTTGCTCTTCAGGAGATTTCTATTCATCGTTGGTGTTTGGCATGTGCAGTGTTGCAAAAGTTATTACAATCACTATTCTTGATGTTGTAATGATCATAGTTTCTTTGGGTTTAAAATGAAGTGGCGCTGGTAACCTGTCCAGTCTGGGATATCTTTGAAAACTATCCACCTATTATGAAATTATACATAGAGCCAATCAGGATAGATAGCTTTAGATCTGCAGTTTTGTTTATACCTCTTGAAATTGAAAGATAGAGGCCTACTAGATTCTTGGTCAAATTTTATTCTTTGCGACTAAAATAATTTCAATTATTGAGATTCGTTTAAAGTACGGTTTCTAAGCCCCAGCATTGGAACGTAATCGCAAATCTATAAAGTTTATTTTCTTTAGCGCTCAAGGCAAGTTGTTAATGTCGATGTTTTAGGACAAAGCGACAGAGAATAAAAATAGTCCCGACGAACAAAGTTAAAAGTCTGCACATTAAGTATAACGAAACAAATATTGTAGATGTAAGTTTGCTTTGATGTCGGTGTTATTAATTGTTGTTTAAAAGTTAGCTATATGGAACGCTTAGCATATGATAATTGCCCGGCAGTTAAGAAAATTGTCCATGATGACATGGAGAGACATGGAGACATATACTATTGAGCAACTTTAACAGAGAGGGGATACGTTATACGTTTGGCCCCACCTCGACCCATCCCTCTCATGACTGTCTGGTTATCGCCCCACCTTTCAATGAGATCGTCGCCTCTGCTATTGAGGTATCGTAGCCTAAGTCAAACGAGGTATGGTAAGTCTAATGAAAGTTGCTAACGCTTTAACGGTAGTCACTGTTTTAGGATTTGGCTATAGAATGGGTTGGAGAAGAACTGGTAGAACGTAAAGTTGCAATAGCTCTGTTAGAAGAGTGAAAGAGATTCTAAAGATAGACGGATGAACTTTATGTCCAGCGTCACGCACAATTCCAGCCTCATGCATAGCAGTTTTACGCGTTGCTCCGGCGTAGGCCAGTTTTATGTCGTAGGTAAGAGTTACACCGTGGCTATTCCAAGCCCATGCATATGGCTCCTGAGGTATAACAACGGGTGGGCAGAGGGGCACCTAACCCAGTTCTAAAACGGGAGGGGGCAAATCCTCACAGTTTTAGTGCTCTTAGCGTCCTCAGTGACCCCTCAAAAGGGCGCACGTTTAAAAAGGGTCCCTTATTATAGAGCCTACTCCAAATGATCTTTTATAATTCTGTATTCGGTGGACACACACACTTAATTATTTTATGATCGGCAATGACACATCTGAAATTTTTAAAAGGTGGGAAGGATTCACAGCGTATTTATTCGGGAGTCTGTTAACTGTCGTTTTCGCTGTTGACCAGTTCACATAATAATGCGTGTCTGTCACATTCCACCTACCACGAATTCACAAGTATTCAATTCAATTCATTTACTTGCTACGCCTATAAGTTTCTTGTTGATGTAGATTATCATTTGAAAAAAGCCTAGAAAAAGCCTACGGATTGACTTAATAGTAATTTCGCCGAAGGGATTAAGCGAGTATTTCATTTGAAGTCCATTTCACGAACGGTTGCTGGTCCTCGCGTTTCACCGGCTGCCCCGGCACGTAAGCCAAACCCTAAGCGAAAACCAACTCTATTAATAGACTTTGGTTGTTGATTCAAACGAACAGTAGGCAAATGCAAGCCATAGCGTACGCTCTGTGCAACTGTCTGTGAACTTTGAACCTATTCAGTCAGACTCTTGTGTTTTAATACGACAGGAAAGTACTCTGAACACTGTTGACCTTGGAATATTGCGATCGGCGATTGCACACTTAAGGTGTACTGCCACCTTCTTCTCGACGTGGGCCTAGATACCCACGGAGTCGCGTCCATGTCGGTGATGCATGCGTAGTTACCACGATGCGCCACCTATATGCATTCGAGTAATGTATTTTATTTGTGATAAGTTTTAGTGTTGGTGGCTTGAACTGACGGTGCCTAATTATTCACTTATGTGAGCGCAGAGGCATTTCCATTGGTCACTATCTGTGCCTTACGACACTGAAGAAAATGTTTATTGTAATATAATTACTGTAATCTCTACGGCAACCATTCAACGACGTCATTATTAAACATTGTTCAAAGGTTTTAGATCGTAGCGTCGATTATCTAAGAAATTATATAGCGCCAATTCTTCAATAGTACTGGTACGAATATTGTTATGGTCTTTTATTGTGAGCGAACTAAGGGAATGATTCTTTTTGACAGTCTGTATATACTGCAGGGAACTAAGCTGAGACGCGGGTTCAGACAGAAATCTGTTGTCGGCAGAGTGTTGAAAGTGAACACATACTTATTTTCTAGAAATTGTTACGCAAACCAACACTAGTAGTGAAGAAGGTGTACAGACCGAGGACCAGCGTAGCAGTTTGTCTTGAAAGAAAGAGTATTTAATAAGCATGCAGTTCAGGGAAGACAAAGGGATTAAAAAGGGACGAGAAAGGACATATGAAGTGGATGGAAGAGAAAAATTAAAATTAAATGGTAAGGAGTGAAGAGGAA
The DNA here is from genome assembly GCA_959347315.1 of Bimastos eiseni. Taxonomy (NCBI): domain Eukaryota; kingdom Metazoa; phylum Annelida; class Clitellata; order Crassiclitellata; family Lumbricidae; genus Bimastos; species Bimastos eiseni. The sequence goes on along the minus strand of OY365810.1, from coordinate 3,010,221 downwards.
ATGTAAGAAATGGAAATGGCGAAGAGATATGTAAGAAATGGAAATGGCTTAGAGAAATGAAGGGGTAGAATTGCAAAGACCGACAATTGCAACAGGTAGAAGCAGAATGACAGGAAGTCATCGGATAGACGGAGAACAAAGTTGGAGGCAGAAAACTTGGAAAAAAGAGGAGGGTACTACTTGGGCTAAGATGAAAACATGTATTGAACTCTCGCGAAAACAGATTTGATGACTAGAGGTCTCTATTGGAATAATATGTTTGTCCTCTACACAGTCGATGTGCATTCAGAGATTGTCGGAATAAGTTATTGTCGCCCTGGGGATCATTATTGTTCGTAGATGAAATGTTTTGTTCAATTTCTTTCCACAGGTGGCACCACTTTCACTAGTGCGGCATATCTTATGATTAGAATGGGTTGAAAGTTGGCAATCAATTCGAATTCAATATATTATAAGGTCAGAACTTGCCGAATATAGCTAGAATTAGCTGACTAGTCACCCATCCCTGATTCCATTGAATCCAATTCAATTCTGTTATAGGTAATTACTCTACATTCCGTTTCAATAAATTCAATTCTGAACTCTAACATTCCTTGTCATTCTAATCTATTATAGGCCTATTGATTTCACATTCCATTTTATTACAATCGATTCTATTTAGTTCTATTCATTCTATTTCATTCTAACAATAATTTACACTGCATTTAGACCGATCAATATATTATGATTGATAAATGATAACTGTCCGTGAGAAAATCAGTCATTAAATAATTAGACTAGTATGGACCAGATTCACTAGAATAGAATGAAATAGAAATAGTTTATTGAACAATTTGTAAAACCCAATTCCAGAATAAGAAGCTAAGCAGCTGCGCTTAGATGAATAACAGAAAATCAGGTTTTATTTGTCTCAGTGGAGTTCAATCTACAGTCGTCTATGCTCGTCTCTATCCCTCTATATTCGTCTATGTTCGACTTTGTACTCTTAGCTCCTGTTGTTCTATGTTCGTTTGTCTATATCTTGCCAGTATGTGTCCATGTGTGTATTTTTTGGTCTGTTTTCCTATGTCTTGCTAGTACTGTTTCTGTTCGTGAGTCTAGGTCTCATTCCGTCTGTCTATGTCTTCCTCGTCTGTGTGCGTGCGTGTTGATGTGTCTCTCCCGTTCGTCTATGCACGTCTCTGTATCTGAAGGCAACGATGGAACAGTTCGGTCCTTGGCTTTGAATTATACGAATATCCAGATGGCCTTGCGTTTCAAACTGCAATCAAATACGTCCTAATTGCCATTTACTTTTGGCAGCAACCAAATAAGGCATCATGGCTGTCTGTAAGTATGTACATGCGTATTTATGTTTAAGTTCAAGTATGCGTGTATGTGCTTATATTTGTATGTGTATATGTTTGCATGTATGTATGTATGTGTGTATATATGTATGTATGTATGTTTGTATGTATGTATATGTATGTATGCATGTGTGTATATATGTATGAATGTGTGTATATATGCATGTATGTGTGTGTGTATGTATGTATGTATGTATGTATGTATGTATGTATGTATGTATATGTGTATAAATGTATGTATGAATGTGTGTATATATGCATGTATGTATGCATGCATGTATGCATGTATGTATGTATGTATGTATATATGTATGTATGCATGTGTATGTATGCATGGTTGCGTCCATGTATTCATACGGTTGAGGCAAAGTGATTCACGATGGACAATTGGATTATACGCTCCTTGGAATCAGTGCATTGGCTTCTGTTATCAAGAGGGGTATTTATCAACCTGATTATCTGTAGGGCCTACGCAATTGCAATCCAAGTTTCATGCTTTTTATGGTCCATACAGCAACGCATTGTCTCGATTTACTGATTTGCACGTTATCGATCTAATCTAGTGATCAATTGCAATGTACTGAGTTCTTCTTATTCATCATTGTGAGTTATTGAACGGTATAAAATTACTCTGGTACTTACACTCACACAGAATCTTATTTTTGATATTCAGAACCAAAAGCGGATTTAACAATTTGCCGCCCAAGGCCAATATTTCTATGTCACCCCTCTCAAAATGTTATTGCATTTTGAATCCAGAAATTTTAACAGACGTTTTAGCGAGAAAAGAAACCAGTACATCCAGTCTGTTTCTATTAAAACATGGAAATAAATAAAAAGTAAGAGCTTAGAGCAGAGGCGGCAATCTCGCATAAGATGTGGAGAGGCTTCCAATAAGAGGGGTAAGAAATGTGGAAAGACATACGTACAACGTGTCCTCACTCTGCAAAATGTGGGGGGACTTGTCCCTCTTGACCACTCTGGGTCGCCGCCTCTGACCTGATGAGTGTATTAGTTTAAACTTCGATAATGATTAAACATTTCTTCCTTATCACTATCGCACTCTCAGTCTCTCCTCTCTTACTTATTACATTGAAAAAATTTAAATCCAAAAATTTGTTTCCCCTTCAAATGTACCGCCCCTAGGTAGGGGCCATGTTGGCCTAGTGTTAAATATGGCGCGACGCTGATCTTAGAATGTTGAAACTAGTACTGTTATTGTTACAAAACAGTGTCTCTAGCGCCTCATTTATCGTCACCAAGGTACATTGTTCCTATTCGACGCCTGCGCTAACGCTTATTTATCAACCGCGAGTAAGTAAGTCCACGTGCATCGCTTCTGCAGCGAAAGAAACCGATTTCCCAAGAGGTAACTCCCGAATTACCCGAACGCTCCAAGATGCCCATAATTCCCAAAACCGGAAGTGAGATTTATCTCATTCCGTTGACGCAGTCCATTTCATCACGGAAACCTGTCCGAGGCTGCATTCGAATCTCAGACCAGGGTCCATAGCGGAAACGTAAACAAGGCCACTTCCGACCGCACCTCCAACCATCAATGCATCCCGCTAAAAGACGAGAAACAGAGCGACAAAGAGCGACAAGAAGTCGTAAGCCAACCAGCCGACAAATTAGTCGCTGGGCGGAAGTCCGTAGCACAGTCGGCGGCTTCCCCGCTTCTCCACCGCACACAACTCGGTCGACGGCTCCCTTTACTCTCCTCCGCATATAACACCGATCGATCGATGCCAGCGGAGGGAGCAGTGGCACATCTGTGGCGGTTTATTGTTCGGGTTTCATACGGACGAGACGTCGCGGGAAATATCCCAACGATCGATGGTAAACAATCCACTTATAATAGGCCGTCGGTCCACGCGCGTCTCGCTCAGTTGGAACCCGATGGAGTCTGAGCCATCGCAACGTCTCCCGACAGATGCTACTACTTCATTCGAGGCGTAAGGCGTCTTCGTCTTTGAGGTGAAAAGTCCGATGGGGCTTCTTCGTCTTTGAGGTGAGTTTTCATCTAGCGCTATTTCTGGTTGATCGGAGAGGAGAGGTGAGTTATATTGGGCGACGAATGGAGATGAAAAAGACGTGAGTTTGAATAATGGTGCAATCCTATAATTATTGATCGGCGGTAAGTTGATAATTAGAGTAAGTTTGTTATTATTATTATTATTATTATTATTATTATTATTATTATTGTTGTTGTTGTTGTTGTTGTTGTTGCTGTTTTTATTGTTATTATTTATTTATTTATTTGCTCGAGTTAGAAATAATCCATCAGGCTCGCTAAAACTATGGCTAAAAACTGTGTTAAGTTTTATTATTATTATTATTAATACTATTTTATTTATTTATTATTATTATTATTATTATTATTATTATTATCATATATTTTTATAATTTCTTTTTTCATCATCATCATCATCAGACTATCAAACTACTGACATTTATAAATCGCCTCCCGCGATCTCAGCGTGAAAGGTCCATCAAAGGGAAAGCATGTACATAATATTTTCACTTGCACAGCGGGTACACAGTCAGTTCACATCCAATGAATTATAATGCAACTTCCTTAATTTCTCAGCATCACGTGATGAGTCGCTATTAAAGCGATACCATCCATTTGTCATCTCTATGGCTCCATCATTAGCCTCTTTCTCGTCCATAGGCGCAGCATCTGTCCCTCAGCCAATCAGTCATTTCCTGCGAATCGCATGCACCCTTTGATGCGACATCTACCCACACAAGACAACGGATTGACGAATGCAGTCGTTGAGGTTGACGCACCTCCTCAACGGAGTTCTTTCTTTCTTTGAGATGGTCCCTGATTTTAAGTCTTGATTAATTTCTATGTGTTTGCATGTTCAAGAGTAGACAAGACACTTTCTTGCAACAAGAAGTTAAATGAGAATTATAACTGCCCATATATAATCTATATATATTGAGCATTATATTAAGGGCCTCCATATATTTAGCAAGCATCGATCGATGACGATGAGCAATTCTGAGTGAAAGACTTGATTAAGGTCCCTATACGCAGTTACTGTCTGAAGGGAGGGAGGAGGATTGAACTCTTACCAATCGGTTACCCGGCCCCAAAGCTTTTCCTCATTTTCATCTCGCCGTGTTTGGACTGGGAGCGCTTTCGAGTAGCTTTCTTACTATGGAGGCGCTATACAGACGCTAAAATGAATTATTTGATTAATTAATTGGTCTTTTGTTTGCGCATCAGATTAAACATCACACAATGCAAATCATCATCAACTTCTACAACTGAATAGCTTGGCATAGAGTATAGTTTCGGAAAATCCACAAACAACAATGATATTAACTCTATTGTCTAACAAACACTTTCCATCCATACAAGATAGCACACAATTTTTACAAGTATACATGCAAACTTCAAATTCTCACAATTTACATGTTATCTCACAAGTTGCAAAGTTGAACGCCCAACACAGATTTAACACATTGGGTGCATGACCTATACTTTCACGAATGTGGGGAAAGTTTCCCATGAAATCTTGAACAGGCAAATGCATAACTGCAAATCAAGATCTAAACGCAGGAGAATTCTTATACAGAGACGCACATTCTGAGAACAAATAGCGTTTACTTTAACGACTCTAATTAACAATCTGTTGTATTACGCGGATAGAAGGCTACTCTGAGGACGAGGGTGCTTTCAGCAGAATGAGTCTTACGAAAGCATAGTCGTGATCACCAAACTTCTACAGCGCCATTCGAGAGCCAAACACAGGACACAAGCTTATTCACGGTCACTGCGTCGATTCAGAGAGGTTGTCCACAGGGTAGCCCGAGGACGGTCAGAGTTCTGGAATCCTTGGGAAGTATGACCAATTCATAGTTTCCTAAAGCTTAATTGTCTCAACTGCAAAATGCAATGCTTCCCATTCGCCATGTTTCGTTCTCTTTTTACATCATTTTAGTCCAAAGCAAGCTTCCATTGGAAATACGACGCCCCATTTCCATGTCTTTTCATCGCGAGCGGTGGAAGATTATTCTGTTAGGTCGTAGATATATGTGATGTTCGATCAGGAGCACTTCTGACGAGATTTCTTCAGCAAGGGTAATAGAAATGAACATATAATACACCATTACAAAATAATCCTGTTGTAGCGTACAAGCGACATCTCAAGTAATTGTATGAAGCAATAATTTAGTAAAACGATCATCGATCAATAACTGGAATGATATAATTAAATATAACTTACTTTTCTGAAATTCGGTCAAGTAACAGTTTAGCCAATTGCTTTTATTAGTCGATCAGCACTTCTTTGGTTATTGCTAAGTTATTCTATTTTAGTTGTTTTGTGAGATGGCCCAGTGATCGTAAGCTATAATTATCTTCTTTGCGCATAGCTAGTGGAAGTGGTGATATAGTGGTAGAGGTGGTGGTGATATTGATTATAATGGTGGTGGTGTTGTTGCTGGTATGTTGCTGGTAGTGAATGGGGTGATATTGATGACGACGGTGGTAGTGATAGTAGTGGTGATGATGATCTGTATATCACAAATTATCTGGATATCATTGCCAAAAATCTTACGATATCGTTATGCTAATAATCTGCAAATACTTCCTTTGATTTTGACGATACCAGTGAAAATTGTGTTTGCAGTGATCTCCAGGACCACTCCTCTAGTTGCCGATATGAGTGAAAGGCCAGCAATTGTTCTTTCATTTTGGGTCCTAGTCCTTGTCGCAGGTAAGGCGTTCAATTAACTCCAATGAACGACGCTTGAGTTGCAAAGGTGTGTCACAAATTGTCGATATTCGATAAGGGCTGCTCATAATGTCGTGACATGAAATACTTGACAACAATGATTTATTGTTGGGGATGACTGCCGGGCTGTTGGTGGCTATTGCAGTGGCTGTGGTATGTTGGTCTACATGAAAGCAAATAACTTATATAGCGCCTTTTTTTCTTACACGCAATAGAGCTGCTTTGCAATTCGATACGATGTTGAGGATGATAGTGATGATGATGATCAGTTGTGATTATGGCTACATTGGTGAAAGTGATGGTGATAGAGGTGGTAATAGGGGTGTGTCAATCAAATTGGTATTAGTACGTTGATAGTGGTGATAATAGTATTGGTGATATTAATTTTGACGCTGATATCGATAGTTATAATGTCGACGTGAATGATGATAGGTTATGGCAATGGGATGACAAACACAAAGGCTTTTACGATTAGAAGGTGATGATGATGATGACGATGATGATGATAGTAGTGGTAGTTTCAGTTTGGCGAAACTGTGATAACGAGGATAATTAGCGTCGCCCTTCTTCATCCAGGCTAGGGACTGGCTCTGCCCGGAACAGGACTTTTAGGTCCCGCACATTAGGTCCTGGACTATTATGTACCACCGATTAGGTCCCGAGACCGTTAGGTCCCGGGTCAATAAGGTACTGGACGGTTAGGTACAGCAACGAAACAATTAAACTTATTGTTAATAATCTTAGTACTAGCCAATTAGGTAAACAAAACTAAAACAGCTCAATTAATATCAAACTTGAAAGTTTATTAATAGAGAGAGCAAGAAAAAGAAATACTAAACATTTATAAAAAGTGAATTAAAAGCTTATTGTCATTCCATAAGGAAGTTGTGAGAAAGCCCACGAAGATAATCGATGATTTCACGATCTGCTAAGATTGTACAATGTTCAAAATTCGCTCATCTGCCACTTAACGTCCCCGTCAACATTACATTTGTGGAATGTGAATAGAAAACCTCCATCGTGCAACATTTTTTAAATTTCTTTTCGTTTGTATTTCTTGAAAATCGTTTTCCTCCATACTTTGTTTGTTCTTTATACTTTTTTTATCATAAAATTTTACTTACATTAACGTTGTTGAAATTTACTAACACTAAAACTATTTTCCTTCACAAATTTATTCCAGAAATCGCTTTCCAACTGGTTCTTATATACTACATAATTATTTGAGTTTTGTTTATTCGCTTATATTCTGTCTACAGATGAAACAATTAACAAGACAACGTGAAGGACTAACCATTCGACAGACAATGAACTATATTTTGCTTTGATCTATTCTATGTATTGAATCCGGTCCCTTTGCCGTTCTATTCAAGATGACAGACAATGGGACCAGTTTACTGGCACTCCTTTCTTCGCCTATTTCCTACACACAGATCAAATAGCTTGTTAAGCTAGTTGTTCCCTTTGTAACCTTATTGACCCTAGTTAAGCAAATAAGGTTAATTGTTTCGCTGCTGTACCTAACCGTCCAGTACCTTATTGACCCGGGACCTAACTGTCTCGGGACCTAATCGGTGGTTCCTAATAGTCCAGGGCCTAATGGGCGGGACCTAAAAGTCACGTACCGGGCTCTGCCATAGTGCAAGCATGGGCGGAGTTGATGATGATAGTGATGATGATGGCGGCTGCGACGACGACGACGATTAAGATGACGATGTTGATGATGATGATGATGATGACGACGACGACGACGATGATGATGATGATGCAGGCAGGCAATAAATATTTGACCAACTTTATATTAGCTCCGATAAGAGTCTTTAATTGTTTCCATCTTCATATAATCTGCGAAACCTTCTCCTGAGTTCCTCTCAACGGCAATAATACTTCAGAGACGCACTTCACATTCGATGCGGAAATTGATTCACAAAAGAAGTGTTCGGCAAATTGAAACTTTTCCCGACCGCTTGGAAACGATGAGGCTGATAACAAACCTCAAATATTAATGAAACGCGGCTTTGCCTCTGAAGAGAAAATGATTGAGTGTTATATTAAAGAGTCATATGGACACATACGGTAGACGGCTCGGGTTCATGATCCGACGATTACGGTTTCGTACCTGCTAGTTAGTTATCACAGCAGTTTAAGAGCAACCCTGGGGCTAAAGGGTGCACTGTTAAGGACTTCGTCAGTAAGATAACCAATGCGCCGAAGAAAAGTCGAAAAGTCACCAGGCTTGGGCACACGCACAAACAAGTAACCATATTCACTCGTTGGTTGAACATCAGGCCTCACACGTACATGTATGTATGATAAAAATAATGCATATTTACACACAATATACAAGCATTCATGTTCGCATACATGTTGTCCATACGCCTACATATACATACATACACACATACATACATGCATACATACATACATACACACATACATACATGCATATATAAATACATACATACATACATACATACATACATATAAATATGTGGAGTTCATGTATTGGCAAATATTTTTTCCGTAATTAAATGGCTGTCGTGTGACTGACATCGGTCGTGTTGTATCAATTATTGCTTTGAGGCAGTCATTCAATTCGATTAACCTTCTCCAATATCATAAGACGTACAGCACGACACGGTGGCAGAAGCTTCTCCTTCACTAGAAGGTTCGACTTCGTTAATCCACGAATTTTGCCGACTTTTTATCGGTCTCTGTGGTTTCCTGATCCTACTGCAATGAAACATCGTGAACGAGATTTTGCTTATCTGCTCTATCATTAGACGTTGGTATATTCATAAACAAGTGAATCACGAATCTCGTGGAGTAATAACATAGTAGCTGTGTGGGGAATAGCATCTATCTTGCAGCATGTAAGGTCATTACCCGGTATCCCCGTAAGATTGACTGGTCCTTCTTTTACTCGGCAGTGGCGTTAGTTCGTTTAGATGTGATGTGATGGGCTACGTGCATGGCGGCCGACAGTTAAATTCGATTCTTGTATTAACTTGTCATCATTCATTCATATTATACTTTAGTTCATGGTGCCGTTTTTCAGTTAGAAATGAAAAGAAAATTAATATAATATTATTAATTATTATTAGACGGAAAATGGCCTTTATAACCATTTATTAGTTTGATAAGGTCGCTACAGGGGGCTCGCTTTCTAGCGGGATTCACGACCCTTTTTATGACTTCCATTGTAGCCAATAATTTTGTCTGTTTTGTGATGTATTTTTTATTTCTCTTGGTTGTATTAAAACACTTTGATTATTGATAGATTTTATATTTGAAAACGATCGTCTCAGTTGGATATTTTGTGTTATCACTTATCCCTCTTCTACTCATCATCCATCCTGAACTTCAACTTGACCATTGACTCTTTAAATTGTACCAAACATTGCCCTCGAACGATTTATAATGTGATTCATCCTGAGTGCTATTAAGTAGCTTCCAGTGTCGTCGCTCCTTTCAGCGCTATAGATATCTCGAGGTTTCTAGTTGCCGTATTTCGATACGCTTGAATATTCACAAGGACATAGTGATGATCTCGTAATAAAACATCCAACACTGAATTTTATGTCTCATATCAGGTACGCGTGGACGGTAGATGTAATTCTCACGGTGACTGTGGCCATTTTCCTCCGAGGGATTTATGATCTGGTTTCCTGCTCTTGGTTCCGTCCGACTGTCTTGGTCTCTCTCTGCGCCAATAAATCCTAATCGTGACGGAGACGTTAGCTATTTTCTGCCGTCGTTGAGCGAAGGAACGACGCTCGACACATCGACACAGAAGATGCGTTTCAATAAAGCAACGAAATGATAACATACGGATAGAATCCCGGAAAAGCCAACGGTGGTCTAAGTGCTGATCATGTTCCTTGTTAGCGTTGTAAGGCATGCTGTATGAAACTATGCAACTATTTTGTACGATTTAACTTTATAGCGTGTTCTATCAAGGCAAGACTCCTTACATTGTTTCTTCGCTGGCTTCTGGTTTGCCATGTTTGCTTTTAGAATAGAAACTGATCTTTCTTTCTCTTATGGTGATGCTGTATAGTGTCTCGTGATAATTTAATTTCACTCATTTCAGTCAGCAACTCAACTATTTTTTTATTGTTTATTACGTTTTATTATGTAAGTGCGTTATAATAACTGATCTTGATTTAGTTCCCATTACGCGTTTGCTAGTAGCTTCTTAAAGAGCACAGGCCTAGGCCTGCTCAAGTACGTTTATTCTTCTTTTAATGATTCTCACACACATGGATACAAATGTTCAAATGATGACTGTGACGACACACTGTACAAGTATATGTATGAATGAACGTACACATGTGGGTACGTATGCTTGCATCTTTTCATGTACCAATGAACTTACGTGTTTCTCATTAGGATGCTTGCATTACATGTGCATTCATTACTATTATTGATTACTTGATTACACTGCATACATTACATAGGATATTTTGTAATGTGGCATAAAAATCGTAAGCGTAAATGTCAAAGTTCTAAATCGGTATACTGGAGTCATGAGATAATGCAAAAATACCTGCTTGTTCACTAGTGCTGAATTCATTAGCGACGAGAATATAGACCTAGAAATGTCATGCATGTATGGATAATACCCCTTGGTTTATGCGATTATGTGATTTTGCATTTTTATCGCATAAATTCGCGATTTTCACAAAAATCTCTATATGGAAAATGTTCGCAAATTATTGCATAAAGTTCGGAAATTTCGGTCAGTGTCAACTATAATTGGGTACAGGCTATTAATTAGCCTATTATAGGGGCTATAGTTTACCGACCAGACGACGTGACTGTTGATGACTTGGACCTGTGGTTTATGCGATTAGGCGATTTTTCGCATAATTAACGAAATGTTTTCGCATTTTCTACGAGGGCCTATGTATGGATGCTTGAGCGTGGCAAGGTAACCGATTGGTTAGAGCGGTCGGCCCGGAACGCTGAGTGTGCGCTGAGTGTGGGGTTTCGAGCCTCGTCCGTGGAGTCACCGTGTAGGGACCTTGAGCAAGTCCTTCGCGCACAATATTGCTTTGCATTACAACTGATGTTGCGCCGTTGAGCGTGTGTGCACTTCTGAACTAAACTGTAAGAAGGGCGATATCAAATTACAGTTGTGTTGTAATGTATGTACAAATGCGACAGCGCAGAAGTTATATGTTTGTATTAATTAGGTTGTGTATCCATTACTATTATTGAACAAGGATTACTATTCTTTGGATCGAAAATCGTCTTGCTTTAATATCTCAAATAATGTAATTACTTCTGTTTACAATTATTAAAGTACTGCCCGGCCTTCTTATGCACCGTTAGAAAGAATCTTTAGTATTGCAGGCATGATATAAGGCCTAACAGACGTCGTCTCTCGGATACATTGGTGGAAATAATTATTGCAACACAGTGCAAAACGTTAAAAATCGGCTTCATACGTTTAAAGTTAGCTTTTTGGTAAAAGTCATTATGTACACAAGAGGAAATCAATTATAATATTGACATGTTTTCTGGAATTTCTGTTCAACTCTGTTAGACAAAAGGAAGAAATTAAGAAAAATTAATTGGTTCTATTCATTGTGTACGCCTTAATATTTCGTTGTAGTTTACCACCGCTAGCTTTGAGCACAAGGTGATGCAATTATTATGTCCACCACTGTGATGCCAAACTGCTTATAATTGTGAATTAATGAATCGGACTCTTATAGAAACCGGTTTTCAAGAAATGCATCGACTTCATAGAACTCAGACGGAAACGTCAAAGTTCTAAATCGGTATACTCGAGTTGAGAGATAATGCAAAAATATCTGCTTGCTCGCGAGTGCTGAGCTCATTCGCGATGAGAATGCAGACCTAGAAATGTCATGCATGTATGGATAATGCCCCAAGGTTTATGTGATTATGCGATTTTGCATTTTTTCGCATAAATTTGCAAACTCTCTCTCCTCCGTCTTGTATTATGCCGACGATGAGTCATCAGCTATACGGCCAATGTCTCCATGTAATTCTGTTTGGGTCAAGTAATCATGGTGAGTTCTCTAAGTCCAATGCTAGGTGGTGACCGCTCCTCTCCAGGTAGGGTAAGCTGGTAGATGGGCCTGTCGTCTAGACCTCAAACTCCCTCAGGAGTCTTTCCAGCACCTACCTCCTGCGTTGAGCAGCCATTCTCGGGGTACTCGTATCGCTCCTGGTGGTCCTTTGGCTGAAGCCTTCTCCACTGCTTGCATGGCGTCACCGGGCAGTCCCTTACTTGGCCGTTCGCTCCTTCCCACCACGATGAGGAACAGGTTTAGGTATGTCTATGGCGCTGGAACACGCCCTTCGAAGTATTATAAAGTTCAAATAGTACACACGCAATCAGAAAATAACACTAGTAGTTATTCAGTGTAACGACACTGTGTGATGGCAACGATCATTAGAGGTGCCCTCCTCTTCTATCCAGACTCGAGACTGGCACTGTCAGAGTGCGAGAAGTGGCGTAGCAAATGGTGTTTAAATCTCAACTTCTACAACGCACGTATAGACAGATCCACCCTTATAAGACCAGCTTCTACGTCACCAGAATATTTCATTGCAGCGTTTATTGCTTTTTGACGAGCCCCAATCGAAATCCGCAAAGCGTAGGACGTTCTCGAAATTTGTTCAATTCTTTCGACGCAACAATGCACTGGGGCAAAAGGAGGGAGCAAGGCGGCTCATAACAAGCGCGTCTGTTTCCTAATTGACAGCTTCACGGCGAGCGCCTCAGCCCAGCTGCGCCAAACAGACCCGTCTAACGACACTTGATATCCAGCCAATACCAGAAGGTCCTTGGAGAACTGTCGCGCATTTTTCGCTGGGATCATATTTCCTGCTTAAAGTTCGACGCCGGTCAGGCGAAATTGTGTGACATATGTCGTGCAGTGTCCTGTCTCGAAGGACATCCTTCGTATGGCGAAGAAATCAGAGAAATTCGTTAGGGATGTCGACGTATCCTCGTTTGTGTGAGATATGGTTTGGTTGCATTTTGAAACGGACGCGAAATTTGACGGTTGGTTGGGGTTAGCGTGATGACAAGGATCATGTACCAGCAGGGGTTGACAGTTGATGTGGCGTGATGTGCTTCAAAGGCAGCTTGATTGGCGGCTTGATTGGCGGGATGGATTTATTAAAGCTGAATTTATTACAATATAATAATAATAATAATAATAATAATAAAAATTAATAATAATAATAATAACAATAATGATGAATAATGTCAACAACAAATTGATAATAATGATTGTAACGATATATCATGGTATTTGCATCAAATTATCAATTTTATTTAATTATGAAGTATCCTTATTGCTTACCAAGATCAAAAATAATAATGAAAAATAATTTACTTATATTTATTAAAATAAGCTTTCATCATCAGAGCTGAGCTTAAAGAATGATAATAATATCATTAGAATTATTTTCTCTGTAATTATTAAACAATGACATCTTTGCAACTATACAGCGATAATAACCAAAATGGTAGTAATAAAAATGAGAGTAATATAGTTAGTTGCTGCATTAATGGCAACGATAGAGGCGGCTGTCTTTTTCTTCTTCTTCATTGATCAATTTCTTCTTCGGAATCTTCGTCTATTGTTCAGTGCAATATGTGTTATGCCACTGATCCCAGTCATTCAACGAAATCACTTGTTAAGTAGTATTCTACTCAGTTGATCATAATCTTAGTTCAACATTTTTCAATACTCGCCATACAAGTCGAACTTCGCGTGATATATAGACCCAACCAGTGCTGTCTTACGCTATTTCCGGCTTTGGCCTTTATAGGTTCAATAAACCGTCACTCCCCCTACAGTCGTAAAAGTTGTGGTATTTATGCTTCTGCCCGTCAAACGTAACGCCAAACAGCAGCCGACCAAAAGCACGCCATACGAACAATAACAAAGACGAATTAGCTACAAGTACGTACCATTGACCGCAGGCTGACCATATCTTGCGCGTAAATAACGCCAAACGGAGCGGACGGACCTGGAATATTGTTTCCCTGTATCTGGAGTAGAAACGGCGTCCAAATTAGGGAAATTTCGCAATATTCCACTGGCGGAAACGGGAAGGGAGAGATGGGCAATGGAAACGACCGGGCGTCTGGTAATGCTCGGTTAGATATCAAGGCATTTAACTGCTTGTTGATGAGGTGTTTGTGGCCAGAGACCGTGGGAGGCTCTGCCTGTGGCGAGGCTGTGATTAGTACTTTCGCGTCTAATATGCTAATATGGCAATTATAATCTGCTTATCCAGTTCAGTATTAAGGTAACAGTTCTTCAGAATATTGATCTCATTGTAGCTAGATTTCTAAAACTCAAAGTTGGTGCCTTCTGCATCGTACACCGGCGAATTAGAAGCCACAGAATATATTTACAATTACTGAGCACTACTATGGTTACTGATTATGAGAGGCGCTTTATAAACCCGTAAATAGAATAGAATATGCAGCACACATTGGTGTTGAGTAATTGTGAGCAAATTAGCTAACAGTAATCGTCTCAGTTTATGATCGAACCCGGACTCTAGAAAATAGTACTGCAACCAATCTAAGCTTCTTTAACTCTGCTAAACATTTTGCATAATTTTAACCATACAGCGGCTATGCCAAACCGCGCAATTTCTGTGGCAGGCTGAGGGTCTAGGATGACCTTCCTGTTTCCTAAATAGCGCAGTGACACCTTTCATGGTCATTTGAAAACTTACCGTTTTGACCGGTATGGAATTAAGAACGCTTTGAGTTGTTACCATGAGAGGGCGCAAAATAAATTTTTAAGGGAATGAATATATTTATTGAATGACTCGACTACTACTGCAAACACTGTGACACAAGTGATCCAATCATAGGATGTATGTCGGTCTGTCGTTCACTACATATGCGTATGTAGATTTCGTTTCAGCTTTTGGATGTTTGTTGGCATTGGTCGGCTGATTTCCTATCGATCGAAACATCAATTTTCAGATATTCTCTGAGTTTTTCTATCATCTGTCACGTGTCTTATGGCGACGCCGTTATTACGTTGGTTTCTGACCAGATTGAAGATTGGTCATCGCGTGACATCGTTTGGTGTCTTAGAATTTACTAATTAGTACTAATTAAAAGTAGGACATGTGAGATAATTGAACATTTGTAGAATATAAAATTATATGAAGCCGATTTGACTCTAAAATATATTACTACTTTCATGCCAAAAGTAACCATGCCAATAGCCAAGACGCTGCACAGTCAGATAATAGGTCTAAACATGAAAGAAGATTATTATTCTGGAAACAGGGACCGTTACTATAACCCCGCTAATCAGGATCACCTGTAGGCCTACATCCTCATAATTATATGCTACTCAAATTGTTTGCGCCATTGTACAGAACATTCTACATTTTGTAAAATGATGTGAGCAATAAAAACAATTTTGGTTAATTGTGTATTACATATTATTATTCCGTAAGCCTATAATTTGTGGGAAATAAAGAACAGCTTCTGTGCAATATCTTCTTCTGCATTTTTTCTCATTTTCTTCCACTTTCGTCTGACTTTTCCATTGCTTTCTCTGTTTCTCCACCTCCTCGTCCTTCTTCTTAATTCTCTTTCTCATCATCTTCATTTCTTTTTTCCTTCGCTTTTCTTCCGCACAAACTTCTTCTCCTCATTCCTTTTCCTCTCCTTTTTCTTTTGATACCCACAGCTGTCACTCTACCCACTTCCATGTGCTTCCTCGCTGGTCCGACCAGATAGTACTTTAATCAAGAAATGCGTCGGCATTGAGCGACGGCACCAGAGCACAGTAAGCACCCGATCCAGCCAAGAGCGTGGATCCTCGCACAGGGTGAACATCCTATCTAACCACCAAAGAGGCCAATGATGGAGCGACTTGTCATTCCGATGTCATGCGTAATAACCGAATAGCACAACTGTTCATTTCTGTGTCGGATCGCCATGGTTGTGTTCCACGGCTTCCCCGATTCCCTTGATCGATGCCAGGGAAATTTGAAAATGAAATTGAAGTCGCCAGCACCAATAAATCCTAGCGGCTTAGCGGACGTTTCGTATTAGACGGCGCAGTCCTATGATGCATTTCTTTAGAGCGCGTTGTGATCGGAACTCATCCGTCAGTGGGAAATATGAACACCTGTCTGGAATGCGTCACTGGGTGGCGTGGAACAAGGCCACCCAAGGATTAGACATCAAACAGATGCCGACCGCTTTGATCTGTACGTCGGACTCTCGTTCAGGGCTTTGCATTGTAAGGCAGGCACTGGATTACGGTCCTGGAATCGGGCCAAGTGGCCTGTGCTGCTTCCTCTTCCCGCTGCTTCGTGACTGACTGACAAACAAACAACGTGATGGTGGTCGTTACACGGAGTCCCCGAAGCAGGACCAGAGCCGCAATCGTCGCATCACAAAACAATGCATAAAATTATTAAAATATAGAGTAAAGTATGAGCTATGTCGGTGGAAATGAATGAACTAAACATCATTGACTAGAAAGGAAAGGTAGGATAACTGAATCATATCAGGGTTATATGCAAATCATGATATTCATTCTGACCTTTTCGTTATTTTATTTTAATAACGCATGCTCTCAGCTTGAGACCTGCGGCTTGCCTATCCTCTTCGAGTCATTATAAGGCTTATAGTGTAAATCTTCTAAAATTTATCAGCGCCCACAAAGTCTGGGAGACCAGCTTCTTCACTGGCGCTTGTCAAATTAACTCCGCAATAGCCAAGCCTCTCGTTTCTTTCCGGTGCCAGGACAAAATCAGAGGAGTCAATCCGAGAGAGAGTGAGAGAGAGAGAAAGAGAAGGCAGAGGAGCCGCAAAATCGGGTATCGATGAGTATCAGCACGCTAGGGCTACGGTCGTTTAGATGGACTCACTTAGATTGCAACCTCTTCAGGTCAACGTTCCTGGTAGAACATCCAGGCCACCTACTCAAAAAGTGACACTCCCCGGTGGAACCTCACACCGTTGCGGCAGAGGCGGCGTTTTACCGGCAACGTCTGGTGACAAGCCCGTCATACGAAAACGATTTCTTAATAATATATCACATCAGCAAATCGCCGACGTCTTTGTTGTACGACGTGACTGTTTAGGAACCGTTTACGACGGTGGCGGCTAATAACGCAACGGGCGTTTGAAGGGACGCAGACAGGGATGTAGAAGGGAGGTGGGAGGATTGGGTGGGAGTGTAGGGGAGGGAAGGGGTGGGCTGAGCAGTGCTTCGCGCCTCGAAAACTGATTTGGCACCATGAATGGGATGCTGGGCAGCGCCATCTGTGTGGACGGCGGGAGGTTAGCAGCGGCCAATATTTGTCCGTTGGGCTCTCAATTGGACAATTGGTTGGCGCTAAGGAGATCAAATGCAGGCGGATAGATGGGTAGATGGATGGATGAATGGGTGAATGGTTGGATGCATGGAGAATTGGGTTGGGTAGATGATGCAGGTGGATTGATTGATTGATTGATTGATGGATTTATGAGGGAGAAAGTTGATTATTTAGATGGATTGATGAATGGTTAGTTAGTTAGTTGATGGGTAGGTGGATGGATTTATGAATGGATGCATGTATGAATTATGTTGATGGATTGATAAAAGGGTGGGCGAGTTCTTTGGAAGATGAACAGATACATGGATGACATGGATGAATGAAGTGAGGGATAGATGCAGAGAAGACATGGTACACGGATAGGAAAAAGAAAACACGGATCACGCCGTTGTATTAATGAATGATTGGACTGTTGGATTGGCAAATGGATAATTGAATATTGGATATTATGTATGGAGTACATGGAATGCATGAATCGAAAACATCTTGTCATGTATGCATGAATTGCCGGATGCAAACGACAAATTAATAATAATATTAATAAAAATAACAATAGTAATAATAATAATGAGATGGACCACAAAACACAGACATACAGCGAGACACACCCACACATACACACACACACACACACACACACACACACACATAAACACACACCCATTGTCTCAATTTGACCCATAACGAAACTGAAGCATCGTTTGGCCGACCAGCATCGCCACCGTTTTGTCGGATGCTCCAGCGTGCGATCTCACGTGTCGAGAGCGAGGTAGGAGACTGTCAAAGGCTGAGCCTTTAGTTAAGGACCAGATACATCATATCGTCAAGGGCAATTGTTGTTGTGCAAGTGGGCATTCGCCTCGCAATTGAAACATCATTTGGGTCAAATACACAGACTGTCGTGATGGACTGATCAGCTCTATATTCATCTGATTATGGCCTCGGTCTATAGAGCTGTGTTGCTTGGTGTCTTTTTAACATTGGGACCCGGGACATACATTGTTATGCAAATTTACGGTAGAATCAACATAGTGTGGGGTTGTCTGTGTTGCTGAAACGGTTTGGCAAATTCCACACACGCATTGTTATTCAATGTATGTGTGTCTGTAAGCATGCAACGGGTTATTTATATAGCGCATTATATGAACCTCTCGAAGGCGCTAAATGTATGATGCAAGTGCAGTTAATTTTGCAAGTAAGGAAGTAGCCTTGATCTGTTAATAAAATGTTCTGTGCGACCATTTATGTAATGAATGTTTTTTGGCATTTTATTGCATTCTGCTGCACAGTTTTACATTTTTCTCTATAACCTTACATATTATACTTCTGAATATTACTGGGTTCTTTTGTTTTCGTAATATATTGAATTGTGCTGTATTTTGATGCTTTATAATGTATTGCTTAATGCGTAGTTGTATTCTATCTGACCACTTTTAAAATCTAAATAGACTTTAAGTATGAGCAGGGCCCCGTGCTTTATGCGATTATGTGATTTCGCATATTTTTGCATAAATTGGCGATTTTCGTAAACAAATTTTAATGGATAATTTTCACAAATGATTTCATGAAGTTTGGAAATTTCGGTCAGAATCAACTGTAATTGGCTTGTCCAGGCTATTATTAGCATATAAGGACTGTAGTTTACCGACCAGACGACGTAATTGTTGATGACTAGGACCCGTTGTGTATGCGATTATGCGAATATGCGATTTTCGCATAATTTAAGAAAATATTTCGCATAATCCACGGGGGTCTAAGTGTGGTAAGACGCTTTCACAAGCGCGATATTAAAGTAAGAGAGAGAGCCAGAAAGAAAGGATGGGTTCAACGTGTGACACTGTGTGAGAAAGAATGCAAAATAAGCCAACTATCAGGGATAACTGTGAATCGGACATAGAGAAGGACCTGTGTATGATCATGATTGAGCCATGGTGGTCGTGACGTTGGAAAAATAAAAGTTACGCCGATCACAGTATGTGAAAGTAGGCTTACGCACTAAAGACATCACAAGATTCTTGGAGCAAGAGACTTGAGAGGAGAGCGAGAGAGATTGACAAAGAGAGAGGGACAGACAGACAGACAGACAGACAGACAGACAGATAGACAGACAGAGAGACAGAGACAAACAGAGAGAAACATTCAGACAGACAGAGGCACATACAGAGAGAAGAGCAGAATGGTATGAATGAGGGAATCGACTGAATGAGTGAATCCCAGGTTGGTTCTAATCCCTCTGAAGAAATTGAAGGAACTCTTTCACTGACAAACACAGTGAAGACATCCAAGACGTTTCTTCATTTCGTCGCCACCGTCATCGTCATCACCGTCACCACTACCGTCACAGCCGTCGTCGTCGTTTTAATGGGATTTGCTTCGGTCGGACTCAGGAGTTAATTGTGTTTGATGAGAAACAAGAGACATGCGCAGAAGACGCATCTGCCGTCCAATCAGCGTGTGCGTTTGTGGCAACGTGATCTACTGCGTCGCCGGAACAGCCGCCCACCCGCAGGCTCTTCCGTTCATTACATAGTGCCCCAACGACATACTTACGTACACACATACACACACATTACATACATACATACATACATTTATTCATACATACCTACATTTATTCATACACACATTACATTCATACATACATTCATACAATACTTTTATTCATACATACATACATTGCATACATACATACATACATACATTTATTCATACATACATACATACATACATTCATACTTGCATATATACATTACATTCATACATACATACATACATTCATACATGCATACATATATTACATTCTTACATACATACATACATACATTACATTCATACATACATACATACATTACATTTATTCATACTTACATACATACATACATTTATTCATACATACATACATACATACACACATACATACATACATTCATACATGCATACATAGATTACATTCATACATACATACATACATACATTACATTTATTCATACATACATACATACATACTTGGTGACGTTGTCGGCTGTTTATTCGCATGATATACATCTATATTCTGCAGCTACGCGAAGGACACTAGAAATATCGTAACTGTTTTCTTAAAAGTGAAGCGGTGCTCGAATGCCAATCGCAGGGCACCAGCTAGAATGAGGGCAAACCTGATATCGGAATTTTCGCCAATGCATGTCAGCTTGTAATGTCAGTCCATGGTTTGGATTTGCTAGGAGGGCGCCGCAATCATCTTTGCTGACCGACGTTGGAAAACATTATTAAGTAAGTATGTAAGTATATTCTTTATAGAACCAACTGCATAACTGCACTCTGGTTTACAATACATTTAAAAGTACAGAATTCTAATTAAATCCTCTTACTTCGAGGTGAAGCGTTGACCGCTAGAGATGATTATTATTTAGATGTTAACAGATTAATCGCTTGAACGGATCATAGTTTGTTTCATGTGCCGCAATAGAAGTCATTTTGAATGCATTGAAATGTAAAGGTCTTTCTTTTTCCAAGGGGCTTCTGTGCTGAGAGTGCCTCTCAATAGTTATTCAGTGAGGGGCCCTGTATAAATGTGAGGATACGATACGATTGAGATGCAGCACACGGACAGACAGGCTGATAGAAGGACAGTCACTGTATTAGACCGTCCAATCATCCCCATGCACTGTTTGTCTGTCTCTCTTGTTGTCTGTCTGTCTGTCTCTGTCTGTCTCTGTCTCCTGGGTATTGACCAGATACCGGCTTTTATACAGTAAGACGCAGACACACAGACAGCGAGACATACGCACAGATCCACACAGGCAGGCAACGTGATTTTGAAACCCAGTTTAGGCACAAGCAATGTCTTCGAGACAGACCTACACGCTTAAGACACGCATAGGCACGCATACACACGCATCCATGCAAACAGACAAAGTCGTTCTTATAAAAGACGCTGATGCGACCAAAACCCCAGACTATCGGTAGTGATAAAGAGTCGCTCCATGCAACTGTGGCGCCCCTAGCGGCTGCGGGGGTCAGCCGATAATTTGCCCGTAAGAACGTCCTGATTAGGCTGTCGCCGACTTTCCTTGTCACGGATTATCTCTCAACAATGCTTCGCTGGAGAGGATCGATTGAACGGGACTCCATTGACGGATCCGATCCCGACCGGGACTCAGTGGCGATCCCGCTCTTCCTCCGACCCTCGACCCTGACTCCGCTTACTGTTTGAGTGTTAGAATGCGGGACGGGTTAGTCGCATCGCGTCTGGTAACATTTTAGTAAAACTTTAATTTCTGCCTCATTTGTTTCGGTACAACACGTTGTCATTAACTGCCGGATTATATTTGCAAATCTTCGATGACTAAGAAAGATGTAATAATTGACATAATCGCTCTTCCTGAGAAACCTTAAGACGTTTTTTTTCAAGATTTATTATGACTAGACTTTTTGTGCATATTCATTTTGTCTATTAATAACAGTTTATTATTATTTATACTAATAAACTATGACATTATTAATCATATACTAGGTCATTAAACTTTCAAACAAACAAAATATAAATATTAAAAAAATAAAAAAATAAAAAAGAATTTTTTTTCTATTTCTTTGGATTTTACACTCTTTGGGACAAGAGAGATTCTTTGAAGGCGACATCGTGATTTGATGTAATGCATTGTATTGTAATGTAGCTTAGTGTAATAGAACATTTATATAACGCCTATGTGGGTATATACATACATAAATTGATGAACGCATGCAAACAAAATAAATTTC
Organism: Bimastos eiseni; assembly: GCA_959347315.1. Classification (NCBI taxonomy): domain Eukaryota; kingdom Metazoa; phylum Annelida; class Clitellata; order Crassiclitellata; family Lumbricidae; genus Bimastos; species Bimastos eiseni. Next base: position 2,988,005 of record OY365810.1, on the reverse strand, counting down.
GCTGACCATCTTCGTTTGAGTGTAGACCTATCTATATCAGTATGGCATATTTTACTCCAAATTGGTCACTCTACTGCGCATTCTTATACAACCACATGCGGTCGTCCTTCTGCGTTCGAGGTTGACTGGGCGATAATAAAGGGTCTCCGAGGGTCGCCGGGATTAGCGGGGCGTTGTCGTGCGAATAATTAAGATATCCGGTTGAAACTGGATCCTCGATCTTAACCGACATTTATCTGACATCTGGATTCCCCGGTCGGTCATACCGACATGGAATCCGGGAGAGATTTGTGATCTGTCCATCCATCCGTCCGTTTTTCCAGCGATCTGGAAATTGGAAGGGTCCCGGCGGACGGCAGCGAGTGCCAGCCTGGCGTCGGAGTTCAGTGAGCCATCTGGCGAGTAATTTCCAGATCAGTCCTTCTCATTAGCAATTCTATTATGGTGGAATGGTTTCGCTAGGAAAGCGGACACTGTGCGCTAATACGGTGCCAACGTCAATTCAGCACACTCTGTTCTTTATACGCGAATAAAAATCCACTGTTTAGTGTCTTCTGCCGAAAGAGTCCATTGCCAAGAGAAGATAGTTCTGTTCGCTAGGATATAATTTATGTGCATATAATAGTCTGAATTAGCCTTACTTATTAGAATAAGTCTTACTTATTAGACTTGGTCCACTTGGACATACTAATTGGAAGGAGTCTTACTTCTTAGCATTGTATTTACTGATTAAAATTAGACTTGCATATTTTAATTTATCGTGCATGATAGAATGCCACTTTCTTCATGTAATTGTTCTAACTTTAAAATATCTATTAATATTAGTCTTCCTTTTTTGAACAAGCAGCAGTCTTTGTCACGGTAGCCTTATTTTTTCACTTGAACCCACGGAACTCAATCAACAGATTTGTGATTTTTTGTAGGCCTACACCTTAATGGTACAATGGGTGTAGGACCTATTTACCTTTTAAACGATAGAAGTAATATTTAAGCTTCAACCCGAAGTTAGCTTCGAGTCTCTACTCAAAAGAGTTCAGCGACAAATTCAGAGCTACGATAATTTAGTAGCGTTGCGAGAAGAAAGAGAATTAAGAATTCCAGAAGAGATGGAAGGAAAGGCTTTAAAGTTCAGATCGCAAAGCCACAACAAATTCAAACTTCAACGAATTCGTCTCAGCTAGCTGTGGTTAGAACGACCTTAAGCATTTTGTCCCTGATACTCAAATGAATTCTGACTAATAGATCGACTAGGCTTTCACTTGAAGCCTGCATCGATTGATAACTTGTGATTTGTGACGACGTCGCTCTAGAAGTTAGTTCAATAAGATGGGAAGTTGAATATCACAATTTGAGACAATATCCATTGCAATGGATATCATCGCACAAAAACGGATGAAGGCTCTTTGGAAGTTTTAGAATTCTATAACGCCAGCAATCACTGGGAAATGTGAGCCTATCATAAGTGTTGCCAGTGGACTGGTTAAACTGCAAAGGCAAAAATAGCAACAGACTGCGCAAAGATTAAATTTCTTCCTATCTGACGTAATAGAGATATTGTTCAACCCGATATGTCATCCAAATGATTGTTTCTTGTAGACTGCAAGGAATATTGTCAGTTTGAGACGTTCAACGCCAGCTGTTCAACGTCACAGATTGTCGTCATGGATGAAGCGCGCTACGGACGCCTCCAATTGGGTCGCTGCGTGACACGTGACTACGGCTTTCTCGGGTGTTCGGCCAACGTCCTTGACCTTCTCGACCGGACTTGTTCCGGCCAGCGTTCTTGTCAGTTCAGTATCCCTACGCTGCGTGATTTGGTCCAGCCGTGTCCAAAGGATCTGACGTCATATCTGGAAGCTAGTTACTCCTGCGTCACAGGTTGGTTTGTGTTGCTTTAATTCCTGATTCGAGGGTTAATATTGACTGCGATATTCTCTCCAAGGATATTATCCTGTTTGTCAATTGTTTGTTTTATCATATTGGTCCTGTGATAGGATGAAGGAATGGAAAGGATGAGAAAGAAACCGGGGGGGGGGGGCAGAGAGAGAAAGAGAGAGAGGGAGAGAGAGATACAGACAGACAGACAGACAGACAAGATAGTCTCATAGATTAATGCATTTAGCACGGAGATAATATTTGCGACAGCATTATTCAAATCCATTAATTCATTGAATGAGCGTTTTTCTTGTTTTCCATTCTTCAATCCGTTCCTTTCTACTCTCAATAATTCGTTTATTTGTTCCTTTGTTTATCCCTTTCTTCTTTCCTTCTTTCTTTCTTTCTTTCATTCGCTCTTTAATCTGCATGTCTCAAGCTGTTCTTTGTGCTATTTCCTCTCAGTTGTTTATGTGTTAGTCGTTGCCCCATATAGCTCGAAATGTTTTGCCAGTGACCGGCTTCTAAGACAGCGCAGTAAATCCTAGCAGGGGCTCTCGAGGCGAAAGTGACATCGCATTCAACACAGATATATATGACGGTTATATTGCCGCCATGTGAGCTCTCCTGCGCCTAACCCACCTCTTCAACAACCCTGTCCAGTTTGTCATTGCCCTAAGCGCACCGCACAACCTTCGATTCCAGTAACCCCGGCGCGCGGCTACGGAAACGCTCGAACGGTGTAGTAACGTTCTCGACTGTGGAGCGCTAACGTCATAACTTCCTTTTCAAGCAACCGTGCCGGAAGCAATCAAAATGGCGTCGTTGCTGGCTTTCTTAGTGTCGACGTTATCGCCTGCTGAGAAGACATACGGCCAACCGCAATAAGTGTCCTAGGGTTTCAAGTGTTTTTCGTGCTTGTACGAAGACGCATTGGTTGCTTTTCTTGGCAGATTCGCGTGTAAGAACACGGGGAGCTAACCCTAACCAGTGCGCAGTGTTTCGCGCCTGGCTTGTGTGGGTGTTATAAATTATATGGAAAAATCCAGAGGTTGGAAAGCAGCTGGCGTAAGCATGCTGTACAAGCTTCGAGTGCTTAATCAATATGTTTTTAGTGGTTGAGTTCGGTGCTTAAAGAAGCTCAATAAATTTGTCTTAATGCTTACCAAAAGAGGGAATGCTTAGCACAAGGATTAATATAGACTTCTGTAGACACTCATGTGAAATGATTATACAGTGGAGTACGGTATCGCTTTTGCATTGGTGTCCCCAAGGGTCTATATTAATCTGTGTTCTAAGCATTGCCTCTTAAAACTATTCACAAGAAATTTATTGAACTTCTCAATGCACAAAGTTGACGAGTATTAGATTAATGTGATTCAATGTAATGTAAGGGGCCACTTATATAGCGCCACTCGAATTAGAGGCTCTCACGACTCAACATATTTAGGTAAGCAGAGAACAGAAAAGTCTTCAGGCGCTTCCGGAAGGCAGTAGAGGAAGAGAGAGCTCGACATAATTGTAATGCTTGTGCTGTTTTAATCAGTTAAGGCATATAATTTGTGTGATAAATGTATACGTATTTTCACTCGTTTCGTCTCTCAGTCATTTAGTCCTACAAGTCTTTAAATAATGTCCTTTCCGTAAATTCTACTGCTAATTTAAATAATTGAGGCTCAAATGACAATATATGCCTACTTCTTAAAATGACAACTAAAATTGAGGTTCGGCTACTTGTACGATTACGGTGATTTAGGATTACGGTGGCTTAAAATGACGGGTTATTGTAGTTATGACAGCTTTAAATTACGGTTAAATTTAACGAATAGTCTTCAATGACGATAGCTTACATATTTACATGCATAGCATAGCTATATATTTTGTTATAAATGTGGCTAAAGTGACCTCAGACTATGCAATACCCTGCGACGTTGCCTCCTTGATCAGTTCCGTAAGCACTTGAAAACCAATTAGTCCAATCCATGTTTTCCGTAGTTTGTTCTAACGGCTAGGAAGAGGAGCTATATGAATCGATAACAGCATTAAAATTACAACCAACCAACTCTGTGTGTGAGTTTGTCGAAGCCATACAGTCGCCATGACATAGACAAACGCGTGTACGTCAACTTTACGACAATTTCCGTGCACTGAACTCCAGTTATACTTGCATGTAAGTGCATTTGGTATGAAGTGGCATAAATTGCGAGATGTGCACGCCTAAGCGCATGCTCCTGGTGATCCACTCTAGGACCTGATTACATCTGGCTGTATGAACCAGGAATGGATTAGATCATAATATTATCCAGTTGAATTGGGCCGAGGCTTGGAGTGGGGGAGGAAGGGTGTATGGTGATGCTATAAAACGCGTTCACCGTGTCGTTTGTGCTGGCAATTGGAAATGAACATCAACATTCTGAGAGCAAGCTGTGAAATGTCAACCAGCGGAATCGTATCAGTGACCGTCTCTGTAGCTATTGTATGTCCGAGTGTACGTATATGTGTGTGTAACTGCACCACTGCTTGCACTCTTGTAGCACCAGTCTCATGTTTGGATGAAGGAGGAGGGAGACGCTGATGGTCTTTGTTAGCCCACAGGGTCATTATACTGAACATTATGTTTTTGACATTGCAATTCGCTTCATTATTTTAAAAATCAGATCTTAATACAGGCGGAGACTTAGGGGGGCAGCGGGGGACGGCCCCCCAAAAAGTTGAGGCGAGGGGGACGGAGTATCTTATATCCCCCCCCAAATTTCAGACGATTGAACGTGTGTTTGCTGTTGTCTTTCTCATGTCTGAGACTGGTTCGTGGTGTGCCTGCCTGTCCTAGTTTGCGGGTTGTCTCTGGTCAGTGAGTGTCTCATCATCGTTAGGTGCAAGACACCAGGTCGAGAGATAAGAGGCCGACCTGCAAGTAAATTTAAGGCTCAGAGGTTTTGACCTCGACTGGGTTTCGTTGCTGTGTCTGACACACGCGTGCCTAGCTGTGTGTCGGCTCTCTAGTATCGGTTACCAGCGGTGATGCTTGCTTGAGGTATGGGGCACTAAGCAACCGACGGTGCAATCATATACATGCTGCAAGAGAGGGTATGATAAATTGTAATGATATTGAATTGAAGTCTTGGCAAAATATTTATAGGCCTGCATAACATACATGCTTAAATTCACACAGACCGAACTATTTTTTAAAATAACTTTCAGAACTGATTATGCCAAATCTGCATGATGAAGGTTGAAATTGTTATAATTATACGGTATTGTGGCAGTATACGACTTTAGACATAGGCTCGGGCCAACTTACCTGCATCTCTCTTGGTTGCATGCCGGGTCCATCAAAATCAGACCCAACCATCATGGTTGGCTAAGTTTAGTATTGCCAAGGTTTTTGTTATTTTAATGTGTTAGGCTTGCCAGTTACGACGCTGTACATTGCATGGCTAATGCATCTCATTGAAGAATATGGGCCTACTTAGTTCTATTTTTTTGCATCAACTGTGCTCCCCAAGTATTACTGTTCTGACCATCTAAAACGTCATTCATTTAGTACGTAGTGGTTGATTGGCTGGAGTGGGAGAGACGTAGGGGCCTACAGCATACATATGCCATGGGAGACTAGCATTGACCTTAAGTTTTCGATTTATTTTTATTTCATTAATCAAGATCACACTTAAATAATCATCTTCCCTGAGTTATTCATTATTAAATACACTCAGCAGAACAGCAAACACATGTAAATGAAAACGCTTTTATATAGCTACCGTATATACGCCTATAATATAACCTCGACCCATCTCATTTTTCAACATGAGTCTGATCCGGTGAGATCCTTCATCACCGCTCGTCCTTTTGAATGGATGCCACGCCATCATTTTACACTCATCTTGTTCAAAATGCGATTTAAATTAATAGTAATAATAATAATTACTTAGGGTTCCCGTGCAAGGACCGTACGTACTAAACCAAAATTTAAATCTCTGAAATAATCCAGCGTCTATAAGCGAACTGCAGTAATAATTAGATTTTCATTTATTTAGAAATAACAATATCTGACAATAACGCAGAAATGCTTAGGCCTGCACGATTGACAATGAACAATAGTAGGCTAGTCGCTAAAACAAATTTAAAAAACTATCAAATGTTTTTGTATAATGATCTGGGGATAAATTTAGAGTTGTCTTTAGGTGGGAGAACATATGGTTGTGTGCTCTTAATGGGTGATTGGCGTGGGTACGGAGTGGAGGTAGGAGTTGGTTAAAACATACTTGGGGTTATTTAAAATGGAAAAGAGGAGACGCACAAGACGCGGCCTATTTTTGCTGCATCCATGATTGGGAATTAAAATTTCTTCCGACCTGTCCCCCAAACCAAATTTTTTCATCTGTTCCCCCCAAACCCGCCACCAAGTTTCCGCCTATGGATCTTGATTATGAAATAAACAGCAACACCAGTTAATCTCAAACATCAAATAAAATGAAAATGATTAGGCTGTCTGAATGCCACGCAAAAGCAGCGCCATGCAGACCAGATGAATAAATCTGCAGTTTAGCTTTTTGCAAATAGTCTAATTATTTTAACTGTATGTTACTTCAGCATGGTTGCTTTTCAACAATCCAGCATCTATATTTAACTGAGCATTATTTTCATCACTCCAGCTTCTGCTTATGCAAGCGTCATTTTCATCAATTCTACAAGCACAGGCGGCGCTTGATTGTATATTTATATGTATCTATGTATATATTCAAGTGTGGAGATCTGTATGCATGTGAATATCTAAGGAAGCATTCCTGAATATATTTGACAATTTATCTATTGCCATTACCGATGCTTTCCTTCCAGTTCTCGATCCAACATCCGTCAAATGCAACGAGACGACATTCCTCAACAGCTCCGGACCCTCCCTCTACCTCCACTACGCCGCCGACCCCGATCAGACCCCATCACCAAACCCCTCTCCAACCCCAATCCCGACCTCCTCCTCCTCCCACCCTTTAATCGCTATGACAACGCCGGCGCCAACCGACTCCGACGTGGTTGCTCCGTTCTGCCCGCCGGCTTTCTCGACTCAGCGAGGACAGAAGATAGACGTAACCTTGTACATCTTCGGACAGTACCGCGCATACGATTCCCTCCCTTCCACTGGAAGATCGGAGAGTTACCATCACACGAGACCATGCCCTGCCAGTGCCTACGTCATAGACGAAGGAAGGCGGCACAGCAGCGCCCTTTGTCAGGCGCGCCATCGCGAACAACATATCTACACGACGAATTCCAGTAGGGCCGTGGTGTATTTCGGACGGTCGGCTGGTGCCGACAAGCAGCAGGGGGCAGCACAGAGGGCTGATGGAAACTACCTCATCAGACTGCAAGGTAATTGATAGGCTGGGGCGACCGGTTGCTTTTGGTTTTTGTGGAAAGGAGTTGCGTAAGGGATATAATAGCACCATTATGTGCTTACATACATACATACAGTTTAGCAAGTCCCTCGCGCACAATAATTGATGTTAAAAGAAGGGTGATAAAAAAATTCAAGAAAACAAATTTCAATAACATACGTTTTTATATTTAAATACAGATGTACATAAATTTGTGGAAAGGAACTGTCTAAGGGATTTAATAGCACCATTACTTGCTCACATGCATGTATACATACATGCTGTCATAAATACATGCATATTATACATGCATAAGTTTTTATACATAAATATATATGTACATCAATGCCTACATACAACCATAAATACATACATTCATAAATATTTAAATTTTTTAGATGCATTCATGCATACATAAATACGTACATACTTATGTACATGCACGCAGATATACATGGACCTACATACTATACACACATGAGTTTATCTGCACAAATACATACCTACATGTATACATGTATATACGAGCATACATACATGTATGTGCCTATGTATACATACACACATCCATCCATACACACATGCATCCACATACTATCATTCATAATCATTATGAGTAATATGGAGCTAGAAATCCCACCACTAGTAGTTCCGAAGTAATTCTACTACAAAATGTCTCTTGTATGTCCAGCGGTTGGATGTCCTGACTTGGCTCCCCCTCAGAATTCCTGGATCGAGAGACTAGAGGACCGTATCATTATTCGCTGTAACTTCTCGATGGAGACTTGGTACCTGACTTGCAAAGGAAACAACTGGATCGGAGAAGTTACAAACTGTTCCGAAGGTAACAAAATATGCCTCAGGAAATTAAACCCACGGACACAGTTCAAACTTCGTAATGGTAATTACGAATTTATCTTGCGCATCTTCAAAGAAACTCATTGGAAGTATTGTTGACTTAGCACTTTACTTTTACTTTTTACTTTACTTTACGTTTTTTTACTTTAGTTGTATCCTGTGTTGAAGGAGATATGTGTTGACGTCACGCCTCTTTTGCAGAGTGACGATGAAAGACCATAGCAAGCTGGTGTAATGTTTCAACAGGCAACCTACGTGGCCTGTTAAATGGGTTATCGACAAATGGTACATGAAAAATGGTACACCGACAAAAGTTCATGATCAAAAAGTTATTATTCGCCCAATTTGTTTGGTAAAATGGAAGTTGGATTGATGATAATAATGTTGGCTTAAATGGAACTTGGATTGATGAAAGCAATTCTTCCTAATTAGATGATGTGTAAAGGAAAATAATGTTTGCTTAAATGGAAGTTGGACTGATTGAAATAATTCTTGTCAAAATACAAATTGGATTAGCAAGCATTATAAACATCAATCAACTTCTTTTTCACCGAATATACATTGGGCAAAACAGAACCGTTTGGTCGTGAACCTTTGGTCCGTGAATCATTTGTCGTCAGGTATATGTCGGTGAACTATTTGCACATGAACCATTTGTCATGAACAACCTATTTCACAGTCCAATATTGAAATAAACCTCTGTTGGCATGTAAGCTGCTATAAATTGTATGTCGTCTGTAGATAAGAATATTCACACTGTACATCAATCCAAGCAAAACACAAAGGAACTAAATAACTAGTGCTGTTATTACCTACAACATAGACGACATTATGATTAAGAGCATCAGAACATCAGACATGTAGCATGATCTGAACAATCAAAAGTAGTGAACATCCAAAGTAGTGATGAGTTTGATCCTTTCGGCCGTGGTGTACAATGAATGTGCAAAAGGACCCACCCGAACATGCAGCAAGTCATGTGGATGGAGCAGTAACAAACATTGACTTAGTGGATAAAACAATTTTTTATTTGGTTTGATCCAAATGCCATTGATATAGAAAAAATCCTATTCAAATACTGTAGAAGATCATTGTGGCATCCAATGTCGTTTTCTCCATAAGCAGATATGGCAATTTAAAACAGTGAACATACTAAATCAACGCTGCATCAGGCAAGACACCATCTGAAATTTTAACCAAATTTCAAATAATATGCTATCTAAGCATAAGGTAGAGAGCTAAGTGATTCCTAGAATCAATGTTTTCTTCAAGACTCTGCCATACTTGATCACTTAGCAACGAAAATAGAAAGTAATTTAAAATTGTTTGTGCTTTTTTTAGTCATGACAGAAACAGCATAGGTCGATAAATAATTCATCCGGTGGAATTATTATGGTTGGAAGTCTGCTCTCTTAATTCCTGCTTCATTTAAAACAAGTCTGAAAATCCCATATTCATTAAGTAATGTCATATAACGTCCTCCTCCTGGATTTATTACAATTTCTTGATATTATTTCGTCAAAATAGGGGCATGTAGGCATGAAATTTTGAAGGCGATGTTTGTCCCATTTAATGAGGCAGATCTGATCTTAATTGACTCCCTGAATCAGACAGCTTTGCTCTAGAATGCCATCTAAAGTGCCTGGTAAGAGTGCTTCTCAATGTAAAGCTTTACTGCATAAATGACACACGTATGGTTTTTCTCCTGTGTGCGATTTTATGTGTAATCTTAGACTGCCAGATTGTGCGAATAATTTCGTGCATAATTGGCACATGTGTGGTTTTTCTCCAGTATGGATTCCCATGTGCTGAATCAGATTACTACGATCTGCAAATGATTTCTGACATAACTGGCACATGTGTGGTTTCTCTCCAGTATCGATTCTCATATGACAATTCAGCTGGCTACTTTTGGCAAATGCTTTCTCACATATACGGCATTTGTAAGGTTTTTCTCCCGTGTGGGTTCTCATGTGACAATGGAGACTACCACCATTAGCAAATGATTTTTGACATAACTGGCACATGTGTGGTTTTTCTCCTGTGTGCCTTTTCACGTGCAATGCTAGACTGCCAGACTGTGCAAATAATTTCATACATCATTGGCATATGTGTGGATTTTCCTCAGTGTGGGTTCCCTTGTGGAAATTCAAGGTATTACCTTTGGCAAATGATTTGCGACATAAATGGCACATATGTGGCTTTTCTTCAGTGTGTGTTTTCATATGATAACACAGCGGACCAATGCGTGCAAACGCTTTATGGAAAAAGTGACATTTGTAAGGTTTTACCCCAGTATTGATTCTCATGTGACTGTTTAGGGTACTATTTCTGAAAAAGGTTTTCTGATATAGCTGCCATTTGTAGGGTTTTTCTTCAGTATGGGTTCGCATATGATGATAGAGAATACCACTGTGGGCAAATGATTTTTAACATAACTGGCATCTGTATCTTTTTTTTATCCAGTATGGATTCTCGTATGACAATCCAAGATATTACTTCTGGCAAACGTTTTCTGACAAATAGCTTTAACTTTGTAAGGTTTTTCTCCACTATGGGTCCTCGTATGAAGAATGAGATATCTGCCTAGATCAAATAATTTTTGACACAACTGGCATCTGTATCTTTTTTCTCCAGTATGGACTCTTACAGAGGAATTTAGGTTACTACTGTTGGCAGACATTTTCAGACAACTTCATTTTAAGTCCTAGGTTGACGATTCAGAGAACAAACGATTTCTTACACGATCGGCTTACAATATGGTTTTCTCCCTCATTATGACTTTTCCTGTGGCTTTTGTGAGGACAGCGTCCTGGAAATGATTTCTTACATAAAATACATTGGAATATCATCAAAAATGCAATGTGTCGCTGAAATGATGACGTAAACAGTAGTTGTGGTCTAAAAATGAGTACGAAGATTATATTGTGTGTAAGAGTGGCCAAATTTACTTGAAAAGAATAATAATATTACTCAAAAATGTCAACAACAGTTACTGTACTCATGTGGTGCTTGTGGAACGATAACAAATTGGTTAGAGAACTTGACGATAATATGAGTTTAAGCCTCCACCAAAGCCAACTCTTGTGTACGGACCTTCAGCAAGCCCATCATTGGTAACTGCAGCTCAACGCGTGCATACTCTGTCAAAATATTGGTTGAGACCGATATAGTCCTTGTACTTATGGACTCCAAATTGGCGTGCGGCTATTTATGAGCCGCTCGTCTTGCCCTTATTGGTGGGGACGATCATGAACAATGGTATTTATCTTGTCAAGGTCCCTAGTTCCATTCAGTTCATTATCGAGTGATATTTTTCATTTTCAGCCTCTCTGCCAGTCAACGACGAGGTTGCCGTTCCTAAGAAGAAATCAATTCCTATCGGTCGGTATTTATTCTTAGGTTTCTCCGGTTTCTCGGCGCTTTAACGATGGCTCAATATGCTTCAATAACTGCCGACAAACTATTCTTTGATCTAAATCATACTCAAAGAATTCCTTTTACGTTCTCATTCTCGTCTTTCGAAGGATGAATATATTTCTCTAGTGACATGACTCATCTTTTTGCTCCTAGACGGTTCGAATATTGTCATATTTCGAATACCATGCCGTTTAAATGTTACCTACACTTGGGGCAATGCCAATCCGGTGTTGGCATTTGCTTTAGGACCATTTTGTAAGTTAGTTTGGCGAGGTATTGATGAAAAAATTGTCACAAATTAGAAATAGGACAAAGACGACAAAAATTTGCAGAACCGGCTCAAACCTCTGGGAAGTCATGAAAGTGTTAATGTGTGAAAAAAATTTCTGTGAGAAAGAGGTCAATACAGATAAATTCTGGACTAAGATACATGTATATAGGTCTAGGCCTATTGCACAGCCGAACTCATATGCAAGCATCGATAGGTTGCCGTGATCACGTATAGACCTTTCATTGTTTGCAATTACGAACCTCCATAATTGTGCCTATATGTGCATGTATATAGTTGGCAAGGTTTCATCCGATTGCTCTCCAAGAGCAGAACTGTGATCAGGTCATCATCTTAAAGAATGAGCGTAAAAGAGAGAATGGTGCTAATTTTTAAAGCCTTGATCTGAATCGTTGAAAGTGGCGATGCATATAACAACCCTCAGATATACTTTCACCACACTGAACCTTCATCACGGTTTAAAATCCATATAACCTGAGGTGTATTTTTCACCCCACCGTCGGTATTTGTGCCAAACATCCACATATCTATGTAAATAAAGAGAGACTTTTGTCTGTCTTTGCGTCTCTGTCCGGCGATGCATTTGCACAGTTTTAGAGCTATTCACTCCAAACCTTCACCGTTGGCTCGGGCCACACCTTTCACACGTAGTCTAGGGGTTTGTGAAACTCGCCGCCGCCCTCTTCCTTGTCTCCAGGGCCAAAAACCTGTCTCAGGACCCCCGAGGAAAGTTTCCTTCTCAGTCGCTAGGAGCGTCTCGCCGAAACACCGGCATGGGATATGTGTCTGCCACCCCTTTTGTGCCGGAGATATACGTTTGCACAGTCGGTTTGGTGAATTTGTACTTTGTATAGATTTGCACACTTTTGCAGCTATTGACTAAAGCTTCGCCGTTCGCTCGGGGTATGAATGGACGGTTTGGGAAATATACGTTTGCACAGTCGCTCAGGTCGGTATGTACTTTGTACACATTTGCACACTTCTAGACCTATTGACTCGAAACCTTCGCCGTTCGCTCAGGGAACACCTTGGGTATCCAGTAGAGGGGTTTGTGAACCCAGCGGCTGCCATCTTCCTCCTCTCAAGGGCCAAAAAACCTGTCTAATCCCGGACGAACACCGGGTGCCCCAGCTAGTGAGCAATAACATTCAGGATGCATGCGGCGCTTACATAGGTCACCATCTACTGACCTCAATCTGTCTAAGGTCGTCACTGAGTCTTATCGTAAACGAATTTAATTGATACATCTGAGATGTCGTGCCAGGGCTGGACGGAAGTCGTATCAAGTCCGAGATATGAGCTCCAAACAGAAAATGTGATTGGTTCACGTGACAGAAATTTTTAATTATTATTTCGAGTTGATCCACAATAATATTTGCTGCGTCTTGGTTGAATTTATTTTCTTTCTAGTTGCAACATCTAAGTACAAACCGCCTGGACATTGAGTTCTTTAATGGTTCCACCTCCTAAATAATCCATTCATTCCTATCTCTGGGTGCGTGATAGTCTAGCGGTCAGCGTGACGGACCGTCAACACAGGGGATCGGCATTCGAGTCCCCGCCTAAAAATTTCTTCCGAATTTCTACTCCGCCTGCGTTTCATAGACAACTCAACAGCTGCAACGAGTACATTGACCGTACACTTTTTGTGGACGGAATAAACGACGAGTGAAACACTGTCCATCCGTCATCAGAAGCCGAGACCATGAAAACTAAGTCGCCAAAACACAAGTTCCGTGGCTACCTCTCAGACTAGCATTAGATTGGCACGAGAGTCTGCTTTCCATACTCAAATTATTTGTATGAAGGACACGGGATACTTTACTGCGTTTCTCTGAAAGTGGACGTTTTCGGAGCGTCCTTGGCTCCAGAACCAGTACATAGGCACACTGCGGTTTGCTCAAGGGATGAGTCGGTCCATATCGTTATGTCATTATGTGAGGAGGGGCAGCGTTGCCAATGCGACGTCCTAATGCGTGCGCAGAGGGAGCGCCTCCCTGCTGTTTGCGCCCACTTGTCGCCGACGTTTACTCGATTGCTTTCCTAATGGGCCTCGCGTTCACTATCTGCCTCCAGTTCGTTCGTCTTATTTCCATGTGAATGCAAACACTTGCCTGGTAAGACTTCGCCGGCGAAATTATTGCCGACGTTTTGCGGATTATTGCCGCGGATGACTGTTTTCGCTTTCTTCGGTGTTAACAGCGTTCAAGTTGAAAAAAGTCTCTCTAGAGCCAATGCATTTTGTGGTTATTAGGAATACTCATGTTTTAAACATAGGCCCTGTGTAGTACTATCCTTTTCAATGACAGTAATCCGATTTACGGATATGTTAGTATGTAACTAAGGTATGTATGCAAGCAGCCAATTGTGAAGTAGGGACTTCTATTATAGCGAAGATGAATGATGCAGAAAGCATTAACACTAAGAAGTGAATAGTCCAATGTCCAGAATATCAATCACAGTGAACAATATCTATGCTTTCATAAGTGAATGCCATTTTAATTAAATTTAAACTTGATGTATTATTTAAATCGTGTAATTATTTGTTGAATTTCAAAATGTATTTCTGGATATGTCTTGCAGGGTTGGTGATAGCAGTGATAATTGGAATAATATTTGGAGTGATACTGGGCCTCGTGATGCTATTTGCAGTCTACTTGTTCAAAAGAAGGTACAATGGTGTAGTCGTTTATGTTTCATATTGACAAGTTTTGATGACAATAAGTTTCAATATTCATGACTACTGATTACTTTTTTTTATTGATAACTTGTATTTGGAAACTTGTAGTTAGATTTTACAGTAGTGGTATACAGTAGGGTAGGGCCTACCGTTGTATTGCAATTATCATAATAGGCCCACTCAAAAATGCTTTCTTTGCATGCCAATGTCAATAACCGTATTTTTACCTACACAGAATTGCATGTGCTGCGCTAGTAATTGTTATTGCAGCCATCAAATCCAAATGTCTACATCGTTAGGGATTATTAAGAAATTCATCTTTTGGTATTTGGTAGTATTTTCTGCATGAGATAAAGGTTTATAGTGAATAAATTAGTTTCTGAATAAGATGTAAACATAGCCTATGCAATCTTTTGCTGCTTTACTTATTCTTTGATTTGAAATGGTACTCATGTAACACAGGTCATTTATTAAACAGCAAAATACTTTTGAAAAGATATGCATTTTCTATCTCATGGAATAATTGTTTGGTGAGATGGCTCAACAAACTCCACTAGGCCTTTGTATCAGATCTCCAGCTCCGTGTCTACTGTGGATTGCCGCATCTTATATTCACGCAAGCATAATAAATAATAAATAATCATTACAGCATTAGAACCTCTAAACCGCCGAGCACCTAAAATTCCGCGCATTCTCTTTACACGCATATTTCAAAAAAAATGTTGAGTAGGGCCTATCACCAAAATAATTGTGCAATGAAGCTCCGACTTCAGATGAGTCTTGTGACGGACGCTTTGTATTCCACAACTAATCATTGCTTACGAAAATAGATAAGGACCGTCTGGAGATAAAACTTGCGCAGGTCTTACATAAATCACAATCGTCTGAAGATATAAACGCATCTGAACAAGCAACCAATTTGGCATGTCTGTGAAAACTCCGTGGGAAAGCGACAATCCATATAATTTCTGAATAGCACATTAAATTCCGATTGCATTAAAATTAATGGGACACTTATAAAGCGTCTTTCGTGATTATTTATGTATGTGTATAGACATAATTGTGTATTATATGCATGCTACAAATTATATAAAATATAGTATTATTGCACAAAAGTGCGACATGCACACAATTTCACGCATTGATTGTACGATGGCAAATATTGCACCATCATTCACTTTATTTTCAGCGCTGTAAATTGTTCTGTTACAACAAAACTGTGTCTTATCCATAGCTTACAACTTCATACAATGTTCCCAGCCCAGATATCTTCGCGAACTCTTCACCATCCAGCCAACCCGCTCTATTCGATCGTAATCTTGACTCACCCTCACTCGACCCCCGATTACATCTCATCTGGAGTTCTCCAACCTCGCCATATCAAACGCAGCACCTCGTCTCTGGAACAATCTTTCTTCTGAATGTCTTGCCTTCTCGGTTCCTCCGTCATCACTGCCAGTCCTGCAACATCATCTGTCCCTAGCGCCTCTGTCCATCACACCCCGGGCTTTCCATTCTAAACTTAAGTCTCACCTTTCAAGAATTCATACCCAGACTCATTACTTGACATTCCATCTGTCAATCCTCGACCAAAGCGACACCCTCCTTAACAGCTACTCTGCCTCCCTGCTGACCTCCTGGAAACCGAACTCTGACCTACCACGAACTATCCTTTGGACAACCCTTTCGATTTGACGCAACGCTCGTGAATAAGCTGGTGCCCTGCGCTTAGCTTTTAAGTGATGCTTTTTGCGATTACGATACGATTAGGCCTATCTATTCTTTCATTTATAAATGTATATAGCGCCTTCTCAAGGTAGCTACTAAAATCCAAGCCGATGATGAGGTAGGTTTTAAAATGGCAATAAATGTACCATTACACGATGTAAGGCACAGACGTATCAATGTTAACTGGGGTTTAACTGTAGGTGGATTACGAGAAGTCATAAACTCTTATAATTTTTCACTTAGAAAGGATATTGTCATCGATTCATGGTTTTTGCTAATGTCAATTGAGTCCAATAACTGCTTAAATTGGTGAATTCTCACGTGATGTGAAAACCCTATTTCTCGGAGCCTTGTTTTGTGATTCAGACGCCTAGTCAAGCGCCAGAAATCGTCGAAACTGAACGGCCTGCTCGATCCGGAGGAAGTCCTTCTTCACCACAAAGAAAACGAGGACAACTATGCCCGCAAGGTCTACGCCGGTCACCGCCAGAGGGCGACGCACATCTACAGTCACGTGTGCCCAGGTCACTCACTGACCTCGTGTCGTCATCGATGCCAGACGGACTGCAACGCCCAGTTGCTCGAAATGCGCTGCTGCCCGGCCGAGGCGCATCACGTGACCCCACCACCTCCACCGCCTCTTACCATGCAGTCGCCGACCCAGTCGCTAGTCGGCGCCACCGAAGACGACGCCAGACAGAACAGCTCGCGCAGAAAGCGCGTTCAGTTCGTCGTGGAGCCAGAGCCTACACCCGATCCGAATTTATCGTCGCGCCACGTACCGTCCGAGGGGTCAACCGTCGTCCAACCAGCGTTGTCCTTTCAACAGGGCCCGTCCGTGATTGGTCGCCAGACCATAACCAGTAACAACATCAGTAACATATTCTATAACCTGAGCAACTCGAGCGTCCATCCATCCGCGAAGGATCCTCACGGATACTCAGCGGATCTCTGTCGCCCAGACTTGGTTCAGAGCGGTGATCGAACTCTGCCGCAGTTCGATCCAGCCCAGCCTGAGGGATATCAGTCACCCCCGGTCAAGGGTCCCGTCCTCGTTGACTGGGAGGGCGGTAACTGCGTTTTTATGGCGGATTGTTCCAATCCAAGATGGCCAATATAGTAGACAATTGATCATCTTAGCACCTGCTGTCTAACTTTCAGCATATGTAAATGTACATGTCTTTATATAGCGCCAGTATGGCCTTGACCAGGGGTGTAACAAGCGGGGGCAGGAGCAGGGGGTTACCTGCCCCCTCCCCATTTCAAAACTGGAGGGCAAAGCCCCCCAGTTTGAGCGCTCAGTGCCCCGCATGTGCCCCCCTCCCAAATCGGTTCTTTTTTATGTTTATCCAATGGCCTTTTAAGATAACCTTTGTTAAAATAATTTCTGCCCTCATTTTTCAAATTTCTGGGAAAGCAAAATTAAAAAATTTGGAGGGGCAAAAAAAAATGTCTGCGCCTCGCGCAACATTTTTTAAATTATGCCCTCCCCCACTTTTCAAAACCTCGTTACACCTCTGGCCTCGACCATGATAGTATATGATAGTTCGATCATGTGAGATCCTTCATCGTCATGCCTTTTCGGATTCCTGTGTGCAGACTGGGTTCCGCGGCACATTGTTCACGACCAAAAGATCTCTTTCGCCCATTGTATTTGGTGAAAGACAAGTTGAATTGATTATAGAATGCTTGCCAATCCAACTTCTATTCAAGCAATAATTATTTTGATCAATCCAACTTCTATGTAAGCAAGAATTATTTTCAATTATCCAACATCTATACCAGAAAGCGTTATTTTCATGTATATAATTATTTTCTGTTTGGGAAGAATACTTTAACAATCCAACTTTCATTTTGCCGAATATCTTTTTAGTCGTGAACCCTTTGTTGTCAACTATTTGACGTGACACTCTCTTGTTCTTCATAATCTGTCTCGGGATTTTCTGCTCGTTACTCATCGAACTTTCCACTCCAATTTGATGTCTATAGATTCTGTAACCTGAACCTCTGCTTCGATCACTTTGATGTCTCTTGCAATAGGGCTCGAAATTCCACCGGTCATCCATCAGCGCCCGTGAATGTGCGGGTGCGTTGTCATTATCTGTAGAGTAGCGCTATAGAAATAATATGGCGTTTGCGATTAATATTTTCTCGTAGCCTATGATTGTTTCAGCCCTGCGTTGGTATCTGTTTTCAATGCATGATCGGATTTGACATGATCCTTGATCATTATGATAAATATATTGACTATAGGCCTATAAGTTAACGTTATTAATTCTTAACTTTTATTGTTCACTGCCAGTCATACTAGTATTTATGGTCAGATTGATCAGTTTCTAAATAAACGAATATCATCGTCATCTGTTACCGCTACATTCTACGCCAGTCATTGCCCAAGAGGAATGCGCTGAATAATTATGCAGCGGCAACGTCATCTTCGTAGGCTTACTGTTACCCATCATTGACTTCTTCTGCCGACCATAATTACTTTTGCTTATTCTTTCCTTACAGACACCCATGCTTACTGTTACTCGCTTTTCTCTGCAGTCTTAATTAGTTATAGGCAGACCCACTTATATACGCACATTGCCAAATTATATAAATTATGCTGAACCGAGTCTATCGCTCTGCAGTGCTTCTCTTTGTTCAAATCCCCAAGTATGGAAACGTCTCCAAATACAATGGGTACATATACAATCTAGCTGGAAACCGCTTCCAGGTACACGTGGGGTGAATCGAATGATTAGAATCAATTCAAATGTACACCTATGACTACATAGTTGAGTTACTAGCCTACATTAGCCTAGTTCGATCACGCTAGGATGTACAAATTGCAGGCCTACATGTACCCCCGCTACGTAATGCATGTAGGCCCAGACCTGTTTATCAAATGCATTAAGATAAATAATTAAAATCATTCTTTTATTTTAAAAATGAAATTTTGATCGTAATCTGCTATTGTGTTAAGTGCAAATTCGCTGAGGACAGGATAGGCCTATCAATAATAGTAGGCCTATTGTATTGTATTGTATTTCCGTTTAATCAGAACATACAGTTGTCAGAACGAAACCATTTACATCATAAAATTATACAGCTTGAGTATTAAGTGTTAGCTCGCCTAAATCTATAGTCTTTCCAATTGGGCCCTTGCCAGTTAGTAGGGGCCTACTAATAAATTGATAATAAAGAATTCTGAGCAAGGATGGCTGGTTTCAAGCATTCAAATGTAGCCAAATTTTCGCATAATTAGGCCCCCATGTCACTGTCGTTCACTGTTTTTAATGTAATAATAATTCATATAAAGATACGCGCTATAAAAATCAAAACATTGATTCTGTGACGCAAAAATGCTATGCTATGATAAGTTGATAACATTCGAGTTGAGTTCAAAGGATCGTACAGATTTAGGGTTCTTTGTCTGAATTTGCTCATAATATTCGTTGAAATGATTAAATAGTTAAGCGAAAGTAGAAACTTCATTTAAACTGTCTCGTTATGGGTGTGTTCATTCTCTCTATGGGCTAGATTTTTCTTATAAAGGCACACTGCTTAGGGACAGCCGTTATAAATATTACTCTGGGAAATACCGACTATAAATAGCTTCAAAAACCCTACGACGTCAATACCTATTGGCATTTTTCGATTTGTTGACACTAGAATGGATTCCATTAGAATCTTAGAAGACGTAACGGAATGTTGCATCTGTCGAGATCCGTTGGTAAACCCTCGGATGTTGCCCTGCGTTCACATATTCTGCCTGAAATGTCTGCAGAAGACTGCCTGGTATGCGAACAAAAAGTCTGGCGATACCCTACCCTGCCCAATCTGCCGAAGGGAGTTTCTCATTCCGAATCCGGATTTTAATGGGTTGGATAAGAAGCAGAATTTGCGAGGACAGCGCATCACAGCAACGCGTCATATCCGTGACAGAACAGATCGAGACCATGACCGTGAATATTTCTCAACAGGGTTCACAGAACGAAGTAAATATTAAACTTAGAGCTATGATATACCTCAATATTATTTTAATTTGATCTACTCTACGCTATTGTGTTAGCGTTGAAGACATCAGTTGTTGTTCGCTATTCATCAACAATTGCGTTGTGCAAGCCAAGTTTCATGGTTAGTCAGATGAAAAGCCAAGAAGGGAATCATACAAGACACCAATGCAGCCTATGGAGGATGTTAAGAGCCTGGGCAAAGATGAGTTATTCAAAGAAGTTGCCTTCTTTTATGGTAGTCCTTTGGTTTGATTTAATTTTCATCCTACATATAGTTTATAAGTTACATTTCTTAGCAATTTCTTGCAAACCAGATTGCTTTTTAGAAGTAGCCTGCCGTTGGTAATGGAATGTATTAACTAAGTTGTGGACGGTTTATAGTTATTTGAAATACACTTGCTTGTCCATCAAGGATTTGTCTATCCGTCTATCCACCTTATCTTCGTTCATTTCATTCATCCACCTGTCCATCCTTCGATCCATACTTTCTTCATTTCGTTCTTCATCACTTCTGTCTAGCCATCTGTTCATCATATCCACACACTCTTCCTTCTGTCTCTTTATTACAGTCTACTTTGTACATAATTTGATAAATAAATTTAACATCACATCAAATTTGACCAAAAGCCTATTTATGTTTAAAATAAAAACAATCTAATCAGAATTTGTCTTCAGCAAGTTGTTTTTAACATCTTATCAGCAATTATTATAAGAGCCTTGTACTTGAAACAGGTACAAGGTCAATGGGCCATCAGACGTCACGGTTGGTTGATTATATCTTACCAGTGGCTGTGGTCGTTCTAGCTGTTGGTCTGGGCTTCTTTGTCATCAACAAAGGTGAAATAATGATGCTCCATATTGAGTCTATTATAGACTTGAACTTAGCATTTCCGATATGGTGCCAGTTGTTGTGAATATCCAGAACTGTGGTTTAAAATTATGAATGGGAATGAATTCAGATGTATATACATACCTTATTCAGCTCAGTTCTAGAACAGTATAGGCTGGAGAAAAAATGTTCACACCTTCACCATCCAATCGAGTCCTAGAAATCAAACTACAGTATGAGATCGCCATCAATTACATTTACATGTGTTGTAGTTGAGTGTCTAGAATGACCTGGAAAGGTAGTTCGTTGCTGGAAGCTGGAAATAAGCTTGTGAATAAGCTGGTGCCCTGCACATGGCTTTCAAGTGGTGCTTTGGAAATTTGGAGATTATGATTACGAATACGAAAGGGGCAGACCAGAAACTTGAGTAACCTGTTGACTGACTGGATAAATCTATGTCGGTGACAGGTCATATGTCCAGGCAGGTCAAGCAGAGGGTGGACCCGATTCTTGTCAGTCTTTCCATGGGGAAGAGAGCGGACTTATATTGATTCCACATGACCCCATATGAGAAAATTAGTTCTAGTTCGTATTCAATTCAAGTTTTTATCCATTCTGCAGAAGTTTATTTCTGTTATTTCTGTTGATGCTTCTCAGTGTCACCGTTTTCCTGGTCCATGTTTTCAATACTAATCTTTTTCACAATCATACATGTCCACTCAGACTCTTTCTATACTTGCCTTAAAACTACTTTTCATTCATGCTGGAGTCGGGAGCGCTCCTGAATAGTAGCCTATATAAATTTTCGTTATGAATGAATGATGATAATTATCATGTCATCATCTTGGTTGTTGTAATCTTCACAGACATTATTATCAGCATCTTCCTATTGTTCTTTTTTTGTTTTCTTCTGACCTGAAGGAGACAGAAATCCTATAAGTGACAGCGGTTAATAAGGAACTCGTCAACCTACTGATTTCTGCTCTCACATATCACCAACTTTAATAGATGGCAAATGATTTTCTTCGTGTCTTAATGAAATGCTTTATAATTGTACTGTTTTCTTAGGATTACGACGATAAAGGTCTGCGAGTTCGCGAAGTCCAATTCGACAAGTACCAGGACTGTGCCTCAATTTTGCACTACCTGGTCGCTACAGGGTGTATTCAATAATTTTATCGCTAAGTTGTGGACTTTGACTGTGGCGAATAGTTTATTGTTTGATTTCTTTTTCTGAGTTATTTTCTTACCAAATACTTCTTCAACAGTAAACAGGTTATTTTCTGTTTGATATTTTCCATTACACGATTATTGCAGTTGTAATTTGATAAGATGCTTTTAGAAACAATTGCAGATGATTTCAGTTGGGACTAAGTGTTTCTCTGACTATGAAAGGAGTGAATTTCAGGCAGATTAACACTAGTGAAATCTGTGATAAAACATTGATTTTTTGTGTATTATTATTGCCATTGTTGCACTTTTTGTAACGTTTTCATAATTGTAGAATAATGCGAAATACCGACCATGTACCTTGTGTGCTATGAAGTATGAAATGTGTAAACTATTTGGGTCAATCCATTTATTCCGATTTTCCCTCTAAGCCTATCTGTGCCTGTTTGTAAGCCTACTTCCCACCTGAAGAGTGCACCCAGTCCGAATCCTACAGAACGGTCTATTTCCTGACTGAATAGTAAATACTCTGCTATTATTATTATTATTATTATTATTATTATTATTATTTTAAAACACAATTTAATGGAATTTGGTGAACGTCAGAGCATCATTTGAAATAATTGGTGAGCGGGTAAATCGCTCGCAAAGAACTGGGCAGACAAGCGATTTCTGGAACTTTCATAAACAGAGTAGATCTATGTTGGGTTTCGTATTCGTGTAGTTTCATAATAGACTGATGATGGCACTAAGCTACTGCTGGACCTATCTCAATTCATTTCAGTTGCAACAATAAGTTCTGCTTGCTACTGTCCAAAAACAATGCTTCGAGTAACAGTATTCCTGATGAATAATTATGTATGCTGAACTGTGTTTTAAAATATTGCTCTCTTCCATCTGAAATAAACTTATGCAGCTTGATTGTAATGTAATCAAGCATTTGTATAGCGCCGCTCAAATCGGACGTCTGTACTTCGTCGGCTGGGCCAGAGATCAGGAAAGTCTTAGCGTGTCTCCTGAATAGGTGAGGTGAGAGAGCTAGTAATTTCCATGAGCAGGGGCTGTGGAAAGCAGTTCCAAACCGAGGGGTCAACGTAGGCAAAGCTCTTCGACTGGGCCATAGCAGAGTGAAAGGCCCTTCCAGGTAGAGGACACACGAGTGTAGAAAAACTTCAGGTAGGTCAGGGCCACCCAACTGGGCAGTTACGCATTCGTAAAAGGATCTCGAACTGTTAACGCTGTTGAATAGAAATATTGCGAGTCCCGAATAAAACCTGAAATATTTGCCAACTTTGGAATGCCACTTATCCGTCTGATAGGTGGCATTCCAAAGTTACCGAATATTTCATATTTTATTCGGCAAGAAGCGTAGTTATAATAATATAGTAATCGTAGTCACAGCAGTAGTAGGCTTAGGCCATTTCGCTAGTATCACAACGTATCTTTATCAGACCTACTAAACAGCAGCTGGAAGTGATCAACATCTAAAGTTGGATGGAAGAATGGCGATGAATGTTGGTGAGGCTTGTATGACTAATCCTCTGACTGACTCGCAGATGTGCAACAAACAGAACATGTTTGACATATATATGGCTCAAGCGAGTTTAAAGCCGTTTATTGTTTTCCTTTTGCTGAGCATTGCGCTTTCACGATACTACAATAAGTATACTTATGCATAGGATGTATTAATACTAAACCTGAAGGCCCTCAAACAGATAGCGGATGCAGACACCACTGATTGCTTATCAACTGTTTGTATAGATCGACAGCAAGTCACTATAAACTTGCTCAGTTCCTGCTTAAGCGACTGTTTTGAATTGGCGTATTGACAGGCAACATAAATGAATAGTGTATGAAATGGGAAAGCCTTTTGGCATAGTTTTACTCCTTGGAAGCGTTTTATTTTTTCATCCTTACTTCGGTAAGTTTCTTTTGCTTTTTGTCGGACATCCAATCACCAGGCCTATATCTTCCTGGATGTTTGATGATTATCATGCATAGTGAGACTGAGCCATAGTCAGATCAATTTAGATTCAGTTTTATAGAAGTGCAATTCCTAGTACCAAAGTGACACTAAAATAAATTTACTGCCTCATCCCTATTTATCTTGCTGATTATAAATATTAATTTAATTTTTAATAATTAAATTAGAATATCGATGTTTCAAACTTTATAGTCTTAAACTCAATTATTCTCTCGTCATAAGCGCTCGCTGTGCAAAGTCTGATTTGACCCTCTGACGTGGACTGAAAATAATTTCTCTTATAGGCTGTTTCCTTATTATCACCTCAAATACCCTTCTTTATCTCGACAGATGAAACATTTAGTAAGGCTATGAACACCAGAACCTCAGCAGAACCAGAGCCTTAGGCCTAATCTTGTGGAAATCACGTGATTGCTCTCTCAAGATTCTGAAGCTGGTTTCTGAGGGGCGTCCAACAATCCCCAACATGGCCATCTTCTCAAGGGCCATGCTTGTGAACTCTTGAAGCGTTGGGTTATCGACATGCGGGTGTTGTGACATTCGATCTCGCATTTACACATCTACATTTATTTACACCTCTTTACAGTTATAAATCTACACATTTAACAACTTTGTACACTTGCACATTTAGGCCAATACGTTGGACATTTACATAGGTGCACATTAAAATTTAGACATTTAAACTTTTACGCATTCGCACCGTTTAACAGCTAAAACACTATACAATTAGGCCTGCACTTTAAAATGTTTGACATTCAAACAATTAAACCTGTACACGTGTAAATATTTACAGACACATAAGCCTATACATTCAAACATTTATTCATAAATTTAACACACTTGCGCACAATAGGGTTCCCGTTCATTTCGTCGCAGATCATTTAGTCGCATCTTAAAACTTCACTAACCCTAGCCCTGGCCATAAGCGACCCTCACGACGCATAGCCTGACCCTAGCAGACCCTCACCACGTAATAACCTGACCCTAACCGACCCTCACGTTGCTCAACCTGATCCAAACCGATATATGCAACGAAATGAGCTGCGACGAAATGAATTGCGACAAAATGAACTGCGACGAATTGAGTGGTCACCGCATAATAGCAATTTGAAGGATCTGCACCAGTTGCTGTCCAATTCCATATGATCGTAGTTACACACTTAGACAATAAGACGTTTACACATTTAGGCCTACCCATTTAAACTTGTTGCCATGTCAAGGACCATTTGGATCAGCTTAATGTTGCTTATCATAAAGAGGAGATGTTAGTAGGCCTACAATTCAGGCTACACAAGAAAAAGTGTGGGGATATGAAGTGCATGTTTCAACATTGGAATAGACGCCATCCTGTGGAAGATGCGTGTCTTTGAGTCAGGTAGATAAGAGCTACATGTATGTAGCTATGTAGTTAAGCTATGTAGGTGACTCGACGGCACTAATAACATAATGATCAAAGAAACCAAACACGTAATTATGACAGTTAAGTCCTTTTATTACACTTCCTCATTTGCTGTTTCTACAGATGCAGCGGAAGAAGTGTGTTTATGGAGCACCTTCAATGCATCTTGTTCTGATGGCGAAGTCGTTTTCATCGAAAGTGCATTCTACGGTCGAATGCTCAACAGTAGATGCTACAACTCTACAGAGAACGAATCGAATTGTTCTACGGATATTCGATTTGAAATTCAAATGGAATTTCAAGTTCGTCAAAGCATTTCTTTCAAACTTTCCAATCCATTTTTTACAACAAATACGCCAAAATGTCTCGAAGGACGGATGCCGTCACTAGATATTACATATCAGTGTACAAAGCGTAAGTCAGAAATCATTCGATATGAAGTCGTGCCGTATATGATACCCCTTCAAAACACGAAATAGACCTACTCCTTTCCACGCCAAATCTGATAGCATGCTTTTATTCAACATATAACTGCAGCCATTGTCAAGTATTTTAATTTTGTGCGGCGCATTTTGAAGAAAATACAACTCAAAATAAATCCAGCGGAAAATATTTTTTTTAAAATGCCAATCTCCATTGACATTATTATTTGGTCTGAAAAAACGTGTCAACAAGTTAAGTATAAAAATAAAGTGCATTCGCATTATTTATTTCCTGATACAGCAAAAATAAGTGAAGCGTGCATTCATGAAACATTCAGAGCTACTTGTCCACCTGGAACCGCAATTGTCATCCAGAGCGCTCTCTACGGTCGAATTAGTAGCAGTCGATGCTTATACTTTGACAAAAGAGATATTAATTGCTACGCAGATGTGTTGTCATTTCTGGAAAGTCTATGCAACGGACGAATTGAATGCAATATCAAAGTGAGTGATGAGGCGTTGAGAAACGCTTACAATCGCAGATGTCGGAGTCCGTGGCCGTATCTGGAGGTTTTCTATGCCTGTGTTCATGGTAGGTAGCCTAATGTTAGACTCGTTCAAAAATACCTCTACGCATTGCTGTACATTGAATGGCCCTCTGTTATGGATAATGATTTCTTACATATGGCCTAATTATGTATTTGAAATTGGCGTGTGTCCGTTTCTGTAATGATCATTATTATGACTTTACGTAAAATAATAATTAATAATAAGCATAACCTAGTTCATACTTATTAGTGTAGGTTTCTACCGTCTCTGTTTTTTTTATTGAGGTACATGTCGGCTGCTATGTCTTTGCTGCATAATCTCAGGGCATGTTTCTTGCCAGTCCACAAAAGCAAAATAAAAAAGGACGGGTAACTGAGATGTTTGCCAATAATTAATTTTTATTGCTGGTCTAGTGTTTAGAAAGTTTGTTGTGTTTGCTGCCCTACCTAAATAATTGTTGTATTAGCTAAAACTAATGGCCTGCATTAATGTTTGTTCTTTTGACCATCAAGTTGAACAATATAACCTTATTCTCTTTTAGAGACATTTTCACATGATCGTATAAGCTGCTTGCTATTATAAAATGACTTCAGTTATATTTTATCTTGACCATTAGACATGGGATGTGCTAACTACAATCCACCTGCGGATGTAGCGATAGAGAACATTACCGGTGGTCATAGTCTTTCTTGTACCAATGACAGAAACGTCAGTTGGGAGGTTCATTGTGTTAATGATAAATGGGTTACAGATGTTCCACGAAGCTGCTCAATTTCCACACCGACAGTCGAAACTTCCTCCGACCATAAGGGTAATCGGTGTAATAGATCCTCACAATGGATTCGCAATTGTAATTAGTAATTGTTCATAAAATGCAATACCGATCGCATTAATCCTCAAACTCTTCACTCGTTTTCTTTATAGCAAGAACAATTGAAACGTTCCTTCATGCATCAGGCCGTGGATGTTATCTGTTTATAAACACAATATCGATGTCATTATGCGCTTCTTTCGCGAAAATTTATACGAACCTTTGTTTGTAAAGTCCCAAGTAATAGACAGCTGATGCCAGATTTTTAAGGTGATGCTCAATCGAAAAGGCTGCAAAGTTTATGCAAAAGCATTTCATACAAGTTATATAATGTTTAATAAATATTTTCATGAAGTGTGTTTGGAAGGCAATGTATCCCGATAACTGCCTTTCTTAAGTCAAGGTCAAACTTGGTATTAAAGCATCGACTTGATTATTTTAACCTATTCCTGATATCTGACACAAAATAATTCAAATGAATTCTTTTACATTAATAAAATTAATAGATGCCAATTTTATGTTATCACTAGACATTTGGTGCGTTGAATTTATTCCACCTGAGAATGTCGCTATGGAAGTTATTTTCAACGGTCATCGTCTTTCTTGCTCGAGTGACAGAAGTATCAGTTGGGAGGTTCACTGTGTCAATGGGACATGGATATTTGATACTTCGAGAACCTGTGCGACTTCAAATCCTACAGAAAGCTCGGCAGAATCCACAGTTGAAATGCCTTTTATAACAGAAGAGAACCAAGATGGTAATTCCAGAACGTTATTACACATGACTTGAACATCTCTAATAATGTTATCCATGCAAAACATCAGGAAAGCGGTTTGTGTATACCTGAAGTTTTCGATACTATAGTCCTGCAATGTGATATTCAATTTATTTGATTCGATTAATGCAGATTCCCTCTGTATGACTGGTTCCGAGATACATTTATAAGGTTACTACTTCCAGCTGCCGTTTTCGATCTTATTTCAAGCATTTTGCTCATTGACTCGAACACTTTTAAATTACTTACGGTTACTAATATTTAGTGACAGTTCGTCTGTATTGACCCATGACAGGATACCCACGTTTGACAAAGATAATAATGATTACTGGGTCAAGTGCGACAGTGACTTTGATCATCTTTCTGGCAGCCATGGCATTGTTCATCCACAGACTTCGACTGAAAAATCGACAACAAAGTAAGAACTCAGTTTCTTACATAATTAAACAAATGAATGTGCGTGTAATTTGCTTTGAAAGTATATTGAACCCCGCTCGCCAAGATGACAAGCTGACACCATGCCCAGAGTGATTCCATATATGACCCAACTTCTGATAATTATTGAACACATATCCAGTTCAATAGATTATATTGCACATTATTATAGTTAGTATAATATATTGATATAATATTTATCCATTAGGCATAGTAGGCCTAATGTAAAATAATACTTAGGCTACGAAGATAATTGCAAAATATAGTATATCATTTATGGCCCATTACTAATATATATATAATATGATTATATCATATATATTATGTAAAATATATAATCATAGCCTACCACTAAGAGTAATCTTTCCAGTCCCTGGATACAGGAGGAGGGTGAGGCTAATATTATTTGTTACCACACGCTGTAATTAAACCGAAACCACTGCTGAAAGTAATCTATCATACCTAATCATCATTATGTTTCAAGTTTATGGCATCAAGGCCAATCATCTAATTGTTTCTGTTTATTTTTACCAATGCGTAAATTGTCCCATCGACTATATATCAATGACAAGGAAAAAGCAAAACAAACTCAGTACATTGGAAATGTATCTAATGGAACACAAACTGACAACTGATATTTATTTCGCTTTCATCTTCAACGGTCCGACCATCGCTCTATAAGAGTCTATCTTATCAATCTGTCAACAAAACTTAATTGAGCGCCTCTTCAACAAATCTACCTAGGATGTTAAGTGTCATTCCTGAAGAATATTTTTCATCAGTTAGCAAAACATCAAGCCGATGAGTCACTAGTGGTGGACCACGCACAAGTGTGGAACCAACCAACGGATTCCCGTCGACAGCTGACAGATGGCATAGATGTTCAGATGTCTAGTATACCACTGTTGCACACACACATTACCAATAACGTAGTAGGTACTCTGTGCATGTTTTCGCTTACCATCTATCGAGTTGAACAACAGCTTTGCAATTCGTCGCCAAACCGAGAGTATGCTGGATTGGATGCGATTGGAAGTCTGTGGACTGATTTAGATAATTATTAGGACTACCTACTGGTCATCAACTGAATAATGAACTTAGAAGTCGTTTGCTCAAATGCCAGTTAGGGTTAACACCAGCAACCGCATTTCTCATCCAGGATTCCAGGGATGCTGGATCTCCAAGTAGTAAAAAAATTGTAACTTGAGCTGAAGTCAGGATAAGTTTCGAATCTTCAATCTATAACCGATATCATCGCTATTTGGCATTCGGAGAGGCATAGCATGTGTGAAACAAGGTGCATATTGTTGATGTTTTAAAGAAAACATATAATTATTTAGGTGGTCGAACTCATCCATTGGGTGGTGGAACTCACGGGTGTTGTGGCCGATCTCAAATACGAGGTTACGGATCTCAGATCCGGCTGAATTTAACTACTAGTTGACACTTTTTCAAGCTTTCAGTTCCACCTGTTCCATTTAAACAGCTAAATGGCAGCTACAGTGGCATCCGTACCGTCGGATGCCAATAATAAGATCAGACGGTGATGGAGAAGACTGGCCAACTACCAACATCAATTGCCGAAAAATAGAAGAGGAAGCACTAGGCCTACATACCAATTAAAGGTCTGCGGGTATAGCATTTTTCCGACCCGTACCTGTACCCCGGACACGTTACCCGTACCCGTACCCGACCCGTACTCAAAATTCCTACCCGACCCGTACCCGACCCGACCCGTACCCCGGGTATACCCCGTACCCATGACGTCATTAGCATACCTTGTCATGGTCTTGCTGCCTGCCAGGCTAGTAGGATCACAATTTACTGAGCATTATGCTGTTGTCGTAATGGTAGCATCAACAACATCAGCATCAGTGACAGCAGCCATGGTGGTAGCTAGGGTGGCGGAAGCAGAGGAAGAAGAAGGAAGTGGAGGAGAAGAAAGGAAAAGAAGAAGAGGAGGAGGGGAAAGTGATGGAGGGGAGGGAGAGGAGAGTCAGCAGAATGGGCAGGGGCAGAAGGAGAAGCAGAAGGAAAAAAGAGAAGATCGGAGGTAGGAGGAGGGGAAAGAGGAGGAGGAGGAATAGGAGGAGGAATGATGAAAACAGCGATTATAATGCATACAAAGTAGCAGGGAGGCAATACATACAGGAATATAGCACCTTGATTTCGAATGTGCCAGTATTCTATAATATTAATTACATCTTTAATGATGCAAGATTTATCTATTTCCTTAACGGTGACATTGTAACCCCAAAACATGCCGTTGACACGGGTAAAACCGGGTATACCCGTACCCGTAATTGGTCTATCCGTACCCGACCCGTAAAATGCGTACCAGTACCCAACCGTCCCCGCGGGTACGGCTCGGGTACGGGTTACCCGCGGGTACGGTGTATACCCGCAGACCCCTAATACCAATTACCCGCCACTCTTATCGAGGTTCTGGACTGCCTACGTGTTCCTCTTCTTCACTTGGTTTTAAAATTATCAGATCATGATTCTCCATATCGTACTGGATAAGACCAGGCTCGAAAGAATTGGATTTCAATCACATGATTCTAGATTAAATCAAGACATCTCGATCAAATTTGTCAAGATATGAATAGATTGAAATTGATCAGACGAGATTAGAACGTGATCGACTTAATTGGCTAAATTGGATTTAGTCGTTACTTGTAATTTGTATACATGAGCGTTATTAGTTATAGTTGTTAATGTGGTTGTTATGACTTGTTTATCGTCAACTTAGCAAGCTCCTGCTACGTCGACATTGATGAAATCCAGGAAACAAAATCCACTCGCTATGGAAACAATGTTCCTATGTTTGCTCCAAGTCCTCCTCCTCCTCCTCCTTCTTCTACTCGTCCTCCTTTGAACATTCCCATCACCGCAGATTTGTATGAGCCCATCAACCAGCGTCGTCGTTTACCACCTGATCCTAGCATCTACACAGAACTGCTTCACAAAGATGAGCCGGATAAGTCGCCATCAAGTGTAGCCACTATCAGCGTACCAGTGAATCTGCGCAATATTAATTTCAAGGTGAACATTACAGTCGACGATGATACAAAAGTGTAATTGCTTTTTTGAATAAAAATTGGAGACGTACAATAAGGAGATGGGGTCTACTCTTCTGAACGTCTTATTGAATAAACAAATTTCCCAGCGCATTAATCAATCTGCCATTAATAAGCATGACCAATTTGTAACCAAGTAGTGAAGAGTAAAATGAACTTTGTTTTGATATATTATAATTTTGACAGTTCAATTTTACGAATTTGTCTTAACGATATTCAGGAAATTTGTAAACAAAGCATTATTACTGGACCACTATATTTACCATTTTTAGGCATACTCTAAACCCAATAGCCGTGCAGCCTACGCCACGTAGGCTGCACGGCTAAGCCACCACAATTTTGTCGTTATTGAGGCCAGGCATGATATGACGTGATGACAGAGATCTCGGAAATAATATTATATGTGGTGGTAAAGTAGTTATTATCGCAGCTATTAGCTAATAATTTTCCTTTCATTAAGGCCTACTTACATTTAATGAAGTAGGCCTATGCGATTGAAGACTACATCGAAAAGTCTTGCTTTATCAGTATAAGACAAGAAATCATATCCTTCGGGAATTGCACTCTCGTTTAAGGATCCGCTAGCGGGAACTTACATGTAGCTACTGCTTGAACTCTTGTCAGATTGAACAACATTTTGTCTATTAATAGTCTACGTGTCAATCGAAGGCACCGAATTATTTCACCCCGCTCTTACGACTCTTAAATATTTGCTCAATTTGTTCATAATATTTCTTTGTTACATAGTTTACAGTTTTGCTTCTTTATTGTGTATTGTATGCGTTTCTGTTGTAACATATATTCAGTCTCGCGATAATAGAAAAAAAGAAAAGCCTACTTATTAATTTGCTTCGCTAAATGACCCTCTTCCTGATAAAATTCGCTTCTTATTAATTGTTTGTTACAAATTCGTTTAATCAAGGTTTTGTGCGTTAGCCAATGTCACTGTTGTCCGAATGTTATAACTGCCCGTGTAAGCTAACAAACCTGCTTGTTTTACTACCAAATATCTTGTACCATATTTAAGAGTGTTTTAACGTCAAGTTGTAGCTTCGATGCACTGGTTGTTATTCTTTGAATGATTCGTCGTATTGCCTTTACACTTTTGAAATAATGTTGTATTTGCACAAAATACGCTGTTGATTCTCATACAAATATTACCAGCTAGAGACAACATCATCCAGTCACAATAACGAAATGTGAAAGCGCTAGCATGTCATGATCATGTCATGTTAAATTATAGGCTATCAACGCTAATCCGACATTTGAACCAAAGTCGAATACATAGAGTCGTCTTTTTTTTAAATTTAAAACGAAAGCTGACGGTGAGCAGTTACTTTGCCAAGCAGGGACTAAACGGATGAATAGCACAACAAACAGAAGGCATTGAAGCCCAGGGGCGCGTGCCTCCCCTGGGTTATGTCAATTATTTTTTATTGAAATATTTTCCATTCAAAAATAACCTGAGCCACCCTGCATTGGCAGCGTTACGGCAGAGACTGCTGACAGCTTACTATACTCATTCTGTGGTGACGGATGTTTCCCGTGTGATTTTGTTGCATAAGCTTGCATTAGCGTACTTTATGTGTGATCAAGCCGTTGACTTCCCGCTTTGAATAGATCCACTCTTGCCTGATCATGACGGCATTGTCACCACTAGATGATTATTGTCAAATTGCAATAAAAAAAATTTGGGGTAAGGGAAGAGCTGCAGTAGCCTCTCTCCTACCCCATAATATCAAATCTGCCTCCTCTAGCCTATAATCCTAGTGTCGCCCATGGTCGCATCCCTGTTTGAGCAATTAAAAGAATGTGCTCAAATCGCTCCCGGTCCGCCGAGCAGCTCTAGTGCCAATCCGATCCTGATGGGCCCGGCGCTATCAAGTAGCAGGACTCACTCGCGGTACCAAAATTAATGTACATGTAGACCTATGTCGTTATATAAAAATTTGCGCTATATGCGACGCCTAGAGAACGAGTCTGTATCTTTCACTTATCAGCTGATAACATCGCTCGTTGCCCTAAGTTGGTGGTTACAGCGTTCCTCATTTGTATCCTTCACCTACGTAAGACAAGTTGGTGTAATGATGGAAGAGGGGACTGCGTTATGAAAAAAAGGCGATGTCAAGTTTATAACTTTAATGAACAATATAATATAATGTCAAATGCTGTATAAACTAAAATTGCGAACACTATAACTATAGATATGAACAGTATATATAAAGACAGACATTATAGGCCTATCAACAGTAGTAAATATATATAAATATATGTATAGACAGAGACTGACAGACAGTAGGCACAGCCAAGTGAATCAGCGTGGGCGAGTGCATGGGCTGAGACAGTTGGAGAGACGGGCATTATGACCAAATATGGCTGAGGCAAGAGCGAATGCCGGGCTAGGATAGGTTAAGAGACCGGGTCCGGAGGAAGAGAGATGGGCTGAGCGCCTGAGAGATTTGATGTAGGATGACCAAGTAAGGATACAATTGGGACAAATAACCAAATAAGGATAGACATGAGGTAGAAGGACCATAATGGGAGGATGCAAGAAAGGGTGTAAAAGATGGGAGAAATTGAGTCGGGATTCACTCTCAGGAGGCGTCAGGTGCACGACAGAGGACGTCATCGACTGCAGGAGGAATCCGCTCTCAAGGAAGCGACTGGAAAACGACAGACCCTATCCCGCACCCCTTGCCATCACAATAGCTTTCCTCTTCAAAACACGCAAGTTCTTCATGGTTTACACCTGCACATATTCTGACCAGACACAGAAAGTGACTTAGTGGTATTATCGTGTTGCGAATTCTTACTTGAAATCACCTGTTAATAAGTTGGTCTTTCTGTTTCATCTTGTGCACGTAGCGAGGACATTTTCTGTGGTTATCGTTGGTTATAAATGACTTATTCAAAATTCTACCCACACACCAATTCTTTGGGCCACGTGGAATTGAGGCAGTTACGCTGTATATTATACTCATCAATTAGAATCTGTATGGGAAAAATTTACGCAGGACTTTCTCAAGATGATGAATTCGTTAGAGGCGAAAACGAAAAGTCGGCTCATTACAAATAAATTATATCAATTTTCGAATCATATTAAAATTCCACGTATGTTATTGCATTTGCAGGATTAACGTAGTATGTAATCATTTTGGGGGGCTAAAGCTACCCATAACACTTACATATACATTGTAGATTATAGTCACCGCATGCACACATATGGCAGGCAGAGCTGAAAACGGTTGGCATACAATACTGTTGTTCTAAAACCATAGGCAAACTTTCTTTATTAACGTTGAAATACGCTATTTTTTCCAGTTTCCTATTCACCACTATCTGCCTAATGCGAATTAACATTAGATTACCAAATGTTAGAGGATGTTGAGGGAAATGAAGCCAGGCTGGATAACGCACTAAGTTCACTACTAACTAAGGCGCAACTATAATACAGTCAATCTCTTTTTGCTATGTTACAACACTTCAGGAGCCAGGTCAAGAAGGCATGCATCTGTTGAAAACCTTCCTCGTTTTCTCACTCTGCTCCGTATATTGTGGTAAGAATACATTTCTTCCGAGTAATTAATAGCAGTGGGCGTAGGGGCAGTGGTACGGTCGGTAGTGCTATTAGTATAATTAGTAGCAGTAGTTACATTTGCAGTAGTAGTTGTCGCTGTTGTGATAATTATTAGAATACTTGTAAATGCTCTTAGTTAGGGAAGTTTCCTATCATGTTACTTATTTGGG
Source organism: Bimastos eiseni (assembly GCA_959347315.1). Classification (NCBI taxonomy): domain Eukaryota; kingdom Metazoa; phylum Annelida; class Clitellata; order Crassiclitellata; family Lumbricidae; genus Bimastos; species Bimastos eiseni. The sequence goes on along the minus strand of OY365810.1, from coordinate 2,952,580 downwards.
AATGCATAAATTACTATGTTCGAATCGTGTCAATTTGGTTATTGGTATAATTCTTATTTTTAGCATGAATGTCGATAGTGGCAAATCTATAGAGGGGTAAGGAGAGGCCAGTGATAGAATAACGCAGTCGGTGATCCTCGGTGGTCCAACAAAATATTAGACCACTTTCCGTTTTGATGAAAGAAAACATTCAACTTTCTCCCAGAACCCTAAGTAATCAACGTTTATATCGGTAGAGTATAGAGATGCAACTATTGTGTTGTCGCAAATGCTGTCGTCCAGGTAATAACTGTCACTTTTTTACCCAATGTAGCCTACTTAGGAACTGTTTTGCTTTCCAGATTGGTGTTCCCACTAATTGGTGTTTATCAAACCACATAGAAATAAAATAATTTTATATCGTGTGCACGTCATATTTTTTCACATTGGGTCATCATGCTATCATGTCGAGTTAGGTTAATAAGATTCAGGCAGAAATACTTCAGTAATATCTCTTTGGTTCTAATTTCACGTTTGCAGTTTGTACAGCTACTGCTAAAGAAGTTTGCTTATGGGAAACAGTCAACGCATCTTGTGCTGTTGGCGAAATCGTTGTCATCGAAAGTGCATTCTTCGGTCGAATGCACACCAACAGCAAATGCTACAATTTAACAGAGAACAAACCGAATTGCTCAAACGCTGATATAAGACATGAACTTCAAACTCATTTTGGACTAAAACAAAGCATTCAGCTGAAAGTTTCCAGCAGTTATATTACGGCAAAGAAGCCAAAATGTCTTGACGACCGGATGCTGTCTCTAGATATTTCTTACCAGTGCACCAATAGTAAGATTCGTATAATTTGACGTACACTAGTCATTAGAGAGAAGTGAAACTATCAGAAAACTTTTATTAAATATCATTTGCCAATAGCGCCGCAAAGTTGTTTCTATATAGCACACACAACTGATACGGGCGGAGGAATTGTCCGGGGGTAGTTTGTACTGAGGTAATTGTCCGGAGGTATTTGTTCTAGAACAAGTATTATCATTATTATTAGCAGCAGCGTCAGCATCATTAGTAATATATGGGTCATTATCCTGCATATACTGCAGTCTTTATATTATTGCTACATATGGTCTTAATCATAATTGCAACACAATTACAACTACAATTAGGATCATTGTTATGAACTTTAATATTCACAACGAAAATTATTTAAGATATTGCACCTTGGCCTACTCAGCATCGTAAATGTATATTTACAAAGTTTCATTAATCTATATTAAATTAGGAAACTAGCAACACTTTAAGTCATTGCTAAACGCAAATTGTTTTATTCAGCGAAGAGCAGCGAAGTCTGCATTCAAGATACTTTCAATGCCACATGCCAAACTGGAAATGTGATCTTCATTCAAAGCGCCGTCTACGGTCGAATGCGTAGCAGTCGATGTATAGATTTTGACAAAAGTGACCTGGATTGCTACGCAAATGTTCAGCCGGTTCTTCAAAGACTTTGTAACGGAAGTGTTGAGTGCAGTATAAAAGGGTTCGATAATAATCTGAAAAATGTCAAAGGTTCCTGTCAGCCAAATCTAAAACCGTATCTGGAAGTTTTCTATACATGTGTTCCAGGTAAGAACCAAAGACTCAGTAAAAATGTATCAATGTAGGCTCACTTTGGCGTTGAAATTAATTGTGAGCGATTATTTTTATTTTAACGTCTGTTGGTTATCATGAATTTATGTTTGTAGACAGCATAATAAAAGGCTACATGAAATCACTTAGTGTAGCGACTTCTACTTACCTCCCGAAAGAACTATAACGTCATTGTAACACAGTTTTATGTGTGTTGAATGGTGCAGATCCCATTAGCACTAAAGACTGTCGCAAGTCTCTTTTTTATGTTGATTGTTTGATTGAGTTTATTGCACTGGAACCAATAGCTTTACGAATATAGTACTTTCATTTGAAGCACAAACGAAGCCAAAAAGAATTATCTATATCTATATATAACTCCAGAGTTTATTCGGGTAGCAATCCTTTTTAATTTAAGTCCAATTTAAGTGCGTGCTCCGGTACTTTGTATTTGCTTGTAATGCTCACATTTTCAGCAATTGTTCCTGCGTTTCAGTCGTTTTTGCAACAGCCAACAGAACGATGAATTTTATTCAACTGTGTGCAATTAAAACAATAAATCTTTTCATTAATAAATGTTTCTCTGTCTGTTGATTCAGAGTTTCCTTGTCCGACATTCACTCTACCTAAGGATGCAACAATGCAAAAGGCAGACAATGGCTACAATGTTAGGTGCGACAATAAATCATCCACGCAAAGACTGCGCTGTAATGATAGGAAGTGGAACATGGATCCAACACAGCTATGTCGTAAACAAGGTAAATATGTGGTGCACGTTTATTGAAAAATAATTCAACATTCGAGTCATGTCGAAATGTCACAAATTGGCAAGTTCATCAACTGATCTCAAGGTTTCGCGAGCGTTCCTCCTGTAAAGCAAATTGAATTGTGGCTGTTGTTTTTTCAGAATAGTATCTGATGTGGGAATAATAATAATAATAATAATAATAATAATAATAATAATAATAATAATAATAACAATAATAATAATAATTGTAATAAAAATAGCTAATGACCTATGAAATAATAGTGTGTGATTTAGATTTCTCCCAGATTATTACGCGTAGCATAATGTTTCAGTGATAGGTCTTCATTAGTGACCTTGTGACACTTCTAGCATCATTTGATTATCTACATAAAACTTTCCGCTTTCAAATTGCTTAGCCATGGACTGATCTTCTTGATATTGACCTATTATAGCCAGATCAGTGGTGTGACATTATTTAGTTGATACCTTGTACACCATACATTGACGCAAAAGTAATCACCGATCATTATTACGACATAAATAGGTCCTCATTCATATGTTTTCACTGATAAATCACAAAAATGAATTTAAAATTTTGCAAATTGCATTAAAAGTCCAATGGTAGTTGTCATTAATAAGCTCTTTTGCGCAGGTGTCTAATACAAATAGTGATAGTTGATCATCCGACGTCGCACCAAGGACCGAGCCGTAACCAGCTCAATACCCGGTATTGTCTACACTCTGCAACATGACTCCGCCGTTTTGTTATTGCTTTTCCAGACAGCAAAACGGCGAAGACGGTACATGTCCTTTATTTATTCCAGAATGATCGTTGAAAGTAATTTCTCTGCTGTGTGTTTGATGTCTAGACCTGTTAGAACTCATTATATTCAGTGCTGCTGCTGGTGTCTTCGTGTTGACCGCAATCATCGCTGTCATCGTTTGCCTAAGACGAATTCAGAAGAAATCGAACGGTAGGTCAATTTTCAATGATTTTGACTTACTTTCATGCAGCCACATATTTGACTTTATTCTCCACATGTGAAATGTAAACTTCAGTCTAAAACTAGACTTTCCATATTGTTTAGATGTATGGGTGATACAGAGACCCATGAAACTCTTTACTTTGCAGGACGAATCACCGTTCTCGACGCTGCAATTGAACCCTGGTCATCTCTTAAGTGAAATTTCAACTCTTTATCAAAATATCTTTGGAGACCCCTGTATCATATGAAAATGGACCACATGGCGAACACATGAATTTATTCATATCACAATGACCAGCATTAAAGTGTGAAAGTAATGATCTATATTGGTGTACAATTTGAATACCGGTATCATGGCATTTTGATAGGATGTCCGACAAACTGTATCTGAAAGATGAGAAGATTCACATTTGACGTATACATTTTAACTTAGCAAATGTTGAAATAACACGATATTCCCAATGTGTGACATCATGAAATAATATTTTCATGATACGTTGCTGATCAGATAAGAGAAACTTCCGTTTTTGAAAGTTATTATTATCATGTTGAGCCCGAGAGGAAGTTTCTGGACAGTAAGAATCATTCTAACCTGTCCTGCTTTTTATTGTTCCCTATTGCCAATATTATAAATTGTTACCATCCGTTTGAGATTTGTTTTTCATGAAACTAGCGAGCTCCATTGGTGAAGTTCAGCCTATGGAACCCACCGTTCAAGTGAAAAATGCACCTCCGGGCTCAACAACGCGTCGTCTAAGAAACGTTCCAACGGCAGAACCGTTTTATGAGTCGCCCAGCCCACCAAACAGCAAAAATCGCCGTTTCCTTCCCGAGCCTCACACCTACCTGGAACTGCTCTCTGAAGAGGAGCCGAAAGTTGAGCCCACAAATAGTGCCCCGTCAACTTGCCAATGAACTCACACATTATTAATGTAACATTCAACATTACTCTCGACAAAAAAATTGAATTGTTATTACTGTCGGATAGTTATTGTACGCAATTGTCAATGCATTATTTTATACCTAATCTACTCCAGAAGAAGTCCTATTAACTTTGACGTTAGCTCCTCATTTCACTCTGTGGACTATTCTATACTTCTTCAGCGCCTCTCTGCCTCCTTTGGCCTTTTTGGCAAACCATTGGAGTGGCTCTGTCCTTTCCTCGCCATTGGCACTAATTGTGTCATTGTTAGATCATCTAGGTCCCACTCGGTCCCTGCCCCAGGGATCGGTCTTAGGCCCTTTGGTCGATATTATGTACACGTCTGATGTCAGCTCTCTGTTTGTATGTTGAATACGAATAAACTGTTGTTAAGTGACCGTGTTAATTCGCTGGCATAAAGAACATCATTGACGTATTGTATATAATTAGAAAACTTTCCAATTGTGATAATTATTTGTAGCTTCTTTTGATTGTTTTGTGTAAATTCCGAATCATATTAAATTTTATCTACATTTAGATTTTACTCCGAAGCTGAAAATAACTATCCAAGCTTTTATTATGTGTCTTTAAGTGTCATTCCAAAGCACTAAGTTTAAAACCATTAATATCTTATGCCTAAAAAGAGTTTCTAATTGTGGCAAGGTGGTTTCAAGGTCGTTCATCTTTGTGTGTTTGTTGCAGCTGCTGAAATATTTGTAGGATAATGTAACATTTTACTGTACATCGTGTATCAATGAGATCTTGTGCAAATCAAGGAACTTGAATCTTGGATCTCAAACGTGTTAAATCATGCAACCAACCTATGTGTACTGCGCACGCTAAGTCTTTAGCCATTCATAGTAAAGTCAATATATGATAAATGACGTCACGCACCAAGGGGTTGGAGATCACACATTTGTGAGGATGTGTGACGAGGGGAGTGGTCTAAGAAATGTGACGTCGCATCATCACATCAAAAGCAAAATGCGCAATTTTATTATAAACTTTCACTCACTCAAACAAGTTCCACTTATGAATTATTACGACAATTTTACAACGCTAATTATGATCTTTGCATTCTTAATTTTTGGATTGTTTGCTTTCACGCTCGGTGTCAATTTTGGATTTTTGGAAGCGTGACACCCATTCTGTAACACACAAACACGAATCAATATAATATACCGGCAAAACGCATCAGACCCCAGAGAGTCAATGTAGCCTACGTGTACATCGGCAGCTTGAAATAATAGTAGCAGTCGCAAGCGAAGCAATTCGAGAGGGTGTCGATTGAAATAGATGAAGAAGAGTTGGATCTGAATGGAACATTCGTTGAACAGGATGAATCAACATTTTGCTTCTCCGTGGGAGAATGGAGAAGCATCAAGTTTAGATAGTTTCAAGTTATTGCTATTAAAGATCTTTTTTCTAATGCAATGATTCTACCAGTGATTTTCGTCTTGTGGAATGCATAATGAGTATAATAATTATAGCCTATTTTCTCTCTTTTTCTTCGTTCTACTATATAATTTTAAGTATTTTTGTAGTCGTAATTACTTTTTGACAATTATATGAAAATTTGCATATAGGACTCTAGGTATCTGTTTTTTCGGAGGTTTGAGCTTTGTAACGTCATGGTCATGAGGGAAGTGAGGGGTGAAACTGGTCCAAAATTGAGGGAAGTCATTTTTGGACAGCCTCTAATGTCGTCCTTCAAGCTTGCGCAATCAGCCGGCAACATTTTTTGGTTATTCGCACCTTTCGATATCCCGTGTCCAATCTCAACCTTTCTAAATTCCATTGTGTACTCCTTCTAAGCAAATTCACTAAAGTACTCCATCAGCTTCTTGTTCATTGTCATCTGTGATATGATTCTTATCCGCTTCATCAGTATTGTGAAAAGTTAATCTCAAAATATAAAAAAAATCTCGACAACATTCCCAGTCACAGTAGTGAAAAAATAAATGTCCTCGAACTACTCACTGTCCACCCGCTCTTCATAGATTGGTGCGCTACCTTTGACTTCGAGTGTCAATGAAAAATTGAGGTTACGATTAAACACGGAATTCTTCAAATAATACCACCCCTCCCTGGGCCATCACTGGGGCCAGTGACCACTCGGACGCAGAGCTGACGAACTGTCTACCAGACCCGTATCTCAGTACGGCTTGGGCCTTCTTTCGGTAGGTGGCGCCTTTGTCAAAATGAGATGTATAACATGGCCGCAGAAAGTTAAATTCGACTCCTGTGACAATTTGACATAATTCGTACATATCGTCTTTTGTAATCCCACTGCGGAATGTTAGTTTGAAATTAAACGAATACTATTATGATTACAATTATCATTCCTCGTCAAAACGCGCTATTTCTTCCAGGTTGACACCGCGCACATAGGCCCATGTATTCTGACCTGACACCGAAACTGCCTAATCTTTGAGGCGAATTCTAAATGAAAATCGTCAGTAAATAAAATAAGTGGTCTTTCTGTTTCAGTTTCATAACCAGGACGTTTTCTGTTAGAAGCGCTAGGTTATAAATTTCACATTTTAACTTCTACCCGCAAGTACAATCTCTAGTATAGGCCTACATGGAGCTGGGATAATTGCAGTTTACAAAATATTATATTCAGTAATCACCTTGTCACTTTGGCACCTTGTGCTGTCAATTCTTTGAACTCTAGCGACCGCTATGATGAATGACCGCCATGATGAACATCTTGCATTGATTTCTCTCCGATGTCATATCTCTTAATTCTGCCAGATTCATTCCAGTTTCTTCATGTATTTCGTCTATCCACTTCTTTTTTGGGTGCCCTCGTCTTCTCCTTCTTTCTCCATATGCCAGCATCATTTCCTTTTCCAATCCATCTGACCGCATAACATGTCAAAAGTATCCAACTTCCTTCACATCGCTGTTTGTTGTAGTGACTCACCTTTTTCAACTCCGATCTCCAAGCGCACCTCTTCATCTGTCCTTTTCTCCGTCCACGATATTCTCTGCATTTTCCTCCACATCCACATTTCACATGCGTTGATCTTTTTCTCCAGACTCTTAGGGATTGGCCACGTCTCACAGCCATAATAATACCGTGGGGGAAATGTTAGTGCCCTCGACAGTCATTTCTTCGTGCATATACTTACATGCTTATTCTTCCATACCTTTCCCAGTCCAATCTTTATAGTTTTCTTATCGTTATCCTACGTTTTACTTCCATATCACGCTTTCCCTCTGTTCCTTCTAATGCTCTCAGGAACGTGAAGTTTGTTACCACCTCTTTTCCTTTCCGTCTACTTCAAAAATCTCCCAGTCGGCTGTTGTCATGACCTTCGTCTTCTTTATGTCAAAGTATAAGATGGTCTTCTCGCTTTCTCTCTTTACCCTTCTAATTCGTCTTCTAGATCTTCCTTCTTTCCAGCTAGCAGTGTTGTGCCATCTGCATACCTTAGATTACCCAGTGTCCTTCGGGCTATTTTTACTCCTTCAGTTGCCCATTCTATTTCTGCCCTCCTCATCATCCTTTCTGCGTACAAGATGAACAGGAATGGGGACAGGAAGCATCCCTGAATCACCCTTTTCTTGATTTTAAATTTTTCAGTGTCTCCAATTTCTGTTCTTATTAACGCCGCCTGCATGGTTTTCGTACAATCCTTTAAGTAGATTCAGCAATCAGCTACTGTAAACTTTGCAAAGGAAAATGTTCTGCATAATTTGTTGAAGATGATTATGAATTCCTTTCCGCGTCTGTCCATCACAAATAAGTTATATCATGTTGTTGAATCATAAAATCACAAGAAAATTAATGTTATAGAATTGACAGGTATTTATCATAGGTTATCGCTAGTTCGGGACTAACGTTCCCCTAACACTAAGTCACTTCATACACATATATGCACGGCAGGTTGAATTGAAAATAGTGTGTACACAACAATGTTGGTCTAGGCCAGCTTTCCTTATTAACGTTGAATACACTTTCCCTTTCAACTTTTAGCAAAGCACTCGTGCACGTTACACACGGATATCTGACAAATAGGTCAGAGATAAACTGCGCTGTTCACATTAAAACATCGAATGTTGGAGGACGTTGAAGGAGATGAAGTTACATAATGAACTCATATCCTGAAGAGCCCACGTACTTTAATACCAACCGAAGTGAATAGTGCAGTTGAGTTCTGTTTACGATGATACAACCGTTAAGGAACGAGTTCAAGTAGTCATGCATCTGTTGAAAACGTTCCTTGTTTACTCAATCTGCTTTGTATATGGTAAGATTACATTTCTTCCGGAACAAAGTAGTAGTAGTTTCTACCAAATGCAGTGACTTCTTTGGCAAAGATGAATGGCCACCAAACTCACCATACCTTAACCCTCTCGATTATCATATCTTGGGAACTATGCTTGAGTGCTACAAGACATTTCACCCTAAGCAAAGCACGTCGAAGAGCTCAAGAACGTCTTGCAGGCAATGTGGGACCAGCTGCTGCAGGACTAAATCAACAAGACCACACTGAGCATCACAAAATAACTTCGAGCGTGTGTGATACATGTAGATGGGGGCGTACACTTCGAACATGCTTTGAGATATACTGCCTAACAATTTTTTGAATTTGCAATTAAAAGTGGTGTTATTTGACATTGAAAATTACAAGTGCTTATCCAATTTTTCTGCGTAATTGTGAAAACACGGAATATTATATTTAAACAGCTGTAATATGTGAAGCAATTAAAAGTTTTCAATGACATTTTCAGGGATTGTTTGCTAATCTTTACTCTGTCAATTAAAATTTTGTTTGAATAAACATAATCTCCATCGGTTGTTTAGAAATTGCATTTCTTCTGGTGGGGTATATTTTTATTTAGCCACCCATGTATAACTCTTGCTTCATTTGTGCTGCTTTTGCAGCTAGTGTTAAAGAAACTTTCAGAAAAATGTTATTAAATATCATTTTCCAATAGCACTGCAAAGTTGTTTCTATGTAGCACACACAACTGATACGGGGGGGGGGGAATTGTCCGGGGGTAGTTGTCCTAGAACAAGTATTATCATTATTATTAGCAGCAGCGTCAGCATCATTAGTATTATATGGGTTATTATCCTGCATATACGGCAGTCTTTATATTATTGCTACATATGGTCTTAATCATAATAACAACTACAATCAGGTTCATTGTTATGAACTTTAATATTCACAACGAAAATTATTTAAGATATCGCACCGTGGCCTACTCAGCATCGTAAACGTATATTTACAAAGTTTCATTAATCTATATTAATTTAGGAAACTAGCAACACCATAAGTCATAGCTAAACGCAAATTGTTTTATTCAGCGACCAGTAGCGAAGTCTGCATTGCAGATACTTTCAATGCCACATGCCAAACTGGAACTGTGATCGTCATTCAGAGCGCCCTCTACGGTCGAATGCGTAGCAGTCGATGCATAGACTTTGATAAAAGTGACCTGGGTTGCTACGCAAATGTTCAGCCGGTTCTTCAAAGTCTTTGTAACGGACGTGTTGAGTGCAGTATAAAAGTGTTCGATAATAATCTGAAAAATGTCACAGGTTCCTGTCAGCCAAATCTAAAACCGTATCTGGAAGTGTCCTATACATGTAATCCAAGTAAGTTACACACGACTCCTTTAAAATGTTTCACCAACTATATAGAGACTCAATTCGGCGTTGTAACTGGTAGGCTGATGCGAGCTTACTTCTGTTCGCATGTTCATTGGTTAATAGGAATATATATCTATAATATATATATTAAATCACTTAATGTAGCACTTTCTTGGTGCCACACATTATGGCTATCTAAAGGTGCAAACCATGTCGCCTTCGGAAAGTCTTATGTTTCTTGAACACAGTAGAACCCGACTGTCTTCAAAGACAGTATCTTCCATAATAAAGATCGAGTTAGTTCACTGCACTTGAACCAACAACTTTGCATTTTTCACCATCACTATCATCCTCATCATCGTCATCGTCATCGTGGTCGTCGTCGTCAACGTCGTCGTCATCATCATCAGCAGCAGCAGCATCAAATCATCATCATCATCATCATTATCATCATCACCATTCTCATAGGCATAATCATATATATCTCTATTATTGCTAACTACAGCATCTCCTATGAGAATTTCACGTATGTTACTTAAAGTTTTACGAAGTTTCATAAAACAAGGAAACTGAACCATAAGCCTTTGCTAAACATCTGTAATTGTTCGAACTAGTGACCAGTAACGAAGTTTGCATTGAAGATACTTTCAATGCCACATGCCAAACTGGAACTGTGATCGTCATTCAGAGCGCCCTCTACGGTCGAATGCGTAGCAGTCGATGCATAAACTTTGATAAAAGTGACCTGGATTGCAACGCAAATGTTCAGCCAGTTCTTCAAAGTCTTTGTGAAGGACGTGTTGAGTGCAGTATAAAAGCGTCCAATAATAATCTGAAGAATGTCAAAGGTTCCTGTCAGCCAAATCTAAAACCGTATCTGGAAGTGTCCTATTCATGTAATCCAAGTAAGTTACACACGACTCCTTTAAAATGTTTCACCAACTATATAGAGACTCAATTCGGCGTTGTAACTGGTAGGCTGATGCGAGCTTACTTCTGTTCGCATGTTCGTTGGTTAATAGGAATATATATCTATAATATATATATTAAATCACTTAATGTAGCACTTTCTTGGTGCCACACAAGATGACTATCTAAAGGTGCAAACAATGTCGCCTTCGGACAGTCTTATGTTTCTTGAACACAGTAGAACCCGACTGCCTTCAAAGACTATTGTCAGTATCTTCCATAATAAAGATCGAGTTAGTTCACTGCACTTGAAACAACAACTTTGCATTTTTCACCATCACTATCATCCTCATCATCGTCATCTTCATCGTCATCGTGGTCGTCGTCGTCAACTTCGTCAACGTCGTCAACGTCGTCGTCGTTGTCATCATCATCATCAGCAGCAGCAGCATCATATCATCATCATCATCATCATCATCATTATTATCATCATCACCATTCTCATAAGCATAATCATTATCATCAATATTGTATATATCATCGTCACAATGATCATTATAATCATCATTAACTTTATTATAATTGTCTATGTAATTATCCAACGGAAACGGCAATATTTATGTAATAATTATTATTGCTAACTACCGCATCTCCTATGAGAATTTCACGTATGTTACTTAAAGTTTTACAAAGTTTCATAAAACAAGGAAACTGAACCATAAGCCTTTGCTAAACATCTGTAATTATTCGATCTAGTGACCAGTAGCGAAGTCTGCATTCAAGATACTTTCAAAGCCACATGCCAAACTGGAACTCTTATCTTCATTCAAAGCGCTCTCTACGGTCGAATGCGTAGCAGTCGATGCATAGATTTTGACAAAAGTGACCTGAATTGCTACGCAAATGTTCAGCCGGTTCTTCAAAGTCTTTGTGAAGGACGTGTTGAGTGCAGTATAAAAGCGTCCAATAATAATCTGAAAAATGTCAAAGGTTCCTGTCAGCCAAATCTAGAACCGTATCTGGAAGTTTTCTATTCATGTGTTCAAGGTAAGAACCAAAGACTTCGTAAAAATGTATCAATGTAAGCTCACTTTGGCGTTGTAATTAATTGTGAGCGATTATTTTTATTTTAACGTCGGTTATCATGAATTTATGTGTGCAGACAGCATAATAAAAGGCTACATAAAATCACTTAGTGTAGCGACTTCTATTTACCGCCCGAAAGAACTATAACGTCATTGTAACACAGTTTTATGTGTGTTGAATGGTGCAGAGACCATTTGCACCAAAGACTGTTGCAAGTATCTTTTTTTATGTTGATTGTTTGAATGAGTTTATTGCACTGGAACCAATAGCTTTACGAATATAGTACTTTCATTTGAAGCACAAACGAAGCCAAAAAGAATTATCTATATCTATATATAACTTGGCTCCAGAGTTTATTCGGGTGGCAATTCTTTTTAATTTAAGTATAATCTAAGTGCGTGCTCCGGTACTTTGTATTTGCTTGTAATGCTCACATTTTCAGCAATTGTTCCTGCGTTTCAGTCGTTTTTGCAACAGCCAACAGAACGATGAATTTTATTGAACTGTGTGCAATTAAAACAATAAATCTTTTCGTTAATAAATGTTTCTCTGTCTGTTGATTCAGAGTTTCCTTGTCCGACATTCACTCTACCTAAGGATGCAACAATGCAAAAGGCAGTCGATGGCTATGATGTTAAGTGCGACAATAAATCATCCACGCAAAGACTGCGCTGTAATGATAGGAAGTGGAACATGGATCCAGCACAACTATGTCGTAAACAAGGTAAATATGTGGTGCACGTTTATTTTAAAATAATTCAACATTCGAGTCATGTCGAAATATCACAAATTGGCCAATTCATCAACTGGACTCAAGGTTTCGCGAGCGTTCCTCCTGCAAAGCAAATTGAATTGTGGCGGTTGTTTTTTCAGAAATGTATCTGATGTGGAAATAATAATAATAATAATAGTAATAAAAATAATAATAGTAGTAATAATAATAATAATAATAATAATAATAATAATAATAATAATAATTGTAAAAATAATAGTAGTAATAATAATAATAATAATAATTGTAAAAGTAATAATAATTGTAAAAATAGTAATAATAATAATAATGATAATAATAAATAATAATAATAATAGTAAAAATAATAGCTAATGACCTATGAAATAATAGTGTGTGATTTCGATTTCTCCCAGGTTATTACGCGTAGCCTAATGTTTCAGTGATAGGTCTTCATTAGTGACCTTGTGACACTTCTAGCATCATTTGATTATCTACATAAAACTTTCCGCTTTCAAATTGCTTAGCCATGGACTGATCTTCTTGATATTGACCTATTATAGCCAGATCAGTGGTGTGACATTGTTTAGTTGATACCTTGTAACACCATACATTGACGCAAAAGTAATCACCGATCATTATTACGACATAAATAGGTCCTCATTCATATGTTTTCACTGATAAATCACAAAAATGAATTTAAAATTTTGCAAATTGCATTAAAAGTCCAAGGGTAGTTGTCATTAGTAAGCTCTTTTGCGCAGGTGTCTAATACAAATAGTGATAGTTGATCATCCGACGTCGCACCAAGGACCGAGCCGTAACCAGCTCAATACCCGGTATTGTCTACACTCTACCACATGACTCCGCCGTTTTGTTATTAGTTTTCCAGACAGAAAAACGGCGAAGACGGTACATGTCCTTTATTTATTCCAGAATGATCGTTGAAAGTAATTTCTCTGCTGTGTGTTTGATGTCTAGACCTGTTAGAACTCATTATATTCAGTGCTGCTGCTGGTGTCTTCATGTTGTCCGCAATCATCGCTGTCATCGTTTGCCTTAAGCGAATTCAGAAGAAATCGAAAGGCAAGAATTTTTAAATGACTTTAACTTACTTTTATCTAGCTAAAAATGTCACTCTATTGTTAACATGGGAAATTTACATTTCTGTGTAAAATAAGACTTGCCACCTTGTCTTCATCAATTGTACCTTAGTATTCGGAGACTCAGGAAACTCCACAATTTGTGAAACTGATTAACATAATGCGAAACAGCGATTGAACTCTGGTTATCGTCATGATGATCTTTTAACTATTTCTCAAAAATATCTTCGGAAACCTACGCCTCATATTGAAATGGACCACATGGCTGATCTGGAGTTTTTCATACCAGCGAAAAAGTCTGAAAACAATGATACACAATGAGAATATTATAAAGTTTTTGATTGGATGCTCAACAGGCAATTTCTGAAAGACGAGATTTTCAGTGTACTCACATAAGGTAACGATTCAAGTCACACATATGAGTCATAATCCACATTTTCACTTTGCGAATGTTGAAACAACACAATACTCCTACTGTGTGAATCAGACATCATCATTTTCATAATTTATTGCTGGTCCCTTTGGTATGAATAACTATAGTTTTAAAAGTAATTTTTTTCATATTGATACATTTAAGTAGGCCCCATTGTGTCACAAGAATGATGTTCATCATCAAGGTATTAAGTTTGACGTTGTTAGCATTTTTGATTTTAAACAAACCAGGAAAGAAAGTCAATGCAACACGAAGACGAGTAGGTGTTGACGAAGGTGATTACCCAGAGAGTCACCTAAGACGACAAATCGCCACATGTGCTTCCGAATACGAATATGAGTACGAATACGAATATGAATACAAATATGAAGACGGCCAACAGGCCGATGGAACCTATGGATCTTACAGCCACGTGAGAGACACGGGTCCATAATCCAAGACATGCGTCTATGCTTCTAGCTGCGTCTGGTACATTAAAGTCGTTCTATTTTGCTAACTATGACGCTGTGCAAAGTGAAACTATAATATTCATTTAATATATACATATTTGACGGTTAGTCTCAATATAATTTTGCATAGACACTATCTGCTGGAGAAGTTGCAGAAAATAAACTCATCCTCTACAACTAAAGCTTTAAAATAGGCACTTAACAGCAGCTCAAATAATTTAAATCAATTGATTTGTTAAGTATGTTACTCGCTGATTGAGTTGGCTGATTATATTCTCGTAGCTGTCACTTATGTAAACATTTCTGCGTCTTTATCAGATTGTTTTCTTTCCAAATAAACTAATATCATTATACTCGTGGATTTTGAGCTCGTCTCCGACTGCGTTTTTTGTTGTAAAGCAAATATAAAAAAAACTCATATTCACTACGATGCATAAAAAAACTCAAGTCTAGAATATATTTTCTTGTCTCAAGTGCACCTGCTTGAATCTTCCATTACTAGTTATCACTCAACAGGCTTTCCCACCGTAAACTACATGTATAATTCCACCTCTTCAAGAATGCCTACCCTAATTTAGTCATTCTATTCTTTGCCTCCATACGTTCTTGTCCTCAGCCAAATTCCGCCCCAACACATCATTAGGCCCCCGTGAATTATGCGAAAAAATTTGTATATTATGCGAAAATATGCGAAATCGCATAATTGCATAAGCCACGGGTCCAAGTCATTAACAATTACGTCGTCTGGTCGGTGAAATATAGCCACAATAGGCTAATAGTAGCCTGGACAAGCCAATTATAGTTAACAATGACCGAAATTTCCTAACTTTATGCAATAACTTGCGTAAACTTTCCATAAAAAATTATGCGAAAACTGCCAATTTATGCGAAAATATGCAACATCGCATAATCGCATAAACCACGGGGTCCTACACATCCTCCACTGAAACCGTTCCTGGAATTTTCCTGTAACAATCGCTGGACTTGAGGGAGCCTCGTGAATAACCTGATTGGTTGGGCAACATTTTTGAGTAGGGTTTAGAAATGCGGAGTCAAAGAATGCGATTGGCCTCTGTAACAGCCAGTCATCATTTATCTAAACTGAAGTCTTTAATATGATTTGATTTACAAAATTATCACGTAATATCTTAGAGATGTTTGGATTGTTTCTAATAATTATACTTCTACTAATATTTTCTGGTAAGCCTACTCTTGTAGAGCGACTTCATATTCAAATATCATTCAGAAATTGTCTTATTTAAGACCAAAATGTTCTAATTGACAAGTAACATTTTCTCTTTGAGGTCTTCCAATTGAGTAATTAGAGGTTTTTGATCTATTCTCATGTTTTGAATATGGCATATCCTAATCTGAAAACCTAAAACATAGTGTTCTATTCTGAAACTTTCCCTCCGTGACCTCTGGCTATATATCCCGACAATTGACATGAGAGTTTCTGCTTTTCCACGATATTCACCAAACATCAAAGATGTGTTATGTTAAATCAATAATGTGCAACTAATCCTACAAAGCAGCTTAGCGAGGCAAGGAGGATGAAGGAAAAATCCTATAGGGATCCCTTAATACCGAAAGAGTTCGCATTACATAATCGTTATCAGTAGGTCTAAGTGAACTGTTGATAATATACTCAGCAAGCACACTCACTTGAGCTGGTCAGCTGGAGTCAAACATTCACGACGCATTCAGCTGCTGTCGATGCTAACAACATTTATTTTGAGAAGCTGTCATAGTCGTTTGCACCCATTATCAGAGATGCATCATTGGAGCATAATGTATATTATTTCACTCGCAGGCCGCACGACTCGCTACCGCGTGTAGCGTAATATGAAAGTTGACCTAATGCTTTGCAGATAGCTAGTGGACAGAAAAAATGAAACGTTACTCACCGTCACCTGATTTCAAACCTTCGTTACTTTGTTTTGTACATATAACTTCTGGCCTACGAGTCAATCCGAAGAACTTTCAAACCATGATTTCCCATTAGGTCTCATCATTCTTACATCACACCTTAAATATTGAAATGTCCTACCATCCGTGCACTTATAAGAGTTTGTTGCAATGCTGACTACGAAAGTTGTTTCGACAATGACCGTTGCATTACAGTAACTGTCTATACATTGTAGGTGCTCAGAGGCAAGAAATTCATGCGCCATACATGCAGTGGTAACTCCGAGCGAGGCAGTTGACAGCCTATGCGAATACAGTCTGAATCTAGATAACTACATGTATTTTAATAATTTGTTTAAATATGTAGTATAATTAAACTTGCACACCGTGTCTTCAAGCTATCAATGACAATATTGCAAGCCCAACTGATAATGTAGTTCCACCTATGTCCTCTACTGATGTCCACTGTTAAGTTTGGTGACCCGCGGAGGTCATTGCATCCTTCTCAATGTCTTTCTGGTTGCGCTGGATTGAAAGGGCAACTGTCGAACTAAATGGAGATACATGCAATGAACCAAGAGCTCGAGAAGGACTTTTCACTCATGTAGTTTTTATTATTAGTCCCAGCGTCTAACGCATCGTGAACACATTTCGTTATGAGCCAACGTCGTCCAAAAGCTCTGAAGTTGAACTGAACTGTATCACAATGTATCAGTATCCTTCCATTGGTAGGAAGTCAAGCATGAATATTTAGATAAAATTGCATGCCCGCGTAGGCCTACTCCCACAGGCTACCTACATGTACGTCTATACTTTTACTGGACAAGGCGCTTCAATCGATAAATTATATAATCCGCACAAAGAGAACAACACAAAGGAACCTTCGACCGGTCAGCACCGAGCAAAAAAAAGGTTGAGCGGTACTCAGTATTTCGCCTGTAGCTGGTTCAATTCTTGAAAAACCGTTGTTTAGTTTTAATCGTTCATTGAATTTGCTGCTGTTAGTTGGATTCGTTCTGTGAAAATCGTTGATGTCAGTCAAGTCAAAGTTTAAGACTTGAACTCTGTATTGATTTGCACACTAGCAGTAACTTGTGCTCTTATTTCCTGATCCCTTGGAATGTCTTGGGCATATTGATGCGTTTCACTTGCGAAAGCCTTAAGTTGACATTTTTGGTCATCGTGTTATGGACTTGGTAAAAATACCCTGCATTTAATATAAAATATCTCCAAACATACAACAGTCGATCGCTATATCCTATTGTGAGATGTTTTGCTGAATATCAATTGATGCATATGAGCTCACGTGTGCAGTCTTTAAATGCTGGCTTAGCAGGTCGAAATCTCATTATAATATCATCGTTTTAGTGAATTGCTGCACACATAGGTGCTTAAAAATCTAGATTTATTCACTGATGTAAATCAAATGTTATCGTTTCTTTGAAGTCTTGAACACCTGGGTGTTGGAAAACATTGATTCATTATTGCAAATTAAATTTCAATGGTCAATTGTTGGTATATCCTATCCTGAGAAGATCTGTTTTCTAAATATTAATTGATGCAATGCGCTCAAGTGTGTGGTCTTTAAATGTTGGCTCAGTTTTAAGCTTAGCTTTAATCGGAGGAATTTCAGTCCGTACAATTCTGTTTAAGACCTTACTTTACCTAAGACTTAAAAGTCGTATTCTACTAAATTAAAATAGCAAAATTACTTGGATCAATCTGTTTTATATTATGCATTTCATGTTTGACAACAGGTTCGTTCATAGTAATTATTTAAAATATGTTTTGTGTGAAAAACTAAAATGTAGGCCTACCATTCTGTGTTGATTTTATTATCAGAATGCCTTAAATACTTATCACATGTTGACTTTTGTCGCGTTGATCTGATGCAGAAGGTATCATCCGAAGACGCAACAGGCCTACAACCTCAAAATGAAATTAGTATCCAGAAGATCGGTGCCCAAGACAAAGAGGTGGCCTACAGTATACTGCTTAAAGCGGGTGAAACTCGTTCCTGCAACTGACATCTTTGACCGGGTCCATCAAATGAAAGTCTGTTAAAACATTAAAACTGAAGACGCGACTGAATATATTTAGTAGATAACCTCTGCAGTGGTTGCACTCCAGTAGTCACGGAAAATTGCCAGAGTGTCGAGATAATGTAGAAAATACAAAAACATTGTCAGGACATTGTCCACCTTGCAACCGGACATTTAGGACACATTAAATGTGTTCAAGCCATTATATTGTTCTAGTTATTTCCTAAATTTTAAGAAATAGCAAGAGCAATTTTATTTTTATATCTCATTTAAAAATTTATATACATTTTGCCATCTAAGAACCATGTATTTAGTAATGAACACTTTGTTTTAAATATTAACTCTTGCATCAGATTCGATAGGAGCCTATTAGGCATACTCAAGGAAAAATTAACAGAAAACTCATGATGATCAGCTCAGTACAAATAACGGAAACTTTGCGATTTAAATTGAACCCTTAGGTATACTTTCCAACCACATGCTGCACTCAAGTGTTCAACTCCGACTCACTGATCTCAATATTGGCATCACTATTGAAGAAAAGCTCCGTTTATAACCATAGTAATGCCCAACCTCCGTGGAAGTATGCATTCCGCATTCTTGACCTTACTGAGCATCGCAGATGGTACAGTTTCCAAATAGGCCTACAGCCTTTGCCAAAACAATGCCTCCAAAGTTGAATGTTTGTGTTTCCCCTTATGCGGATGTGCTATGATGGGCTCTTCATTACATTTTTATATTTTTTATTATAGCGTTTTGTCTAGAGTTTGTGATTACTGTTCCTTGCAGTGCAGTCTATAAAGTGCCACCGTTGCCGGAACTGCTTGAACTCTTTCCAGATTTTCCTAGTGCAATGTCCACGGTCGACTTATGGAGAAGCATCCGTCTGCCTGAGTTCTTACGAGACCGAAATTAGCCGTATGTACGATGCAGTTAAATTTTCCTCTTTAAATGTAGACGACATGCATGTGATCAAAGAGACTGCCTGAACCACTGCAGCAGTGGTAGTCCTAAAGCGTACATTTTCCGGGAGTTTTGAGGAACTGACAGATGAAACTACCATCTATAGGCCTATAGATTGGATAAAAGAAGGCTACGAATAATTATTGAGGTGAATCCCATTTCGCAATCGGGCATTGATAATATGCAATGCACATGTTGCCTGTCGTGGACATTTGAGTATTTTGAGTAGGTTTTTATTATTTTGATGTTGTTTTGCTTTACAGCTTTTCGCAGTAAAAATGTCACATGGTTTCACGCATTTTGCTCTACGAAGAAATACTCAAAACTTGATGAAATCAACTGCAACGAAGAGATTTTCTTTAATGGACTTTACAAAGTTGTTATCTGTGAGCGTCTATGTGACACCGATGGTTGAATAAGCCGTTTTAATGGCCATGACTCGGAATCTGCAAATAAGTCCAGAGACTGTGTATTAATTAGTTAATAGCTTCAACTTTTTCTTATAGGGCACAATGATTTACTTTGTTCAACCATAGACATCACTTTCATTTAAGGCAGACTTAAAAATTCGAATTTCTGTTGCAAATAAAGTAAATCAGTCAGCAGGTATCAAGTCAGACTACACAAAATAATTATTTATGATAACAAGGATAAATGAGGTCGTCGAGCCTTCATATTCAAGGACGTATCGAGGAGCTATTTCAGTTGTCAGCTCTTAGTCAGGCAATCAATAAAACTTGATATAGCGCCTCTACTAGAAATCCACTCAGAGGCACTCCCAGTTCAACAACGGCCAAAGAGATTTAAGAGAAGAGTAGAAAGCATGTATGCAGTTCCTTGGTAAAAGCCGGAGGTCCAGAAGAAGCTCATTCCAAGTTGTAGGGTCCACAACAGAGAAGGCACGATGACGCAGGCTGCTCTCTTTCGTCTTCAAAGCTAAATTGGATTGCTCAAATTGCAATACATCCATCCAATTATAGCATGAATAATGGAAAACAAAAGTTACCCTGCTGTACCTGTTGGACAAAACTAGGGAAACAATCCATTCTTATCTTACGCGAAACTTGTGTATTTTTATTTTCTTAATCGTAGGCTAAATAATCGTCTTCACGACATAGCGGATGCCGGGCATGGATCGGGAACGACTCAGAATAGTTATAAAGAAGGAACTCTACATAAATGCTATACCCAATATGGAAAAAATTGATGATGGCTTTAGAAGTCTGGTGAAAATGTTCAGACATCCAAGCACGGTATACATCGAAACACAGGTGAATATGTCAAAGATAAAGATATGCCACAATTAACGCTTTATGAATCAATAATAATTAGCAACTGGTTAATGTTTTCTGTGTTATCTGGCTTATCGAGTATTACTACATCGCACAATTAGGTGGTATTTAGTGATCAATACACATTTGGTCATTTATCAACTGTAATGTTCAATGTGACATTAATACTGCGCGTGTTCACTGGAACATTGATGGTGGCACCAGTTGTGGGCTGATCTATCAGTTCATACTCTGGAAGTAACTCCATGTAGATGTTGGAAGCAGGTGGTAAACGGCGATGTTGATTGAGGGGAGAGGGGACTTGTTCAGACTGCGGTACTGGAATGCACCTTGGAGGAGGATTTGGACCAACCTCAGTTGACGTTTGTTCATAGCGAGTGCATTCCATTGGCTGGACTTCACCAATGTCGCCGTAGCACGAGAAGCTCGCTAAGTCAAGAAAGACAGATTTAAACAGCCATATTAACAAATGATTAAAATATTAGTAATTAAGGATGAAGTAAAAGCCGAATACAAGCTATCTCGCTTGACGTACAAACAAATGCCAAAAGACATATTAAGAAGAGCCATGGACTTCCCTCCTTGTTTGTATATCAAGGATGGGCTCCTCCAGACTGTTCGCTTCGAACCAATGTGATGATTAAAAAAGCTTTAATAGTAAAATAAATTAAAATATACATCTGCGATAACGTTGATTATAAACGTTGACGAAACGGCAGTTCCCGTAGATCGTATTCATAGCTCTCACATTGGCCGAAGGATCCTAATGCACGGTTTTAAAAGGTACATGTATAAATGCATGAATCCTTTTCCATAATTAGATAGCCTTTGAATTCCTATCATCAAGCAGCAAATAGGTATTGTGTCTGAAAACACGGGGTCATGATTGCCGCGGAATTCCTCCGTGATCGACCACTGGGGTTTATGCCCGTCTGCTGAAGTCGGTCA
Organism: Bimastos eiseni; assembly: GCA_959347315.1. Taxonomy (NCBI): domain Eukaryota; kingdom Metazoa; phylum Annelida; class Clitellata; order Crassiclitellata; family Lumbricidae; genus Bimastos; species Bimastos eiseni. The sequence goes on along the minus strand of OY365810.1, from coordinate 2,930,836 downwards.
TGACCGGTTCTGGCCAGTCGTAACCTTGTCGTAACATCCACATCCCTATTGGCTTCAGCTCAGGTGTCTGTCGGCGGCTGGTTCCATCAACCCTAGTCATCAGTTGAATTGTTCGATACAGGTGTGCTGAGTAATCGGGGTCATCCGACATCTTCTCGCTGCCTCCCACCGTGACAAGAAGCGCAGGAGTTTAAGTGGAAAACATATTTTTTAAACTTAGGGTCTGGTATGTCATTTTCTATTTGTCTAGCATGCTAATGTGACAATAACAATTACTGTATACAGACGAAGGCGGGATTGCTCAAAAAGGAAGTGAAAGGATTTGATAATGCATTATACCACAATAACATTGGCTTTGTCCTGGTTTCTCATGTCGACCATATTTTAAAGGGCATTTGGTGAATCTGAAGATGCTACCAAACTCGTCAGATGTGAAAATATGGATTCTACATTGGCATGTGTGGGAATAATGACAAGCACATGATTGCCTAGAAAATGTGGTGATGTTCGATGTGATGCTTAATGTCAAGTACAAGTTATTGTTATCTTAACAATAACGATAACGATAATGGTATTGTAACCAAATCAAATCAATTGACAGTGAAGGTGTAACATAACAAACATATTAAATAGAAGATTAGTAACCATTGAACAACGTAAGGTTACAAGGGAAGGCATTAAGGAGTAAGGAATATCCTCGCGCAGGACCACTCATGACAGCATGATATACACTAGCATAGTTCCAATGAGCGCATATTTTTATAATGTAATGAGAAGTTAAATTATATAGTAATGCAAAACCAATCTTAACTAACTAACTGTTATACAATGCACACAGCCATCATTCGCTAGGGAAGACATCCAGTCATTATTACTTCTTTGTTGATATCTCTGCCGTTGTTTATAGATGATCATTGCGACAGTTACCAGAAAGATGACCAAGGCCACCGTCGTGCATGTTTTAGCAATCGTCAGTGTCTTTGCGAAACTTTGGTCACCGTTCGTAAGACAATGCACACAACCATCTGCTCGATCATAGCAAATGCAACGTAATTTTTATTTTCTCCAATCAAACGAGAATAATGTTCTCAATTAAAAATAGTACAAATGTTAGTGAGGAATTCAGCTTGAAATAATACGAACATATTTTTCAGGTGCATTTACTTCAAAGTACTAAAATAACACCGACAAGTTGTACTGTTATATTCCGCAGACTGTATTTAATTAACATAATTTATAAAAGGCATTATCATAATAATTTTGATGGCAATTGGAAGTGGAACAGTTATCGCTGCACTTGCGCTGTTCTGTTTAACTCTGTCCTGCAAACATTTACGAATGTCCTAAATTCCTGCAATTGAAATCAGTTAGTTAGTAGTTCCGCATTTTTAATTAAACGTAGGCCTATATATTAACATGATGCAATGTTAGGTGGCTTAATGCATACACACATACCTATATAAATGCATGAAATTCATGTACACTTAAAGAATGTTGAAGTTTTAATAATTAGTTGCAGTGGCGTCGCCAGAGCTTCGAAGCCCAGAACGACTAGCGGGCATGGGAGAGTGTCGTAAGCTCCGCGGGGGTCCGCGCAATTCAAGCATGTTAAGCATTTGTGCCTAATGGAGTAAATTCTATGCTGATGAATTCTTCGGATATTTCAAGTAGAATTTCTAATAAAAGCACCAAAATTATCTCGATTTGTGACAAAATTTGACCATTTTCTATGCAGAGGACATTAAATATGAAATTTAAAATCATAAACCACGTACTGTACCCCACCCCATGTGAAAACTCATCGGATTTGCACAAATCCCAAGACCCCGCCTGGGCAGGGTTAGGAGAGGGTGACGCAAATGATTAGTTGCCTCGTGAAGTTGTGTGACTGACGTGCAAACGATATTTCCAGTCATTTGTAAAAGGCGAATTCGTAAACGGACTCTCTAAGGGTTTTTTTCTTTTCCTTTTGCCCTCTAACAATCATTGTTTCAATTCATGTTGCTCTTTATCTTGTTTTGCTCTTTGTGAACACTGATTGGAACAATTGCTTCTGTAACATACGTAGACTACATGTGAACTTGAATCTTGAATCAATGAAACTTGATTTAGCGCCTCTTCAAGTAATCTACACAGAGGCACTCTCTGCGCTGGCCAAAATGATGTTAGCACAGAAAGCTGATAGAGTCGCCAGGGTGGGCCCACGTACAAGCATGCAACCATCCAACAGATTCCCGTAGATAGCTGACTGGTGGTATAGATATTCAGAATATCTTGGCCGAGTGGTGTTGAGCAACAACTGTTGAAAATGATTCGCAGACATAATACAAAGTAGACGAGTAGTCCCTCGCTGGTGTATGGTGACGCACGTCCGGATATTCGTCGAGGCACGAGGAAGACGTAGAAACAAAATTCGTCCTGTGTTGGTCGGTCGATTGAATAGCCACCTGTGACAAGCGGTCGCGGTCACTTCAACAACAGCTGCTCTCCACCGAGAGGTAAGCATTTGGCTACAGAGGGCGTGCACGTTCCGCGTGACTGACTCGATCGTACAGTCACACGGCCTATGAAAAATGCCTAAAATGACTCGTAACTGAAATCTATCATATTGGCAATACATTATAATCATGCATTAATGCAGAACAGCATACATGGAAATGTATATATAAATTATGCATACAGAGCTCACTGCTGTCCAATTTGAAAGATCGTGATCACAATAGACGACTCTATCTATATCCAGTATGTTGGGAAAACATCATAATTAGTATTGTGTGTATTTACCTGGAAGGCATTCGTAGAAAACTTCCAGATAAGGCTTTAGATGCATCGCGCAAGAACCCTCAGCAGATCGCAACGTATTATTTGAAGCTTTGATATCGCATCCATTACGTCCGTTACAAAGGCGTTCAAGATACGGTTGAACATTTGCACGGCAATTCAGTTCTCTGTTGTCAAAGTCTATGCATCGACTGCTACGCATTCGACCGTAGAGGGCGCTTTGGATGTGGATGAAGGTGTCAGATGGACAAGTAGCGTTGAATGTCTCTTCGACGCAAATTTCGCTTTTAGTAGCTGTACAGCGTTACCAGAGAGTAAAGGCATTTTACAGCAATTGAAAAAATTACTGTAAACCTCTCGGAAGAAGCTCTATTCTATACTATAATAAAGAGAGCAATCTACCCAATATATTCTGCATTGTTTCAGACTATGTTTAATCATGCATATCTTTAATTATGCATGAATTATTTAGTGCGCAAACTCATATAATATGTGGGAATGCTGACATTCGTATGACGTAATTACACGTAAGCTTACGTATGCGTAACCTATAATTAGACAAATATGTTAAAAACAAAAGCTTATTAACGAGCCTTTTAATGCTATTAAAAGAAAAAATACAACCGATATATCACATAGATGAGTTAGAGTAGGCCAAAATGATTCTTATATCGTAACAATTATGCGTAGTATGATTTGCTGCGTGAGATATCCAGCAATGCATGCACTGCACTCTTGATCAGAAGACGTTATGCTTTCTCTGAGTAACAAAATTAACAGCAATAATCGGTGCACCAAATGTAAAATAAAAACAACACCAACACCACCCCCAACAACAACAATAAGAATGATGGCAATAATTATAATAATAAAAATTAATTTAAATAATAGACCCCTACTTGTTATTTGAAAGTTTTTGAAGCAATGGAAGCTAAAATATCACCATAATTACCAACGACCAAAGAAGTACGCCGACTATGTTCATATTTCAAAAATAAACCAAAACAAGAACCATACCAAAGCATGAAGGAAAAAGGAAAACGCCTCCAAGAAGAACTGCAATTCCAAAAGGATTTTCCATGTCAGTCCATGTAAGTAAACTGTTAACAAACTAAACAACGGCATTCGCTAAGCTGGAGTGATACATTCACTTCAATCGTGACTTTCTGTTGACATAGCCAACACTTGAAAAGCGACCATTTGCTTGCATCCGTTTTCAACTTAAAGGCCTCACGGTCTTAATTGTTAATTGCACAATTTCAACGTCTATATTTATATGGTCGTATAATATAATAAAACGACACTAATCCTAACCTAACCCTGACCCTAAGCGAAACTCACGACGCATAATAATACAACATTTTAGTTACTTACAGTTTATAGGCTACGCAGAGGTCTCCACATAAGCCACACCCAAAATATCATGCGAAAGTTTCTGTCACCGAATATATATAAGTAAACCCATCTCTGAACTAGCCGGCGTGTGGTTGCCATGAATAATTGTAGACTTAATAGGATATCTGTTGCTTTTTTAAGGTCGACGTAACTGCACCCATTCGACCGACCCTCTTCTTGTTTCCATGCTATGGACTGGCTCCGAGTGGCTCGGCTGTTGTAATCAGAGTAGCAGTTTAGCGTTAGAGCTTTCCTTCTCCAAGTCCTGCTCCTATCCCGAGGTAACCACTGGGGCAGTGAGGGTCAGGTTTATTATGATGGAGACCTGATCTCACCATGCCACAACTCAGTCACTGGGGATGCAATTTTTTAAAGGAGGTGGTGTCGTCATTCACGACCCCACTGCACCCTGATGGACGTGGATAAATCTACTTTTCCAAATAAAAATAATAATAATTGGTGCAATTCGCTCAGTAGTTGTCTCGGCAGATCGAAAATCCATAATGTTATCGTTTCAATGAATTCATGCAAATCTGCGTATTGAATAACAAAGACTAGATCAAACCATTAAACGAAATAAAATTCTAATCACCAAGACTATGATGTGTATAAATTGATGGAGGCTTTCATTCTGTTCAATCTTAGTTGAGCTTGTAACTTGGAAGTCGTATTCTCGTAAAGTAAAATGGCAAAATTTCTTTCATCGACATGCCTTGTATTATGCATCTCATACTTGACAATTGGTTAGTAGGCTTACTGTAACGATTATGGTATTTACGCTACAGGACAGTATTTTTGTAAAATAATAAGGACTACTGCACGGAGATAGCTAGGGAATATTTATGGTGGGTTTTCTGTCGTCCGTCAGGCGACGCTAGGGATCAATAATTATGGAGAGTGCCTACGTGACATTCGTCAGGTCGTAGCAGTCTGTTGAGTCGCCATTCGAATTTCCAATGGGCTGCTGAGAAGTGGTGATCCGAAACGTTTAATAATTGTGTGAATTTGATATAAAAATTGAAGTTTTGTATAACTGACGTACCCGGAAGGAACAGGTGAGGGCGAAATTGCACTTTCGGGGGTATTTTTTCCACGGTACATATTTCCGGCATGAAACGACAGTATATAGACTATGTATGTGCGGAGGGCACCATACGAACCGGAGAAAAGACGGTGGTAGATTCTCGCGAGATCGGTCTTTATTTCATCCGTCTATCTTCCATTTAAGCATTATTGTTTTCATCAATTCAACTTCCATTTAAGCATTCTATTTTCGTCTATCCATCTTCCATTTAAGCATTATTCTTTCGATTAGGCAACAGGAAAGAACACCAACAGGAAAGAGCGTTTGAGAGAGGACTTCGCTATTAAACTCATTGCTTCTCGAGAAAAGACACTAAATACGTGTCATGGAAGAAATACCCCCGAAAGTGCAATTTCGCCCCGGTGAGTATTAAGACTCATGTGAAAGGCATGAATAGTTGAAATTTCGAAAAAATTTGAAGAGATTTTTGGGATTGAGTAATGGTTCTGTGTCAGTATTCCGAAGATTCGATAGTCCGAAGATTACATGGTGTCCCGTCGATAGGTGATAATATTGCGGTTTTAATGGAAGCTGGTTTGATGAAAAGAAATATGTTGGGCTAGAAGCTGGATTTCACCATTCTATTCATTCATCCAACTTCCATTTAGGCATGATTCTTTTCATATCAATCCAGCTCCCAGTTTTACATATTCTTTTCATCAATTTATCCAGCTTCTAGTTAAATCATTGTCGGAGTATAGAATCTTCGGATTATCGAACCTTCTCGATATCCAACTTTCATCAATCCAGTTTCTGCGGACATGGCCTTTTTTTCATCGATTCCACTTCCATCGTAACAACATTCTCTCTTCAATCCAGCTTCGACTTATGCATAATATGTTCATCGATCCAGCATCCATTTAAGCATAATTCCTTTCACCAATCCAATTCATACCTACCAAGTTTTTTTTATCATCTCTCCCGGCTCCATTTAAGCTACAGTTGGACATCTATTCACGTCAAATAATAAAATGCGCTAAATTGCACCTTTTCTCCCAGTGTTACATGATGTCACACTGTTTACATTGTTTCAAGCGTCCTTGTATCCGCATGGCTGCGTTACGGCGCTCTAGAAATTGTCCGTTTAATAATGATGACGTTGATGATAGTGATGAGGTGGTGGTAAGTTAGCACGTAACTAGAACTGCCAATCAGAATGCTTTTATTACAGATGACTGCATTAATTGATGATCAACAGGGAGTGATTTTAGGTCAGTTAACTCGGCAAAGTTTTTTGGCCGCAATGTTGCTTCATGATCTTCTACCCTGCTCGCCTTTTTTCCTGTACTCACAATATTTCCAGAACAGATTTCTGCTATCTATCAGTACACTTGAACATCAGATATTGAATGACCAATCAGTTCGATTGTCTGTTCTAAGAAGGATGATCAAACGGATAACTTTAACAATAGCGTCCTGCTCTGTACCTCGCCGTTTTAATTCTTGACCTTAGTGAACATCCATATGAGGCATTGTGCAAGCACAGCCTTTATGTTCTATACGGTTGTTTCAGGGTACGTTTGCCTTTCATTAACTTTCATCAATATAGGTTTACTACTACACATTGTGTTTACTGTTCCTTGCAGTCCAATCTCTTCAATGTTACCGTTGCTCAGGATGTACAAAAAACTCTTACAAGCTAGCCAGCACGCAGACGTGTTCATACACTGCAAGTGCTGGACCTCCCGTGTGCTTGGTTACGTCAAGGACCGAAATAGGTGGTTTGTGCTTTATATTTAAGTCTTCAAATTTAAATATGAACTTATTTGCATGCGTATCTATTAGGTCGAAAGAATCTTGACATCAAAGTGTGAACATATTTCGATAACGCGACTTGTGCAAGTTTCATGCCATGGACTGCATTAAAGATGAAAAAATTCTCATTCGCAGAGTGTTATATAGTCGTTAACTCTTATTAATCTTATGCTATTTTTCTTTATTTCTATCGATTGTAAACAACTGCGGTTTGTCTGCTGATATAATAATACAAGAGATATCCAGCAAACATTAATTCACAAATTCTTTAAATTTTTCACAAAGTTCATTGCAACGTTTGTTGAAATTCAACTTATCATATCATAAATTGGTGAAAGCTGTACTGTACTTTCTGATGTTTCTGAGGCCAAAGCAGAGACCTCGAAGATAGACAGGGCCCAAGAAGCATCGCCAGACCAGAGAGGAGCTTCTGTCAGCGATGCTTTAGGGGAAAGGGAGTTGTTAGCGTAGGAACTCCCGCATGCATTGTGAAATACCACCACTGCCGACCAGTTTCTGGCTAACTCTGAGACAAAGCGCGACAATCCGCTGCACCTCTCCAACCCATCAATCTGAGTCCATGGAAAACCGCGCAGATGAAGAGAAGCGGTCGTCCAGACTACTTAGCGAATATTATGTGCTAACAATATTGACTGCTGCATTTTTAGCCACAGAGCACTGGAATGCGGTGAGTTGGGGAGTTGATGGACGCAGCAATGGCTTACTATAGAACTTATTGTGATGCTGAAACCTAATCTTCTGAAATGGAAATATAGACTATGGTGGCCATTTTGATATTTATTTAGATATACTATCTGCAATGTTAATATTGCTTATCGTAGCCATATTTTATATGGGTTTGTGTTATCCTGATGCTGTTTTGTTCTGCAGTTTCTAGCGACAAAAATGTCACATTGTTTTCTGGATCTTGCTGGATCATGAAAGACTTAAAACTTGATGAAATCTCCTGCAGAGAAGAGCGCTTTCGTATAGGAAATAATAAAATTATTTACTGTTCGCATTTATGTAACACTGATGGCTGTAATAAGTCCTTTTAATGGGAACGACACGAAATCTATGAACAAGTCTCACGGACTCTATCATTAGTTAATATACATTATATTTTTCGACTTCTTCGCAGGCGGCAACATCGTAAAGTTCGATCAGACTTTAAACATGCTTATCTGGTTTAGATTTTAAAATTCATATTTTTTCCGCAAATAAATAAGTCATGCTCTGCACTTACTATTTTTTTAACTTGTAAGAACAATGCTTTCTTGTTTAACAGTTAATCACATTTAAATAATTTGTTTATTTCTTTTTCAAAATTTTAACGACATCTTATAGCAACATAGGTTGTTGACGTCCTTAATTAAGTAATGTAATGTATTCAAGCATTTATATAGCGACGTTCAAATCAGCAGCGCTCTCAGCGGGCGTCTGTGCGGGTGCAACGGAACAGAAAAGTCTTAAGGAGTCTCCGAAACTGGATGGTGATAGGCTCAGTAACTCCAGGCGCAGGGACTGTGGAGGACAGTTCCAGGCTGAAGGGCCAACATTGGCAAAGCTTGCCGACTGGGCTGTATGCGTGGAACAACAGGAAGGCCGCAAGTGAAAGATCGCAAGGAGGTCCTTGCAGGTAATGAGTACACCAAGTTGCAGACAAATCTTAGGTAGATCGTGACCACCCTAAGTAGGCAGTTACATGTACGTTTTGTTATTATTATTATTAGCGCCTGGAGAAGCGTATTTGCATACGATACGGAGGCAACAAAACCGGATGGAGTAATATAGGCTCTCACAAACACGGGGCGATTAAGTGAAACAGTGGACTGACACACACGTCAGATAATTATTATTGTTCATTACTGCAGTTTTAGAGAGCGCCCATCCAAGTCTGTCTACTCAAAAGCGCTCACAGCTCAACCCTTGCCGAACAGGAATTTACCTCGAGTGAATTATTGTTGTTTTCTTTCAGCTATGCACGGTATGTCTTCCAGTCGATCACCGATGCGTTATGTGAACTTCGGATTAGAGTTCGATATGCTTTATCTGAGTACAAAATTAATAACAATAATATATTTAAGTAGATCATGATAAATTATGCTTATATATAGTGTTTCCCATTATTACATTATAATGTAAGTAAACTGTTGATATCTATTAAGCAAAGGCATTCGGTTCAGTTGGAGCATTACGTTCACGGTAATCTTCATTTGCAATTATTATTCTTAATAATTTTATTTTAAGCATAGTGCAGTTGAACTTGCAAAGACTTGAAGTTGGCACTCGTCATCTTCTCATTGATATGGCATATATAATTGCATTTCATATCAATCATCGCCAAAGGGTGCTCACAATTATGGTCGATATGTCAAATTCTTAAAAATCTGCTTTGTTTAATTAATGAAAATCGGTGCAATCCGCTCAGTTGACTTGTTGGCTTTGCAGATCGAAAATCCATAACTTTATCTTTTAGAACTTTGAACTCATGCATTGAATAACAAAAACTATATGTCCATCGATCAATGGATTTTGAATTCTGATCACAAGACTCTGATGCAGGCATATATGCCTGTAAGTCGACTGAAATGTTCAGTCTTTTCAATTTTTAAATCTTGGTTCAACTCGTAACTTAAGAATCGCGTATTATCTTAAACTGAAATGACAAAATTACTTGGAATGACCTGTATTTTATTATGCATTTCATGTTTGACAACAGGTTAATATACCAAGTAATTATAATAGGCCTATATGTGTGGAAAACTAAAATATGCAACGCTAGTATTGTCCTTATTGGCCTATAGATGACTTTACATTATTGATGATCGAGATGCAGGTATGCAGTGATTCCATGTAAAAAAAAACTCGTCGACATTTGACAGCAGTATTTTTTGTTCGTTTATCATCAATCTGACCATTGTCGCCTATTTTCCTGTATTTACGATATATCCAGAACAGGTCTTTGCTGTCTCTCAATGTTCCGACTCATGCTACTCTGTCTAGCTGCTCTAACACAGTGGAGCGAAAATGCTGTACATTAGAACACTAGATATTGAAGCGCCAATCGAATGTCTATTCTGAACTTGAAACAGAGCATTATCAGCTAGATATAAGTTTTACCAGAGCTATAATAATATGCACCTCACGATCAACAATCTTGACTGTAGTAACCATCTAAATGAGACAATTATTGCACACACAGCCCTCATTAGGTTGGTTGTTATCTCACTCTTTACGATTGTGTTGAGGTTTGTGCCTTTCATCGACTGTAATGAATATAGAGTTTCTATTACAGAGTGTGTTTACTGTTCCTTGCAGTCCAATCTCTCGAGTGTCTCTTCTGCATTGGCTGCTCACAAGATGCTTACCAGCGCAGTAAGCTAATGAAGTGTCCCCCGCCGACAGATGAAGTAGATCCCGTTTGCGGGAGTGCGTCGTATACCGAAACAAGTGGTAAGTGCGATATAGTTAGGACTTCAACTTTAAAGGTGGACTTTTTTGGGTGTCCGACATTTATTTCGTAAACAGCCGTTCGTAGGCCTAAAATCAGTCTTCGTGAAGCAGAATTCTTCGTAATAGAATAATACCTAAATGGAAGCGAGATTAATGAAAATAAATATACATAAATGTAGCGGGATTGATGACAAGTATGTTCTTTAAATTGATTGGTGAAAAAGAAACTCCTTGGGGGATGTAAAACAGTTGTTTGACCCTGGAGACGTGGAAGACGGCGTGCGTGGGCTTCAGGAACCCGTCGACTGCGTGTATCAATTGTTCCCCGAGCCAACGGGGAAGGTTTGGAGTGAATATCTCTAAAACTGTGCAAATGCATCGCCTGCCAAGGACAGACAGAATTCTCTGTTTATTTACATAATGTCTTCTAGTGAATCTCAAATAATATACATTATATATATATCAATTTTATGCATGAATAAATATTATTATTTTTGTTCCATTATTATATCATATATTCCTATTATATGTGTACACATCCACATTCTCTACATTGGCCTACTCTGACAATGCCGATCCCAAGTCTGGATGGGTGAAGAAGGAGGACGACGCCAATGTCAACTGTAATGTAAGCCCTCGTAGGCCCTATAGATCTTTGAAAATTTCTCAGCACCCATAAAAGCCACGTTAGAAATACCAGCTTAGTCACGAATCCTTGTTACCACGTGCAGTGTTGCTGACTGAAACTTCTTACATTTACGAAAATTCATGCGTGACTGCCACAAGTCACTGGACATCGATCGTTGACAATCCCTAATGCTCAATGGCTCGAGGGACTCGATCATTATTCGTGATTCGTGAATAAGGCTGTCAACGGGTACCCGGGTACCAGCCCGAGGCTGACTACTCGGGTGATGAAATCGGTTTTCGGGTACCCGAAATTCCGTAAAAATACGCGAGTTTACATGAACATAGGCACATGTACACCTGGAATATTCCGTTGGTCATATTGACTGACTGCCTGGGCAATGAAATCGGTTCTCGAGTAACGGAATTCCATAAAAATGCACAATTCCCTACATTTCCTTAAAAAAATTCACCGCGATCGTGTACCCGACCACCCGAGTTGACGGGTACGGAAGTCGTAATTTCAACATATTTTTACAGAGTTATTCATGAATAAACTGGCGCCCTTGTGTTGTCTAGAGTAGCGCTTAAGAAATTTGGAGATGACGATTTTAGTAGTAGCTCCAATAGAATCTCTTTGTTCTATTTTTGAGCATGCTTTGGCCTTTAGGAATTACCATCGGATATTTTATTTTAACTTTCTCTCTAATTAATATCATTGTGAAATTCAGCAAAAGTATATTTTATAAGCAGCGAACCCGTATTTAGAGTAAGTAATATGCTTCGATGTGTCAACGCCAAGTATGTATTGGCCTCCATTCTACGCACAATATATATGTTCTGGCTGGTCTTCTCTGTCCCGTAGTGGTGCGTTTAGATCACGTTCTTATAAATTATCGAAATGAATGAATGAATGAATGAATATAGATGAAAACCCGATACTTCACTTAATCTGCTTAAGTGGAGATTTGTAAAAGTTAAACTCTTTACTCACAAGCCATGTTAAGCAATCGCCGTTTTCGAAACAAGTTGTTTTGCTAGCTTTCTTGGACGTTTAATTGCTGTAGATCCGGGAGACCACGATAACTTATTAAACATTTATATTGTGCCACTCATTGATTAAGAGGCACTCCCGATCATAGACAGTACTTTCTTTTATAAATAGGATATTCTACAGGAGTTTCCGAAGCACAGGAAGAGGAAGCTTGAGGAGCTCAAGGCACAGTTCTTGCAGAGGATGGTTCCACCTAGAAGGGCAGATTTTAGGCAAAACGTCATCATTGGGTGGTAAGACCGCGCATGCGGGAGCCTTGGTCGCGTAGTGGAAACACCGAGGTGCTTAAGGTCTGAAGGAGCTGATCCGACCAGAGCTGTGCATAAGTGTTTTAAGTTTAGACTTTAATTTGCTGAGACCTTCAGATCACTTGTCCAATCTTTCAGACCTGTGCAGTTTCGTCTTTATATGTCTATTTGCCTCAGTCTATCGTCATCAGAAAGACGAAAAGAACACTTTAAATAATTTGGTGAATCTTAAGCCAGTGTTGTATGCAAGACTTGAAACTTCAAGACCAAGACGAGACCGAAACAGTGAGGTGCCGAGACCGAGACACTAGATTCAAGACAGTATGAGACAGTCAAAGACAAGTGATCCTATATAAAATGCTGTAAAATGCTAATGTATCAGTTTTCGGGAATAAGGTTCATTTTTAATTTCAATTTGAAACTTACAATGTATGTAGTACAAATTCCTGAAAACTGTTTTTATATTGCCGCGCAAGATTTTAAGACAGTTAACGCGAAACTTATCAAGACCGTTTGTTCGAAACAGAACAAGACTTTCGCTTTAAGACAGTTTCTAAAAATTCGAGACACTACCTCGAGACCGAGACAGCAGGCTTCCGAGACCGAGACACTAAAAAACTGTCTCGAGACCGAGACACTGTCTCGAGACCATACAACTCTGTCGTAAGCAGTTCAGAAGATCTATCTTGAAGGTTATGGTATATATTCAAAGTGATTGTTTTTGTTGGTTTACACTGACCCCATCTATAACTTACAAGTTATGCTTGAAAGTACTTTCAACAGTCAATAATTTTTTTGATAATGCTTTTATTAAGGTATGAATAATGAATTAAAAGGGATTTTGCATTATCAATCAGTTATTCGTATGTTACTCTTTGTAGGGTTCACAGACTGTAATGGCTGCCAGATTCACTCTGCTTGCAATTGCTCTCCAACTGATTTTAGTTGATGACTATTCAAATTTTGGTAAGTTTTTTTTAAAGAAAAATGCATCTGATTTATGAACAAGACAAATGGTGAAAATTGTGAAATTTTTAAAGATTCACCCTTGGGCTTTTCATTAAGGGCCAAAATCCCACCTGTTCAAAGATTCATACCCTTGATTCATCTGATCTTCAGCCTTACAATTCTAGACCTAAATGATACCCACCTTAGCAGCTATACTCTTCCTTTCCTTATGCTCTAGCAACCAGACTCAGACTACTCTGAGATTGACAGAACCACAGACTCTGTTGTTATTGACGATTATAGATATATTATACATAAGATTTGTAGGGGTTTTAAAGTATAGACACTGACAATTTCTATATATTTCAGTTAGAGATTGACAATTCCTCTACAGATTTTGCTAAGTGTCTTTAAAAATTCAAAATTCCTCTGTAAAGCTATGAAGGCGATATATAAAATGTATAGATACGTTACATTGTGTTAAGGTTCACATTATTCATTAACTGAATTTGTACATTTCTGCTTGTAGCAAATGCGAATATTACTGTTCGACCAACGGATGCAGTCGTACTAGTCAACCAAATGACTTATTTCAATTGTTCAACTTCTGATAGGAGCATGAATCCAAATTTTGTTCTCTGGTATCATTACCCTTTGAACTCTGCTGGAAGATACGATGTCTTCGACGAGGGAGATATCACATATGAATACAAGGACAGGTTCAAAATTGAGACCGATCTGTCTATGGGTGTGTTCAATCTTGTCGCCATGAGACTGAGTGTGGCAGAGGCTGGAAGATACGAATGCCAGGATGGAGTGGGACAGGGAGACAAAGCATCAGCTGAACTCATTGTCTTAGGTCTGCATCTGAAATATTCTTCTCTAGTTTATATTTATATTTTTAAAATTTATATTCAATGTTGTATGCAAGACCTTAAACTTCAAGACCAAGACAAGACCGAGACAGTGAGATACCGAGACACTAAGTTCAAGACAGTAAAAGACAAGTGATCCTATATAAAAGGCTGTAAAATACTAAATGAATCAGTTTTCGGGAATAAGGTTCATTTTTAATTTCAATTTGAAACTTAATTATAATGTATATTGTACCAATTCCCAAGAACAGTTTTTATATTGCCGAGTTTTATTTTTTTCGATATTTCTTCTTCGGCCTATCTACTGAATAGTATAAAGAAAGCACGTCTGAAATCTTCTAGACGATTTTAAACAAGCAAATTTGATACCAAATGCCAAATGAAATTATAAATTTGCGCATATCCTTACTCACCCTGAGAAACTCGAAGTTGTTCCGGTTATGGTGGTTTTACATCAATGACAAACCAATAGCCAATAGCTATTGTTTGTCAATAGCTATTGTTTGTCAATAGGCCTAACTTCAAATTGCATAAAAGCAAACTTCACAATTTCAGGTTATCTCTCAGACATTTTCCACTTTAAGACAATTGAATTCATTTCAGTATCATGTGACTTGCGCTTAACCAGAATTACCGTTTCTCGTAAATTCCGTGTTTCAGTTTCTAGCGCAACATTTAAGACAGTTAACACGAAACTTATCGAGACTGCTTGTTCGAGACATAACAAGATCTTCACTTCAAGACAATTTCTACAAATTCGAGACACTACCTCGAGACTGAGACAGCAAGCTTCCGAGACACTAAGAAGCTGTCTTGAGACCATACAACACTGTTTATATTACATCTTTTGTAGGCATTTCATATGTGTATCTGTATGCATAAATAATGATTGCCTTTAAAGAACCTTTATAATATAAAACTGATTATGTGTTTTTGAGTCATTTCTAGTGGAGCAGAACATATTTTTTTAAGAGATTGTCCCAGAAGTATTATCTAGCGTGTACATGCACAGAAAACCATGATGTGCTCATGTTTTATAAGAGGATCTATGGAGCCAGCCACTGGTTCAGTTGGGTTGCTGAATTCAATGATTGTCAGTCGAAACACATAGTTGAACTTTGTGACACAATATGGGACCACACCATTGAAAGGAAATAATTAATTGTTCATGCTCTTTTCATTTACGTAAATATGATTACTGCTTTGGCATAATTTGAATACATCTTTGTAGTTTTTAGTTGAGGAAAGAACAGTGGTCCTTAATTAATAAGGGGTTGACATAACTTGATATATTCGATTTTTATTCAGATTTCTTCAATCCTACCAAAACTTGGTGATGCCATAAATTCTGCATTGGAACTCAGTTTCTTCTAGTTTTAACTCTCAAGTACTATCCCTGAAACCTGATAGTAAATTTTGGTTTTACAGTAAGTTGTTATTCAGCCTTCCATGCTTACTTTTTTCAGATAAATGTTTTTTCTGTTGTTTTTCCATCAGATGGAAATCCCAGTTGTGAGTCTAACATGAATCCAGATGGAGTTGTTGGACAGAATGATTGTGGTCTTCAACCAGATGAGATTCAGTTGACTTGTAATCTTACATCCTCCCATGGCAACATTCTTCCTACATTGGAATGGAAGGTATCTGGTGACGAGAGCAATTCATCTCTGGTTATGTGTAAACCTTCAACTTCGTGCGAGCTGCTTCTAAAAGGCAACCTGACTTTTAACAATCAATCTTTTACTTGCCAAACAACAAAAGCACGAAGACAACAACATGGATGCTCTGTTGGTCCTATCAAAATCAAATGTTAGTAAACAATTCATCAAAAAATGCTGGAAATCGAATTTATATCCTAGAGGCTCATGTAAATTTCTATAAAATGTTTTAACTGTGTAGCTGAAGACAACCTTGTCCCAAAACTACAGTTATTTTGGGAAATTGGAATCAATGATTTGTACAAGTAGTAATTTTATGAGATGGTTTATGCTGTGATAAAAAATACAGTTGATGATTAGTAGATGCGACTAACCATCTTCTAATTTTTTAGTTAAAAGAATATAGAGCAGAGAGGAGAGTGTATGTTTTGGTTTCTCTGTTGCCTTGAGCTGTTCACGTCACTGTCTTGTCAGTGTCATATCTACACCCGGGAGCTGCCCATTGCAATATTTGCCATCGTAGAAATATAAATTTCTTGTGTTTTAAATTAGATGCTCTGCGCTCGGAAGACAACAATGTTCGGTGTTCTGCTAATACCAGCCAGAATTGCACTTACAAATGGTACAATGATAAGGATACAGAAGTTTCTGCAAATGAAAATCTGGGTGAACAGCACCCAGGAGGTTACAAATGCAAAGCAGAATGTGAAATGAAGCGACAAAATGAATCGTGCAAATTCACGGCGATGGAATATCATGTTGAATCTTCAGGTAGTTGATTGTGTTAGTTCTTAACATGTGGAGAGAATAAAAGCATTTAAAAATTTTATCATGTTCTAATCCTTGCACAAAACTGTGTTGATATTATCATCTATAGTTTCATTTCAACAGTGGTAATCTTTTAATGCAAATTAATTATCTGTTACCTGGGAAGCACCTCATTGGCATCTTTTGCGATCCATGCTCCAATTATTGGTTAGTTAAGATTTTCGCAGAAGTCATTATGTGCACTATTTCTTCATTAAAAGTGTGACGTGATTTTATTATGTCATTTCTTTACAGAGCAAAATAAAAAATTCAGATAGCCTAGATCACATACATTCATAATTTTGAGTTAAATAATACACTTGTGTATTTTGGGTGAGCATTGTTCACAGGAAAAAATGTTCGAAAACTTTTCAGGCTTTGGATAAGTCGGCGCAGACACCTGAAGTCAATTGCTTCAAAGCAAATTACCGATTCGACCTTGCTAATCATTAATAGTGCAAATATGAATATTTGTAAAGTGTGAGATTTTCTTTTGCTCATGGTTGAGGATGACTGGTGGAGAGAGTATGGATAGGAAGGTTATTTTTTATTTTTTATTTTATTTATATTATATTTATATTTTATATATTTTCAGATCAGAGTGCTGCTCTATATGGTCTGTTTGTCCTTCTTCTTCTAGCATCTGTGATCTTTTTTATCATTTTTGTTTGTTTACACAAACGATATAAGTGCTGGGAAGAGTGGAAGAAATCAAGTAAGTCTACATGTTTACTTAGAATTTCTTTATCAAATTTCTCTACTTTATTGTATTTCCTTCTTGGTTAGCCTTTCGGATTTTATTCTTCAATATGAGTTTTGAATTTGCAAGTTTATTTACATTATGTTAGATGTTGACTTTAACAATTAGGTTAGGGTACATTGGCAGAATTGGCTAGGTAGAGCAATTGTTATTAATTTGCTACTCATAAAGTTAAGACCAGATGGTGAGCAGATTTTGAATTCAGTCGTTTTCTACACTTGAGAAGTCTCAGGTGCCTCTCACAGAGCAACCTAATCAGTACAAATAACCCCTCAAATAAGAAAAGTGTTTTAAATTCTGTTGTCAGCAGATACCACTTTCTCAGTTATTCCTCTTTCCTTAAGGCTACTGAGATTCATTCACAGCATTGATAATATATAACTGCAGACTTGACTCCAGTCTCAATAACATTTCTAAGATCCTTGAACATTTTTCTTGCACATATGAAAAAACACATTACTTCCACTCACAGTTTCGGTCCCTATAAGTCGATGCTCATACCACAGAGGCTACTCTGGACACCAATTCTGTTCTTGCCTCTACCCTCGATCATTTCTGTATTGACAATGACAATAAAGCCTGTCTCTCAGTTTATACACTAGGCCACCACAAGCTATTCATTCCAAGACTCATTGCTGAAATTCACTTCCTTTCTTCGAAATCTATGTGCGTCTTCTCCTAGTGACTGATATTCCACACCTAAGATTCACATTTCGGTGTGCTTTTGCATGTGTTAAAAATTTAGTAAAATAGATAAATATAATGTGATGATAGTGCTGTTTGTCAGTTTTAATTTTATAAAAAAAAGTGCTATTATTATTGTAGAAGCTTTGCTCAGTGCAAATTTCTTATTAGATTTCATTGGCACATTGACACTACTAGCCTATGGTACCCGTGGGATGCGTCCTCACAACCTTTGCCGCCGACTGTTAATTAACTTTTCACCTGGGATGAATAATTGTCTAATAATGACATTTGTTAGGAACATGGCTGGGAAATGGAACAGGACCGAAGCATTCATTGCACAGATTCAACATTTGGCTTTTTCGTTCATTGCTTAACACATCAGCAATCTGGCCATGCTGAATCAGTGTCATTTGTTCGTGATGCCACTGTTATTTTAAGTTTGCTGTTTTTACACAGCAATCTACAATGCCGAGTAACAGTTTAAATTTTGTGCAACTGGAGCTTATCAGCATTGCTTAGCATTGAATAAGATGTATTTA
This sequence comes from Bimastos eiseni, assembly GCA_959347315.1. Taxonomy (NCBI): domain Eukaryota; kingdom Metazoa; phylum Annelida; class Clitellata; order Crassiclitellata; family Lumbricidae; genus Bimastos; species Bimastos eiseni. The sequence goes on along the minus strand of OY365810.1, from coordinate 2,912,162 downwards.
GTGTTCTATTTTTGTGATTGCTCGTTCAGCTCCCACTACGGAAATTGGATTGCCGCTATTCGGTGAGTTCATTTTAAATTTGAAGTTTTCTATGATGCAGTCACCGGATATTTTTTCCTCAGCGTATGGCATCTCAAATCCATTCATTTGATTGACATAGCTTCTCTTGAGATATGGCATACTGGAATAATGGAGTTATTTCTATTCTAAGATCTATCAATTTAGTCTGTGTGGTTAACCAAATGCATAGATATGACTAATAATAATAAGGCTTACATTGGGGATGAGTACTGGTAATGTGGATACGATTTGGGTTTAGAACTTCAATTATTTTCTGTATTGGACTTCAAATGAGTCACCACTGCTGGGATAGTAGGACTTCTTATATCATCATCATAATGATGATGATATAAAAGGTGTTTATGACTTTTATTAACTATTATGCAGTCTTCCACAAGTCCAACATGGATTACACATTTTTGTTTTATTAAGCATGTTAATATTATTCCTTGATTGTTTCTGCATGGATTTAATGTAGAATGTCGTATTGGATTTGGGGATGTCAAGCGTATACATACACAGGTGTGGGTGTAAAAAATATGCGACTGCTTACAGGGAATGGAGAACCAATTTTCCCGGATTTCTATGAAATTGGTGGCCCCTATAATGATGCTGTTTTATTGGAATATTTCTCTAACTTACATCAAGAAGTCCTCCTCTAACAGTTTATTACCAGCATTTGACACACTTGTTTCCTAACTCATGCTGATAAATGAATGCCTGGTTACAAAGGTCATCGACTTAAATGGGTTTTTGTAGTCTGTATTTGTTTAAATATCAGGATTTAAATAGCATCATCATTAGCAAACTACATGCACATGTGCCTCCAGGATTCAATGTAACACGACTCGGTGGGAAACCAGTTCCTTTAAGGAAGCTCTGTTAGATTCCAATAATGATGATGATATAAATTTATTTTACGATGCATTCATAACGGGATGATATACGTTATTGATCAAGGGCTGTGTCTGAAATAATTTCTAGTTCCTTTTTAAGTTAATGTAAACTAATTTCTGACGACTTTAATTTTAGATCCAGAGGACGGTCGGTTTTCTGAGCCGATTATTACTGGCCAGGTAGGTGTATGCCTTTTTTCCCCTTTGTGTAAGTTTTATGTTGATTTTTTATTGTGGTATGCCAATTTACTATTTTCGTTTTGATAACCAACTGGCCTGTCATAATTTAATGGTAGTTGTAGTACTATGGACTCATGGTAGTACTAGGTATGACATTCTTTTTCTTGTATTGAACCGCGCTCTGATGAGACTTTATTCGAGGAGTCTATGTTGCACCTTCTTACATTTTTACATAGATTCTATATAAATATCAATATGTATTCATCCATGTACAACTGCTCAATTATGATTGAGTGATTGATTAATCGATGGTTGCAGTGGTGATGCTCAAGTTGAGTTAACAATAGCAGTAGGATCTAGGTCTTCATTTTGTGTTTCAGGATATGGTTGGCACATTAGCCACTCACCGGTACTTCATGGACAAAGGAACATCTGCGGCTGTTTATGGTCCATTTAGGTGGAATGACAAGAAATGCATTTTGAAACAGATCCTATATTGTCCAGATAAATTAACAGATGAAACAATAGAGGAAATCACTCAGCTGAGAGATCATTGCATAAAATTTAAAGATGCACACATAGTTGAAGTGTTCGAGGTTTGGTTTACATCACCAGCCCTCTACATTGTGATGGAATATGCAGAAGCAAGATCTCTGGACAAGATTCTTCGCCCAAAAGATTCTTCAGCTCCTTATCAGCCTTTTGAATTTGAAATCGTTCAAAACTGGGCTCTGCAGATTGCTGATGGAATGAAATATCTTCATGACAATAAGATATTCCATAGAAACCTAAAATCAGCTCATGGTTTGTATTCGGTTTCTTTTATCATTTGATTCAATCAAAAATCATTCTGGGGCATTTAATTGTCCCATAACGGGCAGCATAACAGGATGTGGGGCACTTTATCTGTTCCAAGTTTTTTTATCTTTATCTGTGCATGTGGTCAATGGTCTAATTGTTGGCATCTTTTATCAATCTTTGTGTATTAAGTTCAAAGGAAATATGAATTTTGTTTATAAGTTATTAGCTGAATTACCCGACTTAGCCCGGGTCCTCACAATTGTTAAATGTATTGAACATTGCTTCCCAATCCTCAACCTCTTTGTGAGCCATACACATATTGGTGCGAGATGGTGTACCATATCCAGTTTCACCCCTTCAACCACTTCATGACTACGTACCATTCGCACCCAGGAATCATATATGTAAGTAGCTCACCTCTATAAAGACTATTCGAACAGCGGAGACTATTTTTCGGAGAAAAATTAAAGTAATAGAGGGTCGCCACGCAAGCGAGTTTAACGCAACATTGATGCGAGTTGATCTGAACTTAAATTGGCGACCAATCTGATAGCTCCCAAACTAGATATCATCACGTGATGGCAACCTGGTTTAGTTTTATTCATGTGCTGTTGAATAAACACGTAATTTTAGTGCGTTTGTGACCTGTTAAGTTCAACTGCGGGTTTAAAATGTACAGATTTCTCTGTATACAATCTTCATTCAATTTAATGGACTGTTTTATTGGAATCTTTAGCCGTGTGTGTTGAAGTTTCCGCATCGAATGGTTTTTGCGAATGAATGGTTCACTGAAGATAGGTTCACGACAAATAGTGGTGGGCTGGCCTTGAAAATTTGGTACGCAATAGTGGCAGTACGCAATAGTGGCAATACGTGCGTGTTCATTTAAAACATGCTGAATAATGTAACATTATTTCATGAAAAATTGATCTTTTATCTGTCTATTGTTACGCAATTGCGTATTTTGCTTCCATGCAGCCCTGCCACTAACGACAAAATTTAGAATTTGTGTTATAGTCAACAAGTTGATCTCAGTTATTCAATTGCATTCATTTTCCCAGTTTTATTAAGCAACTTTTAAGATAGAATAAGGTTTGTGTGTATTACAGCACTGCAGTTTATTTCGGAGAATTTATATAGCACTGTGAAAAATCTGAGATAAAGGATATTTAATTTTCACTTATACTTTAAGTTTAGACTGGCTTAATTTAAATCCAGAATTTGTGTTAAAATTGACTCAATTTATTCCATTGCCATCCTCTATCCAGTTTCATTAAGCGACTTTCACGTGAACTAATATTCATGAGTATTAAGCTCTGACCTCTAGTTTTTTGGGATAACATTAATTAAACCTGTTTAAAAGAGGTGCATGTTGTCAAAAAGTTGAAATGATGAAACAACATGATGAAACTAAGATTTTATTATGTGCAAAAATTTATTAAAACTGAAATGATTAGATTTCTGGTATATTATATTTCTGTTAAATAACTAACTGCAATGAAAGGTACATCATTTGTTAAGAAATTTGTGTATAGTTATTAATTTCAACTAGAACATCCAGCTCAGAAGCTTCGCTGGAGTCAGTCAAATTTGTGGATTGGTAACCTTGCTTATTAAACATGAATTTCGTGGTATTCCTGAGATCAACATTCCCCATCTCTAAAAGTTGTTGTGCTCTTAGATGTAGGTCACATAAATTCTTGATAGTGAACGTCATTCCTAGTGTGCTATGCTGAAATCTTAGGTAAAACCCATGAACTCAATTTACAATGAGAAATTGTCCAACTAAGGCTCGCCTTATTGGCGGCTGTTCCTCGATTGAATTATGGTACTAAACAATTTCACGTTGTGTGATGGACTGCGGTGTGACATTTCAATAGATGAATTTTATTATTCCTTGCCTCTATTCTTGAAAATCATTTTGTTCGATCCTGGTTTTCCAGCATTCAGTCGAGAGCACTTCTGATGAGGTTTATACTGAACGTGTGCTATATCGAAATTACTGATATAAGATTACATGACATATTTAAAATGTGCCTCCGATTTGTTGATATGCTACACGCGTTTTTAGAGGTTCTGTAGTTTCAGTGAGCCTTTTGGTGTGAAATATTTGTTATGTTAACGTCTTAAATAATACATTGTGTTTCACGAGATCTTACCTGTATTGAAACTTTACTTTACCATTCTTGAGAGGTACTTCACGGATGCTGTAACAAATGTCGTAAAATAAGGGCAACAGTTCCTCTTTGGAATTCCATCATGTCCTTTGTTTTTATGTCATAGTGCTGGTGATGGAATCTGCAAATGTTTTGCCAAACACACTCAAGATAGGAGGTTACACTCTAGCAAAGGTGCATGATCACTCGACCGTTGTGTCAGTAGAAGGAACAATGGCTTGGATGGCGCCCGAATGCATTCTCAATGAACCATCCTCAATGCTGAGTGATGTCTGGAGGTGAAATAAATTGTTTCTTCTTGAAAAGAATATCACATCCTGTATACCGGGGATTTATTTAAATGTGCTTTAAATAGTCTGTATCATGTAATCCATGTGTGCTTTTCAGAGACAAATATAGGCTACTTACCTACCATTCTTGGCACTATTAGCTTAGCCAATGACTTCTTATCAGCATCAGTTCACAGATGTTGGTTTCTATGCTTTTGCTTTTGTAGCTATGGTGTTACAATCTGGGAGATATTGACACGAGATATTCCATTCAGACACGTGAAGAAAGAGAGAGAACGGACGAATCTGGCCTCAAACAAAATGCTGAATTTAGAGATTCCAGGCTCATGTCCTGAACCGTTACGGAAACTCCTAACAAGTTAGTGTTTTCTTTAACCTTATGCATCACATCATCTTCATATGTGAAGGTATCTTTTTGTGAAACAGGCCTGGCTCTGACTTCTCTTATGAATCCTTTATCTTTTAGAGTAATGAAGCATATTGCTACTAATACTGTCACTTTTGCTGCTATTATTACTAGTATGAATACGACCTCCAACATCCACTACCACCTCTATCACTGCTGCTAATTCAGTGTATGTTGTACGTGTCATGATCCCTAGAACCCTCGAAATCTCAGTTAAATAGCTATGATTACTGTTTAGTAATGCAGAGGTAAGATCTGGAGTCATGAACTTGATTACATATGCACATCTGTAAGGACTGTGAACTCTGCCTGTAGTCCTGAATCTCAAATGCTAAATAACACAGATAAAGACCGCTACCAAAGAGAATGCTTTGTTTGATTCAGTCATGGTGTCATACTGATAATGATTTTCGTTAATTAGCAACACAAAGTTGGCACACTGCAACCTAGTTACAAGATATTTGATTTAGAATAGAGCTTGATGACGAGGGCCTTTCTATTGAATATGAATCAATTCAATTTATGTAGCGCCTCTTCAAGATAGCTATTCAGAGGCACTCTCGACCCAGGCCCGGTCAAAGACGAAAGTCTTAAGAAGTTTACAGAAAGAGCCAGACATGTCACATGGGAGAGAGTGCTGGTCAGATGGGAGGTTGTTCCAAACACTGAGACCCACAATTGCGAAAGCTCTATTTTGCCTGGTGGTAGTATGAACATGTGAAACTACAAAGACGCCTCTAGAGGAGGAGTGAAAAGATTGGCGACCAGAGCAAGCCGAAGTTAAGGTGAACAGATCCTGAAGATAAACAGGCGCATTGCCCACAATACAGTGCCAGACAACAGAGGAGATCCTATATTGAATGCACTGCTGATCTTGAAGCCAGTGAAGGACGTGCCACATGTACGTAGAGAATTGGCCAAATTCAGGAACACCACCAATCAAGCGAGCTGTGGCTCCTTGAACCTCTCCAAGGAATATGCTTAAACAGTACTCATGGGTTAAAGTTTTTGTTGTTTTTTATGGGTGCTATGTTTTGTACTCTGTATTTTAGAATGCTGGAATTATGATGTTAAAAAAAGACCTTCATTTAAAGAGATCTGTAGTGACTTAGAATCGCTGGTAAGTGGTTTCTTTTGTAATTGCATGTACGTAGAGAATTGGCCAAATTCAGGAACACCACCAATCAAGCGAGCTGTGGCTCCTTGAACCTCTCCAAGGAATATGCTTAAACAGTACTCATGGGTTAAAGTTTTTGTTGTTTTTTATGGGTGCTATGTTTTGTACTCTGTATTTTAGAATGCTGGAATTATGATGTTAAAAAAGACCTTCATTTAAAGAGATCTGTGGTGACTTAGAATCGCTGGTAAGTGGTTTCTTTTGTAATTGCATCTACTTAAATATCTACTTGACATTCGATATCCTACCTCCAAAAAATATATTATCTCAAGTAATTTGTTTATAAATTTATGCCCACTTTCTAAAAAAATTTTATAATAGTGTATTCAATATAATGTTGGAATTTCTGTAGGATTGTTGTCGAAATGCAAAAGGCATCAATTGATGGTCAATTCCTTAGCAACGGTCTGATTGTAGGAGCTACGTATAAGTTAGACTTTCACTGGCTTAAACTATCTGATATATGATGATTTAAAATAGCCACAACACTTGATTTCTACTGCATCTTTCCCTTCAAGCTCTGGGTTTAATCCCAAACATCTTGTATGTGCTAAGTACTTGATGCTTTCAACTGGGGCAGTCTACGTTCAATCATGGATGTCAGTTACGTAGCAATGATTTTTCATAGTATTACTGAAAATACGAGTACTTGGCCTGGTGCAGTATGTATCGTAGTCAATGCTGAAACTAATGCTATCAGCAGATTTCTAATTGATGTTGTATAGTGAAGCCTTGTCAGTTGATCTTTGGTCCAGATATCTGATTTGTTATTAATTGTTAAAACTAATATGCTGCTGTAATGTGGTCATACAAGCAAAGTTAGTTATGAGATTTGTTAACAATTTAGGTATTATTAAATGGTTCACAGAAGTGTATTTATGGATTCATTGTTGTGTTTTAGGTTCTGTAGGTTAATGTTCGTGTCCAGTAAGAGCAGTGTGTAACATATTCGTCGCTTGTTCGATGTAGCTAGACAGTATTACATGTATCAGTGAAGTTGTTGTCATCCTTCTCCCACTTTAAAGAAAAGATTTGCTATTATCGGCAAAGTCAAGAGCAGCAACTGCTTGGATGCATTGGTTCGAGTATTAACTTTATTAACCCCTTTAGCGGCAAACCCGATTATATTCCTCCTTAATAACCAACCATTAGACAGCAAACCCGAATATAATTGTCCAATTTACTATACATACATACATACAGACATAAATACATACATACGTACGTACATGCACACATACATACATATACATAAGTATACTTACATGCATATACATACGAATATATATATACTTATATATATACACATGTATACATATATATATGCATATATACATATCTAAATACATATATATATATACATATGCATACATACATACATACATATACATGAATGTATATACATATATATATATATATATATATACACATATGTATACATAAATTACATGTGTATGCATATATATATACATATATATACACATATACATACACATATATAAATATGTATTTAAATACATATATACATATAAACATATTTATATACATATAAACATACTTATATACATATAAACATACTTATATACATATAAACATACTTATATACATATAAACATACTTATATACATATAAACATATTTATATACAGATAAACATACTTATATACATATATACATACTTACATAGATATGCAGATATAAAATTTGCTTGCCGTATAAGGGTAAGTTTTAAAAATTTTACTGGATGCTAAAGGGGTTAAGGAAGATTAAAATTAACCTTATTTATGTTTTATCTTGCATAACTTCTCCTGTGCCTTTGCTGTGGGTAGGCAATCATACATACCTACCTGAGCAACTTCCTCTGTTGCTTTAACCTGACTTTCTCATCCCTATTTCACAACCATCATCATTGTAATAGATTCTACAGCCAAGTCTTGGCCTTATGTCAGATAAAAATGATAGTATTCTGGGCTCGAAATCCCAAACTGTATGGTGACTGTTTCTTACCTGAAACCTGTGCGCTGCAGCAAAAGTTACTGAAATGTGCCGTTGTAACTGTATGTGTCGTGTTACAGCACCATAGAAATCCTTGCAGTCTTTTATACTAATAGGTGTACAGATATTTCATATTTCATGTTCTTGACCCAGTGCTTTGAACTTACCACTTGGTTTTTCCTTTAAAACAAGAGCAACTGTTAAGCAGTCAGTGTTTGTTTATTTCATTAATTTTATATACAAGAGCAGAAAGTCAGTTACGATTTTTCAAGAGCGCTTGGTCAGGTCAGAGGGTTGTCCAGAGAGTGGTCATATGTGGCCGATCGGTTAGGGCGGTCAGCCCATAACGTTTAGTGTGCGCTGAGTGAGCGGATTCGACTCTCATCTGAGGCGTCAGTCACTGTGTAGGGACCTTGAGCAAGTCCTTCGCGCATAATTGCTCTGCAGTACAGCTGCAATTGCGCCGTCGAGGCGTGTGCACTTCTGAGCAATAATTTTGGAAGAAGGGCGATATTAAATTTCGGAAATAAATAAAATAAATATGTAGATTGAAGTCCGATTGTTAGAGAGACAAGTAGGAGAACCAGACGTGCGTCAGCCTTCATCAATGGGGTAGTTGAATGAACTTGTAACTCGGGCTGTACCGAATATTAGCTTCGGGGCTGAATAGTGGGCCAAATTGCTATGGCCGAATAGTGGCGGTCGGACCAAATACCAATAGTGGTCACGCTACATCTATTTCTGCTCATGCGGCTGCTAATATTGCGAGTAAACTGAAGTAACGCATTAACATAATATATGCTGCACGTGGTTTCAGCCAGGCGTTGTCTACTGCATGGGCCACGGTATCGCAGTGTCAGTCGTCTCATTTATAAGTTTAGCGTAAGTAGTCAATCCTTGGTTTACACAGACTGGCAGAAGGATGCAACAATTACATGCAGTTAACTGCTTACTTTTGTATTAAATTTGCTTAACTGAAACTTTCGCTCATATTTGAAATGTTGAATGTTGTGGGTAACCTATAGTCTGACCTATTTTGTGCACTATTCGTATTCAGTTGAATATTCGTATGTAACGATCATAGAATTTTCGTTCAAAGCTTACATTACGTTACCAAGTTTCAGTTAAGCTATTACCTGCCTTTTGTGTGCGTGTGTGTATATAGACCCTTGCGCAATGCTGATGAAATAGGCATAGGAGGTCTCCTCAGTCAATGATATCTGATATTTCCTGCTTTCAAAGGTTGGAATTAATGGCTCTGCGCCAAATCGGTGTTTGTCTTTCATAAAATGTCGGACGTAGAAGATTTAGAGACAGAGGTTGAACGAGGAAGAGAGAGACTGTTAACACTTCATCTTAAAATTGAGACCTCTGCGGTTCTGGAATCAATACTGGAATGCTTAAATAGTTTGACAGAAAGAGTGGATAGACAACAGACCATTTTGATTGATAAAAAGAAAGAAGTGAGTGAAAGGTTAGATAGTTTGACCGAAAGCCAGGAAACTAATTTAGGTAATCTATCGCAGAGACTACTGTACGTAATATTGAAGCTTCTTCTATCTCTCCTTCATTTACCTTTAAGAATGTTGAAGGTCTAGAACCTGGGCATGGAGAAGGAGAATTGGACCCTGGATGTGTCCTACGTCGTAGTGCCAGGATTAAAAATAGGCTTAGACTAGCCAGAGACCACTTGGCCACACGAACCATGACAATGCATTCCTATTATTTAGGCTCCTTTCTGTTTCCCTCTATAACTGTCGATCTTCAACATCGCCGAACCTTCCAGCGCACCGATTGGCCCCTTAGGGAGCCAGACTTGCCGCTGGAGGGGGTCGGTACACATATATAGGATACAGTTGGTCCAATTAATTCGTATTCGACCGAACGGTTAAAAACTGAAAGTCCCCTATTTGATACAGCACTACTTTGCTACTTGTAACATTTAATGTGACCGTTTCGGCGTAGGCTATGCCAGTTGGGATTTGTCGCTCCACACTATAGGTCACTGGTGACTATTCTAGTTTTTTTTTATTGTTTTTGCTTATGGACAAAATATTCATTATGACTTCTAGCATCATGTCGAATAGCGTATGTGACAGAAGACGATTTGTATTATTTCAATTTGTTTTTCTAATTTTTACTTTCAAATAATGCTGCTTAGAGTCCCTTGACAGTTCTGCCTGAGGCCCGGAATTTCTGTTGTCGGACCTGGGTGTATGTTACAGTGCCGTTGGCTTAGCCTTCTTGTGTCAAGCCGTCTGAGACTGTTAGTTTTACTGTCTAAGTGAGGACATGATTATTGGGATCTTTGGCAGTATAACTGGGGATATCCACTGTCCATACGAATGTGTAACGAAAATTAATGTGAAAAGGAAAGCGACTTCCAGTTTGATAGACATTGTTGTGGGGTGGTTCTGCGTTTTCTTTAGTAGACATGCATTGCTTGCAGTAATGTTTATAATAATAAAATACACGTTTTGTTTTTTTTGGGGTAAAATATCACAAGACAAGAATAGGCCTACGCTAAAATACACATTTACGCCGTTTAAATGGAAGCGGTAATTATGAGAAGAATTTGGCTAATCGGATTATCGAACCTTCGGACTATCGAGCCAGAACCAAACATCGATCTGACTTATATTATACATTTCCTGCTTTACAACAGGTTAGTGCTAAGTAATAAAATAAATATAGGACCGTAATATCTTTGGAAAACTGCGAAGACTAACAATTAGGCTATGCCAGGCTGGTGTTGTAATTAATTGATAATTTTAGTTTAATTTCAAACTGACAAATCGTAGTAGGCCTATAATTAAAACGTGGTAGGAACGAATGATGCAAGTTATTGCATGAATTTATCTGTTCGCAGTAATGCAAGGCGCCCGTTACGTTATGAATTATGATCTAATTATAAGCGAGCGCGGCCGCTTTGTAAAAGAAGGGCAAGTCAACCTTGCGTCGGATACGAGTATCGATCTAGGTATTTTCATCATCACTGCTTCGATTAATTGACTCTAAAATAAAATAAAATACATAGATAAAAATTATATATATAATATATATATAGGCCTATATATATATATATATATATATATATATATATATATATATATATTCGAACACATAATTTTGCAATTACATATAGGCCTAAACAATAATCAACCTTACGCGGGTATCGAACTCCATTTCTCAGCTCTGTCCATTACACTACAAAATGATCATCATAATCATTTTAATGCAGTTGAATTTGTTCTTAGCTCACCAGCTCAAAGACCCATATATAGTTTTATCGTTTCTTTGAACTCATGCACTTCTGCATGCAGAATAACAAAGACGATCAATATATTAATGGAAATGGAATTATAATCACCAGGACTATGTTGTTTAGGCCTATGAGTTGATGGACACTGTTCATTCTATACAATCTTGGTTCAACTTGTAACTTAAAAATTGCATTATCCGAAAGTAAAATGGCAAACTTACTTAGAGCGATTTTCCTTATATTATGAATTTCATGCATGACTACAGGTTTGTATTTAAGTAAGTATTTAAATAAATATGGAACCTTAATATTTTTGGAAAACAGATACTAATTATACAACGCCGGTGTTGAATTTATTACAGATGACTCTTAGCAGATATCTTGAAGGGGCGCTATATCAAGTATTTTTGATTGTTTGAATTTGATTGAATTTGATTGACTTGACGTAAATTGATGATCGACCTAAAGTGATTTTATGCCAACGCTTGTCATCAGTGTTGTTCCACGATCTTCTATCTCACCTGTAGGCCTACAGCATTTTTCCTGTGCCCACGATATGTCCAGCAAGTTCATTGTCTGGGTCCATGCTTTTCTCATTGGAGCACCAATCAATTCGATTGTGTGTTCCCAACCTAATATGGTGGATGATCAAATAGACAACTTACCCACTGCGTCTTGCTATTCACCTCTTCGGCAAACTTAAAGAAATCATTCTTAGAAGAGTCGCAATGGTCAACACCGTAGAGGCCTAGTTGACGATAACAGTGAGATTTCATAAACATAGGCTTACCTAAATGTTACTTGCGTCAATACTACGCTCATTTCAATCACTGTGAATTTGGGCATTCCTACTACAAGTTTGGGGTCGGCCACGGATGAGGCAGAACTAGTCCGTGTAAATTTTATGTATAAAACGACTCGAATTTATGGATTAGGCTACAATCATGATGAGTAAGATGAAGACGAGACGTAGAGGACAATACGTTCTTCCTGGGTGCGTTTGTGTCTGTCGGAAGAAAGGTGACTTCTCTATGGTCAATATGATGCTTTCCTTCTGCTTCGTGTCTTTATAGGCTTTCGTCTTCTTGTTTTGGATGACAGGATTTAGCCTACTTCCAGTCGACCCACTACCTTTTGCTCTTCTGCTTCTGTTATGAATCTGCAAGACTCTTGTTTTCTTACCCCTCTGGTTGTCCCTCCTGGCAGCGCTTGTCTTGCTCATGATACTGCTCAACCCAAGCCGAACAGGAATTCACCTCGAATGCATTATTGTGTTCTTACTGCTACTTGTATGCACGGTATGCATGGCTTCCAGATGGTCAGCGATGCGCTCGGTGAACTTCGAATTAGAGTTCGATGTGCCTTGTCTGAGTACAAAATTAATAACAATAACAGATTATAAATAGACCAAGATCAATGGTGCTTTGTGTTTTCCATTATCATAATCAGTCTATGTAAGTAAACTGTTGATATGTTAAACAAAGGCAGTCGGTTTAGTTGGCGCGACACGTTCACTGTAATCTTAATTTGCAATTTTAATTCTTAATATATTAGGCATTATAATGCAGTTGAACTTGCAAAACTTTACGTTGGCATTCGTCAACATGTCACTGATGCGATAAATATACTAGAATTTTATATCAGCCACCGAAAAGGAATCCCTGTGATGATCGATAAAGGCCCTATCCCATTCTGAAAATCTTGCTTTGCTTAATGACAATATTCGGAACAATTCGCTCACTAGTTGGCTTAGCAGATCGATAAACCATTTAATAATTTTCTGTTTCTTTGAACTCATGGATGCCAAAGTACTGAATAACTAAGACTAGGCCTATTCATCAATGGATTTAAAATTCTAATCACCAAGACTTTATTGTTTATAAGTCAACGGAAAATGTTCAGTCGGTTCAATCTTGGTTCAACTCGTAATTTAAGAGTCGCGTCATCCTCAAGTGAAATGGCAAAATTACTTGGATCGACCTGCCTTTTATTATGCATTTCATGTTTAACAACAGGTTAATCTCAAATAATGATAATAGGCCATATTTATGTAAAACTAAAATATGCCACATTGGTGTTGCTTTTATTACAGGTGACTTCATTTAATTTACCAATATAATGACTAATTGGTGGAATTCCAAAATTTGGTCACATCTCTTCCTCATTCTTGAATCCCATCACTGGTTCCCTGCACCTCAACGCATTTATTTCAAGACCCTTGAGTTGATGCGTAACTGTCTTCTTGGGTCTGCTCCCGCCTACATTCTGGCTCTTTGCACTAGGGTCCCCACTATTCCGCATCGGGTTTCTCTTCGTTCCTTTGCCCGTGGACATCTGGTGGTTCCCCGCATGCGCTTTGCTATGGCCATATCCAGAAACTTCGTCTACATGGGTCCCATCAGTTGGAACATCCTTTACTTACCTCTTCGGAAGGAGCTGCTATCTATCTCAACCTTGCTCCTTGCCGGAAGCGCTTGAAGTCTTTCCTTTTTCTCTTTAGCTTTGTATTGAGTCGTGAGCGCCTCTGATTCGAGTGGCGCTATGTAAGTGCTCCAATACATTACATAACATTTACGTTAATTGATGATCGACATGGAGTGATTCCAGGTAAAAAAAACTCGTCAACATTTGGCAGCAGTATTTTTTGTTCGTTTATCATCAATCTGACCATTGTCGCCTATTTTCCTGTATTTACGATATATCCAGAACAGGTCTTTGCTGTCTCTCAATGTTCCGACTCATGCTACTCTGTCTAGCTGCTCTAACACAGTGGAGCGAAAATGCTGTACATTAGAACACTAGATATTGAAGCGCCAATCGAATGTCTATTCTGAACTTGAAACAGAGCATTATCAGCTAGATATAAGTTTTACCAGAGCTATAATAATATGCACCTCACGATCAACAATCTTGACTGTAGTAACCATCTAAATGAGACAATTATTGCACACACAGCCCTCATTAGGTTGGTTGTTATCTCACTCTTTACGATTGTGTTGAGGTTTGTGCCTTTCATTGACTGTAATGAATATAGAGTTTCTATTACAGAGTGTGTTTACTGTTCCTTGCAGTCCAGTCTCTCGAGTGTCTCTTCTGCATTGGCTGCTCACAAGATGCTTACCAGCGCAGTAAGCTAATGAAGTGTCCCCCGCCGGCAGATGAAGTAAATCCCGTTTGCGGGACTGCGTCGTATACCGAAACAAGTGGTAAGTGCGATATAGTTAGGACTTCAACTTTAAAGGTGGACTTTTTGGGTTTCCGTAATTTTCTTTGTAAACAGCCGGTCGTAAAACAATTCTTTATAAATGAACGATGCTAAAGTGGAAGCGGAATTGATGAAAAAAATACACCTAGATGGAAGTGGGATTGATGAACAGAAAAATTCTTAAATGGGAGCGGGATTGATGAATAGAATCGTGCCTAAATGAAAGCTGGATTGAAGAAAAGAATGTTGCCTAAATGGAAGAAGGATTGATAAAAAAAATATTCCCAAATGGGGGCGGGATTGTTTAAAAAATCCTTTTCTTCAATCCAGCTTCCATTTATGGACAATTCCTCTATCAATCCAACTTCCATTTAGGCGTTTTTCTTTCCATCAATGCCATTTCTGCTAAAGCACGATAGATTTCATTGACCCAGCTTCCAATTGAGCGGCAATATCTCACTAGTCCAATAATGCAGAAATCAGTTAAGTTAATCGATTCAGCTTCTATTTTGGCTTAATTGCGTTCGCAAATCCAGTATCTGCTTAAGCACGGTAATTTTGATTAATCGATCCCTCTTTCATTTGAGCATAATTGTTATTATGCTAGATAATTCTGCTGATAATTATATCAATACAGCTTCCTTTTAAGCTGAATTCTCTTCGTTAATTCAACTTCCATTTAGGCATATTTCTTTGCATCAATTAATCTTCTATTTTTGGAAACAATTATTTTCATCAATAAAGCTTCTGTTTTAACCAGCTTGAGAGCGCATGTAGTGTGCCTAATAATGGTGTGTTCATATGCTCTATGCAATTGTCCGCGGCCCATTTGTTTGTAGCTCATTTTTCTGGGGTCCATTTGCCGCGGCTAAGTTGTCCGCAGCCATTTTGCATGGGACCACCTTGTATGGATCCCTTTGGTCTGGGGTCCTTTAGTACGGGCCGGGTCCGTTTGATCAAAAGACATATGTCGGCGCAGTTTTGTCTGGGTCGTATTGTCGAGGCCGTATTGTCTGGTTGCCGTGTGAAACACCAATAGTCTGTGGCTAACTCTGGGATAAAGCGTGCATCCACCCAATGCAGCCACTTAAACCGAATACGTTGGAAACCGTGCGTAGATGAAGAAGTGGTAGTCCAGGCAATTAAACGAATATTTTGTGCGAACAATAATGTTGTGACAGTTAAGCGATTCACATAACAACTATTATTAGCTACAGAGAGCGAGAACGCCGTGAGTTTGGGAGTGTGGATGGACGCAACAGCGACTTAATATCAGAGGCGTCACCCGCCCCTCCCCCGAGTCAAGTTTTCCCCTAAGACTCAAAAAAAATATCCTCTGCCAGAAATTGGAGGCTTTTACTTCCCCCCCGGTATCTGGACACCCCTGCTTATTATAATAGAACTTAATGTCAGGCTACGGAAATGTGATGCTGAAATAATCTCTTTGGAAATGCAAATGTAGCCTATCGTTGCCATTTTTATATTTAGTTAGATTTATATTATCTTGATGCTGTTTTGTTCTGCAGTTGCTAGCAACCAAAATGTGACAATGTATTATGGATTTTGCAAGACCGGGGAATACCCAGAGCTTGATGAAATCTCCTGCAAAACACAGCGTGACGATAATGTTGCAAGAATACAAATCTGTGAGCGTTTCTGCAACACCGATGGCTGTAATAAGTCACATTTGTAGTGACGACAAAGAATTTAGAAAGATGTCTAACAGACTGTATTATAACGAGTTCATTATTTCTTCAAGTTCTTCTTACGCAGAATTAAGAGTTTTCGATAAAACTTCAGATATTATCTCTTATTTGATTCAGATATAAAAATTATTCTACCAATGAATAAATATTACTATGCATTCACTTACTGTCTTTTAAATTGTAAGAATAATAGGCTTGTTGTTTTACAGTCATAATTCAGTAGATCCATTTCCTTTCCACTGAGAAAGAACGGTTTTATATGGCAGCAGTGCAAGCGAACGGTATTAAAAGCACCCAACTCCAAAGGGAGCGGAGGGAGGGAGTCCTCTGAGCGGCAGAGGTCTCTCAGACAGATCCTCAGGACTGCAAGCGATACATTCATGACTCGGGTTGTTTAGATACGGATGGATTAAAGAACTCTTTTAAAATGAGATTTACATCATAAACGAATCACACGCTTAGAGAGAAACTAATGACCAAAGCAATGTCAACAGTCATTTGGACGTTTGGCGTGTTAATTATCAAAAGATATCACGCTATATTTACCTTGCGAAGCGGAATAATAATAGTAGTAGTGAAAACTACGCATTGAAAATGGCGCGTGTGAATTAGAGGGTGCCCTCCGATTGACCTTCTGGTAGCCCTATATAAGTTTAGAGTTTACGATTACGTCGATCACGCTCTGTTATAGATTCCGTATCAGGCTATAGAGAAATTGGAATGTTTCTGGGCAATTTAAATTGTATGCAATTTAGCAAATTAAATATGAAGGTTTCAGTCAGCTAAGCATGCTCACAAAAATAAAAAATGACTGAATCCTATATTTTACAATGTAGGGCCTAGAGTTTTTTATAGGCTAATCTAATAGGCCTAAATATGCGTGCATTTATTTCTTTGTATTTCCATTCTTTATTAATCGCAACAATCTAAATGACCAATCATAAATCGATGACACTGAGCCTCACTGAGTGAAGGTCTTGTTAGCATGAGGTCCATACGAATTAATTGTCTCAGAGGTGAACCTGCCCTCTTTGAATTGCAAGTCGACCGCTTCCAACATTCATGACAGTTTCCCGTATGCACACTTATTGCCTTCAGTAACCATAACACATAATAAATTACTGTTGTAATTATTTAATAATTTTTGTTTAATTTAAAGCTGACAAATCGCAATATGGTTAGTAGGAACGAATGACTACAAGTTATTACCGTCGCGAAATTGGACTTATCAACATTACGAAGGAATGCAGGTATCCAATTCTCAACAAAAGCAGAAAAATATTTTTTTTAAATCGTTATATTAATTAATTAATATAAACATCGAGGGCCTGGAGTTCTTGACGGATCTAGGGCGTAGACTGAGCTGTACACCTCGAGGCATAATAATAATAATTATTATTATTAATATTATTATTACATTATTATTATTAATAATATTAACAACAATAATGACAATAATATTACATTATCAATAATAATAATAACAACAACAATTAAAATTAAAACAACAATAATAATAGCAATAATAATAACAATAATAAAAAAATAATGCCTAATTAAACCTTCGGTCCCCTCAATAGTGAGGGCCTCGCCTTTTTGTCTGAGGCTGGACGCCGACTTTCGACAACTACCGGTGACCCCCGAGAGACAAACTTCCTTTTCCAGAGCTTGTCGGCATTGATCCAACGTTTCAATGCGGTGGCTTTTCAGGGCACTATGTAAAGATTACAATCCACTGACAAGCGGCGACCCAGATGGCCTGATGACAGATCCGTTGGCAATGCCAATGATGAATAACACTATATGTGACATAATAATGATAATAATAATAACAATAACAATAATAATAATATTATAATAATGATAATGTTAATGTTAATGACAATGACAATAATAAAAACAACGAAATGATAATAATGAATTCAAGTGGTTGTAGTAGTTGTTGCTGCTGTTGTTGTGGAAATCGTTGTAATTGCGGAAGTTAAGATTTCACGATAATTACCAAATGTCACGGAAATAAAATGTTTATAATAGCAAATAAATGCAAAAGAGCCAAAGCAGTCAGAAAAGTTTAAATGCTTCTTAGGAGAACTACAATTGAGAAATGGTTTCCCATATCACAATCAGTCATTGTAGGCCTAATTGAACTGTTGATATAAGCTACAAAACAAAACATCCGTTTTAACTGGAGTAAACACTCGGTGATCTTCGTTTGCAGTTGAAGCAAACAACACTTAAGCGATCACTTGTTTGCATCCGTAATCAATTTAGAGACCTTTGCGGCATCAAAAATTATTTCCAAAATTACAACATAATATTATAGGCTTAGGCCTATAGTGCGCAAGTAACTCGCAAGCTGTCTACCGAGCAGGTAGAAATGTCAGCAACTATTGTAGCACAATGAAAGACGCTATGCAAATTAAGAGAAAAGCCAACTCACTTCAGCCTGATCGTAATCGTAATCTCCAAACTTCTATAGCGCCACTTGAAAGCCTAGCGCAGAGCACCAGCTTATCCACGAGCGCCGCATCAAATCAAGCCTTTTGCCAAACATTCGTTTGGGGCTCCTTAACTTCTGGTGTAAGAGCCTGTTCGATGTTTTACCCACTGAGTCCGTTTCTTTGGATGAGGTTGGACGCTGAGTAGATATAATTTATGAGAAGAGACTCATGGTTTGGTATGCAAGTGAACGTTTTCCAAGATATTACCCTATTCTATTCTATCCTATTCATTCTATTCTATTCTATTTACGGATTTATAAAGCGCCTCTCACAGTACAACCTAATCAGAGGCGCTCCCAGTGCGAAAATCCCTTAGAGAAAAGAAAAGTTTTAAGAGCAAGAGCAGAAACACTTGTGCTCCTAGATACGATTACAGCACGAGTCACAGCCGTAAGGCTGTTCCATTGCGAAGAGCCAACAGAGGCATTATAGGCACGATGCTGTGATATGGCAGTAATAGACCGAGGTACTAGAAGGTAAGTACGTCTGTGAACCACGTAGTCCCATATCAATTAGACAACGTTTACACCTGCAACCAAACAACCAATCAATCATTCAATCAATCAGGTAATCGATCAATCAATTACTAGAAGGTCAATATGTCAGTGAACCACGTAGACCCGTATCAATTAGTCATCGTTTATACCTGCAACCAACCAATCATTCAATCAATTAACCAAGTAATCAAAGAAACTTGAAATAGCTTCCATTCACGACACTTACTCGTAGGCCCTCTCCGTCCAAGCTCGGTTTAAATACATATCATAGTAAACTATGAATTAATAACCGATTTGAACTTGAACAAAAAAAGGACAAAGCCTCACACATCAATGGGTCAAAGGAGTCGCACAACCAATGACGACGTTCTGAAGATTTAAATACTTTGACTATGCGTCAGTGATACCACCTTCGCTGTAAATCAGACTGCATTTAGCGACATATTCCATGCATACATTCCTAGATACATACAAACATACAATGTCATGTATACGCATAACAGATCATTCATTTTTCAGCTTCTTCTTATGCGGAATTATGCACTTTCGATCAGATTTCAAACATTATTTGATTCAGATATAAAAAGTGTTTCCACTAATGAATAAATGGTACAATTCATTCACTTGCTGTCTTTTAACTTGTTTTACAGTCATCTTAGTAAATCCATTTTCTTTCCACTGAAAAGGAACGGTTTTTACAGCAGTAGTTTGAGCGAACGATATTGAGAGCACCCAACTTTAAAGGGAGAACAAAGGGGACGAGTACTCTGATACCCTAACGGGGTCGGTAGATGTCTCTCAGTCACCGATAGTTTGGGTTTCGTTCCTCAGGACCAGGGCGTCAATCCCTCTGAGTGATGGAGGCAAAATCCCCATCCCCAGTGTTAAGAAGGCAAGATATTCTCGACTAAGAAATTATCCCTCGTACCTGAAATTGGAGGCATTTGTCTCTGGAAACTGAGGGGGGAAGTAAAGCGCGACCTTGGGATCATTCTTGACCAGGAGCTCAGGATAAGTTAGTAACTCGCATCTGTTTTTACCAGTTGCGTCAACTTCGGGTTGTCTCCCGTTCACTCTCTTATAGTTCTGCAGCTACTCCAGTCCACGCTTTCGTCACGAGTCGTCTTGACTACTGCTCAACCTCATATGCTGGTGTTGCACGTGGTAGGATTGGGCAGCTGGAGACAGTTCACCGGGCTTGTGTTCGCCTGATAGGGGGCATCTCCAAGACTGGCCGCTTGTCCGCTTATATGCGGGACATTTTACATTGGTTCTCAGCGCAATGCATTTCGGATTTCTTTCCTTGTTTGGCGCTGCCTTTGTGGCGCAGCACCTACTTACCTTAGGGAGCTTTACTATCCTGTTACCGGTAATAGAAATGCTTCTTTATTCTACTCTGAAATCTGTCTTATATGGCCAAGGTTGCACCGGGAGGGGCTCTTATTAGTTTGAAAAAGCGTTATATTAAGCTTAATTGACTAATTGATTGACTGATTGAATAATTGATTGATTGATTGATTGATTTACATTTTTCGAAACTTCTTTGTTACGTGTTTAATGGTTGTTTTCGCGCTTGTGAGTGGGTCCGACACTGATGACTCTTTTCAGCTGACTGCTGCATTTTATTCGTTCGAAATGCTATTAAACATAATTTTAGGCCAGAGCAATCGTCCGTGGTCAACTCAAATTCAAAAGACTGCTCAACATCCAGTATGTTTGGAAGGCATCTCTTAGTAAATACCTTGAAGAGGCGCCATATAGACGTTGGGTTACATTACATAGGTGTATACATACATATATATATATATACGTATATATATAATATATTATATATATACATTATATATATATATATTATGGTTATGTTCATGCACACACTGTATGTATGTTCAATTTTGTAATTTATTACCTAGTTAAGCTGTGTTATCGTATAATGCCTGATGCAATCGATATTTTACAGCGGATGATATGCTATGCAAATATTCAGCAGTCTATCGCGATATTTGCGTCGAAAAGCCATTCAACGCTACTTATCCATCTGCATCCAGCATGCATACCTAAGGTAGAAATGCGCAACAATCGATGCAGGCATATATATATAAATATATACATATATATAAATATATACATATATATATATACATATATATATATATATATTAGTTTCTAGACTTTGAAAACAGACACCTGGATTGCTATGCAAATGATCAACCATAATATCTTGAACATCTGTAAAACGGACGCATTGGATGCAATATCAGAGCTTCAAATGATACACTGATACTCACTGAGGATACCTGCTCTATGAAACTAGAGCCTTACCTGGAAGTATTCTATGAATGCTTTCCAGGTAAATACAAACGATGCTCTTCAAGATGTCTTCCCAACATAAAAGATGCAGAGTCGTCTATTGAATTGGCTACTAACCAAAAGCGATTGTCTAAATTTCACACGAACATTTGCATAGCAATCCAGGTCTCTATTGTCAAAGTTATGCATCGACTGCCGCGTATTCGATCGTAGAGGGCGCTCTGGGTGTGAATGGCGATTCCAGGAGCACAAGAAGCGTTGAATGTCTCTCTGGCACAAGTTTCGCTATTAATCGCCGTGTAGATTAAAACAGGAAGTTAAAGTAATTGAAACTTTATAAAAGGTCCCATTACTGTAACCCTCTTGGAAGGGTCTACATCATATTGAAATAAGGCTAACAAGCAAACCAACAAGCAATTCTTGCTACAGAAATAAGACTGCATATATGTATGCATGTAGGCCTGTGCATGTACGAATGAGTGCATAAATATCTGTGTACATTGTAGGCCTATATATGAAGATGTATGTGGGAATGCAGCCAGTTGCACACTTAGAACATAAAATATGAGAAAGAATAATTTGCGTATTATTCAAAAATGCCATGTAGTTATCGTAAGGTTAATGGCTTTCAAAGTTTCACTCGAAAGCCAAGTACAGGGCATCCGCTTACTCACGAGCCTTTAATGCGATTCGACAAAAACAACATTAAATATATTACATAGATACGTTTGAATAAATTATTCCTATTTCCTTACAACAATGCACGCGATTACTATTGATGGTCAACAATAGTGATCATGTTTAAAATATCAAACATTTTAATGCAGTTGAACTTACAAAAACTTTACGTTGGCATTCGTCACGCTATTGATCGTAAATATACATTGAATTTTATATCAACTACTGACAAAGGGATGCCCACAATATTCGGTATGTTAAATTCTTAGAGACCTGCTTTGCTTAGTAACAATTATTGGTGCAATTCGCCAAGTCCTTGGCTCAACAAATCGATGGATTATAATTTATCGTTTGTTTTAACTCATGCACGCCTGCGTAGGCCTACATATAACAAAGATCAGATCAATCCATTAATGGAAATGGAATTCTAATCACCCGGACTATCATGTATAGGCCTAAAAGTTGATGGAAACTTGTCATTCTGTTCAATCCTGGTTCCATTCGTTCATTAAATGACATTCTATTCTCTTAAAGTAAAATGGCAAACTTACTTGGATCGACCTGCCTTATGTTATGCATTTCATGCTTAATAACAGGTTTGTGCTAGACAATTAAATAAATATAAGACCTTAATATCGTTGGAAAACTGAGATAAAAATTATACCACGCTGGTGCTGAATTTTATTGCAAATAAATTTTACAATAAAAATTATTATTGATTCTTAGCAGGAAGTGAATTTAGGTCAATAGACTCGGCAACGTTTGTCAACAGTGTTGTTCCGTGATCTTCTAACTCACATATTACGCATTTTTCCTGCGCCCACGATACTTCCAGCAAAGATCATTGCTTTATGTCTATTGTCTGGGTCTCATTGGAGCACCAATCAATTCGATTGCGTGCTCTTAACCTGAAACTGTGGATGATCAAATAGACAACTTTCCCCACTGCGTCTTGCTATGCACCCTTTCTGCATACTTAAATAAATAATTCTTAGAAGAGTAGTATTGGTCAACACCGTATAGTTGGCGATAACATTGAGATTTCATGAAAATCCTTTAAGTGTACTTTCAGATAATTATCAATCAATGTATTCTAATACAGTTTTACCTAGACGACCTGATCGGACCACAATTTGTGAACATCTAAAACCCTTGTCACACCATACCCGGGATCTCGCTACGCTTCAAACGATCACCCCAGGCTGAAGACATTTTGCCGAACGTGGTGAGACCGTGGACAATAGCTATTTTTAATGGACCACAACGCCGTTACTGCGACAAACCCGTCATCATTGCGCCCAGCAAGTACTCACCACGGTCATTACCACGCTCAACCCCACGCTCGCATCACGATTGCCCTGTACTCACCGCGTCTTCATCGCGACCAGCTCGATCGCATTACGAGCAAACGATGCAAGCGTGGTGTTGATCGTGGTATGGAGCGTTGTGAGGATTTGTTGTGTGCAAGGTGAACGGGGCAAGACGTAGGCTGTGTCGTAGTAAATACGCTGCGGTCTATTAAAACAGTCATTAGCCACGATCTCACCACTATCAGCAACATTTCTTTAGCCTATGGCGATCGTTATAAGCGTTGCTGCAGTGTGATGGAGCCTAAGATTTTACATGGCATCTCCAGACGTTGTACACACATTTCGTCAACGTTCTGAGTCTTACTGGATGTCGTGGATTAGCCAGTTTGCAAACACAGTCCTCCGAAGTTGGTACACACCTCACTTAATAGGATTGTTTCAAGGTTATGCTTCTCATCAAGTTTCAATAGAGTGTGTTTTCTAAAGTTTGTGTTTAATGTTCTTTGCAGTTCAGTCTCTTAATTGCTACCGTTGCCTTGGCTGTGAAAAAGAAAACTACCAGCAAAAAGCTATCCTAAAAACGTGTCCTGTGTTCAAAAAAGCTCATGCTCCCGTCTGCCAGACTTCGTCAATGGTCGTATTTGATGGTATGTGCGATATAGTCAAGTCTTCAACTTTAAATATAAAATTATTTGTTTTATTACATTTTAAGTACCTTGAGAATCAAAGTGTGAGACTGCTTTGATAAAGTGACCATTAGAAATATCAAGCTTTCAAAGTTCGTTGCAACGGCTGTTGAAGTTACTTAGCGAAAGCTGAAATGCCGTTTCTGATGCTTCTGAGAATAGCCAGGCAGCAGAGCTCTGAAGATAGACATCGCCAGAGAAGCATTGTCAGACCGATGAGGAGCTTCTACAAGAGATGCGTTATCGAAAAGAGAGCCAGCGTGGGCCCTCCCGCATGCATTGTGAAACAATATCTTTGTTTGTTAAATTAAAAGATATAACTCGCAACAACCCGCTCCAACCACTCAATTACCGTGAGAATCCTGGGTAGATGGATAAGCAGCAGTCCATACGACTTTACGTAGATGTGCAAACAACAGTGACTGCCGGATTAAATGTTATAGAGCGTGAAAATGTGCGGAGGTGGATGAACTAATAGACACAATAACGACTCACTAGATCTCTAAGTCAATAGCAAAGAAAGTAATGCAGTAGTCTTCACTTCTACAAATGCAAATAATATTATCTTCTCTTGACCATATTTCAATTTTATGCAAATTTAATCGGATTTTGATTCTGTTTTGTTTTGCAGCTACTCTCGGCAGAAATGCAACGCCACGGTTTTCAGGATTTTGCTCATACCCGGAAAACCCAAAACTTGGTGAAATCTCCTGCGTTCAAGTGTTCCATAGAGCTCATCGTAATATTTGGTTTGTCTGTAAAAGTTTTTGTGATACTGATGGTTGTAATACGGCATCTTTGTAACTACGGAAACAAGTCTCACAGACTGTATACAAATTAGTCCATTATTTCCTCAAATTCTTCTTAAGCCTACGCGGATTTATGATTTTCCGGTAATATATCAGACATTATCTTTTATTTTATTCAGATATAAAAGTTTCTTCCACTAATAAATGAATCGTACAATGCATTCACTTAATGTCTTTTAAATTGCAAGAATAATACTTCATTGTTTTACAGTTATCTCAGTAAATCATTTCCCTTTGACTGAGAAAAAACGGGTTTCTATGGCAGCAGTGCAAGCGAACGGCATTAAGAGCACCTAACTCTAAAAGGGAGCAAATGGAACGATGCCTCTGAGATCCTCACGGGGTCGGCGGATGTCTCTCTGATAGGTAGGGTTTCGTTCCTTAGGACCGCAAGCGATACATTCGTGACTCGGTTTGTTTGAATGCGGATGGAATTTTTTTTTAAACTCTCCTAAAATGAGATTAACATTATGCACGAATCACAGATATAGGGGCCTACGAGATTTCGTAGAAAATCTTGTAACCGTTAATATCAAGGTCTTCATTTATTCTGGTCAATTTGCCTACTATTTGATAGGCCGTAGAATGTCATAATAGATGAGCGACATGCAAGTGTTTTTCGGATTCCTTGTGATCAAACTCTGAACCGAAACACCGAGATCTCTTTACGAAGACTTCTTTCTGGCTGCGTAGATAGAAATTCTCAATTCACAAAGTCACGTACATAGCAAGAATTGACTGCCAACTGGTTTAAAACATATTAGCAGGCCTATTTATCGGTTAATTCACTCGAATAAATCTCCCTATAGCAATCGGCCATGACGCTCTTTCGAAAATTGATGAAAATAAATGCACACAAATGGAAGCTGGATTGACGAAATAAAAAATTACCTAAATGGAAGCTAGATTGATGAAAATAAATACACATAAATGCAAGGTGGATTGATGAGAAGAAATATACCCAAACGGAAGCAGGATGTGATGAAAAGAATCGTGTGGAAATGGAGGCTGGATGTGATGAAAATAATCTTGTGAAAATGGAAGCTAGATGTGATGAAATGAATGATGCTAAAGTTGAAGCTGGATTGCAAAGAATGAAGCTGGAGATATCATAGAATTTTTCCATATGTAAGTCTAAAATAGGAAAAATCAGTTCGGGTGAATTAACCGATAAGTACCAAAATATGTTCCGCAAATTATTCCTAAAGACGGTACTTGGCACCAATGTCCACTTTCAAAGAGCAGCGCATCAAGAGAAACGAATGACCTATGCAATGTCAACAGTGATGTGAAGGCTTGATGCGATGATTGTCAAAAAAGACATAACGTACTTTTGATTTCTGAAGCGTAACAATTCAGCTGGCAGTGCGTTTTCAGGAAAGTCGCCAATGATCTTTCATCCCATTTGAGAGTAATTAATGCGCTGTAATCACATGGGTCAAATAAAGATGTGTCCTCCGTTTGACTTTCGAGTGGCCCTCTATAAGTTTAGAGTTTACGATTACGTCGATTAGTATTTGTGATAAATTCCCCACCAGACTATCCAGAAATTAGAAGAGTTCTGGAAATTTGAATATATACATTGTAGCTAGGGCTGCCGCTAACGAGTAGCTTTGGAGTCGAGTACTCGGCCGAACAGTTTAGCGAGTACTCGAGTAGTCGTTAATACCGGAAGCACTTAATGCAAGCTTCTACAATACGCCATGCCATACATTAGAGATGGACTAAGTAGACCATGGCATAGGTTCCAAATGAAACTCTGGCGGATGAAGTATCCAGGTGGTCAAAAGGCGTTCAATGTCTCGTCGACGCAGATTTCGCTATCAATCGCTGTGTAAAATAATACAGGAAGCTAAAGCGTTTTACAGCAATTGAATATTTGATCAAAGTTGCAAAATACTGAAACCCTCTAGGAAAAGGCGCAATCCTATATTGAACACTCTAACAAGCATCTAGTCTAGAGGAACGTAGGTAACGGAGAACAACACATTGGGGCGTAGAGCTGATCAACTGAGTTCGAGACCCGTTGCCCACGTACGGTTGATCAGTCCTTCGGCGTTTGTTACGATGAGATGTATAACGTAATGGGTGCTATGCATGGCGGCCGAGAGCTAAATTTGACTTGCACAATAACTCGTCATTCATTTATACCGCGCCTGTAATCATACTGCAGCAGGGGCGTCGATCCCGGGGATCGAAGGGAACAAGTCTTACAGAGAGGGGACAATTTATACGTGTGCCCCACATTTCCTACTCTTCTCATTGGGTGTCCTCTCCCACACGTGTCAAGCGATATCGCCATCTCTGTACTGCGGTATGTCAGTTTAAAATTGAACGTCGTTTCAGAATGTAGACTGCTTATCTATATGAATGCATGAATGAGTGCGCGAATGCATGAGCAATGTATGTACATGTATGTGGAATTGTAGGTATGCAGCCAGTTGTGTGATGTAGGCCTACACGTGCGTACGCTTAGAACATAAAATTGCAGATTATTCAACAAGGTAATAGTAATCGTAAGGTTCATGGCTTCCAAAGTTTCACTCGAAAGCCAAGTACAGGGCATCCGCTTACTCACGAGCCTTTAATGTGATTCGACAAAAACAACATCCAATATCTAACCAAGATACGTTTGAATAAATTATTCCTATTTCCTTACAGCAATGCACACGATGGCCTCGAGATGGTCAACAATAAGTGATCATGTTTAAAATATCAAGCATTTTAATGCAGTTGAACTTACAAATACTTACCGTTGGCATTCGTCATGCTACTGATCGTAAATATGCATTGAATTTTATATCAACTACTGACAAAGGGATGCACACAATAATCGATAATTTTGTCCCATTCTGAAAATCCTGCTTTGTTTAGTTTAATAATAATGGGTGCAATTCGTTCAGTGGTCGGAATTAATATACACCTGCTTACAGAATAACAAATAATAATAACAAATAATAAATCCATTAGTTGGAATGGAATTGTAATCACCAAGACTACATTATGATGTTTAGGCCTATAAGTTGTTAGACACTTTTCATTCTGTTCAATCTTGGTTCAACTCGTAACTTCAAAGTAAATTCGCCGAGAGTAAAATGGCAAACTTATTTGGATCGACCTGCCTCATGTTATGCATTTCATGCTTAACAACAGGTTTGTGCTACGCATTTAAATAAATAGGCCATAGAATCTCAATGTCGTTGGAAAACTGAGGTAAAAATTATACCACGCTGGTGTGGAATTTTATCGTAGATTATATTGCATTGGTAGTTATTATTGAAGATCGACAGAAAGTAATTTTAGGTAGAAAAACTTGGCAACGTTTGTCAGTGATCTTCTAAATCAACTACAGGTTGTATTACGCCTTTTCCTGTGCCCACGATACTTCCAGCAAAGATCATTGATTTCTGTCTATTGTCTGGGTCCAAGCTTCTCTCATTGACATATTGGAGCAAAATCGTTGTACAATAGAAGACTAGATTTACGAGCACCAATCAATTGGATTGTGTGTTCTCAAAATGAAAGAGTGGATGATCAAATAGACAACTTTCCCCACTGCGTCTTACTATGCATCTCTTCGGCATACTTAAAGAAATAATTCTTAGAAGAGTCGTAATGGTCAATGCCGTATAGTTGACGATAACATTGAGATTTCATAAAAATCCTTAAGTGTACTTTTCAGATATCAATCAATGTATTCCAATCTAGTTTTGTCTAGTTTTGTCGCAGTGCAGGCATTACAATAATTAGTGAGCGTCTAAGATTTTATTTGGCATCTCCACTCTCCAGGCGTTGTACACGCATTTCGTAGGCCTAAACATTCTGAACGTTAAACACTGGGTGTCGTGGACTGAGACATTTTGCGAAAGCAGTCCTCAAAAGTTCTCACCTGGTACGCTTGTTTCAGGGAATGCTCTTCATTAAGTTTCAATAGAGTGTCTTTTAAAGGATTGTGTTTAATGTTCCTTGCAGTTCAATCTCGTGATTGTTACCATTGCCTGGGCTGTAAAAAGGAAAATTAACAACAAGAAGCTGTCCTAGAAACGTGTGCTGAGTTCACAGATGGCCATGCTCCGGTCTGCTATATTTCGTCCACGGTCATATTTGATGGTGTGTGCTATATAGTCAGATCTTCTACTTTAAATATGAACATATTTGCATAGGGTATAAATGCATTGGAGGAATCATTTTAGAATCAAAGTGTGAGATTATTTCGATCAAGCGACCAATGGAAGTCTCATTATGAAGGTCCAAGGCATTTAGCTTCACTGTAGCAGGGATGGCAGCGAAAACTAGTTCTCTAATTCTTAACGTTTTCAAAGTTTGATGCAACTGTGCTTAAATTTAATATATTTCGTAACTTAGTGAAAGCAGTTTCCAATGCTTCTGAGACCAGCCAGGCCAGCTGAGCCCCGAAGATAGACAGGCGCCGCGCGCAGGAGTCATCGCCAGACCAGGGAGTAGCTCCTTAGAGAGTTGCGTATTGGAAAGGGAGCCAACCAGTTCATGACCTCCCGCATGCAGTGCTACACTCGGAGATGAAGCGCTCAATCACTCAATCACCGTGAGAATCCAGCGCAGATGTAGAAGCACCAATTGTGCCAACAGTAGGCTGAATTAAACGCCACAGAGAGCGAGAATGCCCTGATAGGACATCTCGATAGACGCAATTACGACTTACTAGATCACTTGTGAAATCAAAGAAATGTGATGCGGTAGTCTACTGTAATTTTACACGACCAATAATATAATTATCTTCTCGTAACCATATTTAAATTTTATGCAAATTTAGTCTAATTTTGATGCTGTTTTGTTTTGCAGTTCTTCTCGGCGTAAATAAAGAACCGTTTATTGAGGCATATTGCTCGTACTATGAAAACCCAAAACTTGATGAAAAAAATTGTACGGAGGATTACTATGACATTGGATTTCATAAAGCATTTGTATGCTCACGTCGCTGTAACACTGATGGGTGTAATAACTCACCGCTGTAGTCACGACACGAAATTTAGAAACAAGGCTCACAGACTGTATTTCGTCAACTTCTTCTTACGCGGATTTATGAGTCTTCGGTCAAACTTCAGACAATATCATTCGTCTGACTCACACATAAGCGTTTCTTTCGCTAACGAATAAATCATACTTGGCATTCACTAACTGTCTTTTAAGTTGTAAGAACAATACTTTATTGTTTTACAGTCATCTAAATTAATCCATTTTCTTTCCACTGGGAAAGAACGGTTTTGCATGACAGCAGAGCGAGCGAATGGTGTTGAGCGCACCCAAATTCCCATCGGAAGAATGGAAGGAAAGAATGAAAGGGAACATCCTCACAAAGAATGGCTAGACGATATAGGGGAATGTGGAAATAAGCGGATTCAAGAACTGGCACATATTGCACAGGACAAACAACAGTGGAAAGTCACGACGAAGTGGGCATCGGACATGGTGGTGGTGGTGGTGGTGATGATGATGATGATGAGGAGGAGGATGAGGAGGATGAGGAGGATGAGGAGGATGAGGATGAGGAGGAGGATGAGGAGGATGAGGAGGATGAGGAGGATGAGAAGGATGAGGAGGATGAGGAGAATGATGATGAGGATGCTGATGGATTAAAGAATGAGATTAACTTTATGCACTAATCACAGGCACAATATACGAGACTTTCGTAGACAATCTTGCTATCGCGAATGTCAACGCAATTTTTGACGCAGGCAAATTTACCTGCTATTTGATTTTGTAGGCCATAGAATGTAATAATCGAAGAGTGGCAAATGCAAATCTATTTTGCAAATCTATTTTGGATTCAGTGTGATCTAAACTAAGACAGCAAACACCCAGATCTTCAGACAAAGACTTCGTAGATAGAAACCCTAACTTCAATGGTCACGTGCTTTGCAGGAATTGACTGCCAACGGGTGAGGATTGTATGCTGTGCAAAATCTTCCATAAACACATAACATTACACCAATGTCAACCTTCAATGAAAAGCTCATCAAGAGGAAACATTGATCAAATGCACTGTCAACAGTGATGTGAAGGTTTGAAGTCAGAATAATAATTATTATTATAAAAAGGCATCACGCTGGATTTACCTTGTGAAGCATAACAATTTAGTAGCCAATACGTTTTCAGGAAAGTCGCCAAAGATAATTCATCCCATTTGAGAGTAAAGCTTTGGAAACATCGTCTGTGAATAAGGATGCATACATTTACGTATGTATGTATGTATGTATGAATGTATGTATGTATGTGTGTGTATGTATGTATGTCTGTATGTATTTATTTATGTATGTATGTATGTATGTCTGTGTGTGTATGTATGTATGTATGTATGTATTTATTTATGTATGTATGTATGTGTGTATGTATGTATGTGTGTGTATGTATGTGTGTATATATGTATGTGTATGTATGTATGTATGTATGTATGTGTGTGTATTTATGTATGTCTGTATGTATTTATTTATGTATGTATGTATGTATGTATGTATTTATTTATGTATGTATGTATGTATGTATGTATGTATGTATGTGTGTATGTATGTATGTCTGTATGTATTTATTTATGTATTTATGTATGTGTGTGTATGTATGTATGTATGTATGTATTTATTTATGTATGTATGTATGTGTGTATGTATGTATGTGTGTGTATGTATGTGTGTATGTATGTATGTGTATGTATGTATGTATGTATGTATGTATGTGTGTGTATGTATGTATGTCTGTATGTATTTATTTATGTATGTATGTATGTATGTATGTGTGTGTATGTATGCATGTCTGTATGTATTTATTTATGTATGTATGTGTGTGTATGTATGTATGTATGTATGTATTTATTTATGTATGTATGTATGTGTGTATGTATGTATGTGTGTGTATGTATGTGTGTATGTATGTATGTGTATGTATGTATGTATGTATGTGTGTGTATGTATGTATGTCTGTATGTATTTATTTATATATGTATGTCTGTATGTATTTATTTATGTATGTATGTATGTATGTATGTATGTGTATGTATGTATGTATGTATTTATTTATGTATGTATGTGTGTGTATGTATGTATGTCTGTATGTATTTATTTATGTATGTATGTATGTAAGTGTGTATGTAAGTGTGTGTGTATGTATGTATGTATGTATTTATTTATGTATGTATGTATTTATTTATGTATGTATGTATGTATGTATGTATTTATTTATGTATGTATGTGTGTATGTATGTATGTATGTATGTATTTATGTATGTACGCATATATAATTTGGGCGAGCTTATGGTCTACACGGGGGGAGGGGGGTAATTGTCTTACTCGGGAGTAGCAAATGTCCGGGTGGTAAATGTCCTATACTTGCTTATACACTCTGTATGACAGAAGCGCAGCGATGCATATGTTATGCTTTCCCTTCAGAATATTTACGAGCCCAGTCATTTCCACTTTCTTAATGAGAGGGTTTATCGTTGGTTTCCTTATATACTTGCATGAGGCATAGTCGTCGTGAGCAAATTTCGGTTTTCAGGATGTCCGGCTTGCGCACAACACGTGATAACAGGCATGATCAAAACTCCTATGGAGAAACGTTTAGAAATTATCTTCTGTTCGATACAGCAAATTTGTTAACAAACACAAATACTGCTGATCTAAATTTACAGTTGAAATTTGAAGTTAGATTTTGTAACGATGGAGCTCATAAAAGTGTTCATCGTTATATGTGTATGTTCTGCGTGCGGTGAGAACTGCGTACAAATGATATTTCAGACAGTGCTGTAAATCCGTTTCGGTTTAGACTTCAATATGAGCTCGCTTCACTATAAACTGATCATCTTTTGGTGTCTTAATTTTGCACCGAAACTAGTACTTAGAACATTGACAATTAACTCTGTGCTGTACCCAAGAAGTACTGTATTCCTATCTCGTGCGGAGCAGGACGTTTTGGCGCAGGACGTTTTGGCGCAGGACGTTTTGGCGCAGGACGTTTTGGCGCAGGACGTTTTGGCGCAGGACGTTTTGGCGCAGGACGTTTTGGCGCAGGACGTTTTGGCGCAGGACGTTTTGGCGCAGGACGTTTTGGCGCAGGACGTTTTGGCGCAGGACGTTTTGGCGCAGGACGTTTTGGCGCAGGACGTTTTGGCGCAGGACGTTTTGGCGCAGGACGTTTTGGCGCAGGACGTTTTGGCGCAGGACGTTTTGGCGCAGGACGTTTTGGCGCAGGACGTTTTGGCGCAGGACGTTTTGGCGCAGGACGTTTTGACGCAGATATCTGATATAACAACATATAATGTAATATGAAGCATTGTCGATGAATATAATTAATCTGAACTGAGCGCTGGGTTGATGTAAATAATCATGCCTAAATGGAAGCTGGATTGACGAAAATAATCATGCTTAAATGGACGTTGAATTGATGAAGAGAAGTATGCCTATATTAAAGCTTGATTGGTGAAAATAACCATAGTATTTAAATGGGAGCTGAATTGATAAAAATAATCATGCTTACATGGAAGCTGGATTAATGAAAAAAATTATGATTAATTGGAAGCTTGCCTTGATTGATGAAAATAATCTTGCTCTAATGGGGTTAGATTGATGAAAAGTATTATGCACAAATGGAAGCTGGATTGATGAAAAATAATGCCGCTTAATTGGAAACGGAATTGGTGAAAAGATTGTGACTAATAGTGTTACTCGACAAATTCTCATGTCTATCCTGCTTCTATTTAAGCATGTTTGTTTCGATGACGTCCTGCGCCAAAACGCTCTGCTCCGCACGAGACAAGAGCACGGTGCAGACTAAACAGAACAGGGAGAACTATTCTAACAACAGTTATTCCACGGATCCATGAATTAGGCCCTATATAAAGTGGATTTTTTATAATTTCATTCTCATTATGTTAGTTCATGATTGCCCTGTTGATTAAGCTTTCAGTGAAGCTTCTCTGATAAAAGCTCCGAGTAACAAAGCGGTGATTGTGGGTCAACGGATGGAAATGGAATGTCAAACTGGCAATGGATCGATCTTTCGGAAGTGGGAATTTCTCCAAACTTTAGGTTATTTGCCATGGACTGTTGTTAAAAATAACAGCAAAAAGATAGCGATAGTTCGGATGAAAGTTGGTGTAGGCTTTGGTTTAGGCCTAAATGTCGGTCGTAAAGGTACCGTGACACTTTATTCCAATTCGACAGAAACAACGAACGCTGGTTTCTACTTCTGTCACGGAGAAACTCTCTCAGGATCAACGGAATTTAAATACAGCGCACAACTCATCGTCTTCGGCAAGTTTAAGACCACTTCTTCTACTGACTGAATACTAATAATGTTTTCATCATTTACGAATCCCTTACCTGCATTAATGATGAATATTTAGGCAAAAGAATATTATTATATTTCTAATCATAGACGTACCTATAAATTGACAGCTTGGCACGAGGCACACAATTACTTCGGCCGTGCGACTCCGTAATAGGCCGAAGGCCAGGACCGTTACCGCAGACGATTCTGACGTCGGTTGCGCATGTCGTCAGTTGGTCGACATACGGAGCATACAGTGATTCGTCTGACACAAATCGAGTTTAAAGTGGTTGTCATTATAATATAGCTTTAAAAATTAGTTTTGATGGACCCTACAAACTTCGTAAATTGGTAAGTAATTCAATTTACGATGAAACGCTGAGACTTACTAAATTTTAATCACGAAACGCGTTGTAGCCAAGCAGAGAAACAGCGTTAGCTTGCGACGCGATTTGCTTTTCAAGTGTCGAATTTATTCAGAAAAATGTCGATTGTAACTGATCAAATGTCGATTTCGGCCAGTGAGTCTTGTTTAGTTACCACTCGGGGTTGGCTTTTCTGCTCCTGAGATGAGTTATAATTGATTTCTTGAAGATAAATTCCTGGTTGCTAAGTGACTTGTTTCTAAGGAGGCTGTGGTTACTGGTGACAGTGTATGACACGACAATACCTTTTAAAATGGCTAATATAAACATTATTTGCTGTCTTTAATTTTACACTAATAATGACATTTTACTTTATTTTTACAATAGTACATTTTCAGACCACATATCTAAATAGAACAAGCCTATACCTATAAATTCTTGCCACCTATTTCTGCAGACTTCAATTCTAACTTAAATCCATGTAGACACTTTAGCTATATTTTCAGTATTTGATGAGATATCGTGTGAGTATCGACATGGTACTGTAGGCCAACTGTTGTACACGATAAATTTCACGTGCATGTCCTGGCCTGCGGTTTTTATATACCGGTTCCTCGCTTCGGCTCATTTTTGATAGTTAAAGGATTGTATTGTAATCTCTAAACCACTATGGCGCCAATTCAGCCAGGCGAAGTGCACCATCTTACTCACGTGCGCTGACAAAACACTGTGAACGGAAGATACACGGAGCTATGCAATAACTATGGAAATAAATACCACATATTAATTTTTTTATTGACACAAGACGTATGTTGCTCCCAATAATAATGGTAATTATAATTTTGCGCTGCACATGTTAAAACTTGACGTCACAGTGACGTAATTTAAGTGACTTAATTTGTTTACAATATGGCGTTCAATGAGAACGACAGATTAGTAATACACTAATTTTACGCCAAAATCAAAATTACAGGTCGAATGAGGACATTTGGAACACATACCATAACAATAATAAAATATTAAAACTGCGCGATTCAAAATCATTAAACCGATGGTTTTCCATTGTTGATTATAATGTAGCCCAAAAATTAGGGATCTACTGCTAAAATTATTATTGAATTTCTGGAGGTTCGTTTATTCCCGTTCACCGTGTATAATGACAAGCGTATTCGCTTGAGAGGCCCTGTGTTCCTGTTGATCGGACTTGTGAGCCATTAAGCTAATATGAAAAAATTGTAGCAATATAAAATGAACAAAGCTTGAATCTCTATCGTGGTCGTAAGCGAGCAGGCCTTTTCATATAGCGACACTGAGTCATCACTGATGAAGAGGGCAGTGTTCATGTGTTTACAGAACTAATCAGTGGTTATGGCAGAATAGTTGACCCTAAGCGACTTAGGTTGTCATTTCTGAATCGACCCACGCATAGTGGATAGATTTCTAGACAGAGTCATAGAGCTATTCGTCCGATAGACTACAAGAACGTAGGCAGGAACGACTGGATAACGCCTTGGCCAATGAAGAGCTTAAAACCTATGCATTGTCGCTTTATAGTTAAATATTTCTCATGATTCAATATCAATTGTTAGAATCCGAGCCGATATGCAAGTCAAATCTGACTGCGAGTGCTACTTTGTCGAATGGAGATATATACATTTGGATGCAGTGTAGAGTGAACTTCAGAGGTGATTGGGTGCCTAGAATGGAATGGAGACAACATGAGGTCAACGCAGATATCGACGAAAGGCTTCTGGTTTCAAATGAGAAAGTTGCCCTACCAATTTATGATACCTCAAGTATCACTTCAACCTTGATTGTCCTCGTTGACTCAACCAACTACGATTCCTACTTTTCGTGTCGGACTTACTTCACTTGGCATAAGGGAACACTCAGAACAAATGCCACTAACGTACCCGAATTCAATCATACGTGGAAAACAAAATATAATCTGATTACTGGATCAGCATCTTCTAGTTTGACGGACACCACTAGTAAAGACACGACGACCCAGACAATGATCGAAATTAAAGGTAGGCCTACTACACAGACCCTGAAACTATAGGTCTCTTATTTCAATCATGTTTATTGTAACTGAGTGATTCCAGAATGAATCAAGTTTGACTGTTGGTTTAACCTAAATTTGAAATGCTGGATTTACTATTTTTATTACAAACTGGAATAAATAATATAAGTGTTATTGCACCAATCGAATATAACTGTATAGATAATATAAATAATTATAATAAAGGTGTTTATATCAGTCGAATACAGGGATGTGGTCTCGAGACCGCGGTCTTGGTCTCTAGACGGGTCGAGACCGGAAAACTGCGATCTTGTTCTTGGTCTTGGTCTCAAATGCGTCGGTCTTGGTCTTAAAGGAATGGTCTTGGGCTTGGTTTCTGTCTTAAATAAGCGTTCTAGGTCATTTGACGTGTAAGTGCAATCTGTTCGATATTTGTCGGTTGTTTTTGATTATTAGAGACAACTGATGTTTAGGACCTAAGCGACTGTTATCGATTTATGGCGTGCTGACCACGCTAATAGATCTTTAGTTACATGTTAATAATGGGCAGAAAAAAACGCATTTGCAACGGAGTCAGTCATTTCAACATTTGCATTCACAAATTAAAAACTTTTGGACCGATCTAATAATTATGTAGGCGGTCACGTGTAGACAAGTACGCCAGTCAAACAGAACATTAAACTACTTGTAATTTAGAGTGTGATATTTTCAGGCCGAAGCCAGGGGCTGAACCCACAAAAGTTCAGATAAGACGGTAAAACTGTTTTCTGGGTCATTATTAAGATTAATATTCTTCAGCAATAATATTAATGTTTTAAGCGTGTTATTCCGTTATAGCGTCTTATTAAATTGAGTTGTTTATAAAAAAGAGAATCGGTCTTGGTCTTTGTTTCGGTCTTGGTCTTGGTCTCGGACCACTCGGTCATAGTCTTGATCTCGGACCTCTCGGCTTTTGTCTTGGTCTCCAGTTTTTGGTCTCGTGCCCAACACTGGTCGAATATAACTGTAGCGTCCATGCAAGACACCCATCTGTCCAATCTACAGTACACTCATTACTGGAAAAACCAAAACTACTAAACGAATGAAAGGCTGGGTTGAACTTGGAACAGTAATGGGGATCGATCTTCCTCTCGAAATATCTGTGAGTTATCATTCACCATAATTATATAGGCTCAAGTCACTCACGTTCGTTAGCAAAGTTGTCTTGTTGGCCCTATATGGAATAGTAAAAAGATAGACTTCACAGTGAAGGTTTTTAGTCAAAATCTGTGATTTGACTGAATAATGTTAATATTAATGAATTTTATCTTAATTCAAATTTCAGATATAAATCTAATTCTACTGATTACTGGCGTCTGTTTTTTCTTCTCTACTCTCGTTGCGGCAATCGTAGGTGTTGCTTACTGTGTTTTAAACAACAGACGAACAGCAGGTGAGTTCGTAAATTACTTGTTGAAGGCAGACACAATTTTTGAGGCTGTGTACTTAGTAGGCCCTTAATCTCGAATGCGTCTACTTATTCCCCTTCCTAAGTCAAGACGAACGAATCGTATTTGTGTATAATAGCCTAAATGCGCGCAATGATAGAATCATATTTGCAACACAGAGTCCTTTCTGCAACTTAACAAGCAAAATTGCTGGATAAAACTATATATGTTGCCGCGCAATAAGTCTTATAAATTGCATGCCAGAAGGTTTTCTCAGAAATTCCATGGTCAATCAGTTCTTTTAAGGTGAACTATGTTGAAAATTTCCGATCAATGAAATGCCTTTGCAGAAAGGGCTTCCTATTGCTACGAGGACGTACATCGGATGAAAGATACTTGTCGCAAAAATTGATTCGGTTCAATTCTTCCATGTTGTCTGATGCATCCGTAAGCCTAACTCTGTTAGGTAGACCCATTTAAAAATGAGTCAAACAGACGCAGCTTAAGAGCTGTTTGTGCCCTAAAGCCATTGATTACATTAAGCATGGTAGCTCAAAGTTGAGGAGGACATTTTCCTTAGACAAAGCTGACAATCTAAGGTAATTAACGCTAATCCAAGTTTTCTAGAAAGTATGAATATCCACACGTCAGTGCTGGATAGACCGTTAAAAATTCACGTAAATCACATGCTATTGAAATATGAAATGTTGTCAGCTCATTGATTGGCCTACGTTCTCAGGTTTAGTTAAACATTAGTAATTTTATTAAAATTCCGTTAATATTTGGAAAATAATAATAACATCGTCTTGTTTCCGAAATGATTAATAGCAATTAATATTATTTGGCATGTCATAAAGTATGAATGCCTTTTAAACGATGTATACCTATATGAGTTATTTATATTCTGCAAATTACTTTCTGCGCTTAAAGAATCATCAAGACAACTCCAAGGGGTGTTAGAAGGCGAGTATGATTTGATACCCTACGCCTGCACGGATGGCTACGAAACAATAGAACAGGTGAACGAAAAAGATGACATCCTGATCAACAGTTATCCTCCACGTCATGGTCCTCTACCATCGCCCGGCTACTCAGGACTAATGCCTGATGAACCAAGGCCACCGGCTGTCTACTCGAGAATGGATCATAATGAAACCTCAGCTGATGCCGTGATAAGTGATGTTGATAGAAACATATTACGATCCGATGAGGACAGATCCAATCCTGATAACCCAACAATTTCAGAGGTGGAAGTAACGATCATGACAGCCACAATGCGTGTGAACAGTTATCTTGACCTAACATCAGAAACAGTACAAAGAATTGACTCAGAAGATGATTATATGCCGTCTGCATATCTCAAAATACGTGACGACTCTCTACAATTCAATGCAGATTTCAATGTCCTTGAAACTCTCAAGAACGAAGACTCTGATAGAAATCCAAAACTTGATCCTTATCTTAAATTACTACCCGAAAGCGATGATGGTATTTCAGAATACACTGAAGAAATACCATCTGATTACCTTCATATGTAGGTCTACTCACGAGACTAATCCATGCGCAATAGTACATGGGATGTCCTGTAGGTTTATCAAGAAGACAAATGTCCTTTGCTGTTTTACCAACAAATGGAAAAAAGTACAAAAGCACACGCTCAAAGTTAAAAGTTCAACATAATATTATTATGTACTAAAATAAAACAGACATCACTAATCTAATCAGACAAGAAGCAAATGCGATTGATGGAATTCAAGACATTATTGTGGCCAATATAATTGTTTTGTAGAGACATATTTAATAATTCGGAATAATCAATTTTAGATAATCCATTTCTGAACATCCTTTCTAACACGTCAATTAGACGACGAGAAGCTGCAGGTTGCTATGCTGTAAAGAATGATTTTCGGCCTCGGCTCAGTACAGATTATTGCATATTAACTTTTAGCAGCAATGCCGTTGAGGG
This sequence comes from Bimastos eiseni, assembly GCA_959347315.1. Classification (NCBI taxonomy): domain Eukaryota; kingdom Metazoa; phylum Annelida; class Clitellata; order Crassiclitellata; family Lumbricidae; genus Bimastos; species Bimastos eiseni. The sequence continues at coordinate 2,872,139 of OY365810.1, read as the reverse complement.
CAGCATGAAACAGGCGACGTTGGCGATGACGATAGAGTTGATGAAGATCATCGACATCATGAGGTCATCTGATGATGGTGATATTGACAATGATGAATAAGGAGAATAAGACGAAGGTGATAATGATGATGATGACGACGACAATGATGATGCTGATGATGCAGAATTCTGACAAACAGACACTTTGTAAAATAGAGTTGATGTGATCATCTCGCTAATTTAGCAGACGGCAAACAAAATCCATACAATCTTGTCAAATGCACTGAGGGTAACACTAATAGATTCCAACTTGTACAATTCAAATACGAGTTAGGAATGGCCATCACTGAAGAAAAACACGTTCTACGTTTGTTACACCACTGATATATATATGTATATGTATATACATAAAGTTCGCAATCTATATTTTACAACATACAGTTTCTGAATAAGCTTATATTCATAAGTGCGTTTGCTTATATTTTTTGCATTAATCGTGCATTTGTTAATGACCAAGCATCAATCGATGACAATGAGCCATTCTGAGTGAATTACTTACAATGTAAGGTCCTTATAAGCTCACACCTGTTCTCTTCAAATTCATTGTACCATATCCCTTATCAATCAATCAATCAATGAAATTTTGATATAGCGCCTCTTCATAAATCTACTTATAGTCGCTCCTGGTCCAATTAATTCCACGGTCAGAGAGGACAGATTAAAGAGAAGAGCAGAAAGAAGATCAGGAGATTCTGGGTAAAACCAAAAATCCAGAGGAAGCCCATTCCATGTGGCAGAGCCTACAACAAAGAAAGCTCGATGCTGCAGCATAGCGGTGAGTGAAAATAGCTCATGCAGATAAGCCCCAACAAGACCCATAGCAAGGGCGGAATCGAAAAGCAATGCGCTGCGAGATTCGAAGACAGTGCAACTCATATAAGCAGAAACATCGCCTGTCCTAGAAGTGTCTCCTATGGGGCGCGCCGCCAACCGGGGGTGGGCCCTCTCTAGTTGCCCAATATTGCCTCATGAAATGCCCGGGTATATTATGTTGAGCAGATGTCAAGACGGCTAGTGACAAAATCATGAACACAGTATTTACATAACACATGGTAATTATTATTGTTATCAATTCATAATTGTGGTTTGATTTCATACTGAAAACCCGGAGTGTGAATTCAAACGTGGAATGTATGAATGATGACAGGTTTTTTCAGGATTCGAATTTAACTGTCGGCAGCCATGAGAAACGCTCATTATGTTATAAATCCAATATTTCCAGCAGCGCAGCCACCTGGCGAAAAAATTACAAATCAACCTGTTGGGGACACTGAACTCAAACTCGGTTCCTGGGCTCTGCGCCCCAGTGTATTATCAGTAACTGTAAAACTATATATATAAATTATATGACTCAAAGAGGTCATACAACCTATGATGACAGTCTGAATATCACCACGCGTCGAAGGCATCTATTTTTCTGTATAAATCAGACATGCAAATAAAGATTAAAATTTCACGCATAGGCTACATAAGCACAAAAATACATGTACATGAATATTGTACACTAATGTGGAGACAGGCGTTTTAATAGGTCGTTTTATGTGCTCTAGAAATAAAACAACACAAGGGCGCCTTCAACCGGTCAGCTTCAAGCTTTAGCTATTATTATTTGGTAAATTGCTGTCTGCGTTTTGACAGATAAATGCTATTACCAAAACAAACAGACTAAAGTACAATATAATTAATAGGTAGACGGTGCAATTCTTGGGATCTTGTGCTGATGATAGCCGTGTTATAACTTGAGACTCATTAATTTAACGTGGGTCCACACTCTCCGATGCCGAGACTCCATTTTCCTAATCATGTTGAAAGTAACCTATCAAGCATTTCAATGCAACTTAACTTGCAAATACTTTATGTTGGCATTTGTCATAATGTCACTGACTTGATAAAAAAAGACATTGCATTTTTTTAATGTCGACTATCGCGAAATAGAAGCCTTCAATAGTCGATAGTTCCTATTCTAAATAAATCTGCTTTGCTTCAAAATAATTAGTGGAAAGTCGCACATTTGTTGGCTCAGCAGATCGATTATCCATAATTGGATCGTTTCTTTGAACTCATGCACGTCTGTGAACCGATTAAAAAAGACTGGATCTATCCATTAATGGAAATAATATTCTAATATTCAAGAATATGATGTTTAGCAGTCGTCGGAAATGTTTTAATTCTGTTCAATCTTTGTTGAATTTGTAACTTAAAAGTCGTAATCCCCTTAAAGTAAAATGGCAAAATTACTTGGAATGACTTGCCTCTTATTATGCATTTCATATCTGACAACAGGTTAGTACCACATATTTCAATATATATTATTATTTACCTAAAGTAGGTCTATTTCTGTTAGACACTCAAAACTGTGTTGTTACTAGCGAACTCTCTATTGCAATATAAACTTTAACATCAGATGCATGTACTTTCGAGGGTTTCCGTTCCTTTGTTTTCTAGGTAAAACTAAGTGTTCAAATATGCTTCATATATTTCATAAAGAATAGCTAATTATCAACATTAAAATTCATTGTTGATTTAATCAAACTGTTTTTACTTTACAGTCGTTGACTTTAAGAGTTTTTTCTATAGTTTGTCGTTACTGTTCCTTGCAGTTCATTCTCTTAAGTGTAACCGTTGTGTTGGTTGTACATACGAAGTTTGCAAGCACACTAGTCTACGCATGTGCGCGTTATCGACAGATGCAGAAGGACCCATCTGCACGAGTGCGTCGAAGACCAGAATAAACAATGCGTGTGATACATTAAAATCATCGACCTTAAGTGTGGACTTGTTTGCGTAAGCCTTGATTAGATTTGAAGAATTTTATATCAATCGTAATCTTAATCATTAATCTCAACATTTCTACAGTACCCACAAAAGCGAAAGCGCAAGAACCAGCACCTTCACAGGCCCTTAATCAAAACAAAATCGAAAGGCAGAGATCAACATTCAGAAAATCCAGAGGCAGGCAGGCAGGCGGTAGATAGCAAGCAGGGAAGTGTTGGTGAGTTCGTAGAATGGATCGGATACTTGTCTCAATGCTTGGGAAAGTTTGTTCCAAAGAGGCAGGACAGAAGTGGATATGGAGAGATGTTTGATGATGTGACGGAAGGGCGGGGCAGTGTGAGGGTGGAAAAGGAAGGAATTGAATGCTGTGGTTGAATCGTGAACAATTGAAGGAGATAATGTGGGCTGTGAGGATTGGAGTGTTTTGTAGGTGAGTGAAATGACCTGGTATTAAATGTGTTCAGATATTTTTGAGCCAGTGGAGTAATTTCAGGGCAGAGGTAAAATGAGGGTGCTTTGAGGTTTTGAAGGCCAGAGCATTCTGAATTGGGCGAGAACATTCTGTATGGCTGGGAGGCGATTTTTTTTGGTGATATAAAATTGTGAACATGTTTCAATTACGCGATCCATGCAGGTGTCATGAGATGGTCCCAAGATTTGTGTTCGAATTTTCGTCGGCTTTACTATAGCAAGGATAATAGTAACCTTAGTTCTGACATTCTGTAGGCGTTTTCAATGATCATCGCAACGTCTGGTGAAATTCAAATTTGGAATTCGTAATTTAGTTAAAGTTGTAATTCAGTTTATGATGTAACCGAAACAAGTCTAGGCAGCAGAACTTTTTAAAATAAATAGGTTGTGCACCTAAGACGTCTGACCAGGGAAGAGTTCCTGTAAGGGTGACTCAGAGGAAAATTAGCCAGCGTGAGACGCATGCGATGCGAAACGCTATCAGTTTCTGGCTAATTTAGGAATAGTCACTCAATCTCAATCCGTATGAAACCCACGTAGATGAAATGTGATGTGGATGCCGACTCTTTACAGTGCAGACATATCTTCTAGTGACCATTTTTATATTTTACGTAGGCTCAAATTATCTTGATTCTGTTTTATTTTAAAGCTTCTGGCAACAAGGGTGTTCCATGGTATCATGCAGATTGATCTACTCGCAAATCTCAATAGCTAGATGAAATCTCCTGCAAAGAAGAGAGCGTTGATAGTGGGAATGATAGAATACTTACCTGTGAGCAATTCTGTAACACTGATGATTGTAATGAGGCCTGTTAATGACTATGACACTGAATCGATAAATACATGTAGAGTTCACAGACTGTATAAGACTAATGTTAACTAATTAATAGCTAACATTTTATTCAACTTCATTACATTATTTTTTATTTGAGTCATGAAAAAAAGATAACATTTCTTCCACAAATAAATGAATAATACGTTGCACTTAGACCTACTCTCTATTTAAGTTGGACGAACGATGCTTCCTTGTATCAAAGTTATCTCAGTTAATTCATTTTTCTTTCTCATTGAAACATTATTGATTTTGTGAAGACATAACGTAAAAGAGATTGCTCTAAACGATTCATAAGAACGTGATCGCTACATAATTATAATGGGATAAAAGGGACTGAGAGAATATATTAAAGATCAGAAGTAAATTCCGATTGATCTTTATTTTTCAAGAATTACTAGGAAAAGCTATGTATGGATGGCTTTAAGATTCTATTTCTAAGCAAAATGGCCCCTGCCCAACTCGATATAGCTTCCACAATGACGTTTCTAATGTCAATTATTTAGATAATATGTCAACAACGATTGACGATGATGAATACTACCTGGGCATTTGATATTGTTGATATTCAACTCATTCTTCTCGAACTGGAAAGTGATTTTCGGATTCCTTGCCGTTTAACTCTGAGGTCATAGGACTTCTGGCAGCGTAGATTGAAACGATTGCTAAATAAAAGTCACCTCATCATCGAGATTTGATCGAATGCAATGTCAACAGTGATTTAGTGACCTTATGGGACGAAATAATATAGTAGGCAATGCGATTTTGGAAAGTCACCAAAGAAATTTCATTCCATACTGGAGTCATTTGAAAACAGCGTAGGTGAAAACAGATGTTCCCTCCGATTGGCTTTCGAGTGGCACTTTATTAGTTTAGACTTTACCATTACGTTGGCTACGCTCTGTGATAAATTCCCCATCATACTACGTAGACATTGTAAAGGCTATTGGAATTCTAAATTATGTGCAATGTAGCAACAAATGATTACGAGTTTAGATAAGCAGTAACACTGTGTATATATATAATGATATTGTTATTATATATTATATATATATATGTATAATATTGTAATCTATATTTCACAACAGAGAGGTTTTGGACAGGCCAAAAGACCTAAGAATGCGTGTATTTATTTGATTGTATTTACAGTGCATTTATTAGCCGCAACAAATGACGAAGCGTCAGTCGATGGCACTGAGCCGCCCTGAGTGTAGACCTTGGAAGCTAATGTTCCCTACGTTATGACTATCTCAGAGTTGAACCTGTACTCTTCGAATTGCAAGTCGACCGCTTTCAAGATTCATGATTCCGCTTCCAGAATGCATAGGCCCTATGTACGTACACTGTACAGTAAGCTTAAAACATAATTGTTATTTTAATTAATTTTATACTTACAAAACAGTATGATTACACAGTACACACATTGTATGAACGACTGGTGTCAAGTAATGACAGGAGTCGAATTCAACTGTTGGTCACCATGCAAGGCGTCCATTACGTCTGACATAATTTAATCAATTCAGCCTATCGAAAGAAGGACTAGTCAGTAGTAACCCTTACGGAGAAAACATATCGAAATCATATTTTAAAGCTCTGAGCCAAGTGGTGTTACCCATCACTCTACAAAAAAAATTTAAATAATAATCCCAATGTTCATTAATGTTAAAAATAATATTTTGCATTAGTGCATATGTACATTCGAGCGTACATGCGTACATAGGCCTACATCTATGCACACACACACGCACACACACACACGCACACACACACGCACACACACACGCACACACGCACGCACACACGCACACACACACGCACACACGCATACGCACACACGCACACACGCGCACACACACACACACACGCGCGCACAAAGGTGCCTACATAATTATATAAGTGAACAAATCGGTGAATAAATAGTCTTGCGATTCACTCATGAGTCTAATCTGATGTTTTAACGGCCATATTTTGTTTCTCAGAATATCCTGTAGAAATAAGAAGCACTGTATAATGTCGGTTCTCTCCATTCGGATATTATAAGCACTGTTCATAAACTCTGTATGACACACGCGGAGTGAAATATAGGTCATGATGTCTTTTCAGAATATTTACGAACCCAGGCATTTCCACTTTCCTTCTGAGAGGGTTTTTCGCTGGTTTCTTTGTTTGCACGCAGGGCCGTACCGAGGGGGGACAGCGTGGCCTTGGCCCAGGGCGCAAATGTATAAAGGGCTCAAATTTTAGGATGGAATAACTTATTATTCCATAAAATGCACTATTTTCAATGTGTGGGAGCGCCAGATTAATGCTACGCACAGAGCGCTATTAGCTAGGCATATGGAGCAATGATAGTTCGGTACGGCCCTGTGTGCAGGAGGCCTAGTCGTGAACAAATTTCGCTTTTCAGGCGGATGAGCTTGCACACAGCCGGTAATAGAAGTCGGTATCAAAACTCCTATGGTGAAACGTTAGACATTATTTCCTATTCGATGCAGGAAATTGGTTGAGAAACCCATATACTGATCTAAGTTTACAGCTGAAATTTGATGTTAGGACTGTCGTTTCTGCCACACGTTTAGGATGTTGTAACTATGGAGCTCGTAAGATTATTCATCATCATCTGTGTCTATGTTGCGTCTGGTAAGAACCAAAATGTTATTGCTGTAAATCTGCTTCAGTATTACAACCTGATGAGCTTGTTTCACAGTAAACTGTTCATCAAATGATGTCCTATTGTGATGCGTTGAACCTCTAGTAGGTAACGTATGATTTCTCTAACCTTCTCTGGTCTTCAATCTAGCTTCTGAAGTAGATTCCATGAAACACTTGCCAACATCCTAAAAGTAGTCAAATGAAGTAATGCTTGACAAACTGGTGTTGTAGCGGCTTGGTCAGTGCCTTGCAACCGAAAGGTTACAAGTTGGAACCCACATCAAGTCACTGCGTAGCCACCATGGACAGATTGCACACACACAATTGTCTGTGAGGAAGGCGGATCTTGGACAATTACCCCCGGGACAATTACCCCCATACAAATTACCCCCGGACAATCACCCCCGAGGCAAATAACCCCCCGGACAATAACCCTCCGAATTGTAACACGACATGCATACATACAAACATACATACATACATACATACATGCATACATACAAACATACATACATACATACATACTTACATATATACGACATACATACATACATACATACAACAGACATACATACAACAGACATACATACATACATATACATATATACGTGTATGCATACACGCATACATGCGTGCATGTATGTATGCATGCATGTATGCATGAATGTCGTGTCTTACCCTTATACTATTCGGGGGGTTATTGTCTGTGGGGTTATTTGTATAGGAGGTAATTGTCCGGGTTGTAATTTGTTCGGGGGTAATTGTCCGAGTTGTAATTTGTACGGCGGTAATTGTCCGAGGTGTAATTGTCCGGGGGGCAATTGTCTTGTTACCGAGGAAGACAACGGAAAACCACATTACTCATCTCATCCCAGGTTGGCGTAAAAGCATTGGACCTGCCTTCGGACGCACAACTAATCGAACGGATCACAATAGATCTGCATAGTGACTGGTATTAGGAGAATGACTGACTGATTGACTGATCAAGGCGAGAGAAAAATACAGCAAGATAATGAGTTGAAATTGGCGAACAAGTAAATAGTGAGTTGATGGACATTGGATAGTTCAGTTTCAGTTTAATATCATAGTCGTCCCATGAGGAGCATGAATTAATGTTATGGGCTCCAATGTAGAATATTTTGGTATTAGTAGTCTGTCTCTCAGAAGGTCAATTACCCAGTGAATCAGTTAGTTTGTTGTGCTCTGTATGGTTCATTGTAACTGTACTGTAGCTGGCAACTACTATTATAGCTCAAGTAAATAATGCAAAAAAAGTTATACTCATTGTGCACCAAAAGGAGCAGCACTCAGATAAATTATATCCTGAAAGACAGTCTGCTGAAGCAGAGGCAACATGCATACGCTAACAGAAAATGGTGACCAAACACAATGACAACACGTTTATTACGAGTCAGAACTAAGGCTAAAGTGTCAATCGACGGCGCTGAAAAATTGCTAGGGAAGAACTTTTTATGGTCCTTATACACTATTGCTTTTGCGACATTCGACTCTGTTTCCTCTACGCTACAAGGCAAGCACTGTCAATCATCAGTTGCCGCTCCGCATTTTAATAATTTGGACATCCAGAGTTTTGTGTGGATATGCCTGTTCTTTCTAACTCTGGTACTTCAATTTAAGTGTTGCCTCACTTGCCAGCTTACATTGATTGCTGTTTTAGTCTCCGCAGAAGAAGTTTGTTTTCCGGAGACTTTCAATGCGAATTGCTCCACTGATCAAGTTGTCTTCATCGAGACCGCTTTCTACGGTCGAATGAACAGCAACAGATGCATCAATTTGACAGAGAACGAAACAGTGTGTTCCACTGATCTTCGGATCGACATTCAAAAGCATTTTGGATTAAGACAGCACCTCCAGTTCAAACTGTCCAGTGAATTTTTTACTGCAAAAAAGCCTACCTGCGGCCTTAGTGACCAGCCATTTCTAGATATTACTCACCGATGCACAAACTGTAAGCCTTCCCTTTTATTGTACCCCTACCCATAAAAATCGTTTGTGGGTTTACCCCAACAAAATGGAACTACATGTAGTCAGAAACATTCTTTGGTAATTTCTTTAATTAGAATTGATGATTAGAGCTATATATATATATTTGTCATAATAGTACTAATGAAATTTGATAAATTAATTATATTAAAGTAATTATTGTTGTACAGATTATTTAACAATATTTAGTACACTGCTGTTATAGTATAACTATAATACACTTAAATATGGCATTTCAAAATCTGCGATTTATATCTGAAAAATCGCATTTATTATTTGCACGAAACATAGGAAATTGTCTATTTGTCCGAGACTTCAGGTACATATTATAATCGCTGACAGTTGCATGAATAACTGAGTGAGCTAGTGAGCTAGGGAATGAGTGAGTGAGTGAGTGATTAAGTGAGTGAGTGAGTATATGTACACACCAGATACGCAATGATTAGACGCCTCTAGGTAAGAGATGAGGTCATTGGGGCAGGGTCGGACGAGCTCCCTTAGCAATGGTACGTTCAGCTTACAGGATGTACATGTAGTTGAAAACTGCTAACAAGTTTTAGTAGTTTGTCTAATTATTAGCCAGCATAGTTCCAGGATCCAAGCATTTTTATGGCTTGTATTCCAGTTAACATACAAGAACACATAACATAAGCTTTGTGTATTTTTGAACCTGGAACAAATAATCAACCTCTTCAACATTTCTGTGAAGCCAAGACTGAAACTAGAGCTAAACTTTAACCAGACAAAGGCTTGTCCATCAAAAATCGTCTGTTTAAACTCGTTCAATTTCGGTCTTTAGGCCCCATTTATTGAATTCTGGTCTCTCAGCTTTTAAACTGTTTTATCTAACATCTCAAACGGGAAATTTACTCTAACTTCAACTTCATACGAATTAATCATCGAGTATGCTTCAAAATACTGCCATCTGTCACCTAAGTAAACGTCGATATTGTTTGCAGTGATGAAGAAGGAAATATGTCTTACGAAGGCATTTGATGTGAAGTGTCGACCTGGAACATTCATCTTTATACAGAGTGCCCTCTATGGGCGAATGCGTAGCAGTCAATGCATTGGGTTCGAAAAGACAGATCTTAATTGCTATGCAAATGTTCAGCTGATCTTGGAAGGGAAGTGCAACGGAAGAAGTGAATGTCGCGTCCTCGCTTCAGACCAACAACTGCAGTTCGCTGGAAGCACGTGTCCCCACGAACGGGAACCGTATCTGGAAGTTGAATATACATGTGGTCATGGTAACGGCCGTTCACAATCTCTCGGATACGTTTTCGATTGACACATGTGCAATGTTATGCATGCAAGTATGCCGTTATAGAAACATGCACGCGGCCAGTGGATAAACAATATTGTCTAATATGGATTCAGTCAATATAAATTAAAGATAATAAAGATTAATAGTAGGCCTATGGGTCTAAAATTAAGTAAGTAAGTAATTCATTGACTTAACCAGTAACTCAATGAGTGATTCAGAAAGTAGGAAAGTTGATGAACGGGTGAATAAGTGTGTGACTAAATAAGTGGGCAATAGTTGTCTGTCGTCAATAATAGTAAACACTCATTCGCTTTTCCTGGAAATAATCAGGGCGAGAAATAGCAACGAAAAGAAGTATCTCGTATGCAGATAACCAAGACAAAAATGTGGAATTGTGTTTCAGCAGACTCCATCATGCTTAATCGCCCATCTGTCCAACTCAACCTATTAGCTTCATTCTACTCTCTTTGCATCTGTTCTATGAACTCAATCGCTTGCTTCATTTCGCTTGGCAGCTTGATAAACAAGTTGCCAAGCGCCTATTTATAATTTGCTTTGAACAGTGATTAAAATGTACGAAATGATTTCGACGCAAGGTTTTCGTTTAATATAGCGTATTGACGAAAATCCATATCGCATGTTCTCTTCTAGGATTTCCCTGTCCACAATTAAACCTGCCAGATGGCGCAAATATCGGTCGAACGAGTGATGGTTTTAAAGTGACTTGTCCCAACGATGCGACTGTCAAAGACCTGCTCTGCAGGGCTGGAAGATGGAGCCAAGATTCAGAGAATATCTGCTCAAAGAACGGTACTTTTTCTACCTCGTGTTACATGTAGGTTGTACTCATAGCTTCCTACTATCAAGTCAATTCATGCCTAATGCATATTATACTAATTAAACATTATGCATGTAACATGGCATATAGTATTGTCTTTGTCTTCATGACATTGTCTGTATTTTGTCTTTTATCTGATTTTGACACCAATGATTTTGATTAGATAATTTGTTATGATATAGGGTTCAACTGGTTACAGACTTTGATGTATACCGTCCCGACAGCAGTCTTGCTTGTGTCCATTGTTTCTGTTGCGATTCTACTTCATCTAATGCAGAAGAAAGCGCAAAGTAGGAACATGCAAACAATTATTTTTTACCATCAAAGGTCTTCAAATATTGAATTCATGAATACTTTGATGGGAATGTAAATCATCTTCAGATAGGACAATTTAGCACATATATTTTTCTAGTATCCGATCAACAAATAATAATATTTTACTGCCTGTTAAAGAGGATTAATAAATATCACAAATTAACCATTGAAGTACTTCTAAAAAGTGTTACATGTAGAACAGACTATTCTAATTATCATTGCTCCTGCAAAGGTTTAGTTAAACATTATTAATTTTGTTAAAAATTAAGTTAACATTAGGAAAGTAACAACATCGTCTTGTTTCCGAAATGATTAATAGCAATTTATATTATTTGGTATGTCATAAAGTATGAATGCCTTTTAAACAATGTATACCTATATGAGTTATTTATATTCTGGAAATTACTTTCTGCGCTTAAAGAATCATCGAGACAACCCCAAGGGGTGTTAGAAGGCGAGTATGATTTGACACCCTACGCTTGCACGGATGGCTACGAAACAATAGAACAGGTGAACGAAAAAGATGACATCCTGATCCACAGTTTTCCTCCACGTCATGGTCCTCTACCATCGCCCGGCTACTCAGGACTAATGCCTAAAGAACCAAGGCCACCGGCTGTCTACTCGAGAATGTATCATAATCAAACCTCAGCTGATGCCGAGATAAGTGATGTTGATAGAAACATATTACGATCCGACGAGAACAGATCCAATCCTGATAACCCAACAATTTCAGAATACACTGAAGAAATACCATCTGATTACCTTCATATGTAGGTCTACTCACGAGACTAATCCATGCGCAATAGTACATGGGATGTCCTGTAGGTTTGTCAAGAAGACAAATGTCCTTTGCTGTTTTACCAACAAATGGAAAAAAGTACAAAAGCACACGCTCAAAGTTAAAAGTTTAACATAATATTATTATGTACTAAAATAAAACAGACATCACTAATCTAATCAGACAAGAAGCAAATGCGAATGATGGAATTCAAGACATTATTGTGGCCAATATAATTGTTTCGTAGAGACATATTTAATAATTCGGAATAATCAATTTTAGATAATCCATTTCTGAACATCTTTTCTAACACGTCAATTAGACGACGAGAAGCTGCAGGTTGCTATGCTGTAAAGAATGATTTTCGGCCTCGGCTCAGTACAGATTATTGCATATAAACTTTTAGCAGCAATGCCGTTGAGGGCAGCATGAAACAGGCGACATTGGCGATGACGATAGAGTTGATGAAGATCATCGACACCATGAGGTCATCTGATGATGGTGATATTGACAATGATGAATAAGGAGAATAAGACGAAGGTGATAATGATTATGACGACGATAATAATGTTGATAATGATTACGACGACGATGATGTTTATGATAATTGTGATGATGATGCTGATATTGATGATGATGACGACGACAATGATGATGCTGATGATGCAGAATTCTGACAAACAGACACTTTGTAAAATAGAGTTGATGTGATCATCTCGCTAATTTAGCAGACGGCAAACAAAATCCATACAATCTTGACAAATGCACTGAGGGTAACACTAATAGATTCCAACTTGTACAATTCAAATACGAGTTAGGAATGGCCATCACTGAAGAAAAACACGTTCTACGTTTGTTACACCACTGATATATATATATATATATATACATAAAGTTCGCAATCTATATTTTACAACATACAGTTTCTGAATAAGCTTATATTCATAAGTGCGTTTGCTTATATTTTTTGCATTAATCGTGCATTTGTTAATGACCAAGCATCAATCGATGACAATGAGCCATTCTGAGTGAATTACTTACAATGTAAGGTCCTTATAAGCTCACACCTGTTCTCTTCAAATTCATTGTACCATATCCCTTATCAATCAATCAATCAATGAAATTTTGATATAGCGCCTCTTCATAAATCTACTTATAGTCGCTCCTGGTCCAATTAATTCCACGGTCAGAGAGGACAGATTAAAGAGAAGAGCAGAAAGAAGATCAGGAGATTCTGGGTAAAACCAAAAATCCAGAGGAAGCCCATTCCATGTGGCAGAGCCTACAACAAAGAAAGCTCGATGCTGCAGCATAGCGGTGAGTGAAAATAGCTCATGCAGATAAGCCCCAACAAGACCCATAGCAAGGGCGGAATCGAAAAGCAATGCGCTGCGAGATTCGAAGACAGTGCAACTCATATAAGCAGAAACATCGCCTGTCCTAGAAGTGTCTCCTATGGGGCGCGCCGCCAACCGGGGGTGGGCCCTCTCTAGTTGCCCAATATTGCCTCATGAAATGCCCGGGTATATTATGTTGAGCAGATGTCAAGACGGCTAGTGACAAAATCATGAACACAGTATTTACATAACACATGGTAATTATTATTGTTATCAATTCATAATTAATAGGTAGACGGTGCAATTCTTGGGATCTTGTGCTGATGATAGCCGTGTTATAACTTGAGACTCATTAATTTAACGTGGGTCCACACTCTCCGATGCCGAGACTCCATTTTCCTAATCACGTTGAAAGTAACCTATCAAGCATTTCAATGCAACTTAACTTGCAAATACTTTATGTTGGCATTTGTCATAATGTCACTGACTTGATAAAAAAAAACATTGCATTTTTTTAATGTCGACTATCGCGAAATAGAAGCCTTCAATAGTCGATAGTTCCTATTCTAAATAAATCTGCTTTGCTTCAAAATAATTAGTGGAAAGTCGCACATTTGTTGGCTCAGCAGATCGATTATCCATAATTGGATCGTTTCTTTGAACTCATGCACGTCTGTGAACCGATTAAAAAAGACTGGATCTATCCATTAATGGAAATAATATTCTAATATTCAAGAATATGATGTTTAGCAGTCGTCGGAAATGTTTTAATTCTGTTCAATCTTTGTTGAATTTGTAACTTAAAAGTCGTAATCCCCTTAAAGTAAAATGGCAAAATTACTTGGAATGACTTGCCTCTTATTATGCATTTCATATCTGACAACAGGTTAGTACCACATATTTCAATATATATTATTATTTACATAAAGTAGGTCTATTTCTGTTAGACACTTAAATATGCCACCCCAGTGTTGTCTTTATTACAGATGACTTTAAATGGCGGTTGATTAATAACTTTGTGTCGTGTTGATGTCTGACGTATATTAAGCCATTATTCGATATCCGTGTATTTAAAGCCATTCCAAAACCAGATTATTATCCAGAATCTCGTTACCCAAGGCAAAGAGTAACCTATGGAAAAAAACTCATTTGATCGGTTTATGCGACTTTAAAAAGAACTAATTAATTTCGTATTATTCACTCTTTGACTGTAGAGATTAGACCAACATTTGTTTAATTTCTAAACTGACAAAACTGTGTTGTTACTAGCGAACTCTCTATTGCAATATAAACTTTAACATCAGATGCATGTACTTTCGAGGGTTTCCGTTCCTTTGTTTTCTAGGTAAAACTAAGTGTTCAAATATGCTTCATATATTTCATAAAGAATAGCTAATTATCAACATTAAAATTCATTGTTGATTTAATCAAACTGTTTTTACTTTACAGTCGTTGACTTTAAGAGTTTTTTCTATAGTTTGTCGTTACTGTTCCTTGCAGTTCATTCTCTTAAGTGTAACCGTTGCGTTGGTTGTACATACGAAGTTTGCAAGCACACTAGTCTACGCATGTGCGCGTTATCGACAGATGCAGAAGGACCCATCTGCACGAGTGCGTCGAAGACCAGAATAAACAATGCGTGTGATACATTAAAATCATCGACCTTAAGTGTGGACTTGTTTGCGTAAGCCTTGATTAGATTTGAAGAATTTTATATCAATCGTAATCTTAATCATTAATCTCAACATTTCTACAGTACCCACAAAAGCGAAAGCGCAAGAACCAGCACCTTCACAGGCCCTTAATCAAAACAAAATCGAAAGGCAGAGATCAACATTCAGAAAATCCAGAGGCAGGCAGGCAGGCGGTAGATAGCAAGCAGGGAAGTGTTGGTGAGTTCGTAGAATGGATCGGATACTTGTCTCAATGCTTGGGAAAGTTTGTTCCAAAGAGGCAGGACAGAAGTGGATATGGAGAGATGTTTGATGATGTGACGGAAGGGCGGGGCAGTGTGAGGGTGGAATTTTCATTGGCTTTACTATAGCAAGGATAATAGTAACCTTAGTTCTGACATTCTGTAGGCGTTTTCAATGATCATCGCAACGTAACGTCTGGTGAAATTCAAATTTGGAATTCGTAATTTAGTTAAAGTTGTAATTCAGTTTATGATGTAACCGAAACAAGTCTAGGCAGCAGAACTTTTTAAAATAAATAGATTGTGCACCTAAGAGACGCCTCCTGACCAGGATAGAGTTCCTGTAAGGGTGACTCAGAGGAAAATTAGCCAGCGTGAGACGCATGCGGTGCGAAACGCTATCAGTTTCTGGCTAATTTAGGAATAGTCACTCAATCTCAATCCGTATGAAACCCACGTAGATGAAATGTGATGTGGATGCCGACTCTTTACAGTGCAAACATATCTTCTAGTGACCATTTTTATATTTTACGTAGGCTCAAATTATCTTGATTCTGTTTTATTTTAAAGCTTCTGGCAACAAAGGTGTTCCATGGTATCATGCAGATTGATCTACTCGCAAATCTCAATAGCTAGATGAAATCTCCTGCAAAGAAGAGAGCGTTGAAAGTGGGAATGATAGAATACTCACCTGTGAGCAATTCTGTAACACTGATGATTGTAATGAGGCCTGTTAATGACTATGACACTGAATCGATAAATACATGTAGAGTTCACAGACTGTATAAGACTAATGTTAACTAATTAAAAGCTGACATTTTATTCAACTTCAATACATTATTTTTTATTTGAGTCATGAAAAAAAGATAACATTTCTTCCACAAATAAATGAATAATACGTTGCACTTAGACCTACTCTCTATTTAAGTTGGACGAACGATGCTTCCTTGTATCAAAGTTATCTCAGTTAATTCATTTTTCTTTCTCATTGAAACATTATTGATTTTGTGAAGACATAACGTAAAAGAGATTGCTCTGAACGATTCATAAGAACGTGATCGCTACATAATTATAATGGGATAAAAGGGACTGAGAGAATATATTAAAGATCAGAAGTAAATTCCGATTGATCTTTATTTCTCAAGAATTACTAGGAAAAACTATGTATGGATGGCTTTAAGATTCTATTTCTAAGCAAAATGGCCCCTGCCCAACTCGATATAGCTTCAACAATGACGTTTCTAATGTCAATTATTTAGATAATATGTCAACAACGATTGACAATGATGAATACTACCTGGGCATTTGATATTGTTGATATTCAACTCATTCTTCTCGAACTGGAAAGTGATTTTCGGATTCCTTGCCGCTTAAACTCTGAGATCATAAGACTTCTGGCAGCGTAGATTGAAACGATTGCTAAATAAAAGTCACCTCATCATCGAGATTTGATCGAATGCAATGTCAACAGTGATTTAGTGACCTTATGGGACGAAATAATATAGTAGACAATGCGATTTTGGAAAGTCACCAAAGAAATTTCATTCCATACTGGAGTCATTTGAAAACAGCGTAGGTGAAAAGGGATGTTCCCTCCGATTGGCTTTCGAGTGGCAGTTTATTAGTTTAGACTTTACCATTACGTTGACTACGCTCTGTGATAAATTCCCCATCATACTATGTAGACATTGTAAAGGCTATTGGAATTCTAAATTATGTGCAATGTAGCAACAAATGATTACGAGTTTAGATAAGCAGTAACACTGTGTATATATATATATATGTTTGTAATGTATATTTCACAACAGAGAGGTTTTGGACAGGCCAAAAGACCTAAGAATGCGTGAATTTATTTGATTGTATGTACAGTGCGTGTATTAGCCGCAACAAATGACGAAGTGTCAGTCGATGGCACTGAGCCGCCCTGAGTGTAGACCTTGGAAGCTAATGTTCCCTACGTTATGACTATCTCAGAGTTGAACCTGTACTCTTCGAATTGCAAGTCGACCGCTTCCAAGATTCATGATACCGCTTCCAGAATGCATAGGCCCTATGTACGTACACTGTACAGTAAGCTTAAAACATAATTGTTATTTTAATTAATTTTATACTTACAAAACAGTATGATTACACAGTACACACATTGTATGAACGACTGGTGTCAAGTAATGACAGGAGTCGAATTCAACTGTTGGTCACCATGCAAGGCGTCCATTACGTCTGACATAATTTAATCAATTCAGCCTATCGAAAGAAGGACTAGTCAGTAGTAACCCTTACGGAGAAAACATATCGAAATCATATTTTAAAGCTCTGAGCCAAGTGGTGTTACCCATCACTCTACAAAAAAAATTTAAATAATAATCCCAATGTTCATTAATGTTAAAAATAATATTTTGCATTAGTGCATATGTACATTCGAGCGTACATGCGTACATAGGCCTACATCTATGCACACACACACGCACACACACACACGCACACACACACGCACACACACACGCACACACGCACGCACACACGCACACACACACGCACACACGCATACGCACACACGCACACACGCGCACACACACACACACACACACGCGCGCACAAAGGTGCCTACATAATTATATAAGTGAACAAATCGGTGAATAAATAGTCTTGCGATTCACTCATGAGTCTAATCTGATGTTTTAACGGCCATATTTTGTTTCTCAGAATATCCTGTAGAAATAAGAAGCACTGTATAATGTCGGTTCTCTCCATTCGGATATTATAAGCACTGTTCATAAACTCTGTATGACACACGCGGAGTGAAATATAGGTCATGATGTCTTTTCAGAATATTTACGAACCCAGGCATTTCCACTTTCCTTCTGAGAGGGTTTATCGCTGGTTTCTTTGTTTGCACGCAGGGCCGTACCGAGAAGGGACAGCGTGGCCTTGGCCCAGGGCGCAAATGTATAAAGGGCTCAAATTTTAGGATGGAATAACTTATTATTCCATAAAATGCACTATTTTCAATGTGTGGGAGCGCCAGATTAATGTTACGCACAGAGCGCAATTAGCTAGGCATATGGAGCAATGATAGTTCGGGACGGCCCTGTGTGCAGGAGGCCTAGTCGTGAACAAATTTCGCTTTTCAGGCGGATGAGCTTGCACACAGCCGGTAATAGAAGTCGGTATCAAAACTCCTATGGTGAAACGTTAGACATTATTTTCTATTCGATGCAGGAAATTGGTTGAGAAACCCATATAATGATCTAAGTTCACAGCTGAAATTTTATTTTAGGACTGTCGTTTCTGCCACACGTTTAGGATGTTGTAACTATGGATCTCGTAAGATTATTCATCATCATCTGTGTCTATGTTGCGTCTGGTAAGAACCAAAATGTTATTGCTGTAAATCTGCTTCAGTATTACAACCTGATGAGCTTGTTTCACAGTAAACTGTTCATCAAATGATGTCCTATTGTGATGTGTTGAACCTCTAGTAGGTAACGTATGATTTCTATAGCCTTCTCTGGTCTTCAATTTAGCTTCTGAATTAGATTCCATGAAACACTTGCTAACATCCTAAAAGTAGTCAAATGAAGTAATGCTTGACAAACTGGTGTTGTAGCGGAATGGTCAGTGCCTTGCAACCGAAGGGTTACAAGTTGGAAGCCACATCAAGTCACTGCATAGCCACCATGGACAGATGGCACACACACAATTGTCTGTGAGGAAGGTGGATCTTGGACAATTACCCCCGGGACAATTACCCCCGGAAAACTACCCCCATACAAATTACCCCCGGACAATCACCCCCGATACAAATAACCCCCCGGACAATAACCCTCCGAATTGTAACACGACATGCATACATACAAACATACATACATACATACATACATGCATACATACATTCATGCATACATACATGTATACATACATACATGTATGCATACATACATACATACATATATACTAACATATATACAACATACATACATACAACAGACATACATACAACAGACATACATACATTCATATACATATATACGTGTATGCATACACGCATACATGCGTGCATGTATGTATGCATGCATGTATGTATGAATGTCGTGTCTTACCCTTATACTATTCGGGGGGGGTTATTGTCTGGGGGGTTATTTGTAAAGGAGGTAATTGTCCGGGGACCAATTGTCCGAGTTCTAATTTGTACGGGGGTAATTGTCCGATGTGTAATTGTCCGGGGGGCAATTGTCTTGTTACCGAGGAAGACAACAGAACACCACATCACTCATCTCATCCCAGGTTGGCGTAAAAGCATTGGACCTGCCCTCGGACGCACAACTAATCGAACGAATCACAATAGATCTGCATAGTGACTGGTATTAGGAGAATGACTGACTGACTGACTGATTGACTGATCAAGGCGAGAGAAAAATACAGCAAGATAATGAGTTGAAATTGGCGAACAAGTAAATAGTGAGTTGATGAACATTGGATCGTTCAGTCTCAGTTTAATATCATAGTCGTCCCATGAGGGGCATGAATTAATGTTATGGGCTCCAATGTAGAATGTTTTGGTATTAGTAGTCTGTCTCTCAGAAGGTCAATTAACCAGTGAAACAGTCAGTTTGTTGTTCTCTGTATGGTTCATTGTAACTGTACTGTAGCTGGCAACTACTAATATAGCTCAAGTAAATAATGCAAAAAAAGTTATACTCATTGTGCACCAAAAGGAACAGCACTCAGATAAATTATATCCTGAAAGACAGTCTGCTGAAGCAGAGACAACATGCATACGCTAACAGAAAATGGTGAACACAAAGACAACACGTTTATTTTACGAGTCAGAACTAAGGCTAAAGTGTCAATCGACGGCGCTGAAAAATTGCTAGGGAAGAACTTTTATGGTCCTTATACAATATTGCTTTTGCGACATTCGATTCTGTTTCCTCTACGCTACAAGGCAAGCACTGTCAATCATCAGTTGCCGCTCCGCATTTTAATAATTTGGACATCCAGAGTTTTGTGTGGACATGCCTACTCTTTCTAACTCTGGTACTTCAATTTAAGTGTCGCCTCACTTGCCAGTTTACATTGATTGCTGTTTTAGTCTCCGCAGAAGAAGTTTGTTTGCCGGAGACTTTCAATGCGAATTGCTCCACTGATCAAGTTGTCTTCATCGAGACCGCTTTCTACGGTCGAATGAACAGCAACAGATGCATCAATTTGACAGAGAATGAAACAGTGTGTCCCCTTGATCTTCGCATCGACATTCAAAAGCAGTTTGGATTAAGACAACACCTCCAGTTCAAACTGTCCAGTGAATTTTTTACTGCAAAAAAGCCTACCTGCGGTCTTATTGACCAGCCATTTCTAGATATTACTCACCGATGCACAAACTGTAAGCCTTCCTTTTTATTGTACCCCTACCCATAAAAATCGTTTGTGGGTTTACCCCAACAAAATGGAACTACATGTAGTCAGAAACATTCTTTGGTAATTTCTTTAATTAGAATTGATGATTAGAACTATATATATATTGGTCATAATGGTACTAATGAAACTTGATAAATGAATTTTATCAAAATAATTATTGTTGTACAGATTATTTAACAATATTTAGTACACTGCTGTTATAGTATAACTATGATACACATAAATATGGCATTTCAAAATCTGCAATTTATATCTGATTCTGCACGAAATATTTATTTAAAATTTCAATATTTTTCTTGTGCAGGCCCACCCCTTGACAACAGCTGGCGTAAGTCTAAGGGTATGCTTGCCAAAAATTGAAAAACGCTGATCTACATACTTGACCTGTTGACCAGTGTCAAATTTACTTTACCGCAGTCATTTAAACGCTGGCGTTCTAAGCTGTTGTCAATCCGATCTCCGAAAAAACAAACGCATTTATTATTTGCACGAAACATAGGAAATTGTCTATTTGTTTATAATCGTGAGTGAGCTAGTGAATGAGTGAGTGAGTGATTAAGTGAGTGAGTGAGTATATGTACATACCAGATACGCAATGATTAGACGCCGCTAGGTAAGAGGTGAGGTCATTGGGGCAGGGTCGGACGAGCTCCCATAGCAGTGGTACGCTCAGCTCACAGGATGTACATGCAGTTGAAAACTGCTAACAAGTTTTAGTAGTTTGTCTTATTATTAGCCAGCATACTTCCAGGATCCATGCATTTATATGGTTTGTATTCCAGTTAACATACAAGAACACGTAACATTAGCTTTGTGTATTTTTGAACCTGGAATAAATAATCAACCTCTTCAACATCTCTGTGAAGCCAAGACTGAAACTTGAGCTAAACTTTAACCAGACAAAGGCTTGTCCATTAAAAATCGTCTGTTTAAACTCGTTCAATTTAGGTCTTGAGGCCCCATTTATTGAATTCTGGTCTCTCAGCTTTTAAACTGTTTTATCTAACATCTCAAACGGGAAATTTACTCTAACTTCAATTTCATACGAATTAATCATCGAGTATGCTTCAAAATACTGCCATCTGTCACCTAAGTAAACGTCGATATTGTTTGCAGTGATTAAGAAGGAAATATGTGTTTCGATGGCATTTGATGTGAAGTGTCGACCTGGAACATTCATCCTTATACTGAGTGCCCTCTATGGGCGAATGCGTAGCAGTCATTGCATTGGGTTCGAAAAGACAGATCTTAATTGCTATGCAAATGTTCAGTTGCACTTGGAAACGAAGTGCAACGGAAGAAGTGAATGTCGCGTCCTCGCTTCAGACCAACAACTGCAGTCCGCTGAAAGCACGTGTCCCCACGAGCGGGCACCGTATCTGGAAGTTGAATATACATGTGGTCATGGTAACGGCCGTTCACAATCTCTTGGATACGTTTTCGATTGACACATGTGCAATGTTATGCATGCAAATATGCCGTTATAGAAACATGCACGCGGCCAGTGGATAAACAATATTGTCTAATATGGATTCAGTCAATATAAGTTAAAGATAATAAAGATTAATAGTAGGCCTGTGGGTCTAAAATTAAGTAAGTAAGTAATTCATTGACTTAACCAGTAACTCAATGAGTGATTCAGAAAGTAGGAAAGTTGATGAACGGGTGAATAAGTGTGTGACTAAATAAGTAAGCAATAGTTGTCTGTCGTCAATAATAGTTAAATACTCATTTGCTTTTCCTGGAAATAATCAGGGCGAGAAATAGCAAGGAAAGCAGTATCTCGTATACAGATAACCAAGACAAAAATGTGGAATTGTGTTTCAGCAGACCCCATCATGCTTAATCGCCCATCTGTCCAACTCAACCTATTAGCTTCATTTTACTCTCTTTGCATCTGTTCTATGAACTCAATCGCTTGCTTCATTTCGCTTGGCAGCTTGATAAACAAGTTGCCAAGCGCCTGTTTATAATTTAGCTTTGAACAGTTATTAAAATGTACGAAATGATTTCGACGCAAGGTTTTCGTTTAATGTAGCGTATTGACGAAAAGCCATATTGCATGTTCTCTTCTAGGATTTCCCTGTCCTCAATTAAACCTGCCAGATGGCGCAAACATCGCTCGAACGAGTGATGGTTTTAAAGTGACTTGTCCCAACGATGCGACTGTCAAAGACCTTCTTTGCAGCGCTGGAAGATGGAGCCAAGATTCAGAGAATATCTGCTCAAAGAACGGTACTTTTTCTACCTCGTGTTACATGTAGTTTGTACTCAAAGCTTCCTATTATCAAGTCAATTCATGCCTAATGCATATTGTACTAATTAAGCATTATGCATGTAACATGGCATATAGTATTGTCTTTGTCTTCATGACATTGTCTGTATTTTGTCTTTTATCTGATTTTGACACCAATGATTTTGATTAGATAATTTGTTATGATATAGGGTTCAACTGGTTACAGACTTTGATGTATACCGTCCCGGCAGCAGTCTTGCTTGTGTCCATTGTTTCTGTTGCGATTCTACTTCACCGAATGCAGAAGAAAGCGCAAAGTAGGAACATGCAAACAATTATTTTTTACCAGCAAAAGTCTTCAAATATTGGATTCATGAATACTTTGATGGGAGTGTAAATCATCTTCACATAGGACAATTTAGCACATATATTTCTCTAGTATCCAATCAACAAATAATAATATTGTTCTGCCTGTTCAAGAGGATTAATAAATATCACAAATTAACCATTGAAGTACTTCTAAAAAGTGTTACATGTAGAACAGACTATTCTAATTATCATTGCTTTTGCCACAATTATTGCCATTATAATAATAATTGCCATTAATATTATTTTTGTTTATTATTATCACAGTTATTATTAATATAAATTACAAGTTCATGTAGGTCCTGGGACGGTGCAGCCTGGCTTCCTTCCACTCCACTATCACCCGCACACCTCTTTCTTCTCACATTTCCTCCCATTCTTTCCCCTTCCGTCGCATCCCATCCCATTCCCGTTCCCTCACGTACTCTGCTCATTCATTCGCCTCATATTTTCGTTACCTCACTCCTTTTTTTCCCTTCCTCGCATTCTCTACCATCCCCACCACTTCCTCTCCTCTCACATTTCCATTCATCTCCCATCCGATTCTCCGTCTTTTTCCTCCTCATCTGTCCCATCCCGTCTCCGCCTCTTCAATCCCCTGCCTACCCTCTCACATTCCCTGCAATCTACATCTTCTCCTACACCCTCCCTCCCTCTATCACCCGTCCCCTCCCCTATTCATTTCCCTCCATCTCCACTCCCATTATCTTTCCCAACGCCACCGCTAGCCATTTTAGAGACGTCCATAATCCAGGCTGAAACTAGAGCCCAGGTGGAGGCACATTTCTTTCTTTCTTAATTAATGCGTCATTTTCCTTGGAGCATAAGATGATGTCACATAAAGCGCCACATAACGCAATTCGCCTTCCCAGTGAGAATAGCATTACACTCGCAGAGCAACATCTCTGTCCTACTCCGTGCTTGATGAACAAGCTGCCAAGCGCCTGTTTATAATTAACAATACATCTGCCAAAACCAAGCGGTGCATCCTGTATCCATTGACGTTTATTCATCTTCTATCTTTAGAAAAAACGAGCGCAGAAGACGAATATGCTGACTATCCAGAAAGTCACTTGCGAAGAAATGGCGAAAACTGCAGCTCAGAATACGACGAATACGGTGAAATTGATGACAGCACTTACGCTTGCTACAGCGAAGTTAGAGACACAGGTCCTTAAATTATTACCAGATGGAGTTCAAGATGGCTAAGGATCAAAACGAAGTGTACGACTACAGACCAATTACTGTGGCTTGAACCACAGACTATGTCAAGTGTGTAGCTTTTTGTGTCATTGTGATATTTGCGAATACTAAATGGAGCAACATTTACACAAAGGCGTTTTGTATCAATGTCAGTTGATGATGAGCCATACTGCTAAACGTCAACACCAAACTCTTGACAATCAGTAGAATATTGCAAGGTTCCATAGAACTGACCTCAGATTAGTTTCGAATTGTTTTTTAATATTTGCTCATAACGACTTAGCTGCAAAGGATATGCAGTGTTACATACATGTAAATCCTAAGGAATCTTTTAGCAATAGACTTGTAACATTTGACCATGCCTGATTCTGGGTAGCAATTATTTCAGTTGAGCATGTAGTTGCGATGAGCACGGTATGTTTGCCAGGACATTGAGCGTGATGCAACGCGAAATTAAATGCTAAGAGCATGATGGGTTGGTGAGTGGATATCCAGTGAGCAAAATGAGTGATTGAGTTAACAATTGAATTGAAAGGTGATAAATGATGATAATTATGGTGATGGCATCTACTCGATAATCCTAAGGTTCGATAGTTTGAAGATTCTACACTCGACATTGATTTAACTAGTAGCTGGATTCATAGATGAAAAGAATGTGTAACACTGGGAGTTGGATTGATATTAAAAAAGAATCGTGCCTAAATGGAAGCTGGATGATTGAAAAAATGGTGCATACCAACTTCTAGCCAAACATAATTCTTTTCAATAATCCAGCTGCCATTAAAGCCGCAATCTTATCACATATCGACCGGTTACCATGCAATTTTCTGACTATCAAACCTTCGTACTAAAGAATCTTCGGACTATAGACACAAAACCACGATGACAGCTATGATGAAAACTACCATGACCAATATGAAACTTGTTACGAAAACGATGTTGATGCAGGACTCAGATTACGCCGCATAGATTTCATCTGTGACAATTAGCAATTTACAAATTCAACACCAGGTTAGCAGATACTGTAGAGTTTGTAGTCTGGATTGGTAGCGACATCATACCAGCAGCGTCTCAGTAGCCTACTGTTATTGAGTTAACAAATGCAAACTGATAATTAGTTGCCTGTTTCTGTTTTGGCCTGATGACAACCCATCAGCAAGAATCTGCTAATGACAACGATGCATTATACACTTGAACAAAGAGAGTGAAACTAAAAAAGCAACAACAATAACGATAATAGTAATAATAATTATAGCAATGCCAATAGCAATAGTAATAATTATAATAATCATAATCATAATAATAATAATATACACCTGATAATAGTTTTTTTTATCCCCGGGAGGATCATGAGTATACCTCGGATAAAACAAAAAAATTATACCAATGATAACAATAATGGCAATGGTCTCGGTGCTGCTGACGAGATCGCCGAAGATAGAGAAACAGTCAAATACACTGCAGACGGAAGCAGGACATTACCCCGGACATTACCCCCCTCCCCCTTAGGACATCGCCCCACAGGACATTGTCCCATAGCTTCACCTTCGCTTTTAAAATATTTGAGGCGACATGAAAATTCCCAACTACAAGGCTGCTTCCACCATCTAGCCTAAAACGTATATCGGAAGTGGCGAGCAAATGGTCTGCAACAGCATTAAATTTTCAGGATGATAAAGACTTTGCTTTGTCTATTCCGATGCTACTAGACTTGGCTCTTGTTCCACTTGAAATCGCTCATGAAATGTGTCCATGTGTTAACGGGCGCGTTGAAACGGACTTGCCAAGTACCAACAACAGAGTGGAAGGTTGGCACAGAAATGCAAGCGGCAATGGGTTGTCACCATCCTAACTTTTGGCGAATCCTGAATGTCCTCAAAACGGAACATTCTCTCTTGAACACAACTGCTGACCAGCTCCTTAGAGGTCATAGAGTTGAACCAACCAGAAAAACTATCGTGACTGCGATATAATAATTTCACAAACATTGTGCATTAACTACGTAATGTATTTGAGAGGATAATGTCCGTGGGTACTGTCCTAAGGGGTAATGTCCGCGGGTAATGCTCGGGGGGTAATACCCGGGTGTAATGCTCAAGGGTAATGACCTAGACCTCTGAAGATATTATGCAGACGTATAAGATTATGTTTAAAAACAAAACACCCGACATTTTGTCTTTGCTACTCACATGGAAACCTGTCACCTCGCCCCATCGTCCAATTCTCATGCCTTATGTCTCTCTCGGTCTTTGCTTGTCGCTCTCTATATACGTCTCTGTTTGCATGTCTCTCTATATATGTCTGATGCTTCACGTAATGGCGCGCTGGATAAAACCTGTTCTTTCTTTAAATTCAATTCTTCTCTTGCGTCTGCTACGTTCAAAACATGCTTTTCAATGTTCGCCAATGCCCTCTCTCTATGTCTCTCTATCTCTCTTTCTCTCTCTATCTGCCTCTCTGTCTGTCTGTCTCTCTTTCCCTTTCTCTCCATCTCTCTCTTCCTGTCTCTTCCTCTCTCTTTCTCTCTCTCTCTTTTTCTCCCTCTCCCTCTCTGTCTGTCTGTCCGTCTCTCTCTCTCTCCTTCTCTCTCTATTGCTTACTCTATCATGGTCTCTTTTTTATGCCGATTCACTCATTGCTTGTTTTAAAATATCAGTAGACCTACAGCATTTTCTACGACCTAGTCAGAAAAAAATCGATTCCGCAACATTTTACGTAATTGACTATGAATGCTAAATGTCATTCTTCTTTTGCGTAATATAATATTATTAAGGAAACTTAGACACGACTGTGGCTTTCGTTTTCATTTTGATTGATGGAAATGTTCGATCAACGCTATTTATAATTGATCACCTTGCGTAGTACTGACACTACTATGAACACCAGCGTTGAAAAGGTAACTTAAATTCCTACCATAACGTATCCTCTGGCTTTTACACTACATAATCTGAACGCATCCAAATTAACAGTCAATGAAAGTTTTGTTTATTGACCTCAGCAATAATACAAGAAAACCCCCAACCTAGGCTGGCAAGACATAGTAGGGTATAATTTACAGGAACCTGCTCCTTCTTCAGCCTTTTCCTCCGTGTTGAATATTACTGTGACCAACCAACTTAGGCTTAAACCTTTCTCATCTTATTGTTGAATCTAACAATATGGATATGTTTTGTTAATTTGTTTACATAAGTCTAGATTAGGTGTCCCACGGAGAGATGGGTTAAGAATGTCCTTAACCCGGACAATTACAAAACAAATTCTTCTTAGCTTTACAAAATGAAACAATAGACGCTTTCTTCACATCCACAAACGAGTGAGAGTTATCTTAAAGCATATGACTAAAGCATTGAGTTCACCGACAGTAATAGCACATAAAGGACGACGGCGTGAGTAAGACGACAAAAACACAGTATGCGCCTGATTATTAATATCACGCGTTTGTACGCGTCTCGTAAACGTGGGACCTTTGAACATTTTTGCAACTGCTTTCGCTTTATGAAATTGTGTACACTTAGTAGTGAATAATTCTTTGCCGAAAATAATAAAAAAATGAGGGATTTTATTGATTGCGTTGAATAAACTGTTTTTTTAGATCTACCAGAGGCGATATTTTCGTCTGCAAGGAAGTTTGCAATGGACAGACTGTTAGTTGTTCTAATTCTGGTCATCTCGTTTTTTTCTTTGGGTAAGTTATTTATCACCTATTTTCTAATTGCAGCAACAACTAGGAACAATGTTGAAAGTAAGCATCGTGCATTCAATAGCTAGGCATGCATTATAAATAAACTTAGACTTTAGACATTCACCATTTAACATTAAACAGTTTAACATTTAACAGTAAACATTTACAGCTAGGTCTTGTGTGTACATGGCCTTCTGTAGACAGCCAGTTATATATAGTCCAATTTAGGCCTATGTTATCGTTTTTGGACTATTAGCCACAGTGGATGGAACGGAACACACATGGTATGTGTATAATGCATCATATTGTCTGCACATGTCGAGACAATTAGATTATTCAAGGCTCATATTTCGGTCATAACAAGATATTTTGAGGCATAGCGACGTAGGCCTAATTGTAGCCTGCTTCCTGTCTCTCTTCGTCTCTCTTCGGTCACCTACATGTACATGTGTGTGTCTCTATGTAGTCTTATCAGTGTAGTCGAACTGGTTAGAGCGCTTGGATTGTTGTGTGAAGAATATGCCTTCAAGTTCGAGATTCAATGATACGGTTCGTCAATCTTGTATACATAGGACCTTGAGTTGATACTTCTCTCTGAATTATTATTCTTTACCTAAATTCTCTATTGATAGCATCATTATTATTTTTGCCCCGAGGCTAACAAATTTCCTCAGGGACTTAGATATTGCTATTTGTTGAAGTACTCTGTAACATTATTATTATTATTATTATTATTATTATTATTATTATTATTATTATTATTATTATTATTATTATTATTATTATTATTATTATTACAATTATCATTGTCATCATCATCATCATTATTATTATTATCATTATCATTGTCATTATCATTATCATTATATCGTCAGCGCACGTTCACGAACAACAGTCATTCTGCACTTTTCCACATTAGGCTGACTGACTGTCGATCCGTTTATGTTTATTATTATTATTATTATTATTTTTATTATTATTATTATTACTATATTATTATTATTATTATTATTATTACGATTATTAGTTATATTACGATGTTGCGTATCTTCGTGAACCACTGTAAACTTCTTAATCGAATAAGGAAGTTATGAGTGCATCCTTGTTTCTCTCTGTCTTATTTTATCTTATTAATTTTCGGTTCCAAGACAGAAATAGCCTGGGTTTAACCCAAGTAAAGCCTATACTCGTCCTGTGACTCTGAGTAAAGACTATAGGTTAAATTATAATTCGTACGCACAGCGCGATCAAACACAGCATATGAACAAACTATTATCGACCTACTTAGGGGTTGAACTATATTAAAACTTTGCTGAGTAAACTGCTCTTTCTGAGTTTTAATATTTCGATTGTGTTCCATTTCATTTGATTTTGATCTATGCCGATCTCTGAACGCGTAAGTTTATCAATGACTAGTCCTCTAATTTTTTTAGTCCTTCACAATTTTTAAATTCTTCAGCACTCATTATATTCGTCGAGGCTGGCTTGGGAATTTTTTGAAAAGATTCTTCATAGTATTAGTTTTCAAAGAAATGTGTGTGAAAAAGTGAGTTGAGACTTAATTTTTAATTTGGGAATATAATCATACGTAGTAACGGTCCTACAGGTGTCTAGAATGGACCAATGCCTCACCAGCTGAGTTAGTGGTCCCCCCTCGGTGCCCCTCCAAGTTTTAAGTCCACTTTCAGTCTTGAAGAAACTAGTTATCCAACTGGACCCACTGTTAGGTTCCTTGTCACCTTCTGTGGTTCCCTTTGCTCGAAAAGCTAATGCTACTATTGATTATATGGCTTAATTTATTATCATAAGAGCTCTAAGCATTTTACTTGATTTGTCACTTTAATTGGATATAATTATAATTGTATAATTGTATACTTGA
The DNA here is from genome assembly GCA_959347315.1 of Bimastos eiseni. NCBI lineage: Eukaryota > Metazoa > Annelida > Clitellata > Crassiclitellata > Lumbricidae > Bimastos > Bimastos eiseni. The sequence goes on along the minus strand of OY365810.1, from coordinate 2,842,129 downwards.
ATGTACATGTATTGCTTGATTGCTTGATTGATTGATACAGTCGGATTCAAAAGAGTTTTGATATCGAACAGAAGACTTGAACCCACTCATTTTCTTAGGAACTAATTATGAGGGATCCATCGCCATAATGGTCCCACATCAATGTAGGTCCTTGAATAAATACCAGCGACGGTCTAAGGCATTAGGCCCACAGACTTCCCTGTACGTTCCTGTGAATCAGGCATAATTATTAAGCAATCTGAGTAGACAGATAGACCTTTTAAACATATTTTATGCAGTTGGGTTAGTGTTCGGCCAAATAAAATATGCTCGTGAATTAATGAATGAATTCCGTTCCGCTGTGTAGAGAGCTAGATGTGTTACGCCTCATGGACTATCTTTGGGCAATAGCCTAGCAACAAGCTATATGCCTGGTATAGAAACTAATAGATGTATACACGTTAGCTATGAACGCTTGCCTAATCGTTTACCTTGATGTGCTTCTAGGTTCGTGTTTCATATTTGAACTTAGTACAGTTATCTGCGCTTACTGTAGTTGGGATAGGTATCGAACACGAAGTAGCCTAATATTCTTTAAGAGTGTTTCAATGGACTTGCAACAATTTTCGGTTGTGTGTTGTTTCTCTTAGCGTTCATTTGGCCTATTTGCGGAACATAAAAGTTCGCATTCACACAACATAGCCAGCTATAAGTGAGGCATAACTGAGGACTTGAATGTCGTATGATAAAGTCAAAGCAGATTAACCTACATGTAAGTCATAGATCCGGATGCGAATTGAGCTCAATAATTAGCCTATTAATAGAAACCGTTTCGGCTATGCCATTATTCCCAAATTCATAGATCCTGTAAAAATTGTAAAGCAGTGGCTTCTGAACGTTAGTCCTAAGAATTAAAAACTCTGTGAGCTATGATCTCTATCAGTGATATAATTATATAAGCGATTGTCCTTGTGCCACCAGTAGCATTGGCTTGTCACACATTCACGACCGTTCTGCAAACCGGATTTCTTGCACAGGTCAGTGCTTCAATTTGGCGAGCTCATAAATCCATCTGAGGTGGTTGGCCTAAATGAGGTTTTTAAGCACATTGCCAATCATTGCGGCATTGATTGCCATGAAGTTACCCAAGCTACAATGAAGAGCCAATTTAACAGTGTAACACTTCATAAAATGCTACCTGTGGATTTTTACTTCCCTGACTTATACCATTTGTCACGGGTTCCACTCTCGCCACTCCTTCTTCTTCATGACGAGAGTAACCGCTGGTTCTTTCCCCTATCACCAAGCTCAGCAACACGACACACTTGAGGGTTTTTAATATGTATATTTAATGAAATATACACACACCACTCATCCTATCTACACTTACTGGAGTTATTAGTGTCTTTATAGAAATGTTCTCTGGTTTACGTTGGAGACGTGGTTCCCAACTACGTTGATTACCCTTATCGTCAGAACGACCTAGCGTGGGCCGTAGAGATGGAAGGGGCAGTCGTTTCTGACATTTGCTTCGTGGTGTCGGGTTTCGTTGTTTGACACCCCGTTGATCTTTGTATAATTTTCGCCGTCTGTATTGAGGCTATCTGCTTCAGGCGAAGCCCATTGATGTCTCCCATCTCATGTATCAGGTAGACACCTTCATCCTTAGTCCTCTTACGCTTCTGCTGTCGATCGATGACTTTTATATAGCGCCATCGTCCAGAGTGTCGCGTGTCACACCATTCTTCTACATTGTATGTCTAGATGAAGAAAGAGAACGAGAAAAGTCTATTTAACTACCGAGGTCACACAATGCTGAAAATGAACGCTCTACAGCTAATGCTGTGACGGGAACGGTTAAAATTAATCGTAGGCCTTGGCCTGCTACTTTGGCTAGCTCTGGCGCAATAACTAATTATCACTACCATTATTTAGCCAATTACAGTGCATCCTGTTTAGTCCTAAAGATAACTATTTGAAAGTATGCGCCCCTCTGGAAAAATTCCTGCTGACGCCCATGCCCAGGGACAATCCATAGTTTGAAGTTTGAACCGTCATCATAGTTTGAAGTTTGGAGACAGCAGCCGTGTGCAGGGCTATGCGGTCTGTCGATGCTACACGTGTGAGTCTTAGTTAAGATTAGTTAACATTACTGCATATGAATAATAGTTTTCAATCGTTCTGTGTAAAATTTTATTTTGCTCAACAGTTGACCATAATCAATCGACTGTACATGCAGGGGCTCCTTTGTTCCTGCGGGCTACACTGTATTTTCCCCTTGGGTCATCCTTTTGCTACATACCCCAATTTGACTTTGATAAAAATGAACTTGCAAATATATCTTTGGTAGAAACAGTAAATTATTAATTGATTATACTCAATTTAAAGTTGACTTCGTTAGGGTCACAGTGGAGCAGAAACTTAATGTGGTTGACCTATATTGGAATTTTCTGGTAGGATTAGCAATTGGAATCTCAAATCTACCTTGCTTATTTGGGTAAGTTGGGTGTCTCTTCCTCAGAATAAAAAAAATCCCTTTCATTATTTTATTCTCTTATTTTCAATTACATTATTTGTTCTGTCTGCATTTACAACATGGTTCTTAACTAGGATATTTATTGACGTTAACTGTTCTTTAATTTATTCAGAGTGCAGCAAATGATCACAAGTCATGAAGTCTGCAACGGGAAGCACAACCTATCTCAAAGCATTATTCGTTCTCATGGCCTTCAGCGATGGTTGGCTTTGTTATTGAATTGAAGCATAGCATTTGATTAATTTTAGATGACTGTCATACAAAAATAGATTGCTGGGAAGTTTATTATTTAGCCTATTAATAACAATTACCAGTTGATGAGTTTTACGTCTTATGATCTGTTGCTAATTAAAACCAGATTATGAGTTTCCACATGGGCCCGCATATATTAATATTAAACAATGATTATGTTGCTCATACTCTATTAGTATTCCAGCCTGTCTTCCCGGACAAGAATGATGATAGCTTCATACTGCAGAATACCTCATGATTAAGGCCCAGTGGTTTATGCGATTTTGCGATTTTTCGCATAAATTGGCGGTAATCGCATAAATTGATGGTTGTCGAATAAATTGGTGGTTTTCGCATAATTGGAAAATTTTCCCATAATGTTCGGAATTTTGGCCAGTGTCAGCTATAAACTATAGCCTGCCTAGGCCATTATTAGCCTATTGAGGCTATAGGCCTAGTCTTACCAACCATATGATAATTTACGAAAACAAATTCGCTTAAACCACGGGGGCCTACTCATGATAGACAGGGTGCAATTTTCCATAGACAACAAATGAACGCGTATCGTCGGTTTTGCCTGTGATGATGTTCGATCATACGATCAGGACTTGGACTGAGAATAAACATGTGCTTTAAATGGTTGACTAAAAGAAGTGTCTGCTCTATAACCACTCCGATATATATTTTCAACTCATCTGAGCAATAACTGCTGCACATTCCGTACGTAAATTGACGACATTCAATATTGTTCGGGCTGGCACAGATGGTGCCTGGGCTCATTCAGTTTAAAGCTATTCAGTCAGAAGGTACATCCTACTTAGGATTTGATTTTTATTTATAGTTAAATCAACTCTCATAGTAAGGCCTAAGGATGCAGATGCCGTGGTTGGTGGCACAACCTTCTTCAACTCTTCCACATCTCTTGGATTGGCTGAAGTCCATTGGTTCCATTACGCAGTAGGAGACAATACGGAAAGGAGCTTCGTATACGGCTATGGTCAGTTCTACCCACCCTATCTGGATCGATTCCAAATGGAAAAGAATCCTGCAAGTGGGGCTTACAATCTTGTCATACCTTCTGTTACGATCGGTGATGCTGGGACATACGAATGCCAGGATGCTACTGGACGAGGTGACAAAGGTTCCGCACAACTAACTGTATTGGGTAAAACTTGTGTTTTTCCTCCTAATAATTATTAACTGCGATCTGGTCTTCTCAAAGGTGCACAATGTGTCAGAAAACGCGTTGAAATTGTAGCCCTAGTGTATTAGGTTATATGTTTGGACAAAATAATAATATTATTGCTAATTATTATCACTCAAATTCATTCCTGAAGAGTGTGACTACAATATCGATTCTGACGACCCTTACTATCACGACTTGAGTGTCTTTTATTAAAGCCTTCTAAAGGCGCTATATCAAAACAAGGCGGCATGCACAAACACATGCTGATTAACATGCAGTTTACAAAGGCTTCGATATATGAAATCATAGTCAAAACATCATTGTCAATAAGTGAATTTCTCATTTTTTCAAAGTCATTTTGAAATTCTAGTCACCTTCATCTTGAGCTGTGTTGGTGTTATAGATGAAGCTCCAAAGTGTCAGTCTAGTATGAAACCAGACGGACTCATTGGGCCAAACAAATGCGGCTTTGCACCTGAAGAGTTGCACTTAACATGTGCAACTCAATATCATGGCAACCAAGCTCCAATAATGCAGTGGAGAGAAGTCGGATCGGACAATCCAATCGAAGAGGGAATAACTCGAAATATCTCTACCAATGGCGCCATCTATTACCTGACGGTGGAAGTCAGTTCTCATGTGCATGGTCTATCGTATCAATGTGTGACTCCGAGATCATCGACATTACAATATCATTGCACATCAGATGCCGTCATTGTCAAAGGCTGTACGTACTCGCATGCTTATTTGCAATGGTGTGTGAATTCCGATTCTATTAGTTATATTCAATTAATTAAGTTATCAACTGTTTATTTACAGCTGAGGTATTTATATACCTGTGAGTTGTCTAATTTCGTATAGAAATATAAGACTTTTGCATTTATAAGAGTCTGCAAGTGTTACTTTAGTTGCATTAACGGCTACATGCATTCCAGGCCTGATTTGGGAAATTGAAATGGGTAAAAGTTACAATTATTTAGTCACATTTTGTTGTTTTCCATGCATAATTGACTCCATAGTTTGGTCAAAGTCTGAGAATTCTTATCCGTAGCAATTTGCGTGCGTTGTTAAACTTGTGTACTTATGCTTATTGTTGCGCTAACTGCCTGGGTGTCATCAAATCGAATACAACTTAATCCGCAGAAGACTCTGTATATTTGGCTCGGTACCTGCCAGCAGATGGACAAGCTGGACTTTGATTCTTTTTCTTTTTAATTTCCTCACTTTGTTTTCTCCACCAGTCCTGTGTCCGAAATCTGGGAGTAGTTTTGGACCAAGAACTGTTTTCTGTGAAGCACATTTCGGCATTGACTCGTTCCTGCTATTATTTCTTGCGCCATATCCGGGTTATATCTCGTTCTCTCTCCTCATCTTCTGCTGCCACCTTGGTTCACGCCTTTATTGTTAATCGTTTAGATTACTGCTCCTCTCTCTTTTGTGGGACCCTTAGGTCCGATTGCAACCCTTGGGGGTTCAACGGGCCGCAGCTCGCTTGATTGGTTGTTCCTAAATTTGGCCGCATCTCTACGTACATGCGGGTCGTTCTTCATTGGCTTCCGGTTCTTTAGCGCATTATATATATAGGATCTCCTCTATTGTCTGGCACTATGTTGTGGGCAATGCGCCTGTCTATCTTAGGAATCTGTTCACCTTAACTTCGGCTTCTTCTGGTCGCGGATCTCTTCGCTCGGCTGCCAGAGGCGACTTTGTGGTTCCACATGCTCATACCGCAACCAGGCAAAATAGAGCTTTCGCAACTGTGAGTCCCGTTGTTCGGAACAACCTCCCATCTGACATGTGCTCTTTCCCGCGCGACCTGTCTGGCTCTTTCTATGAACTTCTTAAGACCTTCCTTTTTGACCGGGCCTGGGTCGGGAGCGCCGTTGAACAATGATCTTAAAAAGCGCTATATAAATTGCATTGAATGCTTAATATTGTGTACAGTTGAAATGAGCTGTAAAAATGATTAAATCTCTATTTAAACAGCTGATCAAGTGTTCATGGTCATCATCATCTGCTGCGTTGTGGGTGGCTCATTTCTATTTCTAATAGGAATGCTGTTGGGCTTCAGACTTGGAAAGCTACTGCGAAAACGTCAATCAAAGCAAACAGGTGAGATACTTACGCTTTCGTGAATTGCTCAGCCAACCTTCTTGATCTATAGGGTTGAGTCTCTTTAAGAAATTACGACCATTGGCAAGTTAGTGATGCGACCACGAGTTGCTGCAACCAAGAAGTATTATTTGTGTGAGAATGGAAGTTTTGTGTTGTTCACTTTCTGCTGGTTAAGGAACTTTAAAATAAGTATCTCCTATTGTGAAAATGTGAGACAGGTATAATTATTATAGAGTTCAACTTAAGGCATTTTCATACAACATACAACGAAACCTATTTTCAAACCAAGCAATTATCATTGAACAGTACACTATCCTAAATCGCGTAGGCATTGGTAGAACTGTCCTAGATATTTGGCTAAAACATAATTTATTGCTCTCGTCGAAACATATGATGTTTTGCTTAAACGACAGCAGCTGGTATTTCCCTGCCCCTTTTGTCTTGTGATTTTAGTAGCTTTTGTTAACACAACATTTAATAAATATACCTGAATTCTGTTGCAGAATCACCAGATAACACACAACATCGGGACTCAGGCCACGATCAGATAGCGCTTATTGCTAGAAAAGGTAACTGACATAGACTATAATCGCATATTTTCATGTAGGGCCTACTAAGTAATGTGCAGCCTACAACAATCAAAACAATTCAATTGATGAGTTTAGGAAATAGAGCCATGCTTACAATTCTTTTTTGGCATTTTAACAGTTAAGCTTCAATATTACATGGGAGTGTCCCTTTATTTATGTTTTTTACATGTATTACTTTGCATAAATTTGCAGACATAGAACAATTGCGGATGGACAATGAACGTCTGGCGACAAAAGTAAACGAACTTGAGCAACTAAAGTACAATGCGGGTAAGTAATTTTGTGTATGCTCTGGCTTTTCTGAGAACTGGTTTATCTAGTTTCTTTTATGCCACTCAAATCTCGTAAATAAGTTGGTGCCCTGTGCTGATTAAAGCAGCATTCTAATAATTTGGGATTTGCACTTATAATTACGACGGCAAATTGTTACATGTTACGTGGACCACGATATTCTTCTTAGGCGCCTCTCTGTCCCATTTGGCCTTTCTGGTAACTTCCTTCATTGGCTAGGATCCTTCTTGCATGATAGTTCCCACTCAGTTGTTTACGGGCCTACCGGATCTCCTTGGGTACCTGCCCATTTTGGTTTGCCCCAGGGATCTATATTGGGTCCTCTTCTTTATATCATTTACACGGCCGACCTAGACCTCCTTTTCGCAGCTAACTCTGCCCTAAGCCAGTCTTATGCTGATGATGTCCTGGCGTACATGCACTGCCTATCTATCATCTGATGCTGATCCCACAGTCCGAGCCATGAGCCTAGCGCTGGATATTCTTGGGGCATGGATGTCGTAGCACCGCCTGCATCTCAACCCATCCAAGACCCAATTCATCTGGGTAGGCACGCGTCAACAGCTCGCAAAACTCAATTTGACCGTCTCAACCTATTTTGCTACTTTTAATGGCCTCAATAATAATTTGAGTTTATGCTTCGACTTATCGTAAAACTAGTACGCATACTTTTGCAGATGTTAGGCCTGCTTCCGAAAAGGTTGGATGCAGGTTAGCTCACACGATCAAAATAAAAGCCACTAAGTCTCCAATTACTGGAATGGCTATCTTGGATAACGACCTGTTTGTTGTGAGCCAGAGCTGCCCAGTCATTGAAGTCTACGACTCAAAGACATTCGTTTTCGAACGACTCATTGAGCAAAAGCTATTCACTAATCCTGTAGACATTGCAGCCTCGAAAGAAGACAAGAATTTATATATTTTCAACCGAATGGATGCAGATTTGTCGAAGAGTGAAAGTGTAAAAGTATCGGAGAGTACAATTGTAAAAGTTTCCTCTACTGGAGGAGCAGGCAAGGGGTGGGTAATTGAAAATGATTATGGCCGCCTATCTACGTACGAATCCAACATCGTCGTATGTTTCTCTAAAAAACTAACCATTGTCGAATATTCATCTGACAGTAACAAGGTAAATACAGTACGACTTTCGCCAAGCAACGGTTTCCATAACTTATGGCATGCCCTGAAATTAACTGGAACTCATTTTGCGGTGAGTCATGGCGAAGTAGAAGATGTACAAAAAGTTTGTGTGGTAGACATCAATGGAAACGTCTTGAGGGTTTTTGAAAAGTTGCCATATTTGCTCTTCAATAAGGCCTATCTTCCAATATGTCTAATTGAATACCGTGATGGATATGTGTTAGTTGCGGATGCTAAAAACAGTCGGGTCCTGCTTCTAGGTTCAAACCTAAATTACGAAGGAGAACTAATAAAAACGGATTCAAAGCTGATCCCGGCCAGGTTATGCGTCGATGAAACAAGGGATCGAGTTTTTGTTGGTGTAAATTCGGAATATTCTAAACCAGAAAGCTGGAAGGAAGGGTGCATTCTGATTTATAACATTTTAAAGTAATATAATAATATAATAAATGTTTAGCGAGTCACTGCTATAATAAAGGACACCGAATTGACATTGAGATCAGTCCTAATAAGACATTCCTGAAAGTCTGGCGTTAATGTAATTTAATGTAATTCACGTGTATTTGATTTTTTAGTATTTTGTTGGTATGTGATAACCTATTGTATCATTTTAAAGAGAAAATTCCTGCAAAAATTGATTCCGCGAATCATTATTCCTCTCTCACGAACATGATGTTTTCAGTATGTAGGCCTACAAGATGTGTGAGAAGTATTGCGCCTCTATGGCGACACTAGTGTCTTTTCAATTTACGTTATTTATTTCCCTATCTGCTGTTATATAAATCTATCTATCATATTTTATCTATCATATAACAAAAGTTATATATTTATATATAGTACATATATATATAATTAGTTAGGCATATATATGCATAGACAAAAATTAGACATTATTAGTTCGGCTGCCGCTTTCGGAATAGATATTGCATCTATATATCGTTCTGCCTGCTTTATCATTTTGAACCTTACAATGTCTCTCGTCTAAGACGGGAGCTGCCTGAAAATCTTCTCGGCCTCCTTCGCGTTTCTTGCAACGATATTCCGTACGTACTTATCTGAATTGGCAAATGTTTATAGAGCGCTTTCTTTGAATCTCTCAAAGGCGCTGATTGAGATTCATTACGTGATCTTGTGTTACTATATGCATGTTTTGTTAATAGCTCTTCATTAGGCCCAGGTTTTCAATAGCTTTTAATTTATGCTCGATACCGAACGTCAAATGTTGCAAGGAAACTTCTGTGATCACAGAAGCCTGCATCTGTCTTTAGATTGTAAACACCTGCAAACACCTTTAGCTCGGTTGATTTAATCATGATTTTAATTCTCATTGTAAATATGATGATATGGCAACAATGTCTTTTGCTTCGTAGCTGTGACTGTAGAATGTTAATAACTACACTTAGTACCATAACACGTGGCATAAGCTACTTTTATTGTAAAGCTTAAATGCTTAATTGTCATATTATGTTTCATTTGGTTAATAATTTTTTATCTGAATAAATGTTCATCTCACGAATTGCTCAGTTGCTTGAAACGAACAAGCTCGTATATATATATATCTGAATATTTGCTCACAACACAAATATACGCAAATAACACTATATACGGTGATACACCGGTACTAATAATTTTATTTAATACACATGTAGTGATATACAGCATATAATCTTATAGTGATATAGATTAGAGAGAGCGGGACATTCAGATATGGGCCACAAACGGAATTTTAGAGACAGAGAGGAAAGAAGGCATTGTTAAGATTACAATTATTTGAAGGGTGCGTGTGGCATGGTGGCTGATTGGTTAGATCCGTCGACCCGTAACTCTGAGTGTGCGGGTTCGACCCTCGTCCGAGTACTCACTGTATATTGTGTAAGAACCTTGAGCAAGTCCATCGCGCACAATTGCTCTGCATTACAGCTGCAACTGTCTTTGAGGCGTGTGTGTACTTTTGAGGCGTGTGTGTACTTTTGAGGCGTGTGTGTACTTTTGAGGCGTGTGTGTACTTTTGAGGCGTGTGTGTACTTTTGAGGCGTGTGTGTACTTTTGAGGCGTGTGTGTACTTTTGAGGCGTGTGTGTACTTTTGAGGCGTGTGTGTACTTTTGAGGCGTGTGTGTACTTTTGAGGCGTGTGTGTACTTTTGAGGCGTGTGTGTACTTTTGAGGCGTGTGTGTATTTTTGAGCTGATTGTAACAAGGGCAATACAAAATTTCAGTTGTATTTTATTGCACGATAAAGTGGAGGTGAAGTGGGAGTGGTACGATAGGATAGAATTAGAAAGGACAAGATGGAATAAGAGAGATGTTAATTGAACAGGATAGATTTGCTAAAATATAATGGGATAAGATGTAATAGCTGTAGGTGTTCCAGTCAGATGACTCCTGTTAGGCACCACATCAATGGCGATATGACTATATACAGTAGGCCTACATATAGGCCTACATACAGACATACCTAGTATGTACATTTTCCCGATAATATTTCATATCCTGTATCATCTCATGACCAACAAAAGCAATGATTTTCGCCTCTACACAATCCACAAGAAGAAAACTGAAATTGTTCACGATATTTGTCACTCCGGTATTGCTGTATGGCTCTGAACTCGAATGAATAACAAGAGGTTACCAGCAAGGGTATTATATTGCCACGTGGAGGGAACACGGAGTCGAGGAAGACAGGCAGCGACATGGATGGGTAATGCGAGACAAGATTTTCAAGAACAGTCCTGGATACCATCAGAGATATACAGAAGTGGTGTCATTATATAAAAACCTTATCATCGTCACACTCCTGTCGGAAGATATATATTTATAGAGAGAGAGAGATAGAGAGAGAGAGAGAGAGAGAGAGAGAGAGAGAGAGAGAGATAGATAGATAGATAGATAGATAGATAGATAGATAGATAGATAGATAGATAGATAGATAGATAGATAGATAGATAGATAGATAGATAAAGAATACGAAATGTTGCATAAGTAGCCTACTTCAGCAATTTGCATTAAGCCTATATCTTAGACCTATCCAATACGGAACTGGTAGTGAAGTCAGCGGATGCAGAGACATTGGTTGACGAGTTGACTTGTTTCAACTGTTCCACTTCTGTTATATCCCAAGATATTCAGCGGTTCCACTTTTCTGCAGGAGACATTGGACACAGGAATATAGCATTCAGTTCTACGATCCATACAAGGACAGATACATGTAACAGGAACGTTCTCTTTTGGCATCACGTTACAGATGCTGGAAGATATGAATGTCAAGATGATGTCTGACATGGAGTCAACGCTTCTGCTCGATATATTGTTCTAGGATAGTGAAGCAGCTGCCACGTAGACACTGATTGTTATCGTAAACTCGTAATTTCTGAAGTGTTACTTGAAAGCTGAGTGCTGGACGGTAACTTGTCGAAACTCGTTTTGCCTGGACTTTCCACTTGAAGTAAACATCTAAGACTATAGATATTAGATACATGTAACATGCAAGGTGGCTTACAGAAGACCAGTTTTATAGTCTAATGCAAGCAATTTCTTTTATGACTAACAATACTGCTCTGGATAGCAATTACGACGCATTAATTGTACACTGCTAAGCGACAACTTATTAGCTTTTTCAAGGTTCGTTTTTATGTATACTAACAAGATCGCTGAGACTTATCTACTCAATTGGGGTCATTGTATCTTGTGCCGATGTGTACGTTTTCAAAAGGTTAGTGACTGGTTAGAATGCTTAGCTAGCAAGTTAGCGTGTGCTGTGTAGAAACTTTGAGGTTATCCTTAATCCACAATAGTAAGTGAGTGAGTAAGTAAGTAAGTAAGTAAGTAAGTATATTCTTCATTGAACCAACTGCATAACCGCACTCTGGTGTACAATACATTTAAAAGTACAGGATTCTAATTAAAAAGTATTATCGATCTAGATTATTTACCTATGGAATAACACGGTCATGTGGTCGTGGGAATTATGAGATCGTCTTTTATATAGCAATGCATTTAAAAGTACAGCATTCTAATTAAGAAAGAGTTTTCACTCTATATTATCTGCCTGAGGAATAACACGGTCATGCGAATTAGAATATCGTTTTTTAAATAGCAATACATTCAAATGGTAAGCATTCTCATTAAAAAAGATTTTCGTGCTAGATTTTCTGCCTATGTGATTTCACGGTCATGTGGCGTGGTCGTGGAGAGTGGGAGGTCGTCTTCATTGGATAATTGGAATAGCATCGGATGCTTGCCACCATCGTGCACTGTTGAATCTTGGGGGAAGGTCTTTAACAAATACATATAACTGCATAATATGTATGTGCGCAATTATGCATTGAAAGCTCTTTGATAGTTGTTCATATTTATTTATTTATTCTGAAATTTGATACCGCTCTTCTTCCAACATCTTTATGCTCAGAAGTGAATACACACACCTCGACGGTGCAACTGCAGTTGTACTGCAGAGCAAATGCGCGCGAAGGACTTGCTCAAGGCCCCTACACAGTGATTCCCCGGACGAGGGTCGAACCCGCTCGCTCAGCGCACACTGAACGGTAAGGGGTGACCGGTCAAACCGATCGGCCACCGTGCCACAATTGTTATTAAGTTACGAACATTTTTCAAGTAGGCAAATTTCCACCATTGATCTTTTCTGATCTTACTCACCAACTTGGTGTGCTTTCTCGATATGCGCACATTTGGACAAAGGACGATTAGTCATGCGGACTGTTCGTCAAGAGGAGGGCTGATCAATATAGTCCGTTATGGAGCAATCAATGAGGTTGTTCAAGAAATATTTTTACAAGCAGGTGAGATTTTATAAAGTATATGATCATAGTAGGCCTATATACAGAAATCAATGAGGTCATAAAGTTTATAGTTTAAAATGCAATTAATGAACTTATGAAGTTTATCATATCACTCCATAATTTGTTTGTTTTATTTACTTCTGTTCGCCAATACGGCTTCTACTACCGACGCTAACGAGGCATAGCCAGATTTGACATGGAGAATAGTTAGCGAGTTATGCTCTTATTTTTATTAACGTGCCCCAGGAGCGGATCGCAAATATTTGTCCCTGGCACGGTGCCGCATTTTCGTCAAAAGGACTGTTGATCAGAGGTCCTTTCGTCAAGAAGTCGAAGAGGTCAATCCGTTATAGTTCAAGTAATATTTGTATAAACAGCTGGCGTTAGATCTCTAATCACGTATATCATATCATTCCATAATATTTGTTTTGTGTGTGTATGGGCTGCGCTCTGCGAAGTCTTGATGGCCGTACATAAAATTATAAAGATGACTGGTCATGTAATGTCGTGATTGGTCGGTCGGTTCGTCTGTATAGGAATAATTAATAGTTCTAGTCGTCAATTTCTGAGGGTTATTGTATGTGCCAGTGCAGATGTTTGTACCGATTATAGGACATTGACATATGGCTTTAGGGAGCAATCTGAATAGAAGTTCGATTGGTGACAAATTCTTGTGGAATAGAAGTTCGATTGATGAGGACAATCTGATCGATGAAAGAATTGTTGTTTAAGTAGAAGCCGGATTGATGAAATATCTTATTTAAATTGTATTAAATGAATTAAAATCAATTCAAATATTCTCTAATCATTCGAGCTTCTACTAAAGCAAGATTGTTTTACTTTACTCAGCGATTGTATGGCGAAGATAATACATGCAAAATGGAATTTGCAATATTGAAAGTATGATACATATGGAAAATACAAGTTGCATTGATGAAACTATTTAAAGTTTGAGTAAAGTGTTGATTGATAACCACGGAGCAAGTATATGTATACAAGGTGGATTGATGGAAAAAGTAAGTGAAAATAGAAGCTCGATTTATAAAAAATCATATTATGAGTTGAAGCTGTATTGATAAGGCTAGCAGTGCTTATTATTATTTTCATCAATACAGGCGATGATTCTGTCACTTTCATATAAGCAAGACTCAATTCTTCAATCCAGCGTCGATTTCATCATGAAACTTTCATCAATCCAGTTTCTACTTAAGAAAGGAATGTCTTTCATTAATCCAACGCGCACAATCTGTTATCGAATACCATAATTATGTGATTAAAACAACCTTTTGGTCGTGAACCATTCGTCGGAATATAGAATGATGTTCGATCATTCTATTATCGGACCATCGGACCTTACCTTCGAACTGTCGACCGGACACCCATAAAGACACATGGGACACAGGGCCGTAGAGACACAGATAAACACACGCACATTTAGACAGCATATAATTCAAACGATCGAACTAGGCGGTGTACAAATGGGCAATGGAAGCAATAATAGGTTGGTACCTAGTGCATGTATGGTGGGACGACAGTAGGCGTAGAGTATGTGAGCGCAGAAGAACTATGCAGGAGCAGGATATACAGATCTAGTCTATTAATAACAGCTAGATCTATGATTAACAACGGAACAACCATCCTGATGTGAATCGTGCTGGAAACTTGTTTGGTAGCACAGCTGTTTCTGCTCGTTTTATTAAGATATTTCTTTCCAGAGGGATTCTTCGCACTGGGAGCGCCTCTGATTAGGTTGTCCGTAAATAGAATAGAATGGAATGACCGGTGTTGTCAGAATCGTCAAAACTGCATGTAGGTTTGTGTAAATCAGTTACAAAGCACTTAAGCCTACCAGTCACTAGCTAGAATATTTGCTGACAAAAATTGTTCTTCAATATATTCAGAGAATAGCGAGTGAATGCCAACCATGGAATCTGCAACACGAGGCACAACCTTCCTAAAAGCATTGTTCGTTCTCATTTTCTGTCACGTTGGTAGGTTATTTTTGCTGAATTGAAGCACAACGTTCGGCTAGATTACTGCCTTGCAAATAGAAAATGTTAGAAAGTTTACGATTTCTTGAAAACTATTGACAAATGATAACTTTTAAAGTTTTCACGTCTCATCATCTGATGAGAAAGATATATGTGCTTTCACATACCGATATTAATTAACGAATTATTACGTTTCTCGTACGGCATTATCATTCTAGTCTGTCTTTCGTGATAACCCTACACTGTGGAATACCTCAAAATAGCATGCAGTTTTCAAAAGGCGTCGGAAAACGCCTGTTATCGACATCGTCACGACGATAAAATGTTAAACCTTTGGGCATTGCTGGATAACTTATGCATTTTCTTAAATTAGAGACATGAATATCGTGTAGGCAGGCACATACGGCGCCTAAATACGTTCACTTAACACTTCTATCAAAAACTACACATACTCCTATATATTTTTACTTTCGCCCGTAGTTAAATCAACTCTGATCGTGAAGCCTGTGGATGCAGTTGCTGTTGTTGGTGGCACAACCTTCTTCAATTGTTCCACATCTCTTGCTTTGGCTGAAATCCATTGGTTCCATTACGCAGTAGGAAACAACACCGAAATGAGTATTGTGTACGGCTTTGGTCAGTTCTATTCGTCCTATCATGGCCGATCCCAGATGGAAATGGACAATGCTGCTGGAGCTTACAATCTTGTCATCTCTTCTGTTACGATCGGTGATGCTGGAAGATATGAGTGTCACGAAAACATTGGAGGAGGCGACACAGTCTCGGCGCAACTGACTGTTTTAGGTAAACATAATATAGTATTATTTCTAAGCTTTCTTAATTATGACCGTATATTTATTTGGTAATACATATTAACGCATTGACCGCCACCAACGAGTTAATTCGTAGCTAAAGTATTCTATAAGAATAATTAAACTTCCCACAACTAAAGAAAAAGTAACTGATATAAATCTGATTGAAATAGCAAGGATCTTAGCGACATCTAAGCTAAGATGTCGCTAAAGGGTGTTTCCCGAGAAACACCCTTTAGCGGTATTCAACATGACATGAATGCATTTTTTTAAGTTCAACTATTTATTATGTCCTTTCTTGTATATCAATTTGATTATAATAAGAATAATTTCAATAGTAAAGATAACAGAGATTATGATTACTATAAGTAATTTTATTTTCATTTTATGGTTATAGTAATGCAAATAAGAGTTTGTTCAGACCTATTATCAATACCATCAGCATCGTCATCGTCATCATCATCGTCGTCGTCGCCGTCGCCGTTACCGTCACCGTCAACGTCATTATCGTCGTCGTCGTCATCATCATCATCATCATCGTCGTCGTCGTCATCATCATCATCATCATCGCCATCACCACCGCCATCATCATCATCATTATTGAACATTTTTATAATTAGATTTAATTAATATTTTTATCAAAGTAACGATTCTCGATATTCAATAATCATGATTAGTTGTCTCTTGATTGTTGATTTGGTTGGGGAAAAGCGATGCACTTCATAAGATGCAATCAAGCATAAAACGGGTGATTTTGTTTAATATCTTTATTTGGCTCATTTCAACTGCTTATTGGTTAGAACGCTGTCATTTATCAACATTCATTTTACCGAATAACTTGGGATGGAAAATGAATCAAATGTTCATCTTACATCAGTGAAATTCATGAGTTTCCATTTTATTTTGAAATTCCTCCGCCTATTCAAGCTCTGGCTTGTGCTGTGCTTTCAGGCGAAACTCCTCCAATCTGCGAATCTAGTATGAAACCAGACGGACTCATTGGGTCAAACATCTGCTGCTTTGAACCTGAAGAGTTGCACTTAACATGTATAGTTCAATATCATGGCAACCAAGCTCCAATAATGCAGTGGAAAGAAGTCGGATCAGTCAATTACATCACAGATGGAGTGAATGGAAATGTATCTAGTGATCACGCCATCTCATACCTGACCATGAAGGTCTCTTCTGATATGGATGGGTCGTCATACCAATGTCAGACGATAATATCAGGAACATCGCAATATGGATGCACGTCTGGCGTTGTCAAACTGACGGGTGGTAAGTATGCTCATTTACAGCCATTTGAATTGACCTAAACGCAGCTTCGTTGTTATTCCTAGCATGGCGCTCAGAATTAGAATTGTTCCGCTCAGTTTTTGTCGCTGTTGAAGCAAAACAGAGAGTCATAGAGCTATGCTGGTTTAGATGAATCAAAAAAATCGAATTGCAAAAAATGACCCACAAAGAGGAATATCAACTCACATCAAAGCTGAGATTATTAGAAAATATGACTTCGTGCATGTCTTTATATCAAACTAAGTTCACGACAACTTTAGATTAATAGGTGTTTGTAATTCTAGTAGAAATAAATTAATGGAGCTCACTGTTTCGTTTGGTTATAGGCCTAAGCTTTGTGTTTGCACGCAAGTGATATAGCTGAGCAAAACTTTCGTATATTACAGCATCCTCCATGAGCTGCTTCGTTGTTCCGTCCATGTAGTATTCTTTAGGTAAAATAGGATGGGTTAAAAATAGGATGGGTTAAAAATAGGATGGGTTAAAAATAGGATGAGTTGAAAATAGGATGGGTTAAAAATAGGATGGGTTAAAGGTCTGCACATTTGTTTTGGCCTTTCATTCTGTAATTGTGTAGTAATTCAGGTTATTAAATCGTGTTGTGGGTGTCTTTTAGTCATATATTGGCCCTTCATGTTGAAATTGAAAGTTAGTTTGACTGTTTAACACTTGAAATTAGACTGCTTCCTTGCGTAATATTCCAAGTGTAAATAATTTCATTGCAAATTAAGATGTCTTAAAATTCTACGTTTCTTCTTTTTAAACAGTTAAACGATCGACTTTCATCATACTTATTTTCTTGGGCTCTGTGTGCGGGATAGCAATCTCAGTAAGCATTGGCTGGATAATTGCACAGAAGATTCTACTACGTCGCCAAATGAAACAATCATCAACTGGCACAGGTATGATGTGATGGTCTTTGCATTTGATGCGCTGGGTCCGTCACTAAATGGATGCGAGTTGCGACTTCTACATATTAAGGAAAGGAACACCGCGTAACGATCACAAGGAAGCTGTTTGCACACGCATGCAGTTAAATTGGCACAAAGGTTTCTAATAAATATCGATTAAATGATAGAAGCCTGCCATACAAATCTGTGATTCATCGGCTTTTTGTCCGCTTCGTTTCAAAAAAGACAACGAGCGCCTTCCCTAAGTCGTGTTCCAATATTATTTACAAATTGTGGTAAGTTTTATTACGCTGAAGTCTCGCATCATAAAATGTTTAAGCACTAATAAAGCACTAATAGAGTACATCTGAAATATCAAACAACTGGATGGAAATATATTCGGTTTTAATGAGTTTAAATTGACTATCATAATAGCACAAAGACAATAGTATACGACACGACCAAAAACTAAACGCACTGTAAACAGGATAATAGGCTATAGTATACACGTAAGAATTTACACGGATTTCAGTGATTCTGAAGCACTTAATAGCTCTAATAGATACTTCATAGATACTTCACTCAATTGACTTTCTAGTAGGAAACTTAAATCTTGCCACGCTCGCTATTGAAAACGAGAGAGAATATTAATCGATGAATATATATTACTCTCCAGTGTTCTTTTGTTTATGCCTTAATTCCCTCAATGAATGTGAAAGCAACATTTTAAAAATTACACCCTACTCAAAATATGTTCACTATTTACGTGGCAAGTGTAAAACCTTTCTCCAACTGCTTTATGTAAATAACAGGTAGGTCATACTGCCTTACCAAACCAATCAAACCTCCATTTGAAAATAGTCCATAATTTGATTATAATCGTGCATCATTAAATATGATGTCAATGTCACTTTTAATGTTATTTCAAGAAAGTTGTCAGCGTACTACTATAATTTTCTTTTCGACTTCCAATTAGTTGATGACTATATAAAATTGTATTTCTGATTTTAATCAATTTCCAGAGAGTGCAATATTGACTACGATTTACTATTATTCGCTAATTACTAGAATGTTATGTTAAGATGCTACAAAATTGTATATTTTAGGGCAAACTGCAACTTATGCCACAGGACCAACAAACAATCAACTGTATCAGCCCCTCAGTATCGCAGAGCAAATCGAGCTTAATGATGTGCAAGGTGACTGACATTTCATAAGGGTTTCTAGTTTAGGCTATAGATATACGTGTACCTGGTTTTCTATAAATTGAACTTATTGCTTTTCTAATGTTTTCATTTTGGATCTTTCTGTACTAGTAGGCCTAATTTGTAGAAATGATTAGTGATAAATGAAATTATTAAAGCCAAAGTCTCAAGAAGGTTCTTTAAAACCAGAACTTTGCAGATAAGGAAGTCGTGGAAAATCTGATAACTGAGAATAAACGTCTGACTGATAAAGTGACTGAACTTGAGATACTCTTGCACAGCACAGGTTAGGCTCTTGTATTTCGTCAATAATCCTATGATTATTTCCCCCTCAAACACAATTATTATAAACTGTGTACATCTATATAAACAAATTGCAGTTGCAAACACTACTATAGGGCTGAGCAGACTACGTCCTGTTATCATGACAGAAGTCTGCCCCAAATGAAGCGAAAATGACATAAAACTCAGCCTGCACCAATATAAATGACCTTTGCAAGTAGGACTACATAATCATGCTTCCGTTACCACAAACTATTACATGAGTCTCAATATTTTAATCGTAACAGTTTTTACAATTAGTAGGCCAATAATCGTTTAGGGTAATAATGTGATATTTGTTCGGAATTCTGTAGAGAATACTCGCTACAGGAAAGCAGATCATTCCGTTAACGTAATCAAAACAAAGGCAGACGCGGAAGAGAACTTACAAGTCACCGGAATTGCCATCTTAGGAAGCAGTCTGTTTGTTGTTAGCAATAAATATCGAGACATTGAAGTCTACGACACGGAGACATTTGTTTTCGAGCGTTTTATTCAAACCAAGGAAATCACAAATCCTGTGGATATTGCATCTTCTAGAGAAATTCAGTGCTTGTTTATTATCAACCGACAAAATGAGCAGTCAGAAAGCGAAATCATAAAGGTGCCCATTCTCAATGGTCCAGATAAGTACTGGGTAAGTGAGAAAGATGATGGTCGTCTGTCAACCTATGAGTCCAACTTAATTGTATGTTTCTCAACTAAGCGAATTATAATCGAATACTCCCCCGACGGTGAAATTAAGACTACCGTGCGACTATCGCCAAGTGCAGGTTTTTATCAACTGTGGCATGCCATTAAAGTCACAGCAAATAGGTTTGTGGTCTGTCACAACAAAGAGGACAATCGTCAGAGATTATGTGTTGTGGACAAAACCGGCAACCTTCTAGTGACGTTTGAAGAATTTCCAGAATACATGTATAAGATCAACGTCCCAATATGTTTAGTGGCAGATCGTGATAGATCACTGTTCGTGGCAGATTCGAGCAACAAGAGAGTCTTACTTTTCAGTATGAATCTGGGCTTTGACGGAGTGCTTCTCGAGACCAATGACATTCCAGTCAGGTTGTGCCTGAATGAATCAAATGATAAGGTTTTTGTTGGAGTGAATCGTGGTAAGAAAGCACCAGAAACATATACGGATGGGCACATTCTCATCTACAACATAAAAAAGTATGCAATGTCAGAATAAGGACTTTCCCAGGAACCTGATGTGGACTCTTTAGAAACAGGAATAATCCACAGACGGGATCCTTCACAAGTAATAGGCCTATGGAAACTTGATTCTAATGAAATTAATCTTGATTTTGGACATTATATATTTGCTTTGCCTACTTCGTGATTTTCTGAAGATTAATAGTTAAGAGTATTTGTGTAACGTTATAACTTGGCCTTAATATCCGTGGACAACTCTTGAAATACCAAAAATAGGAATTGAATCGAATCTGAAAGGTTGATAGTCAGAGGCAAGCCACTCTGATAAGGAATCATAAAAAATTATGTGCAAGGCGACAAGCCTTAGCTTACGTTCCATGCATTTCCACAATTATATATTCTGAAGTCAAGGACACCAGACACTCGTCAAAGACTGCAATGAGATTCTTACACTTTTCTCGCCATCAATTTTTCGCCATCAATTTTTAGCCAGTGCACTTTTCGCCATTTTATCGATCCGGCTTCTTAGGCCTGATGATTTTCATCAATTCAGCTTATATTTAATAAGTTCTGTTTTGATCGACCCAGCATAGTTAGAAGCTGGACGGATTAAAATAATCATGTACATTTGAAGCTGAATCGATTATAATTGATGGCGAAAAATTGATGGCGAAAAATGTACCTAGAATCAAAGACTGACCTAGGCCTACGCTTGATATGAACTTATGTAGGCATGTAAAAGATTTTATAGAGCACATTTGTGAAATCTCCACAAGTGCTGTGAATATGGCGTTTTAATGATACTTGGAACACACCCTCTGACATGACGCAGCGGTGTGAATTGGATGCACTGAACTCTTATTTGCGCTTAAGAATTTTGAAGTTAAGATCATTATTCTTAATGTGATATGCATGAGTTATTATTATCTATGCAATGTTTTTAATCAAATTTTGATGGCAAACGTCAAAAATGCTGCAAATCTACTCCTGTGATCATATTTGGGATTGCACTGCTTTGAGATTGCAAACGAAATGACCTAAAGTGACGCTTTGTAAATACTGGATTACAAGAAGGTGATATATTGCCGTGGACTAAGCTGGTCTTTATGACCGTAGCCCGAGTTATGACTATGAGCAACTAAGGAGATCGACATTTCATTGTCAGTTGTACAAGGTTCAACGATCAGCCGACTTCGAGTTTTGCAAATGAACACTGGTCTTAAATTACTATTACTGAATCACAAACACAACTCTATTCCATTATTCCACGCTTCAGCACAGTGTCAGTTATGCTGCGAAATGTATATCCGAATCAGCCCGAGGTTATATCTCTTAAACATGACCTAACCACTTTCCGCAAAAGCGATAATGATATGGCCCACTACCATATACTCACAGTAGTTGCAGTGCCATATTTATAGATAGCTAGTTAAGTGTTGGAAATTCCTGAGTGCTTAGAGTGTTGGAAATTCCTGAGTAATTAGTGTGTTGGAAATTCCAGCGCAATTGGAATTTCCAACACCAAGGCGAATCGTCGGGAAAATCATTCTGGTCATACCGTTAAGGATGGTTGGTCCACTTTTCACATTCATAGCCATGATGTCTAGCCTTATAGAGGCATGCGTGTTTAAAATTCACAGGGCTCTGAACAATCACGTGCATACAAAGACAGCCTGTGCTCTGACATCTTGGGGTTATTATCGGGTGCACAATAGTATAGTATACCAATACAGTTAAAGCGCGCTGAAATGTCACTCGATAAGTCAGAGGTTCAAAACTTCTCCAGGACATAAATTCTGTCCTAGATTTCTGATCCTCTTGCGCCCTTAGATAACTCAGCTATAATGAGATCACTGTCGATTGGAAGATGAGACGGCGAGGAAGAGCCCTTGTGGATGAAGTGCCTCTCTGCGTTATCGGATGAGCTTTGATTTGGTGCCTTTCGGATGATGCCTGGTGCATTATACTCTGGCGCAATAGAAGTCTACTAAATTCGTTAGTCACCAGCACTTATGATTAGTACTGTTACATTTTAACTATACCAACACAATTGTATGCGACTATTCGGTCTACAGGTCATAACTACACTGTCAAGTAGTTTTTAATTCAATATGTGTTATTGATCCCTATACAGAAGAACATGCGATCTAATTGCAGAAATTGATAATTAACAGAAGTGAGCACAATAGGCTAGGGAAGAAAAATAGACCGTAAAGGGACCGACGGTACAGCTAGTCGGTCAACCCTTTTCACGGATTACAGTAACCAGCGGTTAATCAAGATTGATCAGTCATTCAGGAGAAATTGTTAACTGACGACAAGTCAATCTTTTACTAATATTGCGAACACTATTTACACGTAGCCCGTACGTGACGGCCTCTGCTCATGTCAGTTGGAAATTGGAATGTATATATTTATGTATATATATGTATATATATATGTATATATATGTATATATATGTATATATATGTATATATGTATATATGTATATATGTGTATATATATGTATATATATGTATATATGTATATATATGTATATATATGTATATATGTATATATATGTATATATATGTATATATATGTATATATATATATATATATGTATATATGTATATATATGTATATATATATGTATATATATGTATATATATGTATATATATATGTATATATGTATATATATGTATATATATGTATATATATATACATATATATGTATATATATGTATATATATACATATATATATGTATATATATATATGTATATATGTTTATATATATGTATATATGTATATATATATGTATATATATGTATATATATACATATATATGTATATATATGTATATATATGAGCAGGATACGAAGCATTTCGTTAAGCTGAAGCATTCTGTGTTTGGTTCAAAGGCTCTGCTGGGGTTGATCTAGTTTCGCTGTTTGTTCAAAGAATTATAGTCTCCAGAAGAAGTGGAAAGGTTTAACTGATTCATTAAAATCGGGTGTGTCAAAGAATAGTCACGCGAGTCAATTTCTGGCCAGGCGACAATGTATTCCTGACATGTGAAATCTTGTCTCAGAACAGCTCAATTAGAGAATTAAAGTTCAAATTTGTGATTTTGAGTTTATCGATTTTTATTCGATGTTCGTGACTGATGATGAAGAGGAAAGTTAACACTGTTAGGCCTAAATCCAAATACTTCTACTTGCATGCTAAAATGCGCGTTTATATATCTGTAGGATTTTTATGCACCTAGTCCCTCAAAAAACTATAACCTCGTATCATTCAGGCATTATCGGTTCCTTAACCCACAACGTCCTGGAAAAATATAACCACTGGTCCGCCAATAAAAATGTTTGACACCTCTGGTCTAAATACTCCAGTAAGTCGATAAGCGCAGCCACGCTCAAGCATCACGGCGCTGCGCTGCGCTGCGCTGCGTGCAAACGCTGATGGTTTATACAAAAGAAACGCATGGGTTTTAAGGATTCGTCAGAAAACTCAAGTAAGTCAATTATCGTATCCATTCAAAATAAGTTAAAGCATTTCTGGAAGTACTTATTCTTGTATATTGATGTTGTTGGTCGCAATTAGTTTATGACCTTTGGGCGACCTTCTCAGCTGCGCTCCTGACATATAGTGGACCAATTGTAAGCACCAATAGCAATGGCCGCCTTTGCCAACCGTTTCATTGCTGTCTGCGTTTGCAATTTACATGTGATGAAGGATTGTTTAAGAAGTGAAAGAACCACAGATATATATTCACCATACAAGTTTATAGATTACTTGGCTATGTTCAGTCAGATTTGGTTTAGTTAGGCTAGGTTTTGATGAGGTAAAAGCTTAGTTTGCTTAACACAATAGACACGGTTGGGCGGATTATATCGGATTGAGTAACACTGTGATGGTTTAACTAGGCTATGCAGTAAGATGAGATAACATTTTCTTTTATTAGACAAACCTGGGTGTGGTATGGTCATGCAGGGTCAGGTTAAATTAAGTTATTATAATTCGATATGAAACAATGATAAGATCAGATCAGTAGGCCTAGGTCCTATTGTATATGCTACTTGATAGGCCTATTTGTACAGGGCCTTTGGATTCTTGTGAATCAGAGTCTTAAGAGTCTGAGAGTATTATACGCGAAAGCTCTTATTTTATTGTACGTTCATTTTCTAAATCATCTACTCGTCTCGGTCTCGTTCCATTCACATGACTTTGTTTGATGACAAAATTTCCGAGAATATTATCTGAAATTCATAATGACACCTGATTCCGTTCAATCCAGGTTTTCTTCTGTTCTTTTGGTCGAAAGCGTCTCTTACAACCTCTGATATAGTTATTTAAGCGGACTTTGGTTTGTCTTGTGCGTTGAATAGGTCTTTCTTGGCACTGTATTATTTTGCTATGTCGATGCTTCTATACATCAACCAGATCATGGCGTATGGAGCTACAGAAACGTTATTCTCGTTTGGAGCAACTCTCATCTTTTCCCAGATAAGTAAGATCATCTATTTAAACATCAAAACAATTTGTTCAAGTATTTACAATCTTCATAAGTGAGGTTTACACCACAATAATATCATGCTGCTAATGCTTGACGCTGATTTTTATTTACGCATATATATTTTTGTGGCTTATAGTTGGAGTCTACTTTCGTTAGAGTTTAAGGAATGATTATGGATTTGAGTAATGAGTAATCACACTAAATGCGATATTTAGTCTTAGTTTTTAGACAGACAAATATAAAATGTCGTTGCATGAGCAATTTATTATTTATGAAATAAGTAATTAGAATGTTCTTGTTTCATATCTTAGCCATTGCGGAACTAATAGTGAAGCCAGTGGACACAACGACCTTGATTGACGAGTTGACTTATTTCAACTGTTCCACTTCTGTCGTATCCCAAGATATTCAGTGGTTCCACTTTCCTGCGGGGGACGCCGGAAACCGGATTATTGTCTATGGCCATGATCAGTTCTATGATCCATACAAGGACAGATTTATGATCGAAAAGAACAATGCAACAGGAACATTCAATCTTGTAATTGCATCTGTTCAAGTTCAAGATGCTGGTCGATATGAATGTCAGGATGAAGCAGAAGGTGGAGACAAGGCTTCTGCTCGGCTCACTGTTCTTGGTCAGTAAAATTGCTCAGAAAGAAACTGATCTTTATCGCAAATTCGCAATTTCTGAAGTGTTTCGCCTTGTCAAAATGGCTGTCCAGAATTTGTTAATTGGACATCTAAGGCCAATTCCCAGAGCTCTTTAGACTCTTTTATGAATTAGTTTATGAAAGTGCAGAATATCGTTTAATAATACTCACATTCAAATTGAAAATTACAATAATAGCATTTCTACTGAATAACTCAATTAATGTTATCAATGAAATATTTATTTATTTCTGTAATAGTTTCATCAACAGCCTCAACCTGCTCCAGCACGAAGTCGTATGTTGATGCCATCTTGGTCATATGTCTCCTCCTCATTCCAGTCATAATCGCGGCAAGTGTTGTTGGAGGAATCTACATACAGGCGCGTCTCAGGATATTCGATCGACTAGGTATCGTAATAAAAGACTTGTTTCTAGAGTATGATAAACAAATAAATTGGTGCGGCAACAATACTCTGGGTAGTCATTTCGGTTTCGATCACTGAATTATTTGTTTGTTGATACATGTAATCTCATTGATAAGTCAACAACCATAGTTTTTATTCATCAGGTCTAGCCTACATGTGTTCAATGGCCAATGATTGTGCTTAGAAACATTAATTCTTAAATGAGTGGTTTGATTTATCAAACATGAGTATGCGGCGTTTTCTTTACAGTAAAAAGAAAAGATATAGTACTGTCTCATGAAGAAACAGGACTAACAAGTGTGGAGCAGGATCGATCCAAGTCTTGCGGTCTGTACAAATGATTCCTTTCCTATAGAATTACTTATATGGCCAACACAATAACTAATGATGACTTTAACAGGTCTGGATCAATGAACAGAAGGACCAGCGGTTCTTTTCGCGATTCAAGACAGTCTCTTCTTCTCTCGTTCGCGGACTTCTATTATAAATGCAGCGCTGTACCTGCATATTCCGTTGCCTGCCCTGCAATCCGATATGTGGCTCTGAATCCCGTATTCAAAGCCCATGCGGACGTTGTTTACTCTAACTTGTCATTGTTCTCCTTAACCCTGGTTGGGTCGGGAGTGCATCTGAGTAGACAATCTTAAATGGGCGCTATATAATTGTCCATGCGATGAGAATGAATATTTCGTTGTTACCTGCACATAACATTTTGGTCATAGCGAGTTTCAGAAGTCTGGCAGAAAGTTCTTTAAAAACAAACTGGGACTCAGTCAAATTTAGTCTTGCTAGACATCTTGAAGGACCAGTGAACCTATATATTGGATGGATGGAAAGATGGATGAGTTGGTTTGTTGAATGACTCATTCACTCGATTAGTAAATGCCTCTATTAATAATAACGAGATCGTGGTTTCCTGCATGGAATGCAAGTCAGTTACGCTGTTGCTGTTAGTTAAAGGCGCCTTTTATAATTATTGGCATTTGACAAAGTGCTTGAATTTTGTCTCGTTAGATGGTGTAATTCTCTTGCAAATTGTCTCAGGCATATAGATTCTCATATTTCACTCGCAGTTTTTAATTTATTTTTACTCAGAGGTCAATTGGTTTCATTGAAATAATAAGGAACTTCATCATTTGTCATCAAATGTGTGTTGAAGTCTTTGTCCTTGAGACTGTTTATGTCAAGCAATAGCTATGGAAAATAATAGAATCCTCATAGAAATGAGTTGTTGTCTTTAGAAAATGGTGATGCAAATGGGTTTCCGCTCGATAATTCGAAGGTTCGATAGTCCGAAGATTTCATACCCCGACATTAATTTAACCAGAAGCTGCATTAATTGATGAAAATAATGTGTAAATTTTGGGGCTCAATTTTTATGAAAAGAATCATGCCTAAATGAAAGCTGGATGAATGAAAAGAATGGTGCAATCTAGCTTCTAACCAAACATAATTCTTTTCATCAACCTAGCTACCATTAAAACCGCAATCTTATCACCTATCGACCGGACATGATGCAATTTTCGGACTATCGAATCTTCGGACTATAGACACAGAACTATGCAAATGCAATTAATAATTGATGCACTCTTTTGGTGACAGATATCATCGATACATTAACTTTGCTGCAGAAGAACACGAAGAAAACAGATGAGCAAGTTCGACAATGTATGTAGTATTTGTAATCTTTATGGACTTTTCTTAACCTTGTCCAACCGATAAGAGAATAAACCATTTGTAGAGCAATGCGCGATGCAGCAGCGGAATAGATAAACAGTAACATGATATCGCATTAGAAGATGATGCTAGCCAGGTGATTTTCATCAGTCAATAACTCACATGTAAGCTTCTTGTAAAAAACAATATTTATTTAGACTAGTTGTCAACAACTAGGCGTAATCATGTTTAAAAAATTAGCTATGAGTTAGCATATTTTAGGATTGGTCTAGCACATTAACAATGTGAATAACACCTTATACAGCTCACTTCAATGATACACATGTCGTTATTAAGGTTGAATTAAAAAGTACCTTCAAGTCCAGATTCATGAACGACTGTAGACCTACTTACAGAAATTATTAAGATGCATAATAATGAAGCGATTTTACTGAGGTTGTTTACATGTTGCCTCTTTAAGTATGTTGTATGTTGTATTAGATGTAAAGTTAGATGTAAAGTAAGAACAGCTTCAACTACTGAATAATTTGGTAACTACTGAATAATTTGGTAATCAAATTTTGTTAAAGTCTACTTATTGAATTGACTTTGATAACAAATTGTGTAGATGAACAGCTGAAAAGGAAGATATTCGAGTTAGCAAAGAGCAACGACGAGAAAGAGATGAATATTGATCAGCTGGAAAAGAGAATCCGTCATTTGGTAGAAGAGCAACGCGAATTGGAAGGGCGGCTGTATCCGCCAGGTAACCTGATGTTCATAGTAACAAGTAAACAATGCAATTTAGCCTAGCGCTTGCCGTTTGGTCTGTGGTCTCACCTACAGAGATCTACATGTAGCAACTCAGAGTTCTGGGTTCAACTCTTAGGCGTTTTATATGTAGGGACGACGATAATTTTTTAAACACAGTTTTTGCTCATTGCGTCGATGTCTTTTTGATACTGGATTGATGCTTTTTATGACATTGGATTGATGTTTTTTATTACGCATACATCATCTATTTAAATAAAATGAGGGAAACGGTAGAAGAAGAAGATGATGATGAATAAGAAAAGTAGAACAACAATAATCATACGAAAACTTTACCACCTACCCTATCACAAAATTTGCAATAGACACATATTTTCTTCTCTCGCAAGACTCATACATGTAGCTCTTATAACACAAGAAGCATTTTGACCAACTGTTTTACTGTATACAAATTCGAATGCAGAGTTCTTGGTTCAACTTCTATAGGCGCTTTATGAGTAGGAACGACGAGAAAGTTTTTTATGCAGTTTCTGCCAATTGCATTGATTGGTGCACTTTATTATAATTTATATGGTACCTGTTTTATAAAAAGACAAAAAGAAGAAGACGAAAATAAATGCAAACAATAGTCATGCGAAAAACATTACCACCTCCATTGTCACTGAATTTATAATGTGTGTTCCTCTTACTCAATTTCTCTTACGCGCAGCTCTCATAACACAAGGACTATATAATTCAGAATATAATCTCAAGAATGCAATAAAAGAGTATGTTATGTGATGTTATGTTGTATTGGCCAAGTATTTCACTGCATAAAAATGCAAACTAGAACTGTAGGTCTATTTTTATTTGTGTTGCAGCAATTACCAGCTACAGTGATAAACCAAAGTTGGTATCCGTAATTGAAATCAAGGACTCTAAGGCGGATTCTAAAAAGGAGACGAGACCAATCTTTGGAATGACTATCTTACGCAACAAATTATTCATCGTCACCGAGAAAAGTTCAGAAATTGAAATTTATGATTCAGTTACCTTAAACCCCGAGGAAAAATGTGAAATCGCTGAGATGTCCAACCCATTGGACTTAGCGTCGTGCGCCACTAACAATTGTCTGTATTTTTCGGATGAAAGCTCCGACAAAGGCAAGTTCATCTTACGAGTCGATGTCAACCAATCCCTTTCAGTGCGATGGTCCATTCGAGGAGGTGATGGGCCTTTGTCGGTTACCAGAGACACTAATATCGTTGTGTGCGTGTTTAATGGAAACAAAATCAAGGAATATTCATCGGATGGACAATTGATCAGAACAATTAGACCATCGCTAACAGATAACATAAGCCATCCGTGGCATGCTATTAAAACCACGAGCACACATTTTATATTCATCCGTGGCATTGGCGATGATCCGCTGCACAGTATTTGTGCTGCAAATGCTGACGGGACGATCATGAAATCATTTGGAGGAAAGAAAGGATCGGATGTTAAAGAACAGCAGATGAATCGTCCTATTCACCTTCTTGAGGATAGTTCACGGAACATTTTGGTGGCCGATATGAAGAATAAAAGAGTGTTGCTGTTGAGTCCCACCTTAGAATATAAGAGGATACTTGTGTCGGCAGACACAAGTAAGTTGAAGTTTCCTATGAGACTTTGCCTCGATGAAGAGAGAGGAATATTATTTGTCGCTGACAATAACTACAATGAGAAGGCATGTCCTTATGACAGCGGTCGAATACTGGTGTTCAACTGCAAAACATAGAAATCTCTTGTTCCACACGATATAGGGCCTAGTTTGCAACTACTGCTTTTAGTTAGGGAAACGCATTTCTTAGGCCAATTATTTCTGCAAAGCTTCTGAAAGGCCTAATGTTTAAGACTCAGTGAACGCTGTGTTATAACTTCAGACTCATAGTCTGAAGTTATAACTTCAGACTCATAGTCTGAAGTTATAATGTAGACCAAAGCAAGTCATATTAATACCGAGATGGGTAATTCCAAGTGGGTAATTCCAGGTGGGCAATTCCAGTCGTTCAGAAATCCTAGTTGTCATTTTCGAAATCTTTTGATCATTACTAAAAACCATGTTGTGCAATTTCTGGAATTACCCACCTCGGCGGTTGTAAATGCGTGCTTGCCTGAATATTTATTAGGCGTCGTGAGAAGTAGACCAATACAGGGTATGTGTGCATTGTAAGTCAAGGCAAACACTGAGTCCTGCTGAAAAATTACAAGCGCTTTTTGCATGAAATCGTTTAGAAACGTTTAGTATAAGCACAGACAAAATAATTGTATGGCCAAAGGCGAGCTTTAGAAGTAATACTGTTCAACAGTCAATCATCGTAAACAGCATAGGGTCGATGATATGTATTACGGTCGCTAGATAAAAAGGTGGACATTGCACTCTTTGCATTCTGACAGTGTCAGTGCCAGTTCCAAGCCTGGAACTACCACATTAAGTTTAGGAACACTCAGACGGGCAACGGTTGTTAGCGGTTTTATTTATTTTTTATTTTCGAAAGAGTTCCGTGGTAAATCCTAAACACGGCCGTCGGATTTAATTAACACAGAATACAGTCAGGTATATGTATCTGGCGATTTGCCAAGAAAACAAACGCTACAGCAGTAGGTTAATGGCAGAGAATATGGGCTGTCAAGCAATCCAGGTCAATTGAGATTTGTTTCTCTGGTTCACCATGTAGAACCCGTACACGTATTAATATTGGTTGGTCCAAAGTCCTAACCATATGATCATGTGATAGAGTAATGTTACCACGGACTGCGGTTTTTTGGAAGCAGGGCGAGTGCATTGGCGTAAGCAGGGCCTAGGACAGGGGGGCCACCGGGGCCATTTGGCCCCAGGCCTCACTTGATAAAGGGCCTCGGAATTACGGAGTTATTTATTGAAATGCTGAATTACGGAATTAAGATGTTATGCATTGAAATGTAGCGCTACACAAATTCCAATTAATTATTTCGTGATGAAATCGTTGACGTTAAATAATTTCAAACTGTAAACAAATTTTTCTTAAATGTGATATCAACACTCGACAGTCTAAACTCTATCGTTTACTCATAACTTCGTAAGTCGTAAGTCAACACTCAAACAGTCAACCTCAATAATGTTTTAAGATTAATAAACTTTCTTATAATCCGATTCGTTATGGATTATGGATAATGTAGCCTACACTGAGTACACTCTATAATAATATAATCTAAATCCTGGCTACAGCCTATGCAACTGCTCTAAGAGACTAACAAAGTAAGTAATTCTTACTTTCTTAGTCTCTTAGAGCAGTTGTCTAGGCTGTAGCCAGTATTTGGAGTTTGGGGGCAGTTTAGAAAATTATCGAATGGGGTGGTGGACAAATTTGAGCGAAAGTAGGTCGAAGAGTGCATGATTAGGGAGTTTGTTTTTAACTTATTAAACTTATTTAAAATATTTTTAACAATATCAGTCAATTTGACAATATGGCGAAATTGACCAAATGGTCAATTTTATTGAAAAAAAAGCAAATATCCCCCTAAAGTTTAGTCTATTATTCAATTTATTCTATTATATAATAAATAAATATTATTTTAATTAATTTAATTAATTTAATCGCTTACAGAAAGATGAAGAGATCATTCGAAAGTGGACATGAGAAAAGAAAGAAATTGGCTCGACAAAAGGAAGCTGCTTCAGCAAGCCAAAAAATTTCAAATTTTTTTGCACATCCTGATATTAATAGTAATAGGCTCAGCCCAGACTCAAGATCTTCGAGAAATAAATTCATCACAATCAGAAAGTACCGTCCAAGAGACTTTGACGACTGACACGCCGACTGTAACAAACGTGACAGAGAACGGAGTTTTGAACCAAGAAAATGTAATTGTACAGCCTTTAACAATTGACAATGAATCATATCATTCAAATAATTTTCTTTCAAATCCTTCAAATATTATGAGAGATGTTGACATTGGAGCAGGATCTTATAGCGATCCACAATTTCGACGTAGATTCTTGAATGAGTCTTACCAGTTTCCAACTGACGTGCCAAATGATCAGAAAAATTGCAGATTTCCATATCGTCTCCTGCAAAAAATCTTTTAAATGGTGAAACGTGCAAACGAGATTGGATATACTGGAGTAACCCAATTAAAGCAATTTTCTGTGCATCATGTTGGCTTTCAAGAAACTCAAGCAATCACTTCATAAACGGTTGGGGCATAAAAATTCGATGGCGAAAGTTAAAAGATAAAGTAATTGATCATGAAAATTCTGTACCGCACAAGAAAAATTATTTGAGTTGGAAAAATGCTGTATTTGCAGCAAAAAACGAAAAGTCTATTGATTGTCATTTGATGAAAGAACTTGAAACTGAAGCTGAGAAATGGCGTAAAATTTTGAAACGAATTTTGGATGTAATTTTATTCATGGCGGAGAGAGGACTGGCATTTTTCCGAAGCAGTCACAAAATTGGAGATACTGACAATGGAATTTTTTTAGGAATAGTGAAACTTTTGAGCAAATATGACCCAGTTTTGAACGAACATCTTTCAAAGGTATGAGACACTCAAGAAAAAGGTGTTCGTATGCAGACACATTATTTATCAAGCGACATTGTCAACGAATTTATAGACATTTGTGGTAAAATGGTCAAAGAAAACATTGTTCAAGAAGTTGAGCGATCAAAATATTTTTGAATCGTTGCCGATGGTACTCCCGATATATCTCAGGAATAGAGTTCACTGATCGTTCGATACATCAAGACGCAGGAAGATTCGATTGAAGTCAAAGAGAGATTTTTGAAGTTTTTGGATTTCAATGACAAACATGCAGAGCCAATCGCAGCTAAAATTTTGGAAACAATTCATTAAGAGAAACTTGACTTTCAAAACTGTTCAGGAGGATCCTTCGACAACGCTGCAACGATGTCCGGGAAGAATAATGGCGTACAAGTTCATCTGAAAAACGTCAACTAGAATTTTATTTTTATTCCTTGTGGAAATCACACATTGAATCTCGTAGGAAATGATGCTGCGGAGTCCTGTTTCGAATCAACTAATTATTTTGGAAGGTTTCAAAAAGTCTTCAACTTTTTCAGCGGAAGTCCATCTCGCTGGCAGATTCTTAAACTGAATATGAGCGAATCATTGCATTCTGTGTCAACTACTCGATGGACAGCGAGATTTAAATCGGCTAAACCAATCGTAAAAAATCTGGACAAAATAATCAAATCTTTGGAAGATGTAGCAGAAAAATTGAATCTGCCTCCACAGCTAATCGCCGAATGCAACGGACTTAAGAAATATCTATCAACATTTTAAACTGTTTTGATGAACAACATTTGGATTCATATCTTGACAAAGATTGATCCCATGAATTCTATTGTAGAAGCTCATGGAGCAACACTTGACGTTGAAATGGATAACTTGAATTCTCTGCGGAACTCAATTGAGAGCATGAAGTTTGATGAAATTACTGAAAAGAGTAAAGAAGCGGCTTTGAAGTTTAAATTATCAGAAACCTTCACCATCAATCGCAAATGCACGACACAAGAGAAAGCTGAAGACTTTTATAGAAAAGTTTTCAATAAGATTCTTTCAACACTCACTAAAAGTCTTTCAACAAGATTCTCAGCTATTGCAAGCATCGTGGAGAATTTTGAATTTTTATGGCAATTCAATTCTATGAGTGACGATCAGTTGAAAGAGGCAGCTACACGATATACTGTTAGCCGTTCAAAAGATATATCACCTGAGCTCGTCGAAGAAATGATTTTTCTCAAAGAAATACACAAAATTAATTTCAAGCTTCCTCTTTCACCAAAAAATCTACTACGAGAAATAGTGACTCAAAATCTGGTCGATCTGTTTCCAAATGTGTTTATTTCCTTGAGAATTTTCATGACGTTACCTATATCTGCTGCAGATGCCGAGAGATCATTCAGTAATCAAAAAAGAACTAAGACCTACCTCCGTTCCACGATGGGTCAGCAGCGTCTGAATGGATTGGCTATGTTAAGCATTAATTCTGATATCGCTAGAACTTTAAATTATCAAAGCGTTATTAAAAAATTTGTCGCTTTGAAGATACGAAGGATGATTTGAAACTTTCCATTAAGCTTTTGAAAGATATTTTCTTAACTAAATCCGGTTTATTAAATTTAAAAATAAAATACAAATATATCACAAAATTTATTAGTTTTAATTGAAAAAAACCTTGAAAATTAGTTGTGGCCCTGGGCCTCAAAATCCTGTCCTAGGCCCTGGGCGTAAGAATAAGTAAGTATAACTGCCCGTCTTACTATTCCTCTATATTCACTGGAATGAGGGGTAAACTTGCGTTTGTAGTTGAAAAAAGCGTGCATTCACGTTTTAGCCAACAGCTATTAATAACGCAGTAACGTTCTCTGAAACAACGAACTGAATATTTCATCCACGCTGAGCAACTTCAGAAGGATAAGCCGATGGACAATTTTTTAGAGATGGAAGGTCAAAGTTGTTCGTGAAGCCTTCTTGCCGAGATTGACGAGTATAATTGTGGTGACTCAGTAGTAGGCCTTAGGTTGCTGGTCTGTAATTAAATTGCTAGAAGATAAATGTCCTTTATATAATAGCACATGGTGGTTGCAAATGGCTATAGCTCATGAATATTAAGCAGACAGGCGCTATCGTGTGACCTACATATGATGTCTGATAAAATTGACGCCGTGTAAAGGAGTGGATTGTCTTTATCTATTCATCTTACATACACAAGTAAGCCGAGGATTGGTCAGCCAAGCGATGAAGCGTATAAATAAAATTCACTTGATTTATTGTAGGTAACATTGACATCAGTCACATTTAGAGCATGTACTTGGACGCCTTTCGTTGCCGTTGTACCTGTTACGTCGTATAACCATGTAAGCCTACATGGCTGCCAACGTCGTGTTAAGGGCGGACATCTTTTTGCCTCTAGAATACTACAGGTCGATGTCCACAATTTGCGAAACCGAGAAAACCGAAGAGCTTACTCTTGCCAGTGGCGTAGCGATGGGGGGAGGGGGTGCGAACCGCCCCAGGCGGCACTTGTCCTAGGAGCGGTATTTTCGGTAAAAAAATAAAAAATATTAATGTATAAGTTGCATTCTTCAAGATTATTGTTGCTCTTGACTAATCCTGGCACAATGCTTTTTAGTGTTTTCTCGACTTAAAACTAACATAATATATACGATATACCGAAGTACCATCAAAACGATCGAATGGCGCCTAGCGTTTATAGACATCAGAGCAGTCCTCAGATAATTTGACAGTCATTAATATAAGAGCGCCCCACCCCGTTGCATAAACAATAAGATGTGAGAAAATATGGGGTCAGGCACAAACTGCACGGGCACATATGAATGCTTTTGTCAAAATATGTAGACGATTCTGGCATAAAAAAATTAATTGGGAAAGAGCGGAAAATTCAATGAGGTGTTAAGAGATTGAATATCGTTGTTGGAATTGGAATTAGCCCAAACTAGTTTTTAATAACTAATTCATGAATATCTTTTGTATCATCATAAAATTTTATTCCTGAAAACATTATCATAAAATTTGGCGCCCTTGACGGCTTCCTGTGTCGCTCATGCCAGGAGCTGGCCCTAATAGACATGGCGCAAAAGTGAGTTTAGACGTTAGTAATATTATTACTAAATTATATTAAATAGCATCCTCTTGCGATTAGTATAGTACAAACTTGCAGCAGACAAGATCATCTGCGCTGTTTCAGTATATTTTTTATTTTCATCTAAACCTGATTTAAACTCACCAGCTAAATAGCCTATGTTTACACTAACCTTAGTTATAAATTGAAAAATATTCATTTTTTCGCAACTTCTTCCTTTGTACGTTTGTTAGATTAAATTTTCTGCGTTTAGTAGTGCAAGTATCTAGGAAGCAGGACTGCCCACACGTACAATGCCAAGCATTCTTAGATGCCAATTGCTTACATCCTACCTATAGCCATGTTGTTTAATATTTTAGTTTAGTGGAAATGAAAGTATGAAACCATACTCTGCCCGTAATCTGTGTGATAAATTAACAGTTACCAGTCCATTCTAATTACTATGCTTGCTAAATATAGTCCCATCATGATCAAATGATATTATTTAGAACTGTTTGCAATGTGTAGAGAGAAAGGATCAAAATTGTACAGTTTAATTTTAATTTTATGTGAACTTTATAATTTTCGATCTAGCCTGCAAGACGTTTAGTAACTATATTGTGAGACTTGCTTTTTTGTTTGCTTTATAAATGGTTTATGTCTTAATTAATACTATCTTATTTTCTGTTCTTAATGTTATATTGAATGATAACGCATTTTAATTAGTTAAACTGTTTTAATTTTGACAGTTCTTGATGCTGTTACTAACTGTTGGCTCCTATAATGTACTTAATACTGAATAGAGTAATCAAACAGGCGTCTTGGGCCTATCAAACCCCTTGTGCATATCCCGAAATATGCGCAAGAGTAAAATGATGAAAATAATAGACATTTTGTACCTTCACCCCAGGCGGCACTTTGCCTCGCTACGCCACTGCTTACTGCACTGTTTCCTTTATTATGGCAATTGAATAAAACATTTTTACAACACTTTCCCCATAATTCAATGTTTTCTACCATATTTATTCTACTTACTTCTGTGTGATAGGCCTTATAGCCCTTGGTGTTACTCGAGACCAGGAGCTCACTTTTGCTTCTCACATTCACTCACTCATCCGTGCTTGCTATTTCCATCTTCGCCAGCTGCGCACAGTTGCTCGCTCATACTGATACTGCTGCGCTTGTCTATTCTTTTATTCCTCTCTCTATGTGGGTTTCCCGGCTGCTCGCATGAGCTGCCTGGATCGCGTCCTGCGCTCTGCAGCCCGTACGATTGACTGCATACCCAAATTTGACCAAATTTCCAGCTATACATGTATGCGAGATGTTCTGCACTGACTTACCCTCAGCAGCGAAATGAGTATTAAGTATAGAGTAGCTGCTTTAGTCTGGTGATGCCTCCTAGGCCTCGCTCTTGCCTATCGTATTGAACTCTGCATCCCCAACATTAGTGCTCAAGGCTTGCGCTCCCTCCGCTCGGTTGAGCAAAGCCTTCTCTATGTTCCACATGCAAGCACCGTCACCAGGCAGAGCCGTGTCTTCTCGGTGGTGGGCCCCTGAATCTGGAATAGTATCTCTTTGACTCTCCGCTCTTTTCCTAGGACCCCATCTCAGGCATTCCTCGCTCATCTTAAGACTAGGCCTACTTTATTTGGGCGCGCTGGGGTTAGGAGCGCCTCTGAGTAGTCACTTTGAAGATGCGCTATACATAAATTCTCTTAATAATAACATATCCACCTGAAATCAGATCTGCTTTATTATGCCACCAATTTCTTTTTATGTTGTAATTACATAACACAGATCAACATCGCCAAAAGTTACCCTCTAAGTTATTCCGTTCTTTTCATGTTGAACATGTCACAATACACAAATTATAGACTAATACTTTGCTATAAATTATAATATTATTGTTGCAGCTTTGAAGCTATTTAATTATGTCTAAAGTCCTGAAAAAGAAAAGCACAGAACTGGAACATATGGAAGAGTATAGTCAGAAATGCACTGGACGCCAACGGGTGTTTGAACCCATGGACTGATGGATGGTTGACTGATGGATGGTGGACTGATGGATGAATATAAGCCTAGTAGGCCTACTCAAGATGCCGCTTAAGAAAGAGTATCATGTCAAACGTGACTCATGTCATCCTGATATATTCCATGTATATTTTATTACTTTCCTAACTCTTGCATCTCTACCTCTATGTTTTATGAACTTCGTTGGCTCCCAGTCCATGCTACCTGCTCGCATACATTTACAAATTTTCATTCTAATCTTCAAGTCAAATTGGGGTCTTGTCTAGAAATATATGATTTATGTAATACATCTGTGGCCTCAATCAGGTTCTTCCCACTGTCCACTACGTTCGTCCAATATATTTGACCCCTTGGTTCCTCGATCGTACTGGAACTGCTAAGACTCAGTCTCGAGCTTTTGATTCAATTGGTCCCTCTCTTTGGAATGCGCTTGCTCCTACTGTTCACTCTACAGTTCTATCTTGCAGTCTTGCATCCTCTTTCGCTTTTCGCAAAACCTACTTCTCGCGAATCTGTTCAACACTAGTGTTGTAGTAGCGCTGTGGCCATCTTGCTTTGTGTGTGATACTTGACACAATCATTTTGTGCTGTTTTGTTGCTTGTAGAATGGCTGTCGGATATAGGGAAACGCTATTCTCGATAGCAACCACCCTTATCGTTTTCCAGATAAGTAAGATTTTCCTCAAAAGTTTCATAGCACTTTTGAAATTGTTTTGGAGGCTGAGAGTTACGCCATTAGAGGGCTTTTGAGTAAGCCTACGATATTAATTAACACTGAGTTCATTTTCGTAATATACTATCACTGTGTTCTGAGGCTGGTGTTTATTATGATCATACATAAGAAGAAACAAGGTTATGTGTGAAAATGAAATTCTCTATTAAATGTTTCGTTTTCAGATCAGAAATTAAAATTATCTGTTCAATTCTGAAACCTACTTCGGACATAGCGTTTCTAGTCGTTTTTTAAAATACCTATAGTTGACGATATGTCAAGTATTTATGCTCATTTACACATGCATGCCTGCATTGAAACAAACATAGGCTACTTGCATAAATACGTGCTTGCATAAATAAATGCGAGTACATAGGCCTACGCGTCTGATACTGATAATTGCCTTCACGCTCAATGCGTGAATCCGCTCGATTTAATTTCTTGCCCAATAACTACACACTGTTATGCTTTTATTTAATTAAACATTCGAATACAATTTGAATCTTTTAATAACTACTGTAAGGCTGTTCTGGTTTCCTATTTTAGCAATTGCGGAGCTGGTAGTGAAGCCATTGGACGCAGAGACCTTGGTTGACGAAAAGACTTTTTTCAATTGTTCCACTTCAGTCGTATCACAAGATATTCAATGGTTCCACTTTGCTTTGGGAGACACAGGAGATCGGAATTTTGTCTATGGCTATAACCAGTTCTATGATCAATACAAGGACAGATTTATGATCGAAAAGAACGATGCAACAGGAACTTTCAATCTTGTCATTGAATCTGTAAAAGTGCAAGATGCTGGAAGATATGAATGTCAAGATGATGTCGGACGTGGAGCAAAAGCTTCTGCTCGACTTATTGTTCTAGGTTTGTTAGCCTATTGCCTCAAAACCTTTGATTACGTGTGTTAAAATGAACCATTCACCTATCTAATTAGGCTAATAAGTTTTCTAAAGTCAGTGTGCTCAAGTAGTCCTTATTAAGAATAAATTTTAAAGGAGACTGTCAGAAGTTTAGTTTATCCCTATTCAATCAGTTGATCAAGACGGGTATTAACTGCCAATGTGTTTATATAACTTCATGCACAGGCATATTGTGGCGGACAGGCCACAAAGCTAGAATGAATGATTTATTTAAATAATCGGCTCGCCATAGCGTTTAATTTAACGTGTATTTTCTTACAGCGTTGGCATAGGAGGGAAGACTGATCGGCGGTTTTTAGTTCATTGCATAGCGTGCAGACGCATGAATCTGGCTGAGTATAGCCTGACACACGTTGCATTGCTATATATGTGGAGCAGTGGTTCGTACTGCTTCATACGTAGAGTGGTTCTCGTATACCGCTCCAGAGGTCTTTGAGTGATCGTAAAGTTTCCCATATAAATACGGCCTCTAGTGATAGTTGCTCTCGCAACTCTCAGGCCGGTGCTGCTTTTCGCTGATCTGGCGGGGTGGGCCCCTCTGCCGTTGATCGCAAGACGGACCGTGCCCTGATCGTAGGAGTCAACAGGCTGACAGAGAAAGACCGATCGTGAGAAATGCTCACAGGTCTGGGTGCCGTTCGAGAGTGCGTAGAGACCCGATCGAGATAAATAAATGAATGAATGACAGTTCTGTACGGGAATACGGGGAAGATGGTGACCCGTCGGTGGCCATGAGAAACAGAGATAGGGTAAAGCCCCGAGGAACCGAACGTTTATATCGAGAGAGGCCTCGGTGGCCGTTGATACAATATGCTGGGTAAATCCCAAGCCGAGTCGATCGAAAATAATGAGACGGATTACGGTAGCCGTTGGAAATGAATAACGGGTAAATCCACGAGGTGCGATTATAATCGAGAAAGAATGATCTAGGCGGCCGTTGAGACAACATACGGGGAGTTCCCCAGTGAACACGTTGGTTAAAATACGGGGAGGGCGGTCCCGTGAAGCCGTTGACACATACTGGGACACATAAATATGTTCGATAAATACTGGGAAGGTGACCCCACTGGTGCGTTCGATACAGAGAAAGTTCCCATTGGTGCCGAAAACCTTATCAATTTCGGGCGTCTCCGCATATTCTATTCTCTTTACGGTTTCCCGTAAATATCTATACTTGGTTACCTAACGTGGTCATACTTACTCCCCGTTTACTAGCAATCTGTTGATTTGCGTGTCTGATCGCAATCTCTTTGGTCGCGGTTTCCCCGCGTATCATTACTTGAGCTACTAAGCTTAATATCTGTACTTGCGGTGTCCCCGCAGTATGTCTTCTTACGGTCTTTCGATAAATAGATTCTTGTGGTTACCTATGTTGGTCATACTTACTCCCCACTGGGTTCCAGAAGTCTATTCATTTGTGTGTCTAGTTGCAATATCTTGACTTGCGGTTTCCCAGCGAGGCTTCTACCAATTTCTTCTTGTAGATCTAACTACACAATCTTTTTTCGAGGACTTCCTCGAAAGATCTGCCAGTGGTTCGTTCCAGTGTAAGAGACAGAGTATAATTGCTTCCGAGAAGTGATTATTATAATATAGGTCGGTGTGAAACATAGAGGTAACGTGGTGACACTTGCCTCAGGTACCTGTGAGAGAATCGACTCTGAGGACTCCGAAACGAAGTTTACGAGAGTTGGTGCATTACCGTTGGTCAGAGCTCTAGATGACGAGTACAATTATGCTCCTACAATGGGAGGAATAAACGCAGTGAATGAGAGTTACCGACATATGAGAGTTTTATGGATCTGATGCTAAAGTATATAACAGATGAAAGCAGGCCGAGAAATATACTTGTTGGCTACCTAGTTCGGTCACAGCTACTCCTACCGGGTTTACAGCAGGTTGTCGGAGAATGCGAAAATTCAGGTGGCCGCAATCGTAGAAGTTCTGGTGGCCGCAAGCGATACACAAGCCGGGTAGATTCCCGGAATAGCAACCGTACAGGCCGAGAGAGCTGCAGGTGGAGCGTTAGCACATACGGGGAAAGTTCCCCAGTGGATACGTTCGATAAAATACGGGGACGGTGACCCCAATTGATGCGATCGATAAATACGGGGAAAGTGATCCCATTGGTGCATTCGACGATTACAAGAAACGGTCGTGACTGGTGCCGAAGACCTCAATAATTGCGGTTACTCCTGTCGATCGATTTCCAGCAGCACTTGAGTTGTCGAACACGTGGAAGTTCGTGAGACCAAGACCGTGGAAGTTCGCGTGGCCGTGATAGATACAGACTGGGTAAGTTTCAGGATTAGTGATCGCATATAGTCAGAGAGGCCCCGGTGTCCGAAAGGGGTACAGACCGTGAATAAGTTCGGGTGGCCGTTCGATAAAAATATCGGGGAAATTTCCGAAGGACCCGCTGAAATGCACGTTGAGGGTGAACACGTTAGAATAGCACGTTATAAACAAGAGAAAACACTGGTGCCGATTGATACCTTCAGATTACAACTCAAATAACTCTTCTTGATGGTTTTATGGTCTTTTGATAAATACTCTTGTTTGTTACCTATGTTGGTCATAGTTACTCCTCCCGGTTTCCCCAAGTCTCAGAATACATTACGATGTTGGCGGCAATTGCCAACGGAGAGGACGGTCAATCGTGCGCATGATAAGTTATGCGTGTGAGGCCGGTATGCCACACACGGAAATGGACCAAGAGGCACGTGAAAGTCTGGGTTGTCCCTTGTCGTCCGATACCCAAGTATGAAACAGATGAACGCAGACGTGAAAGTCTGGGCAGTCGGAAATTGACCAAGAGGCACGTGAAAGTCTGGACAATCGGAAACACAGGTTAAAGATAATAAGCAGACCAAGAATTTATCGATACGTAAATATTCCTGTTGGCTACCTACGTTGGTCATACTTACTCCGCCAGTTTTCCCGAAGTGTATTTCTACCTGCGTGTATGATCGAATTGATCGATACGAATACGTTTGGGTAGTCGGGTACCCAGGTGAAAACATATCTGCTTGTCGTGACACACAGTTCTGAGAACCGACTGAAGTGCGAGGTTGGGTCCCCTCGTGCGTTGGTCGGATCGAGGATCTGTGTGCAGATAGCGAAGGTTATAGACAGAAGACCTTCACTATCAGAGTCCGTGAATATCATGCCAGTGTCATTTTTATCGAAGCAGAATAATATCAGTGTTGGTGGGTAACTGCCAACACAGAGGACGAGTAAGAGAACTTACTTCGTCAATTGTGGTGCATGATGAAATACACGTGTGTGGCCGTTATGCTATACGGAATAGACCGAGAGATACGTGTTGAGCAGAAGGCGTGA
Organism: Bimastos eiseni; assembly: GCA_959347315.1. Taxonomy (NCBI): domain Eukaryota; kingdom Metazoa; phylum Annelida; class Clitellata; order Crassiclitellata; family Lumbricidae; genus Bimastos; species Bimastos eiseni. The sequence continues at coordinate 2,798,968 of OY365810.1, read as the reverse complement.
TAGATAAGTGTCTAGCATGATATGACGAAGAGCTGTAAGACTGGTAGTGTCTAGGACGACAGAGTTTAGAGAGTTGAGAACAGTAATGTCTAGGAGTACAAGTCGTTGAATTTATACCGATCATTGTCTAAGCAGATATGACTTAGGGACTTGTATATCTGAACCTCGTAACTTAGGAGAACGTTTGGTGTCCCTTATTGGCGATAGTTACAGAGTCACAAGATGTTGAATAGTACGACATCAGCTAGAGCGGAAGAAGAGGCTACGAAGGTAGGCAAGGTGAGAAAGACTCCTGCCGGTATGATTATGAACCCTGTTTTGAGTACGGCCATCCTCAGAATGTTGCCCATCCGGCGACCGCGGAATAGGCAGAGTCAGACCTCGTGTCTACTTCGAACAGTGCTACCTTTCTTGGAGAAGAGGCCCATCCTTAATCTATACTGGTGAGAGTGATCATCCTGGTAGATATAGAGAGCAGCTATTTGGAATTGAGATTTGATAAGGAAGTGACTCGGGCGACTCCAGACGTGTCAGCGAGCTGGAGTCAACACCGTCCGAGAGCTAGGCAATCGCTCGGGCTCCAGAACGCCACAATATTATTACGATAGTTTATTGGGGTCATGGGTGCACGCAGGAAAAGATCGTGTGAGCCCAGATTTAATTGCAGTAGAGTCGTATTGTGTAAATAAAATATGCATTTATGGGAAATTAATATGATATGCGAATATTTTAGGGATGTGCGTAAGACAGAATATGACTCAATTAATATCTTTTTAGACTAAGCGATTCGGTTGAATTACTGTTTTTTCTTCTTTGTACTTTTACTCATCTGCATTAGATGTCAAATATGATAATATTGATACAAGACATCGATGATATCATTGAGTGAATAAAAAATAAATAAACAATACCTTTTTTAACAATTAAAAAAATTGAGCTTGCGCATATGCAGTTGAACTCATAATCTAGTGTAAACAGATATATTTATTATATTGATTGTTGATTTCTACAGATCAAATTCCTCGTTGTGAATCAAACCACAAAACTAACGAACTGATTGGTCCAAACACATGCGGCATTCCATTGGGAGAACTGCAGTTGACTTGCAGCGCAACTTATCGAGGAGATGATGCTCCCGTTTTAAGATGGTTCCAGGACGGTTCAGACCAACCTGTCACTGATAAAGCCAGCTTCTCTTCCACAGGGAATCGTTCGCTATCTAGTATAACGTTGAAAGCCGACTCCGCTAAGGATGGTTCTTCTTTCAGCTGTAAAACGACGAGATCAAGACTGAAGTCATACGGTTGCACGTCAGACTCCGTTAAAATAATTGGAAGAACTCGTGAGTACTTCCAATGACTATACGTATGTAGCTGCTACGTGGAACCATGCATACTATTTACCTTGTAGTCTCTGACGATTAACGAACTTTCATTTATGCCTGAGTCATTGACGTCACCCTCTTCCTTTATCCTGGCTTATGATTGACACTAGCAGAGTTCGAACAGTGATGAGCTGATTACTATATTATAGGATTTATTAGTAAGCATCACTCTATAGTATTGAGCACTTGTTAGTGAAGTACTTGCTCAAGGTCTCAACATAGCAAGTACTGTTTCACAGGCATCTCGAATTTTCAATATTCGCCGAGCGCTCTGATCAAAAAGCTGTACCATACTTAATTGATTTCAATGATGCTTTGATGCAATAGTCTTTTTAAGCTAGCTGGTACTGTATTGTGCTTTAAACTCACGATAGCGTTTATGGAGTATCGCGTCAGTTGATCCCAGTCAGTTGATACCCGTCAGTTGATCCCCTCGTCAATTGATCCCCTCAAATCTCTAGGCTGCGCGTCACTGACTTATAGCTGATACTGTAAATAAGCAAACGATTGATTTTACAGATTTGCAAAGTAGCATTACAAAATAACAAATTAGTGCCCGGGCTTCGTGTCACTTCGCGCTGAAACCGCTTAGGTCGTTCGGAGATTCTCTTATAATTATTTCAGAGCAATGGCTCAATTATCCCATGCATAGACGCTTACGACTTTATTTTTTTTTATTAGAGAAATTTTATATCGCCCTTTTTTCATAATTTTTCGCTCAGAAGTGCAAACACCTCGACGGCGCAATTGCAGTTGTACTGCAGAGCAATGGTGAGCGAAGGACTTGGTCAAGGTCCCTACACAGTGACTCCCCGGACGAGGGTCGAACCCGCTCGCTCAGCGCACACTGAACGTTATGGGCTGATCGCTCTAACCGATCGGCCACTCTTTATGATGAAAAACTAATCATATCATGATTCTCAATTACGCTTTTTTATCATGTTAACATTTCGTGCTCTTTTACATCGTTCTTTTAGTAAATGGAGAAGGTCGCAAATGAAACATAAATGTTACATCAATTGGGCTGGGTTCAGTAAACAGGGGACCTATTGACGGGGATCAACTGACGGGGATCAACTGACGGTGGTTCAACTGACATACATGTAGAACCGTTTATGGGTTGAAATTAGGGGTCGTCTTGACAATTACTATTTGTTTATAAAATGGCAAGCAATTTAACTAATATAATTATACGCTATTTGCAAGCACTGTTAGATGCGCTTGTTAAATAAAATATAAGGAAGATTTTATAAAAATATTGTTTCTTACCCACCTTTGAGCTCATAAAGCAGTTCATTGCTAATTTTAAACACTTTGTCCAATATCCAACAATAAACAAGTTTAAGGTGTGAACAATGTTTACCAATAATTAATGTATCTGTATAAATGTCTTGCGTCTCTTAACATTTGAAAATTATATTCATTGATTTTACTTACTTATCTCACTAGCAGACGCCACTTGCCCAAGCATGCAGCCGTACGTTGATGCCATATTGGTCATATGCCTTCTCCTCATTCCGGTCATTATTGCGGCGAGTCTTGCTGGAGGAATCTACCTACAAAAGCGTCTCAACATATTCGGACGAATAGGTATCGTATCATTGGTGTATCCAGAGTAGCCTATTACAATATACGCGGGAAGTGAGGGCAACATCTCTGTGTAGTGAAATTGCATCCGATTGCTATATCATTGAAGCAAATGTTTTCTATATTCTGCTCAAATGCATTCGTATAACTATTATCATAAAACGTAGGACTCAGGTTTGTGTCTGTAGAAGTATTAATTTTAATATGAATGTCACTATTTAAATTAAAACGATTGTGACTTTTTTTTGCACAGTAAAACGAATAAATAAAGACCGTTATTCTGCACCAGTGGAAGTAACACCTGAGGAAGTCATTCTTTTCAAGACTGAAGGTTTATTGATATTATTTATTTGTACAAATTGCTGCATGCGGCATTAATTATAGGAAGCTATAACTAAAGATTAATTCATCAGTCTCTTGTTCAAGATTGGAGTCGTCGTATTAGTTTTCAACATATTCTTAAATGGTTGGCCTAAACAGTCACCGGCTAAGGAATCGAAGACTATGTTTACATGGCACCTATTTGGTTCAAGTGGGACAAAGCTCTGCGGGGTGCTTTATGGGCTGAATAAATATTTTTATGTGATTGACTAATAAGTGGAAGTGCTTGGGTAGAAGGGAATTTCATATTGAATAAATGGACGAGCTTGAGAGAGTTGGAGATGAACGGATAATATGTAGTAATGAATAATTGGTTTGGTTGTAGGATGAATGGATTAATTGGTTGGTTGATTAACCGAGTAACGCATTATCGTTAAATTTAAAACTCAGTTGGCATAGTGTACTTTCGATAAAGCAATTATGTTGTAATTCTTATAATAAATTAGTTGTAAGCAGAGGTATTTCTACAGGCAGCAATTTACAAAACGTCTCAACATTACTTCGTTCAGTGATTCAGTTTCTCATATAAGCTATCGATTAGTTTCAATCGAGTAAGGTCTCATATTTGTCCAAAGCTTTAATTCAATAACCCATGGGGTTTATCTGTCAATAATAAATAAACTAAAAGCAGTAGGCCTATTGTTGCTGCGAAATATCGTGTAGTAGCGCGTATTGTTGTCTCTTCTCTGTAATGTTTTGCGTTTTAGGATCGTGTTAAACTGACACACCTAATGTTTAAAATCAGGATCGAGAGCCTCTCTCTCTCAGCTGTATCTTGCGAATTCTAATTCCTACGGTGAAATGCTAAATGCAAAAGGATTACGTAATATTACTGGTGTTTCGTTTTAATTACAGAATATAAAGAACCTGAAGTTATCTCAGAAAATTTCCCGAAAGCGACGGAAGATAAAAGCGAACAATGTACGTACCATTTGGCCTGATATTAGAAAATCGATTTGCTCAGCCTATGGCATAATTTTATTGGGATTTTCCTAATCATTTAAGCAATTTGTTAACATTAAGTAGTCGAATGACCTTGTTGAGAACTTTGGAAGCAGCAGAGCCCTTAGATTGCTGATACAATTGTCGCAATTTGCATTGAAATTGCCATTTGCATGGTCAGCTCTGCAAGAAAAAGAACTCGTTCGAATTGTATAATATCCCAAAAATACGAATAAATATGAATTTCAAATGGTTCATTTCAATAGCATTGTTATAAAAACAGAAATATTTAATTATTGAATTAATGGAATTTCATTGAATATTATGTTTGATTTTTTACGCATTCTTGGTTGTTACACTGAAGTTGAAAAAATTGTGCAGATGAACAGCTATTGAAGTATGCCAAGAGTAACAACGAACAGAAGGATAAAGAAATTGCTGAGCTAAAGAAGAAATGCAAACAGCTGGAAGACGAGAAGCGTGAACTAGAAGCGTGGCTGTATCCGTCAGGTAATTATTTTGCATTCAGACAATCAAGAAAAATGTTATGTAACCCCAAGTGCGACACGGTTTAAGAGTGAACTAACCAACCACTCAGTTAGTATTTAAAAACTTTACACCGTATCGCATTGTTGGTGTTTGATTGGCTGTCTACACAGCACATTGAATTTAGGATTTCGGCCTGGGTCTGCAAGTCCCATGTGGATAATTACTCTGGATACTTACGGAAGATTTGTTGCCCTACTCAGGTTTGACTTGCTGCGGAAATCATCGTTCTGCCTCTAGAACTTGCTCTGCCCATTGCGCTCATTTCAAAGATCAGCGATGCAGCCCCGTGCCTTTTACTTTCAGGGCCACCAGTTTGAGTAACTCCCTCAAATCTGCGAGTTCTTTGATTCTGCATTGACATTTGACAAACAGTTGTAAACTGTTCTTTTTCGTCGCAGTTGCGATAAGAACGCATCTTAATAGGTATCTTGGATGAATCGGTCTACCTATAAAGATACCAATATGCAACGTTTACGTTGCATTACTGAGACACGTTGAACCACTATGAATGAGCATAAATAGAAATAAATATATAATTTGTGTTACGCTATGTGCTTTTGTTTGTGTGTGTATGTTACAGTGATATACAAGTTTGTGCTTTTGAATATTTCTCATTTGATGCAAACTATACTATAACTATATATGTATATATTTGTTTAGCAATTACCAGTTATAGCGATGATCCAAGAGCTGTAACTACACTTGTCATCCATGATCTGATCGATTCTAAAAAGAAAAACAAACCCATCTTTGGAATGACCATATTACGAAACAAATTATACGTCGCTATTGAGAAAAGTTCGGAAATTGCCGTGTACGATTCAGTTACCTTCACCACTGAATCCAGATTGGAAATTGCTGGGATGTCCAATCCACTGGACATAGCATCTTGCAGTAGAAACAACTGCCTGTATCTTTGTGACGGTAAATCGGACAATGAAATGATCATCTTTCGGTTTGTTGTAAGCGAAAATTCCCCCAAAATATGGTTAAAAGAAGAAGACGTAAGTCATTTGTCAGTTACCAGAAAAGGTAATGTCGTCGTGAGTTTATTTAATGGAAATAAAATCAAGGAATATTCACCGGATGCAAAATTGATCAGGTCAGTTAGTCTGTCGCCAGCAGATAACATAAGACACCCTTGGCATGCTATCAAAACAACAAGCATGCATTTTATATTCAGCCATGGCATTGGCGATGATCGGTTGCAGAGAGTTTGCGTTGCAGATGCTGATGGGAGGTTAATGAAATCATTCGGAGGAAAGAAAGGAACGGATATTAAAGAACAGCAGATGAATCGTCCTATTCACTTCCTTGAAGATAGTTCACGGAACATTTTGGTGGCCGATATGAAGAATAAAAGAGTGTTGCTGCTGAGTCCCACCTTAGAATATAAGAGGATACTTGTGTCGGCAGATAAAAATAAGTTAAGGTTTCCGATGAGACTTTGCCTCGACGAAGAGAGAGGAATATTATTTGTCGCTGACAATAACTACAAAGAGAAGGCTTGTACTTATGACAGCGGTCGAATCATGATTTTCAATTGCAAAACATAGAAATCTCTGATTCAACACGACGCTATGGAAAGTGCTTGATTTAAAATCTTGAAAGTTGATTATCTCAACGCTACAGTCAGCATGTCAATTCCAGCTAGTTATCCGAATAAATTCAACCATGTCTGAAATTATGGACAGACATATTCTCAGAAAATCCGGGAAATTTTATGAGCACTCTTCCAAGTCCCCTTGCAACCACGAAAACATCTGAATCCAGAAGACTACGACATGAAAGGTGTTAATGCCGCTCCCATTTTGAATTTTCATCTCACGTTAAGGGAAATATCGTATTCACGTAAATCCTGGAAAATGATACTTCCGGATGATCCGTTTGAGTATCACTTTACATCGTGTAAATACCTTCACAGTTAGTATAACAACTAATTATCGTAAGTGTCATCCCTCTGTAACTGTACTGCTAGAGGGTTTACGCCCACTACATGTATTTGCTTATTACATTAAGGATGGGCAAGTGCTCTATTTTACAAGCCATTCTGTCTTTTTTGACACCGTTGAATACAACAATCCGCTTCACCTTCTTTGATCGGAGTCCGCTTGAAATGAACTTAGCTTTTTTGTTAACATTCCAAGCCACTATTTTCATGGACAATTGATGGGAGTCATATAAAAAACTTTTCTCGTGCAAAATAATATTTGGGCACACTATAGGTTTGCGCTTGGCATATGGTGTACGCTCGATAATCCGAAGGTTCTATACTCCGACATTTATTTAGCTAGAAGCTGGATTAATTGACGAAAATAATGTGTAAAACTTGGAGCTGAATTGATATGAAAATAATCATGCCTAAATGGAAGCTGGATTAATGAAAAGAATGGTGCAATCCAGCTTCTTGCAATCTGGCTATACATAGATCTTTTCATCAATCCAGCTACTATGCAAACCGCAATCTTATCACCTATCGACCAGACACCATGCAATCTTCGGACTGTCGAACCTTCGGACTATAGACATTGAACCCCTTTGTCCAGCTCTCGGATGCTTTGTCAGATCTGCGCACTCAATCAGTTCGCATTAAAAGATTCACTTTAATGTAAATTGTCTCGGACAACGGCATCGAAGATCATCTCGTGTATTTAGGTCTATATGTACAATTGTACATGAAGGCCTATATATGCCTACATGTATGGTTGTGTATATAATAAATTATGCATTGTGAAAATTCGAACCCGAATCTGTCAGTTCTGCTTTTTAAAGCTGATTGAAAATGTGCACTGCAAAGGTTTTAATAGACATCGTCTGAAGTGTTTTGCTAATCATGGTATACAGATAGTTTATCATCGTATTTTTGCTTGCTTGAAAAGGAAGCTTATTCATATTTGCATCGAGTTGTCTACACACTGATAATCTCATGTCATAAATGGGTCCATTGGTGTTCTTTCAAGCTGCAGTATAACAGTTGAAGACAATAATATTATATACTGATCATATTTAACAATTGCATTACCCATCCTTGTATTTCGCGTTGCTTATTGCTTGTTACTCGTCCAGTTGTTGCAACTTGCATTTGTTTTAGTTTTCATTACACGTATAATTAGCTCAGCATGTGTACGCGCTTTGAGCAGATTTTAAAGTCTTTAGGTTCCTTGTGTGCTGTGTACGGGTTGTGTTGATTTTTTTATTGTATCTTGCCCGAAATCATGATATATCGATTATTCAACTGCTAAACACACTTTTAATTTAATTACACATTTTAAACTGGATTGCTTTGTTATTAAATAAATTGCTAATATAATGTTTATCTATATAGCGCTTTGCACAGCTTTATTAGACGCTAGTATTTGATTCTATGATCTGTTGTTTCATCGTGTAGTAGGCCTATGCCTATTATTTTGTATGGTACTATTTTGTCAAGTTTTGTATTGCTTCCTAAAGATCAAGCGACATCGTTCATTCAACAGTTTTTTGACCTACATGAAAAAATCAAACGATTTAAGTTCCATTCCCGTCTATTGACATAGATTAACAATTTTGCATTTCTTTTATGTCTATGATTCCTCTTCGTTCATCTTGAGTGGTTATTTCACAAAATTGATGTCATGCTATTATAATAGATTTTAGCATAAAATTATTTAATTATATTCAGCTTTTCAATGCGCAAGAATAGTAGTTTGATTATTTAATGTTATGATGAACTGTTTCAATAAAACCTGTTTGTTGACTTTTCCTGGCGGACTGGAATTGACAAAATTGCAACAATCTTCACCAGTAACGAATGAACATGGCTCATAATTATCTATGTTGCACTTGTAATGTTTTCTAAAGTGATTTTATTAGAAAGTTTATTTTTGTACGATTAGCAAAGTATTTTTGAAATATGTGCGTAGTTAAGTTCGGTAGAAGTTTATTCTATTGCGAATTTGGGATTGCCATCAATCTGTGTTTTGGGCACTATGTAAGGGCTCTTGTAACGCTTTCTAGTTAACAATAATGCTTGTTGTTCTTGTCTTTTGCTCTACATACGCATTTAACGATCATCTGAAAACTGTTTCCTATCGCCGGAGTTGACCTGGGAGAGATCTGAGAAAAGATAATCTTGGTGAGGCAGTATAATATAAGTGCTATGAATATTGAACAAACAAAAAACGAATGAATGAATGAATAGTCCTAATGTATTAGTAATAATTAAAATGATAGGTGATGATGGTTGTGGCGGTGATGATGGTTGTGGCGGTGATGGTGGTTATAATGCTGGTGGTGTCCATAACAGTTCATGACGTGTTATTATTCCTAAGGGATAAAATTTGCGTTAAAATTGTTTTCATCCGTGTTGTTTGCAATAAAATAGCGTTGCTTGTTTACAGTGCTTTATTGTGTCATCAAAGGTATTAAATTTTATTATAGTGTAGTACGTGGATTGCCAAGTATTTGCCAAGCGTGTAAAATTTTTCTACTTGATTAAATTAACTAATTTTATTAAGTCGTTTTTCAGACTAAATGAGTCCAGTAGATAGCCTATAATTTTTATTTTAAGAGAGTTCATCTCTCAAATATCAACATCGCAGCCATAATTGTTTTACAGCTTAATGAAAATGCAAAAGACTTTCATCACCTAGCGTAAACAATTCTCCAGTGTTGACGTTTCATTTATGAACTCTCCCCCACTTTCCTGTCGAGGCAGATGATGATGCGTTCGAGCTTTAATTCATCAATTGATACTTGAAACGAGACTCACTCTTGTTTTTGTGGCTTTGAGCCCAAACCGGTTTAAGTTTGTAGCTGCCGATAGGCAATTGTGCGACAAGGGTTCATGTTTAAACTTGATCACTTGATTACTTGATTACTAAGCAGTCTCAATTCTGCTTATCGGACCACTTAGTTCTGGTTATATTTAATTATCTTCACGAGCCTGTTTATATAGTCTGACGATCTTTTATTTCCTCTAATGTCTGCGTGCCAATAATGTATGCTAACTTAAGCGATTCAGTTTTGTTTAAGGTTTTCACATAATAATTATTATATAGTTATATCAACGTTTCTTGTGAAGTAAGTTTACACAATATACAAATATCTTCGAGTACAATAATTGTGCAAAAATTTTGCAAAAGCAGTCGCATGTCGCTGGTTACAATCAGGCTTAAAATGACCAAAAATGACACGAAACCTCAAACCGGTCGTAATTGATACTAATGCAGAAACGATTACAAAAATATATATTTAATACAAATAATATCTAAAACTTTTGTTTGGACTTTCATAAAGGCTTCAAAAAAGATTTTTACCAACAGCCCTATAATGTTACGAGACGGAAAATCATAATTTCGGTTCAAATTTCGCTATCTTTGTTGTCATATTTAATTAGATTATGGTTCGAGATTTCCCGCCTTCATGGTCTCGTTTTGAAGCAGAATATCTCCTTTTCCTGTTCTATTATTAACATATGACCTTAGCTTATCTATTACGCACACAGCTTGCCCAGAAGGAGGTCGACGTATGTAAACAATATCCGATACCTTGTTAGCAACCCGAGCGCGTGATTTGATCACGTGATACAATCTTGAACTACGGTTGGCTGATGGTTTTAAGGTCAGCTATGCGCATGCGCACTAGGTATGACTCGATCTCTTTAAATGTCACGCACACACGGAATGCAATCTAGTTTGTTGATTTTGAAATACTTAATTCTCGAAAATGGAAGAGATTATCGCGAATTTGATTAATGCTAAAGGGTCGGATCGAGCAAAAGTGCACGAATTGTTGCAAGAGTATTTGATCATCGATCGCGATGACGATCGCGATGAAAGCGAGGTTTTCAGTGATGATGATTTTTCGGACAGAATCTGATGCCAACAACGATTCAGATGACCAAGAAGAAAATGAAATGAATGTTTCGGATTTCGAAGAGGTCATGACGCACGCTAAAACATGTAGCGAGTTCGTAACTGATGACAATGCCGTTGAATATCAGAAAGCGGTTGAATTCAGGTAAGCCCCGATATTTTTTTAAATACTGTGCACCACAGGATCCTTGTTTATAGACATTGACGTACCGTTTCTGATTCACTGCAACTCCTATACGAAAATCACTGTTTAAACTAAGCTCTAACTGCACCACAGGATCCTTGTTTATAGGCAATCGCCTACTGTTTCTGATTCACTGCGACTCCTATACGAAAATCAGTTTAAATTAAGCTCTAATTATTGAGCTAAGTCTCAGGCATAACTGTAAAGGTTAGCCTGTTCTAGTTGAGCTTGTCTTTATAAATATTCAGGCATAACTGCTAGGTTTAGACCCTCTTCTCACTGTGCTCGTTTTCATAAGACCTTAGACATAACGGTTAGGTTTACAACCTGTATTATTGAGCTTGTCTTTAAGTATTCAGGTATAAATGCAAAAGTTGTGTCATTTCCTCTCTTGCACTACTTCATCTTTTACAATCCTTATTGTGCAATGTACAAGTTTATCATTAATTGATTAAGTTAATGATAGGAAATAATAATTAGTATTTCAATTGCATTTTATTTTTTATCAGGATTCTTCTCGATAATCAATAATTGCAGTCTACCGGCTGATAAATCTTGTAAATCGCTGTTTGTTGTGAATGAAGGCTTTTAGCATTGGCTTTGCTTTTTTGTTGCATGGCTTTTATAAAAGCAAACTGAAATGAATTTGATCAATAGAAAATAATATTTGTATATGGGTTGTTTATTTGTAGATGTCAATGTAAACTTAATAATGGACTCCCATGCAGTAGCCAGTATGCTCCGGAGGACATGGTCAGGCGTAGAATGGAAATGGCTGCACTTGTCCCTCGGGATCAAATGTTGGTGCTCCTCGGCAAAATTTCTTGCACAATAAACATGTCCGATGAGACTTGTCGCAGCAGGAAATCCAGCCAAGCGGTGCGTCAACACCAGCGAACATCATATTATTTGGAAAGCCGTCAGATCTGCCGTACAACCTTTAAGTTCATCCACGGGATTAGCCAGGACAGACTGACGGGGATTCTCAAGTGGTATAAAACAGAAGGTTTAACACCAAAGGAAAAACAAAGCGGTGGACGTAAGAATAACACCCACTGCTTTCAGTTTAGCGAAATTGAAGATATCATTCGCTTCCTGACAAATTATGCCAGTGAGCATGCGATGATGCTTCCTGGAAGGGTTCCTGGATTTAAGCGGGATGATATCAAGTTGCTGCCATCGAGCCACACCAAGACCAAAGTGTACGGCATATACAAAACGTGCATGGAACAACATGGAAAACGAGTCGCTGGATTTTCGACCTTCAAACAGTACTGGCTTCAACTCGTTCCATTCATCACGACGTGCAAGCCAATGACTGATTTGTGTTGGACTTGCCAAAACAACAACACGTTGATCTACCGTAGTGCCAATATCGAGGATCATGAAAAAGGTTTGATTTGAACTGCATAGTTTTCTATGATTTTATAGAGAAAAGCAAGAAAGTAAGTTGTTTGGGAAATTTGAAATGCTGTTGTAGTGTTTTGTTGTTATTAGGAGCACCAAGCTTTGTCTGCATACGAGATTACAATTTGCACTTAACTAAATGGTGACAGGTTGACTAGAGCTTTTGACCTGTAACATGGTGTCAAACCTTGTCCAAGGAAGTTACTGCTTACTGACCTTGAGCAAGTCCATCATGCTCAATTGCACTGCAGTTGTATTGTATCGTATGACATAACATGGGTTTAAATGGCTCAGACGTTAGAAGCACTGCAAGTTAACCTGTGTCTATCTCTCCTATCTTCCTCTTCCATCATCCAAATCATTCCAGAACCGTTAAACTGAAGAATTTCTGCCCTTTTGTTCCTTTGAGTGTCTTAAACATAAATTTTATAATGATGTCCAGAATTGCCTTGTTTGTTGCTAATTAAAAATCCTGTAGCTGCACTGCCTTCTTTCAAATTATAATCTTGTAGGTTTCGATTAGTTCACTGCTGCCCCTTGTTGAAATGAAAATCTCAATCTTTACAGATTCAATGGTATAAATATAAGACCAATGATGTTCTCTCGATAAATTATTAGTTTTAAAATTAATTATAATACATATTTTTCACAGGTGACCGGCTTCGTCAACAAGAACAGCATTTGAATGATGTCCAGGTTGAACGATCACTCTACAAATCCATGGTTGACATGGCAAAATGAACATGCCTGGAATTCGGTCTCTCTGATTTGCAAGCAAGTGCTCCGTGTAGCCGCAGCATGTCCATGCACTACAGTTTTGACTATGCACAGCAAGTACATTTGCCGAGTGATCCTTTACAGCCAGGACCAATATACTTCCTTGTTCCACGCAAGTTAGGCATATTTGGTGTCTGCTGTGAAGGGGTTCCTCGACAAGTGAACTTTCTGATTGACGAAGCCCATCTCATCAGTAAGGGTTCGAATGCTGTTGTGTCCTATTTGCATTATTTCTTTCAGCATTATGGATTTGGTGAGACTGATGTCAAGCTTCATTGTGATAACTGTTCAGGCCAAAACAAGAATCGTTTCATGCTTTGTTACTGTGCATGGAGGGTTGCCATTGGTCTTCACAAGACCAATGGCAACCGTTGAATTTTTGAATTGTTGAATTTTTTAATCGCAGGACACACAAAGTTTGCCCCGGATTGGTGTTTTGGGCTTCTGAAACAGGCATTCAGACGCCATGCAGTGTCATCTCTGTCAGAAATGGCATCTGTGGTGAATGGAAGTGCTTCTGTAAATCAGAGTCAGCTTGTTGGCCTGGAGGAGGGAACATCCTTGGTCCCGGTTGGAGATTGGCAAGAACATCTGCGGCCATATTTTCGGGCATTAAAAAACATCGGCATTTCTGAATACATAGTGTGACTGGAATAAACTGTCATTTTATTTCTGTGTTTTTATTATATGGATGTTAATTTTATCCATTACTGTATTGCAATATCTAATTCCTTAGCAGGTAACAGCTGCTTAACCTCTCTCGGAATTTGAGACTTTTGTAATAAAATTGACATTTAGTTTCAATGATTTTTCGTTGGTCAACTGGAATAACTTTAATAACTTTGTTCCTACTTGAGATATCTACACCAAATTTCGACAGTACATTTGCAATACCTGTAGCTGCAATGGTGCCAAATTTCAGTAAAATCGGTTCAAAAACAATAGCCGTTGCTAAGGAGATTATAAAAATAATATGCCTAAACTTTGCACGCAGTTTTCTCGAATAGCACTTTACGTAAATGGTCACATTGGAAATTCTATAACTTTGGCTGTATGCAAGGCATAAACTAGCTGAAAACGGTTTTGGAAAGGTAAATCTAGCAGCTTCAGGATGGTGCAAAAAACAGGAAAAAATAGTTCGTATACAAGTGACTGGTTTCGTGCTGACGAGTCACAATTAATATATTCTCTGATGTAATTCGATTGAAAAACTGAATATTATTTGCCATCGTACATCTGTCCAGATAGGTGTAATAATTTTATATTCCATTCGTTCATTATGAAGATTTATGTAGCGCCCCTTAAGGGTTGCTACTCAGGAGCGATCCCGACCTCAGCACCGCTGAAAAAAGCAGTTTAAAGGCGAAAATAAGAAAAAGTCTGAGTAAAACTTCGACTATGTTGATCTATGTTATCACACAGTGTCGTTAAACTTCAACTACCACCACCACCGCCGCCGCCATCATGGGGAACAAGCGCAGCGTTAAGGGAGCCAGTTCCAGAGCGAGTGGTCAACCACTAAAAAAGCACGATTTTGTATTAATTATAAACAATGCAACCTTTTGCACACTAATGTCGTTTTAGAAGACAACGAACCAGATTATTATATCATGCAGAAAATGCTTTCAAGTAGGCATAGGTCTACACTGGTTTTATATGCTTGCAGCGATGGCTTTGCAAAAATGTTTTCAGATTAGCCTATGGATGGTGCAAGATCAATCTGCAGCTGTAGCATACGTGCAGCTGGCACACTAACACTTTTACTGGCATTTTCCGGCTTTAATTGTGCTGGTAAGCATGATCAAACGGTCGACTCGGTAATAATTTTGCTTATTTAAATTGGGAACTTGATATAATATAGTAAATGTCTAGGCATTTGTGAGATTGTAATCCTACCGTTGAATACCAATCGGGTTGGTGTCTTTTGATATGTTCGTCAGTACTGGCTTTGACCTCAATGGGCATTAGTTCGACAAAAACAGACAATTTTTATACAAAGAATCTTGCAACAGGATAAGGATGACTCAAAAATAATCGCCTGTTCACAAAATTCTCTGAACATAGCGCTTTCAGCAATCTGTTTTGTTTGATTATGTTTTATGCATTCTGCTGTTATTAGTTGTACGTACCTCTCTTTGCTTTGATTCATGACAGATGATCGCCGCATGTGACTGCAAACAAGGTTGCAGTTGATCTACAGAAGTCGTCAAAACTGTTTAAGTCCTGGTTCGTCGATAGAACCCACTCAGCTTGATTCCTCTGACCCCATGTCTTGGGATCGTCGCTGTTACGCCGGTTGTTATAATAAGTGAAAGCTGTGTAAGAATAAGGAAATCCAGCTCCATACTAGTCATTTCATGTCAACTCTTAATTTTGTTTGTTAGACTTATATTGCTATGATGCCACGGAAGACTAGCCTATACATGGAACCATACGGTTGATTTAGACAAACGTGTACATCTGCATGTACTCTCTCTTTCTCTCTTACTGTCTCTCTCTTTTTCTCTCTTTCTCTCTTTCTCTCTTTCTGTCTCTCTCTTTTTCTCTCTTTCTCTCTTTCTATCTCTCTCTTTTTCTCTCTTTCTCTCTTTCTGTCTCTCTCTCTCTTTCTCTCTTTCTCTCTTTCTTCTTTTCTCTCTTTCTCTCTTTATGTCTCTCTCTTTCTCTCTTTCTCTCTTTCTCTTTTTCTCTCTTTCTCTCTTTCTCTCTTTCTGTCTCTCTCTTTTTCTCTCTTTCTCTCTTTCTCTCTTTCTCTCTTTTTCTCTTTCTCTCTTTCTCTCTTTCTCTCTTTCTCTCTTTCTGTCTCTCTCTTTTTCTCTCTTTCTCTCTTTCTCTCTTTCTCTCTTTCTCTCTTTCTGTCTCTCTCTTTTTCTCTCTTTCTCTCTTTCTCTGGTAGAAATATCTCTTTCTCTGGTAGAAATATACTAATATATCTTCGTTTAGCCAGTGCTTACTGACATACCGACACGAGTTACAGGATGAGTGTCATTTACCAAGTGAACAATGTTAGAACTAGCAAACGTTACTATTTGTTGCCAGAATAAATCACGTGATGATTAAAGCCTATTATTGGCACGTCACAGTTGCTGATGGGTATTAAACATAGCATAACTGTCGCTTGTAACGAATTCTATATAATTTTTTTAACAATGCCGGAAGTTGGATAGGGTGAGGCCTGGGGTGCAAGTTGTGATGTCTCTGGGCAATGGCGAGAAGAGTCTTGGCAATATATGAGCATCAGCTTCCACCACCGCCCTTCGCAGAGATGCGTGAACCGCCTCAGCCATCAACGAGCTGGGATCAGAATGGGACATCCGTAGAGCTGTAGTGAATAAGACACTGGTTTGCAGAGCATATGATGCGAGTCTGATTCCTGCATACTGCGGTTTGTCAGTTTGAAATTTAACGAAATACTATTACCATTATTTTATTAACGGATGAGAGGAATGCTATTATTTTATATGCTGTAGTTTACTCATTTGGCGGTCAAGCATCATCTCATAATAAATAGCTAACGCAACTTTACATGTAGAACAGTATGTACACATATATTGTATCTATCTACACAATTAAATGGCTTATTTTCTGTATTGTTTTAGTCATCGCGACTTTTAAGTTGCTACCGCTCGCTAATGAAGTGTTAGTTGGCGAATCCACCTACTTTGATTGTACAACGACTACACATACCAATGAAGTTCATTTTCATCACTACAGAACCAAGGACGACGACGACACCTGCCTCTACTGCTTTGGTAAAATACATCCGCAATATGAAAGCAGATTTGACGTCGAGCGACTTGTAAGCACCGATATTTATCGGCTGAGAATCAAATCAGTCCAATGGGAAGACGCTGGAATGTATATGTGCTACGACAATGGAGAAATAGGAGATTCTCTTTCAGCTCAGTTGGTGGTTCTAGGTAAAGAAATATTAAATATCATTGGGTGCATACACAACCCTGTTTCATTACAAGCGTCTGGTTTCAAATACTTCTTAAACTGTATATAATAACCTGACGTGTTTAAGGTCTTTAGGCCCTAATAATTAAAAATCATCATTCCTTACATGTATGTCAAGTTATGGTGCCTCGATATCTCGTTCTGATCCCAGCTCGTTGATGGTTGAGGCGGTTCACGCATCTCTGGGAAGGGCGGTGGTGGAAGCTGATGCTCATATATTGAGAAGACATTTATTGGCATGCATGTCAGCGAGACGCCTTAGGATCGCCCTGAATTGAAATAAGTTTCTATTTCAGATTCTGTCTTTATTGCATGCTGCATGGTTCTCAAACTTTTTACTATTTTACTAAACCTTAGCAAATATATAAATTAGTCCTATATTGAGAACGAAATCTCTCAGCTTCAGACTAATCTTCATCAAAATTGTCTGTCCACCACAGCTGTTGATCCGATTACGGTTTTATTCTGATGTTCTACAGGCTAACGCGACGGAATTTATTAATTATAAATATTTCTTATTCTGAAATTGCTGTTTCAAGAGCTCCAAAATGACTGAAAAGTGGTTTATAAGGTTTATGAGGCATTCCAATATGGTAGGCCTGCACGTTACTTTTATCCGCTACCAGTAAATTGCTATAAGTAACTAGCAATTATTGTTCTGATTACGAACAGAATCTAATCCCAGCTGCCATACGAACATTGATCCAGATGGAGTTCTAGGGCCAAACAGCTGCAATGTTAAACCAGACGAGCTACAAATGTCCTGCAACGTTTCGTATAATGGTAACAATGCACCGATGCTTCAATGGAGAAATGTCCGATCAACGGATCCCGTCAACAGCGGTGTATTCTGCGTTCAGTCGAGCAGCCGAGTGTCATGTGATCTTGGAATTAATGCGAGTTTTGATCTGAACGGTTCTTACTTCGTCTGTGAGACGAATGCTTCAACTGCCACACGACACAACTGTTCCTCAGATCTCATTAAAATAATACGCAAGCAAACGTCATATTTATTCCCAGCTCAAGTGATCAAATATTTGTTGTCAATAGTGCACTTTTTACTGAGAGCATTTGTTGCAACAGGCTGTCTATGTTTAGTAAACTGATCTTCTGTATGTTAACTTGACAGTTGCTTCTGTTTGGTGTGCCTTCTGGTTATCGCAAACGTAATCAAGATTTTTTATAGTGCCACTTGATCAACCACCCTCCACTGAGATGAAAACACTCTGCTACAGGAGGCGTAGGCTAGACGGTCCCATGGCTGAGACTCGACAGTATACATCAGAAGGGATGACATTGCCTAAGTAGCTTGCGAAAAAAATGCCTCTTAATTATCAGAGGTTGTTAGTTCGTGTGAACACCGATTGTGATATCTAATTTAAGCATGGCTGATATTGGTTTAGATCTGAATATTGACACCTCAGTGACGGTGATGACTCTTGGCACAAATGAAAGCGTCAATTGTTCAACCAAAAGTAGTCAATCGTGCAGTCACAGGTGGAAGTGGTCCGAGGAAATCGCATCAAACAGTTCAGTATTAACACCTACTAAAACTGGATGGTATAAATGTGAGGCGGTGTGCGACATACGAGGAAACCAGTGCAAGGTGCTGTCTGGTCTGGTTCGGATCATTGAGCAGAAAAGTGAGAAAACCTCTTCTTCCAATAATAATTTTAGTTTATATCGAAAAGTTTCACCCTGCTTCAAAGTTTCTGGATTGAGCTTGGAATGCTATTCACGTTTGCTTAGTGACCACGGAATCCATTCCTAAAAATTGGAAAATATATTTTTATATTTACTTATGTATTCTATGGGCGTCACTCGCTAATAACAAAGCGTCGTCAATCGATGGTGCTGAAAACCATAATTGATAGACTTGCCCTACATGATAGCCACAATAAAGTGTGGCTCCAGCACGCAAACCCTTCTTAATTAAGGCTAGCACCTAAACTTACAAACAAATGTCGTAAAAATTGTGCCAATGTGGTCAATGTAAAAAATCATTATGCATAAATTTAATAAGAGTAATCAGAATTAATAATTTGATAAACTTTAATGATATAATAAAGGCTAAACAACTGTTTCTGTCATAGCAAATGTTGTGAATATAATAGGCCTAAATAGCAATAAGAATAAATATTGTTGGTTTGTTGTTCTGCAGCTGAATCGTGCACTAGAGATAAAACGATTCTTCTTGCGATTCTACTTACGACTGTTCTCACAATTGCAATGGAACATGCCATCATCTGCGTGTATACCCGTATCAGCAAATGTAAGATTCTGCGCTTTTGCTTTTTCTTTGTCTTCTTTTCTTTGCTTTCTTCTCTCTATTTCTTTCTCTGACTAACACATATTAGGTCTAATCCGTTACAACCTCTGTTAATTGTTGGATGGAAAGACTCAGGCAATTACGTGGAACCAGATACAAAGGCGTGAGCACGAACTCAAGGAGTTACACTGGAAGGTAAACATGTCGATAAAGAAAACTCAAAAAACGAGGACGGAGATGAAGATACAGGTATAGGGGATCAAATCCCAAGTTGAACGCGGACGTCAATTCAGAATAGATTGACTCATTGTAAAAGTACAATCGCCAATTGGAAATAAATGTCATTACGCCGTTATCACTATTCCCAAGTCACAGGTCGATTGTCGCTTAAAATAGAATCGCAACGAGATCGCAATCTGTTGCTGAGATGTGCTGAGATGCAACTAAATTGATCGCTGTAGCTAAGAATGTTGACTATCAGACTTTGTCTAATTTTGATCATGATCATGATCATGATCAAAATTAGTTCGTTGTTTAAAGATTTACTAAAATTATGTCGTCAGATCATGAAAACAATGATAACGATATTTACTGCTCTTTGCAGATATTCGATGGCAGCATTACATGAATCAGAGTTCACTTCGATGGTCGTGCATCCGGTGGGTCTATAGATACTGAATGTCAACAGTGGTCACCTTTGGTTCGTAAAAATGTTGTTAGCTGTAAATGAGACTAATGGGAAATAGAATGAAGCCAGGTACAAGAGGCCATGCTAGAATAAATTAATCGGAAATAGTGATGCCTTACTGTGTTCCGCCTATAAAGCTAAAGTTTTGTTTGCTTTACTCATCGACATTAAAATACTTCTCAGGCATGTACACCTACCGGTGGAATTACTTCTTTATTAAATACATTTCTTGTAAAGTATATGCGTCTTAGAATTAATTTTGGCACTATAATAATTAATTAATAAACGGTAGTATTCGGTTCTATGATAATTTGCTTAATTGCAATGTATCACTGCAGGATTCCATTATTATTTTCATGTTGATGATATCAAACGACTAATGTTTCTTGAATTATTGTGGCTCCATTTGCAATTTACTTTAGGTTTACTTAAGGAAGGTCTTTAATCTAAGCGAAACCAACTACTTATGCCCTTTGCTCGTGGTCTCATGGTACGATCCGAACTCTGGATTCCTATAGATAATATTATGATGAAAATAGTTATTGGAAGTATGCTTATTACTGCTCGGATCCTATTCGTATTTGTGCCATGGTGTTTGCACTTCGAAGACTCCCGGAGTGCGTCTCTTCTGCTTTCGGTTTAATAAGTTAGTCTATTCGTTTAGTTACCTAGTGACTTAAACGAGTAAGAGTTGCATGTTAAATAGCTTTATACACTCCTATTAACGTTTGGTGACTCCTTAGTCCAGTATTCTCTTATTATCTTGATATAGACTTAATACTCTTTCCTGCTACAGTATCAATATGTAACACTCATTGGCATAAATTATTTTATTATTGGTTTTTTAATTTTTTGGTCAATTTTTATAGTTTATGGGAATAATTATGTCAGATTTTGACTGTTCAATGACATAATGCACTGTTTCAGAAATTATGGTAATGAATACTTTTTTGGATGACTGGAGTAGAATGAGTTGTCGAATGATAAACCCAAACTCTGTGTAGGCTTATATTAATTTCCACCATTAAGGTTATTTAAATGTGTTGTTTCTACATGACATTTTTAGAAATATCCAGTAACGCATTTTGTGTATTTAAGCTGGGTAGTGTGCTCATATTATTTTATTCATTAACTTTTAATTTAGAAGTGGCATATACTTTGTCTTCTGCATCATACTGTCGCATTAGAAGTTGATGATGAATTCCTGGGGATGATGGCGATGATAATGTGTGAAGATATTGATGCATATGATAAGATAAGCGCCTCAAAGTAGGTTTCTTGAAGGAGCGCTATATAAAATTTAGAAAAGAAGGAAGGAAATGACGATGAGGTTGATGTTGATGACTATGATAAAGCTTCCGATGATGCGGTAGCGATAGACGTAGCCTGGTACATTATTTAATTCCTGACACAATAATTAGACAATAATAATCATTTCGTGTCTATGTAACCCGTGATGCTCCATATTGAACAGTGTCGCCTGTTTACAGTCAAAAACTTCGAATGTCAAAGACTTTCTTGAAGTCAAGCGGATGTTCAGCGTTTGCCAGGAATTGCATGTAATAATTATTCACAAGACAAACTTGTGATAAATGCGGTGTTTTCCGACGATTCGAATATGCAGCTTACATGTACATGTAGCTCTAACTCAGTTTTGAATAATTATGCTCACATTTAGTTTGATTTAGACATATTATGTTTTACGTACTGGTTTGAATTTTTGAGAGCTATCGATGTTGAATGGTTGTGTGTTTCTACAATATTTTATCGATTTAAAATATTCTGCCTCTTTAATCTTTGTCTTACTAGCTTCCGTCTATTAATTTATTCCCGTTGCTGTAATTGCAGCTGTAATTGAAGTCATGCGTAACATAGCCTATTTATGGTGTCACATCACAAAAACTGATGAGATGCACTCCTCGCACTGACCAAAATGACATAAAGGAAGATTAAGAACTTCTTCTAATATTATGTAACCATGGGCAGAATCAGAGAGACCCAACAGCGACGGACCCACGCAGACGCATGGAGCCTTATACAGTGCATATAGCGACCTTTCAAGTGTCCTCCCGACCCAAGTCATGCGAATAGCGTTAGTCTTAAATGGCAACTGGAACTGACATCATGGAGAGCTATGGAGATGGCGAGTAGCAAGAGCAGTAGTAGTATCTTCGTTTATTGAACATCTTGATGTCAAATCGCATCAGTTTACATTGTAAATGTTAAGGAAGAAAAGAAGAAAAAATAAATTTGGATAGATACTAAATGGGTCCGTTTAGGATAATTGGGTGCTTTGGCTAAATCTAAATAAAACTCTAGCGATATAGTTCTTGTGGTCCTTTGGTGGGAGGTTGAAGTCATTGATTCTAGGCAGTAGGTTACAATGCCTCTGTTCAGTTGTCGGGAGGAGGTCTCGCAGAACGTGGTTAGAAGGGGAGCTAATCCCACCTAATAGGCTATTCCAATCAGTGTCAACACTTCGAGACATTATAGGCTGTATATGTTGGACGCGCATGGGCACCTCGGTCAACATTCCGCCACTCTTTGCACTATGGCAGTGCCAGTCCCAAGCCCGGATAAACTAGGAACGCGACGCCAATGCCCTTTGTTATCAAACAGCGTCGTTTAATTGAAACCAGTCAGACATAAAATCGTATTGAGTATGTAATCTAATACAAGTGTTTGGGTCAGTTTCATTGATGCCCTGCCTCCAAAGACTGGAGCCCCAGAAAATACAGGCGCTAGCGCAGTAATTGGTAGGCCCTAAATCCAGCAGCCTTTGTGAATCGACGTTGGATTGCTCAAGCTTACCTGATCAATCGCGCAATATGTAAATATGTATATATTCAGACGTACACGTAAAAGGCTATTCCAAAGTAAGTTGAACGTGGGTTACCATTGTGCGCTGCTTAGTTCGGCCGGGTAGCTGGATGGTGAAGCGTTCGCGAAGATATTTGGACTGGGGTGTTTTATGGAGTTGTTAGTTAGTTAGCGGACCTTTAAATGGATGATCTCTGGTACTTTAAGCCAATTGAGTGATTTGAGGATAGGAATTATGTGATGGTGGTTGGGTTTTCTGGTGACGGCTCAGGCTATATTGAGTTTTAGAAAAGCTGCAGTCGTTTGATTTCCATGGCTTCAAGGTTGAGGAATAGGGAGTTACAGTAATCGTGTTTGCAGTGGACAATGGATGTAGCAATTATGACGGAGGTAGTTTTGAAGTCGAGCATGGACCGGATGCGGCGAAGGTCACGAATGGGCAATGTGTATGAAACAGTAGTGTGGGTCCACGGGTATGATTTAATACAGCGGCCATATGGTTAGAGTGATCGGTTCGTAACACTCAGTGTACGCTGAGTGAGCGGGTTCGAACCTCTTCCGGGGAGTCACTGTGTAGGGACATTGAGCAAGTCCTTCGCGCGCAATTGCTCTGCAGTACAACTGCAATTGCGCCGCCGAGACGTGGGCACTTCTGAGCAAAACATGTTGGAAGAAGGGTGATATCAAATTTCAGAATAAAAAACGAGGCGAGAGGGACGGAATCGAATGCGAATAATGCGCTGTGGCGGTCAGCAGAGTGGAAATGGGGCACATGAGAGGTGAATGTCCAATGGTAGGCAAATTAGAGAGCGAGAACGGTAATAAATTAGTTAGATGAGCAAAACGGGCAAGAATGTTGAGATCAACGAAGGCGCTGATGATACAGGTCAAAGTTGGAGGAAGCGCAGGGGTGCTGATGAAACAAGGTGTGAGGCAGGCAGGAAATAAAAAAATGCTCTGGTGTGATTTGGAGAATGTTGAGATTATGTTAGATGGAATGGAACGATCTGACCTGATATTCTTGAGTTGGATTGACTGTACAAAGTGATGAAACCGGGGGAAAGAAGACAATTAGATGCTGCGGATTGTCACCTTGTTAAATAAACGAAGATATAATAATAGATGTGCTATAATTATGAGAAGGTGATGATGTCATAATGATTATGTGAGGCATGTACTCGAAGCAAATAAAGCACTGATATTTTCATTGATTCTTTATTCATCTGCCCTGAGCTGGGCTCACCTTGTCACCTCGTGCTGTCAGTTCTTGGAACTTTAGCGATCACTGCGGAAAAACGTCTCCAATACTTTATTTTTGAAGTCGCATCTCTTAATTCCTCCAGGTTCATTCCAGTTCTTTCGTGTATCTCATCCATCCATTTTTCCTTGGTCGCTTCCGTTATCCCCATCCTTCTCCGCACGCCAACATCATTTCTTTTTCTAATCCATCTGCTCGCATGACATATCCGAAGAAACCCAGCTTCCTTCTCAGCGCTGTTTGTTGTAACGTCTCATCATTCTCAACTCCAATCTCTATGCGCACCCTTTCATTTGTCTTTTTCTCCGTCCACGATATTCTCTGCAACTTCCTCCATATCCACATTTCACTTTTACACGAGTTAGTTGTAAACTAATGCACAATAAGGACATTGTACTGACGGCGATAGCTAAATATCATGATGCTGGGAATTTCCGCAGAGTTAGACATTCCAACCTTTCTATTTTTGAACAGACCTAAAGCATGTGATCTATGATAAATTTAAAATATTGCCTAGCATATTTCTAGTCATATTTTTCTAACCAAGATAAGTCTTTGTCAGTCTCGTATGCTTTCATCACAACGTCAGTGTTACCGACGGCGTCATCAAACAGCTGATTAAGCAAGGTGAGTTTTAATATCCTTTTTAAGTTTAAACTGGAAAGTATTTTAAACTTTCTTAGCATGTGACATCTTGAATCGTGTATGCCTACATGTATAGACCTGATACTGTGCCAGCATAAACGACAATATAATGGTTTGTCGAAATAGGATTCATCAAACAACGAATAGTGCTTGTAGGCCTACACCGTTAGAAGAGACATCACTGCAAGCCTCAACAAACACCCAGAAGCCAACCAATTGATTCTCATCTGGGGTGACAGTGGGCTTCATTCTCTTAGTGTCTGAGATAGAGAATCACAAAAGAAGACATTGTACTCAACTAAGAAACCCACCATCAGGTCTTTAGCTGATAGAAGACTAAAGATAGGAGTCTAAAGATAGCCCTCCTCCACCGGAACTGTGATGACAGAGTAATTCGCGAGTGCAGCGTTTTTATCTGACATACATGGTGTAGCTTGAACTTCTTTTTCGTATTGTCAGCTGATTCCCTATGTATTGCGATTTTGCAACTACAGATAATTATCGTTAAGTTAACAGATGTAAATGCAATTGTAAAAGCTCGAAATGCATGTGTATTAGGGTCTACAGATATATTCAATAAACAGAGAGGAATTTTGGCTACTATTGTACATTCTCTGAAAAAGCAGGATACCGTCACTGCTTGATAAAGCTTACTTTCAGATTAGCCTATGCTCCCATTCGACCTGCTGACTATTAGGTGGCATATATTATATATATATATCTGGTGACTATTCTGTCATGTGTTAATCAGTCGATGCTCTGGTGCACATTAAGGGCACCAGACGTTCGTTAGTAGAATATCAAGTACCAATTATGCATATACGGAAGTAGCCAGATGGTTACTCGAATGTGTTGTGTGACTGTGTCTGCCAATACAGAATCTAGTTGGAAAGTGAAAATGATGACCTTGCAGTTCCATAGGGTTCTAATAATGTTCAATGCTCGTACATAGGCTTATGAAGTTATGCCATGCGCTGGGCAGGGCACAAGTGGTGCTATAAAATGATGGAGATTACAATTGTGATTACGTTGGACACAGAAAAACACATTGATCAATAGAGGATATTATGCATGTGGTTTAAGTGATCATCCGGTGTGACGGATTTCCTAATCTACAGATCAAGGCAATTGAACTTGAATTGTTGATAAACTCTCCTGAACCATCCATTTCTTAATACAATACAAATACAGGTTTACAATTTTGCGCTGTCGTCTAGTTCCGCATTGCAAAGGTAGGCTTGCTTCTGACCCATGATACGGCCTACTAGCGGCAGGCTGTACAGTTGTGCTTAAATGACATGTGCTGCTATTACTTAAATTGGACTTTCAGACATGGGCTTCAGCTGTCGTTCGTCATGTGATTTAGGTTCAGTTAAGCTATTATATTTAATATGTTTTGATAAAATTCAATATTGTCTTCTAATAATTATTATATATCTTTGCAAATATATGAATAATTTTCTAATTTCCTACTGTCCGTATATATATATATATTAGAATGTATGTTGATAGATTGCTATAAATCATGATTTATCTTACGTTAATTTACATCGTGCTCCTTGTTTGTATCCTTTACCCCAGGTCGTTAGGAACATCTTTCTAACTTCTATTCCTTTGCCTTGCTTGACATTACTTCATACGGTGATCTCCAAAGTTTTTAATTTACCTTAGCCTATGCCAACTCTTCTCAACTTGCCTCCGTTTACATAATATTTATATAATCTTACCTTACCCTTCCAGAGCTTACCTTGCCGGTCCTTACCTTGCTTTCTGTAGCTCTGTGTCAATTTGTCCGTAATGATGAAGAATCTAGCATACATTAACCTATACTATGTAAAATATTTAAGCAAGCATCCTCCCATTGACTGGATGTTATTTTAGTTGTAGGACATCCAGGGATTCTAGGATACATTTCATGATGATGGATTACTGTTTCGGATGGAGCGTACTCAATACTCTCTCGATTCTCTTGAGCATCATCGGTAAGAATCTACTAGCTCATGCTTGAAAGCAAGAACACGCAGTTCAACATGGATACATTCATGCCTTTATGTAACGCCGCTCAAATTAGCAGCGCTCTCTACGGGCATCTGTGCTTTGGAAAGTCTTAAGGCGTCTCCCGAACTGACAAGTAATCCCAGGACCAGGGACTGTGTAAGACAGTTCCAAGCTGAAGGGTCAACATAGGCAAAGCTCTTCGACTTGGCTTTAGCGGAGCGTACGAACGGAACGACAAGAAGGCCACGAGTAGAAGATCGCCAAGAGGCTCTTATTATATAATATAAATATATACCCAATTTGTTTTATTCACTGAGAAAATTCAGGTTTATATTTTGAACACTAATTTTTCTCATATCATTCCATTACCGTACAACCGCACTAGCCAGATCCGCACTTCACTCTTTCACCTCTTACTTACATATTTTCGCATCTAATAACTTGTTTCATTGTTCACATCCGCAACAGGCCTACAGTCTCTCATGATGACAGTGGAAATTATAATTTTTAGAGGTCCGCCATTGATGACGCTGTTTCTGGTAATGTAGGAAACGCTGAAATTATAACTGAACCAAAAAGCACAACTATACAAGTTGGAAGTTCTGTCCGTTTCAACTGCTCAACATCACTGGCAGATGAAATCCACTGGTTCCACTACGCAGTTGGAGCGAGCTACAGAAGCTTTGTCTATGGGTACGGCAAATTCTACGCTCCATACGAAGGCAGAAGCGAAATGGAGCACAATGGAACGGCCTATGATATAATCATTCCTTCCGTTAAATTCGAGGATGCTGGAAAATACGAATGCCAGGACCAAAAAGGAGGCGGTGA
Organism: Bimastos eiseni; assembly: GCA_959347315.1. Lineage (NCBI taxonomy): Eukaryota > Metazoa > Annelida > Clitellata > Crassiclitellata > Lumbricidae > Bimastos > Bimastos eiseni. Next base: position 2,771,433 of record OY365810.1, on the reverse strand, counting down.
TAAAAAGTCTGCACATCTAAATGTTTTGGGTATATCAAGTATTGATTTCTAGTTTCAGATATAGATTTTGGGTGTCAACCTATTTAAATTGTGTTTTCATGGCTATCTGCTAACCATCTGATAATTAATAGAGCAATTTGTAATGGTAAGATATCTTAACAGGATCAGGACGTTTTATTGTAGAGAGCAATGTTTGCAATTAAATCAACCTACGAATGCTGTGTGTTTTCCAATAGTTTATTTCATTGCTACATTCATCTATAGTAGTATTTTGTAGAGTCTTGACCTATTGCCACAGCCATCTGCTATATGTATGGAGTCATTATTATGCTGTCTTATAGGCCTATTATATTGTCTCAGCCATTTGTTTCTATTAGTACAACCATTAGCAATAGTTCGTAATCGTTCATGCACTTCCTAATCTATTTTAAAATGCATCTATTTTAAAATGCAATATCTTTAAAATCCTATGTGTTGCAACTCTCTTGAAACAAAGGAAAGGGTTATATCAATAATGTTGTTTGACTGTGAAAACACGAATGATGTTCAACTGCAATGCAATTTCTTACAGAGCAAGGACCAATTTGTCAGTTTAGCAAGAATATCGATAAAATCATTGGATCAGACAGCTGTGGTGAAGAAGCGGATGTTCTTGTGTTGACGTGTACGATTGAATATCGAGGAAACGAAGTACCGATCTTGGAATGGAGAAACCGTGTAACAAATGACATCATAACTGATGGAGTCACTCTCGAAACCGTGGCTAACTATACCAGGCTTAACCTGACGATGAAAAGTGACCCATCTATGGACAAAACTTCCTATCTCTGCCAGACAAGCATATCAACACCTATTCCGTATTCCTGCGATATTGGATCTATCAAAGTTACTGGCAAATGTAAGTAGTTCACTTAGAAAAATCAAGGTTTCATGTTAGTAAGCATAAGCCTGGCAGTTAGAATGACAGAAAGTTAAATTGCTTTTTATTTATGCTTTGTGCTTTATATGCTTTCGTGTGGCAATACGATACTAATAGGTTACTTCAGTATACAGCTGCAATAAAAAGTTCACAATTCAATTGAGGTTGAATTTATCCATAACCTGGGAATGATGATCTCCGATCAAAAAACGGCCTGATGTGTATCATTTCACAGTAATCTTAAGAATTGGCGTATTTAATTCCACCACTTTGTCTTCGAAGGTTTTGGCGTAATTAGTTCCAAAACCTCATAATGAACAATCTCCCATTGAACATCTACATCAAAGTTCTAGTCATACACAATTATCCTCATCAATCCAGCTTCCATCTAAGCGTGATTCTTTCCATTATTCAACTCTCATATAACCGTGATTCTTTTCGTCAATCAAGCTTCTATCTAAGCATGATTCTTTTAATCAACCCAGCTTCCATTTAAGCGTGATTCTTTTCATCAATCCAGCTTTCTTTCGAGCATGATTTCTTTCATCAGTCCAGTTTCCATTTAAGCATCACTCTATTCATCTTAAGCTATCTGGAATCCATTTGACATATTCGCCTCATCAATTTATCTCCCATCTGACAAAATTCTTTTAACCCGTCCAGTTTCTTTATTCGTTCCAGCTTCTAGATAAACATAATTACATCTATCCAGCTTCCATTTAAACGACATTCATTTCATCAACAAAACTATTTCTCAAAATTCTAACAGGAAATAATTAATTACGATAAAACCTAAGAGGATTAACATGCCGATAATGAATTACGCTAAAACATAAGATTACCTTATTTTACAATTAGTTCTGAGTGATCTCTGAGTCATTGTATATAAGTCGACCAGATTGGGGTATTTGTTGTCAAATTCCGAACAGAGGTTTCCATTAAACGCCACTGATGGCAGTGTTAGAATGGTTACAAGTTAATAATTATATGTAAAAGCTGTGTTATACTTTTATTGAACAGCGGATACCGCCTGCGACTCCTATAAGAACGCCACAATCTTTCTTGTTATTCTCATTGGATGTTTCATTCTCGGATTCATTTTCTGGCGTTCATGTATCTTCATACGCCACAGAAAAGGTAAGACCAGGTGCATATTTCAAGATGTCGGCCTGAGTTAATGTCGTCTCTGTAAGCTCTGCTTTGTCATTCAGCACGAATTCATTCAGGATTTGATAACTTTCTGAGTTATGACACCAGTTCAACTTCTGTAAGCGTAGCCACAATTGTGACTACATAAAATACACGATGATATAAAAGATATTAATTTTATATTTATTTTTCTCATGTAACAAAAGATAATATCAGGACACGTTCATTTTAACTTTATGTTAACTATATATATATATATATATAAAGTTGGTATATAATATTCTTGCAGCTGGAATGGAAAAGAGGGCATCTGATCAGAAGGGCAACCCAGAAGAAGGACTTCCTCTTCGGAATATAGAATGTACGTGCAATAGTTGTTAGGAGATCAGTTATGATATAAATTATGTTAAAAATCCAATCAAATGTTGCTTATTGCTATGTGACAGATCTTCTATATTTTTTCCAGCTAGTCGGACGCCGTATAGGCCTAAAGTATTGCAGCGAATATGCAACAGTTTAATAAATAATTAAAACTACAGCGTAATATATTTCAGTCCAATCCAAGTCAATCTCAATTTAACCTTAGGTTGATTCTGAACACAGTTTTCAACTGCGATTACTGTCAAACATTTTGAGACCGTTGCTGTTTGCATTTCACAGGGGAAATGCGATCCGATGATTTGAATGCTGATAAAGATAAGATGGTTCCAAAATCAAGGAATGCAGTGCAGCAGAAAATCACCCATCTGGAGCAAAAACTCAAAGCAATGGAACAACATCTGTACCCTCCAGGTAGATGTCCTCCCAACTCCAAATGCGTTCAAAAGTCCAGTCTCCGATTTCTGAATTTTCTTGTATAATTTCTTCCATTTGTTGACCACATCAGTCTGGTATTTCGAATTTTTTTACATGGGTTTGTTGCTCGTTGATTTTAAAATACATGCTATGGTTGTTGACTTCAAACTCAGCTACTTCAGCATTCACTTTATTTCATTTTATCGCTTCATGCAAAATATCTACGAATAATCCTGGTCATCTTCACCTGAGTAGTCAACGTATCTCTAAAACAACATCAAATGACATTAGTTCTTAAAACACTTCACTGATAGCTTTCAGAATTCCGAATAATTAGCCTGGTGTTAACGTCAGTGACGGGTCGATAATCCAAAGGTTCTATTGTCCGAATGTCCGATAGTCCGAAGATTCCATAGGCTACTCCGACATCAGTTTAACTAGAAGCTGGATTAATCGATTACAAGAATGTGTAAAACTGAGAGCTGGATTGATATGAAGAGAATCATGCCTAAATGGGTGCTGGATGAATGAAGAGAATGGTGCAATCCAGCTTCTAGCCAAACACAATTCTTTTCATCAATCCAGCTGCCAGTAAAACCACAACCTTATCAACTATCGACCGGACACCATTCAATAGTTGGACTATCGAACTTTCAGACTATAAACATAGAACCTTAACGTCTCGCATTAGTTGTTGATTTTCTCAGTAATTTAGTTTCAGCTTCAAAGGAAATGCACCTTTGTGATCTCACTCAACAAAGAGCGACTATTCATTAGGCCTAATGCTTTCTGTAACACGATGAGAGATCAATATAAGTATCCAGACAAGATTGAATTACAGATTCGTTAATCCATATTCGTTAATTTATTTTTCAGAAAATATAAATTATTTACAAAAGTCAAAGTATCTTCACACACTCAGAGAAAATTCTGACAAGAACGCCATAAGTGGAATTGCGATTCTGGATCCAAGTTTGTTCCTCGTATTCGAGAATAGTAATGTAATCGAAGTCTACGATTCGGTCACATTCAACCGTCAACCATACCTGATAATCGAACAGATGACATATCCTCTTGACATCACATCATCCAGAGCAAACAAATGCTTTTATGTATACGTAACCGACCGAGTAGATGACATGCCAATAAGTAAAATCCTGGGAATTAATCACAAGGGTGAAATTACAAAGCAATGGTCAATAGATGGAGGTCCAGGTCGTATTTCCTCCTTTGAATTCAACATCATTGCTTGTCTTCATGAAAAGCATGAGATATGTGAATACTCAGAAGATGGTATATTTCTCCAAAGAGTTCCACTCTCTCCTGCTCTTGGCTTCACGCGTCCGTTGCATGCAATCAAAGTGACCAGTATGCATTTCTTGGTGAGTCACGAAGGTGACTTACACCGCGTGTGTGTGATCGACTTGGATGGCAAAGTCATCAAGGAATTCTCAAAGTGGAAAAAATTCTCGTCATTCTCAGATTCAATCGAAAGAATGAATGTTCCTATCTGCTTAGCAGAGAACAGTGACAGGTTCGTCGCAGTGGCTGACCATGGCAACAAACAGGTTCTACTGTTAAATTCCGTATTGAAATTTAAGCGAATGCTTATTGTTTCTGGGAACAATGGATTGAAATACCACCCGGTCAGATTAGCCTTTGGCGAGAAGGGACAGTTATTCATAGCTGAAAACTGCAGAAACAAGAGCGGATTACAAAGTGGGCGAATCTCTGTTTTTGCTACGATGAACTCCTCTAAACAGAACGGTTAGATGCCGACAGTCTCACAGATAAAAGTTGAGACGACTGCAATTGGACTTCTCACTGCGTTGCATTGAATTGCATTGCAATCAGCAAATTGCGCAGAATGAATAACGCGACAAGTGTATAGTATTTTACAATGCATGCATGCAAATATGTGTCAAGGTATTTATTTGAAAAGTTATGCAGCTACGCATGTAAATCCAACTTTTGAATGGCTCTTGATGATGTTATTTGCCAAACAAAGAGGTCGTCTGATAAAAGCTGTGACAACGACTCAGTATTATAGATTGGCAAAGTTATGATGTACATAACACAAGGAAAATGATGACCCAAAAAATAAGTAACTGAAGGAAAATATAAAACGCATTTGACTTGGAATGGCAGACCACGTTACTTAACTAGTTGTCAGGTAGGCCTTCGTGACCGACTATTCGACCGTGGGGAACCTGAAGATTATTTCAGATATGCAAGAAATTTGGCATTTTTGCTCATATAGTCCGTCCACTTTTTTCACGTGCTAATGTGATATGTCTGAGAAGACTTTGTTTTTTACTCCACCCTACACTGCAAGGTGGATGACGTCTACTTGTGTTTCGCTTCCGATGGTTTCTGCTGTTGTTGTGTTCCATCTGGAAGAAGGTGTGTATTTACGAACGGACCTGTTCACCGTTAGTGTTTTTTGCGGCTAATTTAAGTTAAATAAAGATCATATTTTATCATACCAGAGAGAGTGAAACACTGGGCCATACATTCAATAAAGATTATATATTTGATCATACCAGACAGAGAGAGAGAGAGATTGGGACATACATATTATATACATGCAGACAGAGGCAGAAAGCAAATAGGCCATAATAATAAATGGTAACGTGGACCAGTGCGCATTGATAGAACAGGAAATGATAAAATAGCAAGAGAGAGGAGTTGACTGAATCGGTATTATAATATTATAAGACAGAATAGGATGATATGGAATAGTATAAAATAGAATATAGCACGAGGAACAAAATAGGACACCCCAACAATAGGGAAACACAGGACAAGGTTGGACACAATAATAATTATTGGAGTAGATATTATATATAATATGATTGGATTTGGGAGGAGATACTAGGCTAGAAGACATGCACGGAAGATTGTAATGAACAAGACAATGAAAGTTTAGAACGACATAATTTGGATAGCTTAGAATAAGATAAGATGTGACAGGATCAATTTGGACCAAGCAATGGGCAAGTGGATTCATCGTTTGCAGTCAGCCCCTTTCTCCTCACGAAGATCTTTTCAATTCATAAACCCCATCTCGGACAACACTTCATGAGATTCTGAAGAGGAAAGTGTTGAAAGTTTGTCCGATTAGCCACATCAACGGTGATCCCATCTTAACTCACCCCACTATGCTACATATATGTACACGCAGCCCTGCCTCATACCCTCAAACGTGTTCAGTCATATATAGCTTACCCTACCCAAGCCTTCCATAATAGTCATGTAGCAAGTGGATTGTCAACTGATTTTGTGTTGAACACGTGTGAAATTAAATTTACGAAAGTGAGACTATTAATGAAAAGAGCTCTTTCTGTTGGCATCAGAAGTACCTTCGCATTATGGCTGGCCTTACTGCCCTGCTGAAAGATAGCTTCTCGCTCAAAAATCATGCTTGCGCTTGTATTAAGTTGAATACACAAGTGAGTAGGCCAACACAAATTCTATTGCTCCTTCGTTTTGATCTTGTATTTAGACCTATGCATAGTCACGAACTGCTTCGATGGTAGGTAATTTCTGTGCATATTAATATCATGTCATAAATGTTTCATTATGATTGCAAGACGACATTTTTTTAGACATATTCATATTTCATTTAGTGATAAATATTATGGTCAGTTGACAAGCTGTCGTATTGGATCAATTATTTATTATTGACACCGATTGTTAGCTTACAATGTATTATAAAATTACATGTTTCATCTGATCATTTATAAAGTGTTTCTCGCACAATAAGTTCTTTGGAAGCAATGCAAGAGCTATGCACTCTTATAGAAACGAAAATTTTGAGGTGAGAGAATGAGATTAACGATCCTTCTTCCTTCTTCTTTCTTCGTCAGTGTCCATGCCTCTGCTCCATAGAATTTACTAAGTTTACATAATGATAGAAATTGATAATTTTGTTCGTCACATTTTGGTTATCGATGTAGGCTAAACCTCCCAGACTCAATGGCTTGTAATAATGTAAAGCAGTCCGTTGAGGTGGTAGGTTGTTTTGTTTAAGATGTTCTGTCATATCTAGGACTAATAGAACGCCGTCCATCCGTTCTATCCAGGCTTTAGAATGCAATCACCCGTATACAGCTGTAGTACTGTAACCGTGATTATTCTGTACATTACATTACAATAGATAGCCTCGAACAATTTATATAGATAGATCATTATTATACATTAGGTTTAGCTGAACATTCGCTAATACAGACAGGATAGGTTCTTTCAATCACTCGCTTAGGCTTTAGTGTAACTAGCACTTACAGTCAGCCCTCATTGCTAGAGTGGTCAGTAGCTGATCCTTGAGAGGTCAGTAACTGGCCAATCAAAGTAGCTTGTTCTAGGATAGGCCAGTTCCCTCTTTGGCTGAGGAAACTCACTTATAAGCTACAGCAGTGTTAAGAACTTTGCAGTCTGACTTCCGAAGAACTCTAGCTATCTTGTCAGGCTCGTCACTCGTATCATCTTAGGGTTTGGACATTATCATCTCACCCATACTCGCATTAGTAAGTGTATGTAACTGTTATGTATTAGTCACCATCATTATATATATATTATTATTATTACCTCTTCTTCTCTGTATTTAATAAAGATAGTTTGTATCTGAACTGTCTCTTCATGTGTAGCTAGTTTCCCCTAGCATAACCTAACTTATCAAGTATCTAATATAATAGTAGATCTAGTTTTAAGTAGAACCCTCAGCGTTCTTACAGTACGATGTGATCCGATAGATATTGCGGGCTCCGTTCAACGGGAACAGAGTTAATAATGAATGATACACAATTCGCACGCACACATGCAAGCGATTCTGGATATCAACTGACAACTCACGAATAGACTGCAGCACTCACAATAATATTATACTATGGATTTGTATGATGCCTATGCCCGTGTTTGTTTCTATTGTGCCGTGAGTGCAGTTGTCATGGTAAGGCCTACACACCTTCCAACATATGGGAACATTTTCAAGACCAAACGGGTTCAATCAGAAATAGCGCATAGCTTGTCGAATTTGTACGCTTTTACTTTCGTTTTCTTCATTGCGGCAAAAGTACATGTATGTCCATGTAGACATATTCAGCTCTTTGGCAACATTCTCTAAAGTCAATAAAAATTGTAGTAGGTTGTTCTTTGTAGGGTCTATGCCACCCTATAGGAGCTCGAGCGTGTCTGAGCGTATCGGCTGGAAAGACGACATGCTAACAAGGCAGGTGTCTAACGCGGAACAGCAGTCTTTTGCACATTGCGGGCCTATTCGCAACGTAAACCTGTGTTAAGTGACTATGTTATGAGCGACAATATCTGAACGCATTTTCAATTTTGAAACAACTGCAGGGATTACACCGATGACGCTTGCTGACCCTTTCACTTCCACTTTTCAGTGAACGTATCAAAACAGAGCATACACATTCACAACACACCTGTGATGATCTAGAAGCCTTGCAGAAGGTGAGGTGTGGACATCAAAGTATGGTTCACATCCAGTGAAGTATGCCTATGTTCGTAAATATTTGGGTTGTGTGAAAGCGTAGCGTCACTGGTCGACATTTTGTACCAGGTCGTATAGAACAACTACAATTGACGGAAGGTCATGTTGCATGACGTGAGAATGTGATATGGCGATGAAGCGCTAAGACATTATTTAGAGATGCATGCTTTTTAAATGTTTGCAAGACACAATTCAAAATATCAGTTGAAATTCGTCTGATTCATTTTGACTTCGGCTTAAGGTAAGTGCGTTGACATAATTGAGTGGCTCTAAATCTCCACACCCAGCAATACTCGATCTATTTTAACACGTATGCCTAATACTTTCAGATTTTGAAGTGGAATTATTTGCTTTATTAAACAAATGTTGTTTATGCGAATGCAGGCCAGGACAACAAAGGGCATCATGGCAACATACGCTATTTGCGGAATAAAACTGATTGTCATTTTCCTGCTGTGCTTCAGAACAGGTAGGCGACAAAAGCAATTCATGGTTTAATCATAATCGCGAATGAAAAAACTTCTCAGAGGTCCTACAGTAACTGACCTGAGAACACAAGGTCACTGTTGATTAGAACGTTGTTTCACGTAGAAAAAACTAAAAAAAACTCGTACAAATGTCCGATATTGGTTGTTCTAGAATTCAAAACCAATTGTATGAATAAATTTTCTTCCACAGTGCACTCGTAGGAGAAAATCTACCCACTGATCAGTGTGTGACTGATCAGTGTGTGACAGAGCAATATGGAGCTGAGTATCATCTGCATACTGTTGTAATTTGAATTCCAAAGTGGTTAGCCATACGACTGATTGGAGAAGTAAAGACTGTAAATAATAAGGGTCGAGGACATGGGGTTCGGGAGGAGATTACACTAGCCACGCCATCTTCAACACCCATCCTTTCAATCTACCTGTTCTGGCCTTTAATCCTAGCGACGCCATTGATTAGGCATACATCTGCTAACTATGAAGAGGCACTCAAGCATATGGGCATACACAAACAATTAACATAATTAAGCATAAGTGACTTTCTCAGTTAGCCTAAGTGCGTGGATATCGCAGTAGCCTAAAAGTCAAATGATCAGATAATCATCAACCACTTTCGTGGTTATTTAGAAACATCATTGTGTGGAATTTCCTAGTTTTTTTAGCCTCATTATCATTACCGTTTTTTTTAAAATTATCCAATAACCGTTTGCCATTATCCAGTGCGACATAGAAATGTCCAAACAGGCCCATAACAGAATTTCATGGTTGTGTTTGGACACTTCAACAGTGTCTTTTCAATTTTCCCTATATGCCTATATAATTTATTTTGAAAGTCTATTGTGTCCTAAATATTGTATGGTTGGCCTGTAGTTAGGTTTACATAACAATATGTAATTGTGTGTAATACATGCAAAAAATTATGTACAAATTACTCAAGTAGGCATATCCTTTATACATTTCAAATATTTTGTGTTACATTGTAATAGGATTTCATACATAATTGTAGATGTTACTAATAATGTTAATAATAATGCTTAAGTAATTATAAGTAACACATCAGATTCCGGATCTGATTCCCGATTGCGTTTTCTTGGTTGACTCTGCAATATCATGCACTAGAGAGCTATTTGCGCCCAAAGCATTAAGGTCGTAGGTAGCTTTGCTCATCTGCAAGCGGCCGTCTTTTGGTCCCTCGCTGCCGTGCGTCAATACTCGCCGCTCTCGTGCGTAAGTCCAATGCTTTTGAACAAGCCTTCTGTTTACAGTAGAGCTGTTCATGTAGTTCTGCTGAAGTTACTTCTTAAGCTAGGCTTGGTCGCACTTGTCAAGGTTCCTGAGATAATTTTAAAGCGCCTCTTAAGGGTTCTTAAAATCAAAGCCGGCTCCTGGCATAGGCGACACAGGCAGCCGCGTATGGCGCCAAATTTTAGTGGCGCCAAATTTTATTAAGAAAGCTTTTATCATGAATAAAAATTTTTGGATAATACATAAAGCAATTATAAAGGTAATTATCCAAAATTAGTAATAGGTTAATCCCAGTTTAGCAAAACTTCAATCTCCTTACTCCTCATTCGAGCTATCTCTCCTTTCCTGGCAATTTTCCTATGCCAGAATCGTCAATATTACTTAGCCAAAAGCGCATTTTATGTGATTCGCACAACGTGTGCCTGACCCCATATTTCTCACATTTTATCAAGTTAGTGTAAGTGGGTGGGACGCTCTTACACATCACTGCCTAGGGCGCAAAATTACTTGGGGACGGCTCTGCCTAAAATTTACTTTATACTTTTCCAGATACATATTATATGTTTCGTGTCGGAATTTAGGCTCTTCAGATATTATTGTCACTCCAAGCAGTAAAGAGGTTCGACTTGGTGATAAGATTCAATTCAACTGTTCAACATCCGACAGTTCCAAGAAAATACATTGGTTCCACCTTTCCACTTCGGCTATTGAGGGAAAACCTATCTATGAAAACGGCCAATTCAAGGGCCGGTGTGTTGGAAACTGCATAATGGAAGGGAACAATACAATTGGCGAATACAATCTTGTTATAGCGTCTATAGTGGCTACTGACGCTGGGAGTTATGCATGCCAAGAGGATGCAGGGAGCGGAAAGAATGTGTCTGCTAATCTTATTATTCTAGGTTAGTATTTCTCCATTTGTGCCTCTATGGTGTCGGAAATGGAGTTATCTAAGCCCATTTAAATTAATAATCTTTGCTTTTGAATAAAATAATTATTGCGTTTATGTCCTGAAAATCTTGTACAGTGCTGCTATGGATGTCAAAGCGTTCATTCAGTACGATTTAATTCTTCATACTTTCTGTTTGTAATAGTACTTTCTGTATAATGATGATGTGTTGAGGCAAAGATCACCTTCCTATTTCCTTCAGTGGGCATAGTACCACCCCAACATGGGCGATGACGGAGTTCTTCTGCCTCTCTCATGTTTTGCTTTAAGACTAGCGACAGTCAAACCGTCTCGCATGATGAGACAACGCGTAATGAAACTTATTTACCCTAATTGTTTATAATTATCTGTATAACATGAGATACAGTAGTGCCTATTTCGTTAAAATGTTAAACTAAGACGTCAATCTTTTCGAAACCTGTGATAGATACTACCAATAAATTATCTCCTCGTGCAGTTAATATATGACGTTATTTTAATTTTTACGAATCTATTACTATTTAATTGCAGAATCGGATTTGGTGTGTATATCAAACGTGAATGTACAGAGAGTCATCGGATCAAATTCATGTGACATAGAACCAGACCAACTGACCTTGACCTGTATGGCTCAATACATCGGAATTGAACCCCCAATCTTGGAATGGGGATTGAATGATACTAACGAATCCATAAATAATAACGCAAACATTCAAGTAATTGGCAATCGTGTTATCATTAATATAACACTGAGATCTGATGAAATTTCGAATGGTTCGTCCTACGAATGTCGAACCACAAGGTTAACTTCAAAGTTATCTTGTAACTCCGGAAACGTTATAGTTGTAGGATCAAGTGAGTAGTGAGTACCTATTACCATTTTATTGCTTTACTTTGGTTTCAATCTGAATTGTCTTGTTGTTTCGCTGCTTACTGTAGGCCTTCCAAAAACAAATGGGTTGCCCTACAATCGTTAAGAACCGTCTGTCCCTTTAGGCTCGTGTACTTGGCCACTGCTTGCACCCCAGTTATTTATCGTCAAATACCATACCGTTACCATATTTCTTTTACTCGTATGCTCTTCTATTGCAATCGGTAAAACATAATGACTTAAATTGATAAATGTAAAGCTGACCCGTTAAAAGGATGATTCTTACACATTAAAATATTGTGACTTTGTAACTATTGTTTTTATTAAATCGCTGCGAGATTCGAATTCCAGAAGAATTTCGAATTCTACCACACAATTTATTGCTCAACCAAATAAACCGGTGTCGTTTATTTTGAATTCTTACATCAATGTTGCGATATATTGGTTGTAAATAGCTGGCAGTAGGTTTCTTTGAAGATATCTTGATATCAATTCTTCTATTTTACCACATAAACCAGATTAAAGTATAAATAATACAGAGATTATCAGACTATATTTCATGTTGGAAGATTACGTCAAGGTGAAACGTCCGGAGGTGAAAGTCCCTAGAAGTGAAACGTCCGGAGGTGAAAGTCCCTAGAGCTGAAAGTCCCTAGAGGTGAAACGTCCGGAGGTGAAAGTCCCTTGAGGTGAAAGTCCTTAGAGTGGAAACGTCCGGAGGTGATAGTCCCTAGAAGTGAAACGTCCGGAAGTGAAAGTTCCTTGAGGTGAAAGTCCGTAGAGGTGAAACGTCCGGAGGTGAAAGTCCCTAGAGGTGAAAGTCCCTAGAGGTGAAACGTCCGGAGGTGAAAGTTCCTAGAGATGAAAGTCCGTAGAGGTGAAACGTCCGGAGGTGAAAGTCACTAGAGGTGAAACGTCCGGAGGTGAAAGTTCCTGGAGGTGAAAGTCCCTAGAGGTGAAACGTCTGGAGGTGAAAGTCATTAGAGGTGAAACGTCCGGAGGTGAAAGTCGCTAGAGGTGAAAGTCCTTAGAGGTGAAACGTCCGGAGGTGAAAGTCCCTAGAAGTGAAACGCCCGGAGGTGAAAGTCCCTAGAGCTGAAACGTCCGGAAGTGAAAGTCCCTTGAGGTGAAAGTCCCTAGTGGTGAAACATCCGGAGGTGAAAGTCCCTAGAGGTGAAACGTCCGGAGGTGAAAGTCCGTAGAGGTGAAACGTCCGGAGGTGAAAGTCCCTAGAGATGAAAGTCCCTAGAGGTGAAACGTCCGGATGTGAAAGTCCCTAGAGGTGAAACGTCCGGAGGTGAAAGTCTCTGGAGGTGAAAGTCCCTAGAGGTGAAACGTCCGGAGGTGAAAGTCTCTAGAGGTGAAACGTCCGGAGGTGAAAGTCCATTAAGGTGAAACGTCCGGAGGTGAAAGTCCGTCAAGGTTAAACGTCCGGAGGTGAAAGTCCCTAGAAGTGAAACGTCCGGAGGTGAAAGTCCCTAGAGCTGAAAGTCCCTAGAGCTGAAAGTCCCTAGAGCTGAAACGTCCGGAGGTGAAAGTCCGTAGAGGTGAAACGTCCAGAGGTGAATGTCCCTAGAGGTGAAACGTCTGGAGGTGAAAGTCCGTAGAGGTGAAACGTCCGGAGGTGAAAGTTCCTAGAGGTGAAAGTCCCTAGAGGTGAAACGTCCGGATGTGAAAGTCCCTAGAGGTGAAACGTCCGGAGGTGAAAGTCCCTGGAGGTGAAAGTCTTCAGAGGTGAAAGGTCCAGAGGTGAAAGTCCCTTGAGGTGAAAGTCCTTAGAGGTGAAACGTCCGGAGGTGAAAGTCCCTAGAAGTGAAACGTCCGGAAGTGAAAGTTCCTAGAGGTGAAAGTCCCTAGAGGTGAAACGTCCGGAGGTGAAAGTCCGTAGAGGTGAAACGTCCAGAGGTGAATGTCCCTAGAGGTGAAACGTCTGGAGGTGAAAGTCCGTAAAGGTGAAACGTCCGGAGGTGAAAGTTCCTAGAGGTGAAAGTCCCTAGAGGTGAAACGTCCGGAGGTGAAAGTCCCTAGAAGTGAAACGTCCGGAAGTGAAAGTACCTTGAGGTGAAAGTCCCTAGAGGTGAAACGTCCGGAGGTGAAAGTCCGTAGAGGTGAAACGTCCAAAGGTGAATGTCCCTAGAGGTGAAACGTCCGGAGGTGAAAGTCCCTAGAGGTGAAACGTCCGGAGGTGAAAGTCCCTGGAGGTGAAAGTCTTCAGAGGTGAAAGGTCCAGAGGTGAAAGTCCCTTGAGGTGAAAGTCCTTAGAGGTGAAACGTCCGGAGGTGAAAGTCCCTAGAAGTGAAACGTCCGGAAGTGAAAGTTCCTAGAGGTGAAAGTCCGTAGAGGTGAAACGTCCGGAGGTGAAAGTCCGTAGAGGTGAAACGTCCAGAGGTGAATGTCCCTAGAGGTGAAACGTCTGGAGGTGAAAGTCCGTAAAGGTGAAACGTCCGGAGGTGAAAGTTCCTAGAGGTGAAAGTCCCTAGAGGTGAAACGTCCGGAGGTGAAAGTCCCTAGAAGTGAAACGTCCGGAAGTGAAAGTACCTTGAGGTGAAAGTCCCTAGAGGTGAAACGTCCGGAGGTGAAAGTCCCTAGAGGTGAAACGTCCGGAGGTGAAAGTCCCTAGAGGTGAAAGTCCCTAGAGGTGAAACGTCCGGATGTGAAAGTCCCTAGAGATGAAAGTCCGTAGAGGTTAAACGTCCGAGGTGTAAGTCCCTAGAGGTGAAAGTCCCTAGAGGTGAAACTTCCTAGAGGTGAAAGTCCCTAGAGGTGAAACGTCCAGAGGCGAAAAATCTCTAGAGGTGAAAATCCGGAGGTGAAAGTCTCTAGAGGTGAAAGTCCGTAGAGGTGAAACGTCCGGAGGTGAATGTCGCTAGAGGTGCAAGCCTCTGATACCGATAAGGTCGATGTCAGCAGCCATGATGAACAATAATAATTTTTTTAAATGTGTGGAATAGGTCATACTAGGGGCAACTAAACACCAACATGACCCTTGACTATATGCTCATATTATTAAGTTCGGTGCATATTAGTTAGAATTCTTATGACTTTGACTTCAGCATTATATGAGCCAGCTCAAAAGCAAGTAACATCGAACGGAGAATGCAATTGCAAGACATGGAAGAGCGCCTTCATCATCTGCATTTGTTGCCTACTTCTTCTGTTGTTAATCAACACTGCTGTAATCGTTTGGTGTGTGAAGTCGAACACTTGGAGACCAAAACTGCCAGGTGAACATTTCACATATTTATAACCCACCGCCTATAATTTCCGGTCTCAACTTTAAAAGGCATTACTCCGAAATCCTCATAACAAAATGGAGCGATGGGACGGCTCTCGTGTCCCATTCTTTTCAACCCTTGATCTGGCTATATTCGAATCCCAAATAACGTGTCATATATTTCCAAGTTAAGTAAATGCGAAATTATTCTGAGTTTATGGCACGGGAACAAATATGCAAACAACCTGTCAAGTGTCGTTACAAGTCTGCTCAGCATACTCGAATCGTCTACAATCGTCATAAAACTGATCCATCGCGCTCAAAGCATTGTCTGTCGCTTTGCAATACAATGCAATACAACTGTTATTTGATATCGCTCTTCTTTCAACATCTTTTCTCAGAAGTGAATACGCCTCGATTTTGAAATGGATGCGCTCTTGGACTTTTAGCCAGTGGAGTGATTTCAGGATTGAAGTGATGTGATGATGCTTGGGCGTTCTGGTGACGGCTCTGGATAATGAATGAGTTGTAGACTTTAGTCGGAAGATTTGTAAACTAATTCGAGATGCCTTACAGTGACAAATTCTTACATAGTCAGTCGGTCACTCAGTATATTTACTTCTATTTTAAAAGCAAGCAAATGGCCAACACATGCAGCTCTACCCCCGATGCATTTAGATATAAATGATCACACTTTTAATCCTATAAATCAGTTGATATGCAGCGTTTAAGGCCTAATGGCGTCACTGTGCGACAAGATGACCTGCATAAATTTCAATACCATGGTCTACCATGATGGTGCAGATGAGTGCACGCTTTACGATAGAAGGAATCTAGAAGCGCCTTTAACCGTTGAGTAAACAGCGTCTTCTCCGTCTTCTATATCCATTTCGAATGTTCCTCGGCGATTCCCATTTTTTCATTTGATGGAATTGAAATTAAATCATACATGCATCATTCTTCAGTTACTTCATGCATATTAGGCCTAGATTCAAAGATTGCCGTTGAAGGTGTCATGTTACATTTCAGTATGCCGCACAGACTGTGTTAGATGTGCGTCCAACAGTGAATCCGTCGAACATCCCAGTAAGTAGGCCTAACGTCTCTTTCGAGCTGTAACGCGTAACTCTTGTAGGCCCTATAAGTAGGCAATTATTATTTGTAATTGCAATCGTATTAGCAAATTTATATTGCGCCATTTGGGGTGAAACATGTCATGGACATTTATAAGTCTCTCAACTGAGGCGCTATAAACTGAACTTAAGTCGTGAGTTTCCAACAACTGCAAGAATCACGATCGTGTGAGCAAAAGACATTCTTAGGGAAGTTCATCGATGATGGTTTTTGTTGCGATATTTAAGCCAAATGTTAGCTTTGATTGCACTAAATAAAAAGAAACGGTTATATATAATAATGGCCTACACGTAATATAATATCGTTTAACAAATGAAAATGGTATAAATTCTCAAATTTTATTTATTGTCGTTTTGACTGTTTTGTGACGTTTATGGGCTTCAATAATGCTTTATAGTAGCCTATTCAAACTGACCCTAGCCTTAGCCTAAGCAAATGTAGCACTAATATCGGCCTGGTCCAATCTTCCATGACCACAACAATGCTAATATTTCTTGAAATATGGACGGAAAATAATTTTTTTAAACTAACGAGTCATGGCAGCAGTAATAGGCGTAATTGCAATCTTGTGTCATCTAAACGCCGAGAAACTCAACTGAATAAAAAGGCTGCAGTAAAATATAGCACTGCCCCTATTTTTAATTATTACAAAGTCTGAATTCAAGGACCGATATACGGTCTTGGTCTGAATTGGTATCTTCGTTTCCGTTTATTGAAGACAACGATAGTCAAGAGCAACCATCGACGAACAACGAAGCAATCCAAATGGAGCGGCAGCCAACGGATGCACCATCTGTCATCGAACCTCTGCTATCGAATAAAAAAGGCAATTATTAATCATTTTAAGAGTTGGTTCTAAGTTCAAGTTAAATAGTTTCATTCAGTATGCATGTCGACTTTCAATTGGCGCTTTATAAGTTTGTGAATTACGATTACGGTTACGATTGCGTCTGTCTCTGGCTTTTTGACGCGCTACTCTTGTCTAAATAAATAATAACTATTGTAACGGTAACTATCACCACGCAAGGATAAAATATTCAGAATGGATGTTGAGTCTCCCATTTGATGCGCTAGTAGGCCTAACTTAAGTTCTTGGTTTCAAACAATTATTGTAAAAATCATAATTGTGAGACAAGCTGAAATCTTTAGGAAAGTTACTTTATGGCAGTTTTTGTTGAGCTATTTTGGGTCAAGTGAATCAATGGTTCTTTTGTGCAACACGACCATAGTTATTTAGATTGCATCATTATACAATAATCTTATCAAACAATTAAATACCGTTTAATAAATGAAGATGACATTAAATCTCAAGTTTTGTTTACTTCAATGTTGAATGTTTTGTGACGACTAAGGCTTCATTTTTTCAAACTGTACTTAACTAAAACCTTATCGAATAGGGTCTATTGACATTATTGTGTAAACTGATAAGTCATGTTATCGGTACTGTGTGCAATCCTGTAACATCTAAACGCTAAAGATTCAGCTGGAAAGTGACAATCCTTTCTCCAATCAAGTTATTTAAACATTATGGCGCTATAAATGCCACAGTTAAGTATAGCACTGCTTTCAAATTTTTATTATAACAAACTTTAAATGGGTGTCATTGTTCTCGTTTTTATAAAACAAAGAAGATCAGGAGCAGCCATCGATGAACGACGCAATAGAGAAACAGCCCACGGGTTCTAAGGAACCTCTTATATCGAATCAGCCAGGTAATCATTCTACGATTTTCTTCTAAGTTCAAGTAAAATCACTTGCCTTTAATATGTATTAAATCATTTGCATATAATATGCTTGCAATACTATAACAAGCATATTAAGTGCAAACGATTTAACTTTTTATCATTTGCGGAACGGTTGTTGATTTACTGGAGCGCTTGACCTGCAGGCGGAACATTCGTCAACAGCCAGTGTATCCTTTGACGCGTTGGTGTGCGTAAATGTATCTGTCTGAGACTGGCAATCGAGAAATTGCAGCAATGTAACTTATATCTAATGATTTTATGTATATCAATAATGACCATGCATTGTACAAAGTTACATGGCAAACAAAAAGCAAAAGTGAGAGTAACGGGAGGGATGTCAAATGAGTTCAGAGTAAGAAAAGGGGTTAGACAGGGGTGTGTAATGTCACCGTATTTATTTAACATCATGGCAGAAATCGTGATGAGTGAGGTACTGGATGGCTGGGAAGGAGGGGTACAAATAGGAGGAAGAAAATTAACGAACTTGAGATATGCGGATGATATTGTACTGTTAGCAGAATCTGAAAAAGAGCTACAAGAAATAATCAATCGTCTGGATAAGATCGGAAGTGAGAAAGGTTTAATGATTAACATGGATAAAACCAAGACCATGGCATTAAATGGTAAACATGCAACATCGTTTTGAAAGAGAGCAGACTGGAGCAGGTGGATGCGTTTCAATACTTGGGATCATTGATTACAGAAGATGCAGAGTGTAGCAGAAAGATAAGAGGAAGGATGGCAAAAAGGACAAAGTGTTCAGATAGGGATGAAGAAAATATGGAGGAGTCGCAGCATAAAGTTAACCACCAAAGTGAGACTAATGAAAGCATTGGTATGGCAGGTGGTTACATATGCCTGTGAAAGTTGGACCATCAAGAAAAGAGATGAAGAAAGAATTGAAGCTTTTGAGATGAAATGCATAAGACAGATCCTGAGGGTATCATGGACTCAAACAAAACAAATGAGTGGGTATTGGAGAAAGCAGACATGGAACGAGAGCTACTTAATCTGATAAAAAGGAGGAAATTAACATACTTTGGACATGTGATGAGAAAAGAGGGAAACTGTCTAGAAAAAGAAATCATGCAAGACACTACACCGGGAGCAAGAAAACGAGGAAGACCAAAGCGACGATGGATAGACAATGTGGAAAAATGGACTGGTAGACCACTTGACAACTTACTAAAGAAGACGAGAGACAGGAAGAGATGGAGTAGACTTGTCCATGAAGCGACCAACCCTAGGATCGAGGATGGTTAAGACAAGACAAGACATTGTATAATACATATGTATGTATTTCGTGCATTGACGTGCATGTATTTAAACGAAGTAAAGAATCTTGAAGAACGTCTTTATCCACTAGGCAAGTTTCACGTGAACTATAATTATGTGTTTACTCAGTCACATGAGTCACTTCCCTCTCGCCTAACCAATATGGTTCAAATTGCAAGCATCGTCTTTATACAATAGGCAAGTTTCACGCAAGCATCCACCAACAGTAATCTCAACTTACTTACAAACATAAGGTTGTTGATCTAATAACGACTTGGAGTTTGGTTTTTTGCTCCTTCGGTTGATGACTAGTGCAATGGACATAATTGCAACAGAGGCAAAAATTATTATTATTAACAATAACAATAGTAACAATAACAATGAAAATAATAAGTATCATTGCAATTATAATTATCAACCCATTGGTGTAGATCCATATACAAATACATAAATCATTAACCAATTGAGGAATAAAGCACTAATGAAGACCTTTGTCACTGAAAATTATAAGGAAGTATAAAACCATGCATTAAAATATCAGACTTCTACAATACGCACTTTCTTCTCCTTTACCCGTTAACGATTGGTACGCACGTGTGTTGTGCTTAGATAGCTTTCAATACGAGACACTAGTGAAATGTAAAACGATAATTTCTAAGGACAAATATAGAATTTTTTCCGTTATTGCAGAAAGTATCGACTACTTAGACAAACCAGAGTTGGATGACATGATTGAATCACCGGAAAAGAATAAAGGAAAGTATATAAACGGAATTGCAGTCTTAGGCAAAGAGCTACTTGTAGTAAATGAACGTTGTCAGGAGATAGAAGTTTATGACTCGGAGACTTTCAACCATGAACGAAGTTTAAAGATAGAAGAGTTGACCGATCCACTGGATATAGCATCGTCTCAATCCATCAAATGTCTTTATATTGTCGAACAAGGAAGCGCTAATCCTGTGAGCGAAATCATGCGTATCGATTCAACAGGAAAAGTACTAAAGCATTGGTCAACTGGCGGAGGAAAAGGTCGCCTCTCTACCCATAAATCCAATGTTATTCTGTGTCTCTCAAACGAGAAATTGATAAAGGAATATTCACCAGATGGAAAGTTAATTGTCACAGTTAACTTGTCATCAGTTGACAATTTAAAAAACCCATTGCATGCCATGAAAGTGACCAGTGCATGCTTTGTTGTCAGTCACAATCATGACAATGATGAATTACATCGTGTTTGCATAGTAGATTTGAATGGAAAGATCAGAAAGGTTTGCAAGAAATGGGCGAATGCACAAATGACGTCACGCATGTCAATGAATGCTCCAATCTGTTTGTTGGAAGATAATGACGGATCAATCATCGTTGCAGATGAAGACAACACTCAAATATTGTTACTGAGTTCGATGTTAAAATACCAAAGAAAACTTATTCAACCAGGCTTACTGTCAAGAGGTTTACCAGTTCGACTATGTTTCGATGAGACACACAGCAAGCTTTTTGTGGCCGTCAACAAATGGAATCGCATGCAGAGCGAGAAAGACTGGATCGATTGCCGCATTCTGATTTTTAAGATCAAGTAAATTGCTCATTATTTGTAAACGCATAATATGTCCAGCCTCATGTGTCACCCCACAATACAACCAGTGCATCGTGTTTCAGTAGGAGTTGGACTGTGATAGAAGAAAGAAACAGTTACTGTGCGCATAAATTGTTTTGACTAAAATAAAAATGAGGTGGATACGAACAAGAGATTGAACTCCACTTTGTGATCTCCATTTCGTAAAAATTGCTACTTAATATCGCTTGAACTATTTAATATCCTGACAACGTGACAGCATATCTGTTAATTGATTCTGGAAAATGAAACATGTCAGAACAACGATTTAAAATTAAATCAGCCAGACGATACATTGATTAGACAAAGAATCGTTTTAGGGGTGAGCAAGCACCGTTCTAGAAGGTGTGTGATCTGTTCAACTAACATGAATGAAGGAAGACATAAATCATCATCAGTGTTTCATCATAAATATTACGTGCTTTCGAAGACAGCTAAATAAAGTGGTCGTATGTCTAATATTATTATCGTGTCACGACAATTTGTTCCTATTATTATGCAGGCTAGACAACAGAGATCAGCTGTAAAGGCCAAGACGTCACATTTCATTCTTGTAGAGTAATATTGCACCTCTCAGTAGAGGCCTATAACTATGATTCACAGCCGCCCTCATGATGGAAAGCCCAGTGAAAAACAAAGGCCTTTAAGGAATTAGAGAAGATAGATTTTAGTCAAGACCTTAGTTTAGAAGGAATGTCATTCCAGGTAGAGGGACCCATCACAGCCAACACCCAGGTTTTGGGACAAGGCAGTTAGAGTCCTGGGAACAAATAGATCAAGATGATAAACAGAGCACTAGGAACCACACGAGGTTGTACATAACGGCTTTCGTATGTTGTCCAAGAGATATATTGAGCATTACATGTATACATGTATCTGAGCTTTGGAAACTCGAAAGAGAATTTTATTTTGGAGGCATATATTAAAATTTTTTAATTACATGTACAATGTAAACCTACAAGCAGATAAACAAAAACAAAGCTAGGCAGTCGCACTATGAGTCATGCTGAAGCACTTGAGACCGACTGAATGGGGAAGACAGTGTTTCGGGAGGCCTATAAGAAGTGAATTGTAGTTGTCTCGGCTGGAATAGACAAGCTCATGTTGGCCTACTATGGTGCAAAGACAGAGGGAGAGACTGATCGTCAGATGGCTCTGCGTTTCCTCAGTTGCAAATAACACCAGCGATTCACGCTTGACACGTGAAGGGGTCAGGGTGGTGTCCAGGTCACGACATTTGAATAATAATGTTTTTCGCTTTATTTCAAACTGGTAAACAGTAGCGTGATTACAAACATAGTATGAGCGAATGAGGGACAAGTCATTACAGAAGTGGACTTCAACTGTCGGCAACCATGCAAGGCCCCAATTACGTCATTTCTTCTAATTTAATCAACGCAGCCGCCTATAGTAGCTAAAGAAGTACAATATCAAAATAATGGTTGATGGACAAAAAGCCTAACAAATGATAACAAATTCTTTTTTTCGTCCAATGTATGTGATTTAATAGAAATTGGATTGTACAATATCAACCTTACGGGTGTACCGAGATCGAACTCGGTTTCTTAGCTCTGTGTGCCATCCATTACCCTACGGCTATGAGTGTATTTGTAAGCAGGGACATTTTCAGCGGTAGTTGCCTAAGCCAAGTTAGACCAGCAGCGGCTGTATACAGCGTATAGTCCCAAGCCAGACCAACTGAATCATAGTAGCATCAAGGCATTACTAGTTGGTCGACATCCAATTATGAAGATCAAGAACAAAACAATCAATAGAGCCGACCAGGAGTGTTGATCAGAAGATGAACCCTGTTAAAAGTATGAACATCATCTGCATAACGAGAATGCAGTGAAATCAGGGCTTAAAGTGTGCTGGACGGTCATGGACGGCGTCCAGGCACTTATTTTCGAGGCTGGACGCCGTCCTGCCACTTATTTGGCCAGCAGAGCATGGACGCCGTCCATGAGCGTCCATGCAACAGTGCAATTCCTCTACATGTGTACCTTATTATCAACAGGAAGTAGAGGAACAAATTTCGCGCTTCGCGCTTTTACTAACTTTATTTTCAAAACTTTCACAACGATGCCGGCGCCACTGGACCTTGTCGACAATTTCACAAAGGAAAGCAATTCTCTGCAGGCCTACGCTTTACACTACAACAAATATTTGACCAACAATTAATTGACGACTAAATATTGGTTGATGGACAAAAAGCCTAACAAATGATAACAAAATCTTTTTTTCGTCCAATGTATGTGATTTAATAGAAATTGGATTGTCAATAATAACGTCTGTAAATTCAGCGTCTGGTTCAGCAAGAACCATTTTTGTCAATTCAACTTCTATTTAGGCAAATATTCTTTTCAACGATCCAACTTTTATTTCAGTAGGCATTATGTTTATCTAAATAGCATCTGTTTTGGAAGAATTTCGTTCACCCATCCAACTTCTATTCCAGCATCATTAATATCACCAAACCAACTTCTATTTTAACGAACACAGTGGACCACAGTGCACGAACCATTTTTGGTTGACTTAATATGTTGGTCCTTGATGTTGGTGCTCTGCCTTTGCAATTTTTAGTTCTTAACTTTTTGACACTAGGGGCCGTGACGTCGCGCGCCTATGGGGAGAGGTCACAAATTTGTAACGATGAGTGACAAGGGGAATGGGGTCGACGAAATGTAACGTCACATCATCACATCAAAATACGTATTTAGGAAAAATTACACTCATTTAAACAAGTTCCACTTAATTAGCAGTAGTTGTTACCACAATTAAACAACACTAATAATGACTCTGATAGTTTTTCATCATGAGGAATGCATAAGGTTGTAATCATTATAGGCTACTTAATTTCTCCATTTTTCTTCGTTCTACTATTATAATTTGAAATATTTTATAGTTAAAAATAATTTTTTTTATAATTATAAGAACATTTCCGTTACATTCTGAACATCTGGATTGATGTTTTTAGGGTGGGGGTCAGGGCCTTGTGACGTGACGTCATACATGAGGGGTCATGGCAGTTATGACGACGTGTGACCAAGGAGGAGGGGTCAAAAATTGTACAAAATTACGTGACGTCATTTATGGACGGCTCCCCTAGCGTCCAGGCACTTCTTTTTTTACACTTTTCCTGGGACGATGAGAAATGGACGAAAGTGTTCAAAGTGATAATTGATTATGTCATAATAGGACCATCTTCAGGCCAAATGGGTCTCATCAAATAGAATGATGGTTCATAGCTTGCCCTATTGTTGAATTATTTGCGTATTTCTACTTTCAATTTCTTCGTTGCCGTCATGCTATGTAGACCTAAGCAGCTGTTTGACTTGCTCTCTAGATCACCAGTAGGCCTTACTATATAGCAGCATAATGTATGCGACCAAAGTTAGGACAGCCTACTGATAAGGCAGGTGGTTTAATCAGAACAAGAGACCTTTGTACATTTGTGGGCCTATGATCAGCGCAGGCCTATGTCAAGTGCGCATGAGCGACAATAATATTCAATCGCTGCAAAATTGAAACAACTGCACCAGGTGAATTATTACTATTACAGGATAATATTCACGATGAGAATATCAGTAGGCGATCGTTCACAATAATTTTGAGTGAAGCTTTCGCATAATAATTAGGACGTCCTTTCTAAATTCTATTTATCAAGGTCACAGATTACGCTTACTAATCATTTCACTTTCTCTTTTTCGATAGAGGACGTGTAACAGCGAGCAAACTCTATCTGCAACAGAAATTACCTTTGAATATCTAGAAGCCTTGTAGAAGGTGAGTAGCGGACTTCAAAGTATTTTTCACATTCGTTAGTGTATTTGTGTCAACATGTAGGTTGTGTGATAGCGTCATTTTATTGGGTGACAGTTTTTACCAGGTCGCAGAGAACAAATACATTATTACTAATGGAAGACAATGTTGTATGTCGTGAGAATATGACATGATAGACCTGCTAAAGCGGTAAGATATTAATTAGAGATTAATACATGTAAACGTGTGCAACACACGACTCAAGATATCACCTGAAATGCGATTGATCTGTCAAGTTAAGAGACTTGCATTCACCCCTTGAGTGGCTCTGCATCTCCAGATTCTTCAAAACCAAGTGATTGTATAAGCTGAAGTGCTCTAAGTTTGTTTTTGTAATAAGGCCATTTGTCATATTATTTCAAACTCTCATAATTTAAGAGTTTCGGGCAACTTGGCAAATTTAGTCAGGTTCACTGTTATTTCATTGAATGCAGGTCAAGAGACATCATGGCGACACAAATTATTTCCAGAACTGCATTCATCGTTGTTTTCCTGCTATGCATCAGAACCGGTAAGATAAATTAATAGTTTAGTCATAAGCGTCGAAGATTTGTCTGAAGACTTATGCCCCTGTTCAAGAAAATTTATCAGCGGTTCTGCTAACCTGAGAGCCCAAAGCCACAGTTGACTAGAGCGCTCTTTGAGCTAGAAAGAAAAAATTTCATGGAATAAGGCCATTTTGGACCATCCGAGGTAAAATCCCCGTTTCCTTGATTCAGGGTTGACAGTCTTGTAGATTGATTGTCTACTTGTGCCAGTGGTTTGATTCTTTCTCCGTTATCTCTGTTAACCGCTGGACATCGTTCTCAGGACAGTTCTACTCACACGAAGCAGCACTCGTGATTAAACTGCTGTCCTACATGGTTTTTATATTTGGAGATTGCGATAACGATTATAAATGCGTCACTTAAATTCAAATCGTTTGGACGTGTAATAGTAGGCCTAGTAAGTCGATAGTAATCTGCGACCTCCTGACACTCTCAAAAGTCTTATATAAATTGTTACAGCCATTTGCAAAGCGCATATCAGGGGCCAAGATGTTCTCAGTTAGTTCTTCGTATAAACCGAATACCGCAATCTATGGACTGAACTTCAGTAGAGATAGAATCATATTCTACAAATTCACAAACTCTCGTCTACCGCTCCAGTGAGAGAATTTGAAATGTTATCATAGACGACTATTCACATAATGAGCTCAGGCATACACGTGTAATCGCATATGAATGACAATAATAATTATATTTGACACATGCAGATTACAGAATCATTTCTCTCGGCTAGGCCAAGTTGCAGCATACACAACCATAATGCACATTCTATTTAACACTGCGGTAAGCTTTCCCCTTGGATTGGATATCGGCTTACTGATGAGTAGCAATGCTTCTGCACTGCATCCATAAGCATACATGAGCTTAAGTGGCATTCGGGTATGTATGTAACAGTCAAATGGTCATATTATTTGCCAACACTTTCGTGGTTATGTAGAAACATCGCTGTGCGGAATTTCACAGTTATCTTCAGTCTCATTATCATTATAGTTTTGTCTTCTCTATATACTACACGTACGGTGTACGTAGCCAGGCAAAATAGTATTCAACGCCACAGTTAGACGAGCTGCTAGATAAACATGTTGTTCACAATGAACTTTGAGACCAGATGAACCTTTAGGCCTGTACATAGATGTTATTAACTTACAGGTGAACGTCTATTGCTTGCTGATCTTTGGCATCACTTAGACATGATTTTGCATATATATTAGAGCAGCGCCATGATCAACATGGTTATATTGCAAAAGCCCATTAGTTATTTGTTGCCAACCACTGGTATGACAAAGAACGACGTGGTTAGTTGAAGCAGCATGGTTTGCAGTCTCACAATGAGTCGTCTCTACTTCAATATCAAGCATAGTAATACATTAAGTACATTTATACATTGGCAATAGACTTACATCCTACGTCTGCTATCATTACAATCACTGAGTATGAAACTTTGCGTCTTTTCATCTTGTTCATTGCTCTAACATATTGCACCTATGTTATTAATGAACGATAGACCTATCATGCATCCATGGCGCATGCCTAAAACATTATAAGCTTCATCCACTCTTACTGTCTTACCGTTTCTGACGACATTAATCCTAAAATTCTGCTGACAAAATAAAATTTGATGACGGAACAACGTGAATAATAATTGCCTCAATATTGTTAGATCATCTTCTGTGTAAAAAAATTCAGAGCAGCAAAGTATAACAGTCAATGGGCTAACGGTGTTCGAATAAAAAAATGCGCGATAGAAATTCCCATACACGTCCATGTAATAATATTATATGGGCATTACAATAGCGGAGAATAAATTATTAATGAATATGATTTATTATGTATGTCTGATAATATCAAATACTTTATGGTGGTCCTACAAGGTGACCGACACATTTTTCGCCATCAATTTCTTTTCCATTTAAGTATATTTGTTTCATCAATCCCACTTCCATTTACGTGTATTTGATGCGGCGAAAAATTTATGACGATTAATTTATGGCGAAAAATTGATGGCAAAAAATCTACCTAAAATTGAGTGTGTACATGTATGGCTTATACAGTACAGATATAAATATAATATATTACTTATAGGTGTATACCTGAAGCATATTGTATAATTGTATGCTGTATATCTTTATACTCTCTATTATGTGGTGTATACATGAGTCTAGGATTCAAACGATTATAATTTAAATATATATTATATATATATGGTGTATGATTATATATATATATATATTTATCATGTGGTGTATGATTCTAGGCTTCACAAAATTATTATTTATATATATATATATAAATTATAATTTTGTGAAGACTAGAATCTCACACAACATAATAAAGGGCATATAGCTATAGAGGTCAGGTTCCTATTTAGACTACATTTAGTCGCATATGTTGAGGCGTCGGAGATAGCCATGTTTATAACGTTTCTGTGGGGTAACTACAGTGCTCACAATAAAAGTTCATTAACATTAATGCGAATGCATGAATGTACGATATAATGCATAAGCATTCTATTCTGGAATTTAGGCTTCTCAGATATTGTTGTCGCTCCAAGCAGCAGAGAGGTGCAACTTGGCGGTACGACGTACTTCAACTGTTCAACATCCGTCACTTCCAAGGAAATACATTGGTTCCACTATCCCATGTCAGCTACGGAGAGAAGCTTTGTCTATAGCTTCGGCCAATTCTACATTCCGTATAAGGGTAGATTCGCAGTGGATAGGAACGCTACAACAGGCGAATACAATCTCGTTATAACGTCTATCGCAGCTGAGGACGCGGGAAAATACGAATGCCAAGACGATGCAGGGAGCGGAATGAAAGCATCAGCTAATCTTATTATTTTAGGTAAGCATTTTGATTATTCGATTTAGGCCTATGTGATATTGGCGATCAGTTAATTAATTTAACAATAACGATAACGATAATTTTATTGTAACAAAACCAAATCAATTGACTCAATGACTTGTAACATAATAAGCATATAAAATATGAAATTAATAATCATTGAATAATTGTAAGTTACAAGTGAAGGCCCTAAGGGATATCCTCCCGCTGACAGGGCCACCCATAGCAACATGATATACAATAACATAGTTCCAATGAGCGCATATTTATATAATGTAACGAGTAGATTTTAAATTATATATTCATACGAGTTAACGAATCTTAGATAAGCTTAACTAGGCTGTGCCTCTAACATTGCCACAATTGATGAGCGAAGAGAACTCTAGTTATTTCCAGCTGAGAGCGTCGTATAACAAGATGGATTTTAGCTGAGGCATAAAGGACAGTAGCGTGGACTCTAGTTGGACACTAGGAGGAATTTGATTCCAAATCTTGGGTCCAGTACATTCAATAGAATACTTACGGGTATTAGTCGATAATTATTTGTGGATCTAGTACTGTAGGGATGCAGCATATGATCTTCTTGAAGGTAGTTATCGTAACTCCTCGGTAGCAAACAATGCTCAAAGCGATACATGAACGGCGCAATCTGGAGGGTAGTTATTTCATAGATCCTCAATATTTTGAATTATCTAAAAGCAAGAGCAGTGGAGGAACACCAGCAAGTACCAGCTATGCAACGAATGGCTCGCTTTTAATATCAATATTTTTTAAAGCTGATTTTTTTGCGTTCCTTGATTCAGATATCAACTGTAACCTAGAATGTTCATTCAGAATCGTAAGCAGTTCTTATAAGTCACTCTGGAGATGACATAGTAGCCTACTTTAGTTCAAAGAAACTGTCATAGAAAAGCTGATCAACGTGGCCATGCATTTTTTGACGGGCTTGGGACTAGTAGCCTACTCCCAGAAAATGGGTTTTGGCATAGTTTTGGCATAGTTACTGGGTACTTTTTTGTCAAGACTTTGTTTGTGTTGAATTTGAAGACAATAGCAATATTCACTATTCTAACCGTCTCACGTGAATACCATGTGTAATCAGAATCGATAACTTTACATTTTATGCAGGATAACAATATAGAAAATTATAGTCACTGCTGCGCAAATATTAGGTTATATGGGCGAATTAAAGCTAACAGATTAATTTAACATTATTTTCAGCGTTGATTGGTCAGAATTAATGTTTTCTTGTACATATTTGTACATATTTGTACATATTTGTACATATTTGAACATATTTGTACATATTTGTACATATTTGTACATATTTGAACATATTTGTAGCGCGTTATTTGACCTGCCGTTTATAATTATTATTGCTGTAAACTTGCAGATACAGATTTGATATGCAAATCAAACATCAATGTACAGAAAGTCATCAGACCAAATTCATGTGACATAGAACCAGACCAACTAATATTCATGACCTGTATGGTTCAATACAGCGGAAATGAAGTTCCAATCTTACAATGGGAACTGAATGGTACTAAAGGATCTCTGGCTAAAAGTGTAACCTCTCAAGTTAGTGAAAATCGCGTTTCCTATAACCTCACACTGAAAAGAGATGAAATATCGAATGGTTCAATCCACGAATGTCGAACAACAAGGTCAACTTCAAAGATGTCTTGCAGCTCGGGATCCATAATAATAGTTGGATCAAGTTAGTACACGGCATATTTGTCGCTTTCTTAAAATAAACTGTTAAAATAGCGTTTGCATAACAAAATAGTAAATTATATTGCTTCGCTGTTAAATGCACACATTTATTTATTAACCAATTGCACACATAACTAAGTAGGCATATAGTACCTGGTAGGACTCGAAGTACTGAGACGTGTGGCCAAAACAAACTAAAAAACCTTGAGCTGCAGCACCATAATAATGTACAATTTAAGGGAATAATATTTCTTTGCAGGTTATTTATTTATGACTCCAGCTATGTATATCGCTTCGCGTTTTGAATTCTAAAAATAGCAATGACTCTATCTATAGTAGCTAAAGCAAGAGGTCTAGGCTCTCAGTTTTATGTATCTGAGTAGACGCTGTGCCCTGGAATAACATGTTCCTTGTCTACTGAACTTGAGTAGAACACACTGTCATGACCAATCCTTATGTTATCTTAAATAGACTGAAACGCGAGAAATGTCAAATAAATATCTCAAATAACTTTATTAAAACAGCGATCATGAACTTATACATTTGTTACTGATAAAATACGAGGTGTAGCTTCTGTGGGAGACTAGCTTAAATTTAGGGAATAAAATGTCTACTTCAGCGGCGATGGCAACCGTAAAGTTGTCATGAAACAATATCTAAGTATACTAGGCCTACTACCAGAGGCGGCGATCCCGAGGGTCAAAGGGACAAGTCCCCCACCTTTTACAGAGAGGATACACATTATGCGTTTGCCCCCCCCCTCATGTCTTACCCCTCTCATAGGGTGTCCCCCCACCTCTCATACGAGATCGCCGCCTCTGCCTACTACTTTCAATTTAACACATATTCTGGCAGTTCTGATTATCTACTTAGATCTGATGTATAGCCTAGTAGTAGGCATACATTGTTATTCTAGTAATAATAAAGTGCGTATACTTTAATATCAGATGAAGGGCAAGGAACACCTGGTGGAGATAAAACATGTAACTGTGAATCGTTGAAGATCACCATCATCTGCATTTGTATTTTGCTTCTTCTGCCTCTATTCATCGGTGTAGTAGCTTTGACGCTGCTGCTAGTGAGACACATCCGGAGATGCAAACTAACAGGTGAGATTCTGCCCACAGTAGAATAACCCAACGCACCAATTTTGGCATTTCAATTTAAGCACTACAACTTCAGTTACTCAGAATGGAACGTAGGTAACAACCGTCTTCGGCCCTTAGGTGGACGAGTCTCAAGATTCTGGAGGAACGACATGCTCGTTGCAGGACATCTCAATAACTTCCCAGATCACACTAATTTTTAGTGCTTAATATTGCATGTTGAACCACCAATGCATGTAAACACTAATAGATTACTATGCCATCATAAACTACTCTTCAATTATACTATTGAATGCTATGTGAATGGAGCGGGACTTTACAGAGTTTTGAATGAATGAATTAGTGCCAATCATAGTAAACTTCTGCTTTCACATGCAGTTAACCAACATAATAAAAAAGGGCAAACCGCTGTTACTCAGATGCCTAAGCCGCCTATGCTTCTTGGTGCTCGTCTCAAAGTGGCATTAAACAGTTTGCCAATATTTCAGGCTTTATACGTGACTCACTTCCTTGGCTCAATACTCGACAGCGTATACAGCTCAAAACCATTTTCCTAATGCGCAACTACCCACCTGGGATTGCCACGACCTACCTGAGGCTTTTTGTGCACTCTGGTATCCTCTTTACATGCCTGGGCCTCCTTGCGATATTCCATTCACGACCTTCTGGTTGTTCCGCGAATGTGCTAAACCTCGACCAAGAGTCCAAGAGTTCTGTCTATGTTGCTGAATCTTCAACTTGGAACTGTCTTCCACTGTCCCTGCGCCTGGAATCACTATCCCTCTCACCTTGCCAGTTCCGGAGACGCCTTAAGACTTTCCTGTTATCCTGTTGTCCGTTGAGAGCGCTGTTGACTGTGAGCGGTGCTATAAAAATGTTTGATTACAATTATTACCTTAAAGTGGTGGTACTTGTTGGTTCTATAATGATGCGGGACTTACCTAACTTGCACCCACGTTTTGAACACCTCATGTTTATACTGATCCCATCTCTTTGTGGGATCTGCGGACTTATCGTGGTCATTTAAATCTTGCAGTCTATTACTTTAAGAATAACCAGTAGGCTACTCAGTATATGCTCACACGCCCATTACTGGACGATGCCCATTGCAGACAATTTAGCATGCAACATATTTATAATTATGGTGGTGTGAGTGTACTCTTTGACTTAATTTTACACCGTTCACTGAAATGCGGTCAGTAGTTGGTTTTAGTAAAGGAAATAGTTATTTACTAATTTCGTACTGACTCAGATCGTCTCTTTTCCATTCCAGCAAATGACTTTGCTTTTCCGTGCATACAAAAGGCTAAACTAAGAAATGTCCCCGAATTGCCAGGTTAGTAAAATGTATTTATAAAGTGACTATAGTGAGCCACAGATGCTAAAATTCCACTCAATTGGCAGATATGATGAATGAGATTAATGTTTTAGAATGTATTCGTGCATACCTTTGGGTCACTTGGTTTAGTCTTGCCTTTTATATTTTCTCACGCATCGTCTTGTAAGGCTGACTTTGGCTTAGGACGACGCAAAAATATCAGCTGCAATTACAAATTTTCTTAAAGTATAAAGGAATGTTATAAAATGCTTCCTATATGCTATTAAGTTTTTCTTGATTTATAGAATATTTTCCATGGGTTACTAGAATCAATGCATGTAACACTCATTAACAATAAAAATATAAATCATCGGTCATGGTCTCATCTGATCATCATAGGATAAATCTCTTCTAAAGCGTGACCATGATAGCAACTATTTTATCGAATGCAATGCTTGCCATTATTACTGTCTTCAGACGAACCTAATGCTAATGTTACATCTGCGAAAGGAACTGGAACAAATGAGGAAAAGGAGAGTCTTCAAACGCCCGAATCGTCGAAAGGTGTACAGTATATAAAGTGTAATCTATTTGCTAGAAGATTAGTGATGATATTTGAATATACATTTTTGGCAGTCTGAGTCCAATATGACGATTCTCAAAACCTATTGTCCATGTTCGCTCTGAAATTTTGTCCTGTCTCCATTGTTGATATTTAAAATTATGTTTTATCAGTATGTTTATTTTGTGGCCTTGCAGTACGTAATTATGCATTTGAATTTAATAAGGCCAATTTAGCACATGATATCGAGTACAAGTATGGCACTTGGACTCTCAAGGAATCTGACGATTATGCTCTCGGGGATTTGTTGGTGCTTGCATATTTCATGGCATCATTAATATGGGGCTGACAGAGGTATGCAAGGTAGCAAGAAGTAATGAAGATTTATCTCAGTGAGTAGGTCTATGACTAAATAAACACTTATTATGCATCTTAAATAACTAAATGTCAAATAACAGTATCCATCGATAATCCGATATAAACTGACTTATCAAAGTCGTTAAGGCATATGAATAGAAGCAAAAAACGAAAATAACTTCTAAAATTGCTCATTATAGGATAGAAGCAGCTAAGAAAAATATGAAGACAATAGTTGGAGGTGGCTGTTTACTATTTACTATGTCCGCAAATCAGTGACCTCTTGTAATAAATAATCTGCAATCAAGCCAATGACTGATGTGCAATTACTTTTTAAGTGTATCAATAGCCAATCATAAGATGTCGTTTAACTTCTGTAGATATTAAGTTAACTACTAAAATTATATGATTTTTAAACTTGTCTAATCTTATTAAGGCGCATGTAAATTGCACAGACTACTCAAAGCATTGAAATCTAACCGTGCTACCAGTTGCCCCCTCTTTCATCCGCCAAGTTAATCTCCAATGCTTATTGGTATTAACTTTCCCCTTCCAAAGTCCTTAATAATGATGTATGATGTATACCATCTGACACTACATTGATAAGTTTATATCTTAAGTATCTATCGAAATTTGTTTATTGTATCAGCATGAGTTTCTGAATCGAATCACATCTGCATGTGTGTCAAAGATATAGCTGACCGGGTTGTGTATCTGCTGGCGTCCGTTGAGCTTATTTCGTCAGGTTAAAACTAACAAGGAAGTTGCTGATAAGTAGCAAGATTGAAAATGCTCGTCAGAAGATTTCAGAAGACAAGTGTCTTATTGTATTTTTATACAAAATTTTGTTGAAATGTATGAAGATCCATCACGAACTCAAGTTATTACATATACTGTCGATCTTTTGCTATTTGCCTGATTTACGATTAGGCTGTCTCTGCGTTACCAGTTGATGTCTTTGCACACTCAATTACACCAAGCAATTAAATATGTAAGTTACTTACTTGCTTACTTACTACTTAGTTCCTAGGAATGTATGAAACAAGGTCAAATGCAAATTCTAGATGATGCGATAGTTGGATTTTAACTTTCATATTTCTTTCAGAAGAATGCAACGATGGATATAAAAAAATTAAAATTTCAGAGAAGCAATTGAAGGAGCTACAGGAGCGCATAGAACGACGGGATAAAACTATTTGCGACCTCAAGCAGAAAGCACAATTAACAAGTGCAGAGATTGATTCTCTCAAGTCGGAAAATGACCAACTGAAACAAAACAACAAATCAAACAAAGCAGAGGTCAATTCTCTGTTAATGGAAAATGGCAAACTGAAGGACAAAGTAAAGGATCTTGAGCGACATCTTTATCCAAAAGGCAGGTTACACGTGCACAATCTTATACGTGTGATAAAATTAATGTGGCCGCAATTTATAAATACAGTAAAAGGCGGGTTTCATGTTTGTTTCTGTTGAAATCCTTTGAGGCAGTTAAGCATAGTTTGGGACGAAAACCGTCAAATGTGAAACCTACATAACCTGTATAAGTTGACAAAACATGATAGCCCAGAACTTAATATCAGTATTTTTGTGATCCTAATCTCCCTACTTCCAAACCGCCATTCGCAGGCCAAGCGCAGTGCACCATCTTATTCAGGAGCGGTAACCGATGATAATGTCGCAAGGAAATGTCGCGAATAAAAATGCCGCAATCAAAATAGCGCAATTAAAAATGTCGCACGTTAATAATATCGACAGTCAAAATGTAGCATGAGTATAAATTCTGCTTACGGGTCCCTGGTGGAAGCTTAAACGGAAGAGGGATCGATGAAACGTCTATTTAAAGAAGAATTGTATTCATCAATCCAGCTTACACTTCAGAAAAATGTCTTTTATCGATCCCATTTCTATTTATAAAACAACCATTCTAATCTGTCCAGCTTCTAGGGATGCAATAAGAGTTTCATCAACCCAACTTCTATTTAAAGAACGATCATGTAATATGTCCAGCTTCTATTTATGTAATAATACTTTCATCGATCCAATTTCTATTTAAAGTATTCTTTTCATCTTTTCATTAATCGAGAATCTACATTATTATTATTATTATTATTATTATTATTATTATTATTATTATTATTATTATTACTACAGTAATTTATATAGCACCCCTTCAAGTTTTCTTACTCTGAAGCGCTCCCAGCTCAACCCCGGCCGACCAGAACCGTCTTAGGGGTAGTTAGAAACAATGCAGACTGATTAATAGGTGTCCAAGACTCACATGTATTTGAACAATATTACTTTAATCGATTTAGCTTCCAGTTGGCTGGCAGTATTTTATGGAGTTGTAAGTTTGCGATAGGACTTCGAAATGAATGCACTCAGGGATTTTTAGCCGATGCAGTTATTTGAGGATTGGAGTGGTGCGACAATGCTTGGATTTTCTGGTGACGGATCTGGACAGTGAGTCTTGGATAACTTGTCGACGATTGAGGTTGATTAGCAGGGAATTGCAATCACGGATCTTCGAGTGGACAATGGTATAGATGGTCATGGTGGAGGCAGTTTTGAAGTCGAGTATACGCAAACAGAATAGTAATTATGTTATGGGGTTAGATTAGAACATGGGTTTGATGTTCATAAGGTCGATTCCTGGCACATAATACACGAGCTGAGTATAGGTTACAATAGTAACAGTAATTGTTACATTGATGCAATAGCATCCATTTAACATTTAACAATATTAGATAATCCCTGAACAATAGAGGAATTAAAATATAAAAAAATGAAGTAGATAATGTGACTTTAAGAACTATAGGCCCAACATAATTAGACATAGACTTACAAAGGTGATATAAAACGACAGTATTAGCATATACATCGTATTGTATTTAAATTAAAAAAATTCTTTCAATTAGCAATCTAACTATCCGATTTTACTATAAAGAAGCTTTGTTTCGTCATTTCAGAAGATATTGATTACTCGGATAAACCAGTCTTAGCTCACACGATTGAGTTATCTGAAAAGAGTAAAGATAAGTCTAAAAAAAATAAAAGCGAATCTGAAGAGATAAAAGAGAAATCCATTAACGGTATAACAGTATTAGATGAAGAACTATTTGTAGTGACAAAATGTAGTAATGAGATGGAAGTGTATGACTCAAAAACTTTCCAACATCAGCGTACTGTGGAGATCGGCGATATGACACAACCAATGGACATAGCATCCTCCAAAGATGCCAAATGTCTATACATCGTCGGCAGGTTTAACGACGAAAGTAAAAGCAAAGTCGTGAGGCTTGATCCAGCAGGAAAAGTATTTAAACATTGGCCGATAGGCGGAGGAAAAGGACGCCTGTCAACCTACGGATCCAACGTTATTCTATGTCTCCCAGATAAGCGGTTAATAGAAGAATATTCACCAGATGGAGAATTACGTGTTACAGTTCGTTTGTCACCAGCAGCTAAATTAAATAACCCACTGCATGCCCTAAAAGTGACCAGTACATGCTTTGTTGTCAGTCATGGTGATTTCAAAGATGAATTGCATCGTGTGTGCGTAGTTGATTTGGATGGAAATATTATAAAGGAGTGTAAAAAATGGAGTAAATCACTTTTCTTGTCGTCACATACTTCATTCAAGGTTCCAATCTGTTTATTGGAAGATAATGAAAGATCAATTATCGTGGCAGGTACAGAACCCAATCGAATATTGTTACTGAGCTCGATGTTAAAATATCAGCGAACACTTATTGAGGAGGAGATCGGATTGAAAGATTTTCCTGTCCGACTTTGTTTCGATGATATACACGGTAGATTATTTGTAGCTGTCAACAAATGGAGTTCTGGCAAGAATGAGTGGAAAGATGGCCGTGTCCTAATTTTTAATATGAAATAAAGAATTCATTATCTATGCACAAACAGAAGCTTCGACAAACTGTCTTATAGACGCAAAGCATGAATTGCGTCGTGTGTCCATAGTTGGTGTTCAATGAAGCATTGCAGAGAATTAAGAGAATGGTAGTCGGAAGTGAGAGAGGGAAGGTTGAACCGAACATTTTTGCCAAGTAAAAGAAAGCGAAAGATTCACAGTAACGGATGGCTATACGAAATAGAACTTCTCAATAAAGTTTGAGCAATTCATTATTACATACCAGAAATTGGGTTAACTCAAAGTCCAATAAGAATACACCTTGGTGAAACAATGTTCAATTGTAGCAGAAAACACCTAACGGCCGCGCAAATATCAATGGAATGATTTTAAAATCCTGATAAGTAGGTCTGACATTTGAACACCTATCACGGCTGACGGGTGATTCTGGTTTCCAAGACAGCATTGTTTTGTAATTAATAATACTTATCCAGATTAGAGTAAGCTGATGCGTATTTTGATTCGGACTAAAGCACCGATGACCGTACCAACAGCTGAATAGTTGTCGCATCTTTCGCGCTGCTATGATGTAGACCTACGTGTTGTGCTCAATGCGATGAACGATGCCATTTTAAATATGTTCGCTTATCAGTATTCTGATTATGACTTTGACATTATAATGTTTATATTATAATACGTTAACCTGTGACGTTACAGATGTATATTAGTCGAACGCATGCGAGTTCTGATTTCCAAGAAGCGGTCATTATGCATAATGATGTTCTATAATTTTTTATAATATTATACTTTCGGATGGTGCCAATCCGTAGCCTGCAAATAGGAGCAGGCGCACTGGACCTCCATAGCGTGGTAAAAATGGTTGTGCACGGAATAATTTATATAGGAGTCCACGCTGTGAAGCGTAGTAAATATTGACAGATGAAGTGATATTATTGTCACTGAAGTGAAACCCAATTTTGAGAGCAGTGATTTTCAGGAATCAAGCAGAGATTACAGACAAAGGATGAAATTGAGAAATCCAATCAGTAAGGTTCATGATGTTGACTTTGAGTAAAGAACGACTCAAAATCAGAAGATTTGAAACAAAGTTTGAGCACACAGCGTTCAAGGTAGTACCGTTGTAGTCAATCAATTGACCTCTTGTGTAGCCTATAGTGATGAATTTAACTTTCGGCAGCCATGCAAGGCG
The DNA here is from genome assembly GCA_959347315.1 of Bimastos eiseni. NCBI lineage: Eukaryota > Metazoa > Annelida > Clitellata > Crassiclitellata > Lumbricidae > Bimastos > Bimastos eiseni. Next base: position 2,733,195 of record OY365810.1, on the reverse strand, counting down.
GTAACTACGTTATAAATCTGACTCATTTAACTGCAGTATTAGTATCAAGGTTGAAACAGCAACCAATGTTTGCCATGGTGGCAAGTATCGAATCTTAATTCTCTTAGGTGCCCATTCTATCATTTGAATGTAGGATCTAAAAACTGAAGATCTCCATCGTGTTATCGAATCGATCTGAATCGATCAAACAACCTCTATGGTACATTTATATATTTCAACAAATATTTCTAACACGTCCTCTGATTAGTATGCATGAGAGTGGCGCTTTTGGTCAATTGAAAAAGACAAGAGGTAAGTACGTTTTCAAATAACAGCCACAAAGCTCTGTTACTGCCGTGAATTGTATAGTGTCATGTCTCTCAGTTTGAGCTTTCTCAAGACACATGTGAATAGAGGGTGGTAATTGGATGGCGCTCTCGCCGATGGTTTTCATCTTTAACGTAAAAATGTAATGCAATTATTCGGACTTCGATCTCTTTAATGTTAACCCCGTTATTGAAATTGACTGCTTTGTTCTTTGATAAGATCAACTTGAAGGTATACACTCTCATTCACAATAATTATTCCACTGCTACTTTCATCCTCTTTCAGACTTTCACTCATAATACCTTAACTGCAATATCAGATATTATCTTGAACAAACGACGTTTACCGTATCTAATGCATTACTGATATTAAATATTATTAAAATTTACACCAGGAGGCATTAGTGGCATTACAACCCATTGCATGCCATTCTACTGCGTGTAATAATTATCTTCCATCAAAGTGGTAGCCTACCAATTTCCCTTCTGCTTAGCTGCTACTTGCATACAATGAGATCTCCTTAACGTTCTTTCTGTGTGGACCATTCACTGTCTTGTCTTACTCTTAACCCAGAATATTTAAATTTCTCCCTTCTTTCAATGTCCATGATGTTTGGCCTTGGTGATCTGGAACTGAGAAATAATTGATCGGCTAGAACTGATGAGTTGTGTAGTGAAGAGTTCGCGAAGTTATGAGGACTTGTAATATTACAGAAAGTTGTAGGGTGGTACTTTCAAATGAGTTCATAGTGACATACTTAGCCAGCTTAATATAACTGTTTGATTCCGTCGGCAAAACATAATAAATTGAAGCGTTGGCAAAATAAAAACAGTTGGCTCGTTACCAGAATCTTATTTATTAATCATCATTTATGTAAATAATTTGAAAACTTTAGGCACCGGCCGCAAGGATTTCACAATTAATAATTTTACACGTCGCGGATTCGTACCTGTTGAAAACACAATGCCGACCTGCACGACCAACGTCAGATAGCCTACGCATAATTATTTGCACTTTTTATCACTGTGCAGCTGTGTCGCGCGTCACTCTGGACGATGGTTCTATATAAAAGTCATCGATCGACAGCTGAAGCGTAGGAGGACCACGGATGAAAATGTCTGCCTGACAAATGAGATGGGAGACATCAATGGGCTTCGCCTGAAGCAGAAGGCCTCAATACAGACACCAAGGAATATGCATATTTCAACGTAGTGTCAATCAGCGAAACCCGACACCTCGAGGCAGACGCCTACCCCTTCCATCACTACGACCAATAGACAAGAAACTAACAAATCAGTTGAAGATTTGGCCGGGACCGGCTGGTTGACATGGATCATGAATAGGGGACAATTCCGACACGAACGGCGGATTCTGTTAGGCGGTGTAATTGTAGTAATGGAATTCAATGACGCTAATAAGGCCCAGCCTTGTTACATAACAGCCGCTAGTCAAACAATATCTGGACGCCCCTAGGAATCTGACGTTATGCTAGGGACGCCAAGACCCGACCAACCAGAGTTTAGTAATGGTTTCTGCAGGTGACCTGTTGTCCAATAGAGATACGAGTTTTGCGTTTGGGATGGGCGAAGGATATCGCCTCTAGAAGGATTCATATAGCGTAGCAAGCAAAGGAACAGGGACTTGATTCGGAACTGGGGGAGACGCTAGGTCGTTCTGACGATAAGGGTAACCAACGTAGTTGGGAACCCGTCTACAACGTAAACCAGGGAAACATTTCAAAAGGACACTAATAACTCCAGTAAGTGTAGATAGGATGAGTGGTGTGTATATATTTCATTAAATATACGTATTAAAACCATCAAGTGTGTCGTGTTGATGAGCTTGGTGAAAGAGGAAAGAACCAGCGGATACTCTCGTCATCAAGAAGAAGGAGTGGTGAGAGTGAAACCCGCGTCAGCAGCTGAACATAAATATACCTATTCAATCAAGTGTCTAAGTGTTCTTCAAACTTTGCTGATTGCTTAAAGGTCAAAAGACTTATTTCTTGGTTGTTAAGATCAGTCCGTTTCGCATTCACGATATTGAACTACATCCAGCTGCAGGTACGTACACAAATTTGCTCAAATCACATTTAATTCACTATTCAGGGGTTTTTAGTTTGGTATAGCTGTTCTTTTTCTATAGCCCGAAGGTTCGATAATATTGCATGGTGCTCAGACGATAGGTGACAAGATTTAATGGTAGTTGGATTGATGAAAGAATTATGTTTTGGTTAGAAGTTGGATTGCACCATTCTTTTCATTCATCCAGCTTCCGTTTTGGTATGCTACTTTCATATAAAACCAGCTCCCAGTTTTACACGTTCTTTTTATAAATTAATTCAACCTCTCGTTAAATTAATGTCGGAGTATAGAATCTTTGGATCAACGAACAGTCGAACCTTCGGACTATCGAAGCTTTGGATTATCGAGCTGACAGCGATCATTTAATAACTGTCGCAATTATTCGAGAAAAGATTTGTAGATAATCGAAAATGAAAGCGAATTATTTTGAGGGTTATAAAAGAGAAAGCCACATAGCCGATGCCTACACCATAAAACAATTGAGAAAATGGTGACATCCAATTGAATACTTATTGCACCTGAGTTTTCATGTACATTGCTACATGTAGCCTACTTAGCTAGCTGCTTATGGGTCAGAATACAGTGTGATTAGGTGTACGACCACATTAATCAATGTATAATCTAGTCACAGCGGTCAAATAGTATTTTATAATATGCTATGCAGAAACAATTACATGTACGATCGTATATAAAGACATTACCTCTTTCAGTTAACACGACTCCTAATCCACAATTCATTCATTCAAGAATCTATATAGACCTAGCGATTTTTCACGGTAATTAAAGCGCTCTTAACCATAGACTTCTTAAGTCTATGTCCTAACTCCAACCCGGATAATAAAAGTAAGTTTTAAATGGCCATAAACAGTACCACTACACGTTCCAAGGAACATACGTTTTGCGTTGCTCCTCAACGTGCATAGGAAACCACAAGATCCTGGTGGACTTCGAAGCAATAGGAGTTTCCCGTGATTCGTTTCCAAACGCTCGAGTGCCAGGTTGTTGCCCTACAATGTGGACATTTCCTCTCTGGACTCCAAAACGACTGCGTGAAGCAGGAAGCAGCATTCCTACAGGGAGGGACGGGAATTGAACAACCAATCGCCAAGAGGTATACTGTGCATTGCATACCAAATGATCGTTATAAATAAAGGTTATGAGCTGTTGCTACGTATGGGAAACCGACAGTCGGTGTTGGGCACGAGACCAAAAACTCAAGACCAGGACCGAAGCCAAGACCGAGAGATCCAAGATCAAGTGGTCCGAGACCAAGACCAAGGCCAAGACCAAGACCGATACTCTTTTTTTATATACAATTCAATTTATTAAGACGGCGAAACGAAATAACACGCTCAAAACATTAATTTTATTGCTGAAGAATATTAATCGTAATGATGGTCCAGAAAACAGTTTTACCGGATACTCTGAGCTTCTGCGGGTTCGACCCTTGACTTCGGCCTAAGAATATAACACTATAAATAACTTATAGTGTTGCGCAAATGCCCCTGCGCAATGGTCTCCCTCGAGCTTTCGCTGCTGAGCCTAATGGGGCCGCCGCTAAAGCTCTCGATGTAGTCGCTTGAGGCGCCACCTATTTTTCTATTGCGTAGGTGACGCGTGAGCGGCCATTTTGTGGTGTTGAAGTTGTCGAAGTTCTAGAAGGGTGGAAGTTGGCGAGTCGGTAAAAGTTCATTAAAAAGTCATATTCGCGATTAGTTCCCGTGTAAAAAAACTTAGCAACATTGATATGGGAAGTATTACGACTTGTGTGGTGCAAGTGCCGTCTGAAAATTTCGAATGTGCACAAAAATAAATGTGATTAACTTTTGGCCAGAGCTGGAGATTGCGCGAATGCATTGTAACTGACGGCATTCGACTGGGATACATTTCTATAGCGCTGTGCTAGGAAGAATAGAGAACAAAGTACCTAAGAAATTTGGATAAATTCTGGAATTACATAACTGTACAATTAATGCTGTTTTAAGGGTTCGTTTGTCATTTGGTAAATTAGAAATTTTGTTTGTTTGCTGTATAATTGTGATTAATGAATGTAAACCTGCAGCGGGCAGCTGAGGATTAATTGCAGTAAATAAAGATTGTTTGACTATTGAACAAACAAATTCGTTAAACTTTAAAATAAATAAGCGGTCAGAGTGAGGAGCCCAATGGAAGCAAAAATAGATCAGTCTGCTCGTAGGGACCATACCAGCCCAGGTGCTTCAAATACACGAGTTTGGCAAACCTTCTCGTGAATTTTCAGCCAATGCGTGTCTGCTTTATGGTGGCTGTTAATAATAATAATAATAATAATAATAATAATAATAATAATAATAATAATAACAATAGTAGAGAAAACAACCTAGGCCTATAATTTATTAAAACCACGAGAACCGCATGCGTGTTTCGTGAATAGGCCTAGAGGTCTACAATTTAATTATAATCTTACTTATCAGAAATTTCGTCACATGTTCCTCTTGTGATGTGTGCTGGATCACAGATCACCTCAGCGCTATGGTTAAGACTGGGCTGCTTGATTAAAGGTCAAAATATGGCTTGCGTTGTTGCTAAGGTCAGCCTAATTTGACACTCACAATACTGAGCTAGCCTAAAATTCTACTAAGCTGCAGGTATGTGCCATCTACACGTATGATATGAAGTTTCAAGCTTTTAGTTCTGTAAAAAGATCAGTTTGAATATGTCTCAATAATTCGGCAAGAATCATTTTCCAAAGTCGATAGTGAAAGCGAACGGTAACCATTATTAATGTGAAAGCTACGCATGTAGGCCTGTCATACCACTATGAAAAACGGTGACGGCCATTTTTAATATTGATCGTACCTGTGTTTACCTATTCACTTAGCTGACTGCTTACGGGGAAAATGCAGCATGCTTAGGCCTAAGATCATATTAAATCCATATTTACAATGGCCAGGTGTTGTCTGTATGAAAGTACGAGTACGCAAATTGCGACCGCAAATAGATTGTACAAAATCTAAACAAAAGCGTCTAAGACTAATAACGAATACATCAACTTGCTAGCCAACACTGTTCGTTAAACTGGCATGTTGATGGTGATATAATGTCGTCGTTTAAACAGTTAAAAATTGTAATCATGATATTATATAATTTTTTCCCATTATTATATCTTGTAATAGTAATAACAATAAAACTGTGACATGGTAGTTGATCGTCTAGAGCGGTCAGCCCGTAACGTTCAGTGTGCACTGAGTGAGCCGGTTCGACCATCGTCCGAAGAGTCACTGTTTATGGACCTTGAGCAAGTCCTTCGCGCACAATAATTATTGCTCTGCAGTACAACTGCAATTGCGCCCTCGAGGCGTGCGCACTTCTGAGCAAAAATGCTGGAAGAAGGTCGATATCAAATTTCAGAAAAAAATATATTGTTATTAAAATCACAACATGATTTTAAAGAGTAAATTTCAGAAAGTAGACTAAATAGCGCACATGAAGGCCTTGTAATATGCCACGCCACCCAAAGCTTCAGTATCATAATAACATAAGTCTATTACATTACAGTAAGCCATAGCGTCCAATCTTTATTAAGATAATAAAGCCAACGTATTCTGATGCTAATTGCCGCTAATAATTGTATTAACTGTAAGTTTTCCAAAGAATGAGTTTTTACCGTTGTTGCAGAGCTTATGCAGAAATTTGAACGTGAAAGATCCTACGAAAAATTACCTTTACAGAAATGGAGAGCAGTAGAATTGCAACTATTGTCTTCATGGTTCTTGTTACTATAGAAATCGGTTAGCAGTTTGCCATTTAGAATATTAAAGTGTATCACAGTTTCGAATTAAGTTGGAAATGATTTTTAACTAAGGCTTCCTTTACAAGAATATCATGTAGAGGAACTAGAAGGTCACTAGAAATGTAAGAAAATGCAAAATGCATAAAAACTTGTAAGTTGTCAGTATAAACTCCAAAATCGTTTTTGCAAGATGTAAAGACAATTTGACCGTCCCATTTGAGCACAATTTTCCTACTGGCGATTGATTAGCGCAACAAGTCATTTAAAATGGTTAACCAGCTGCCTGGTACTCGAGCATTGCAACACTTGACTATCAAGAAGACGAAAAGGACGCAATAATGTAATCCTACAATCTCAGTTCAATATAATTACGATTACCTAAAAATGAGATCTATCAATAACATTCGTGTAATTAATATGTCATGCACTGCATACCACTAAATATACTCTTATCATTGTCAATATTTGCGCAATAGGTAAACTTGATGTTTTGCTGTTATTAGTAGGCCTACGCAAAGACAGATAACTCTTTTGTGAAGGTGCACCACTTTGTCTCATAAGCAATCCCGAATTGATACATCATTTAGCGTCTATTAATGTCTTTACGGCGCGCTTTAGGTTTCGCCGAAATTGTTACCAGGCCAACTGTCACAGAAGTGATAGCAGGTGGATCGACATTTCTCAACTGCTCGACGAACAGTAAACAAGAAATTCATTGGTTCCACACACCTTTCGGATCAAATCAGGAAAGAAGTATCGTCTACGGTTATGGTCAAATCTACACAATTTACATAGGTCGATTCACCGTGGAAAAAAGCAGTGGAAGCGGAGCTTATAATTTGGTTATTTCGTCTGTGAAAATCGAAGATGCTGGAGTCTACGAGTGTCAGGATGAAACAGGATCAGGAAGGACAGAATCAGCCGATCTGATTATTCTAGGTTGAACACAATTGTTTGATTAGATTCAAAATTACCTTAGTTATACCCATATTTTATGTGGTGCCTTAACAGATTCGCTCTCGATTGGTTAAGAAACCAAAATACTGTCGATAGAGTTTTGCAATGCTTATACTATAAATGTAGCACATCCGTCATGCTCATCATCATGGTCCATGGCTCGATGACCTGTTAATGTCCATGCAACCCCGATTCCCGTTTCCAAAGTTTTCCGCTGCTTCCGTCTTGCATTGGATTTCTGTCGACTATTAATCATAAGCGGAGAATTTGCAGTTCTGGACTCATCAGTTCGATTATAGCCCTTCCCGACTTAGAACTGGCTCAGATGATGTCTAGTATCGAACGCGGCTTTGCATTCCACGTTAGCCAGCCTTTATCAGGTTTCCTGAGGAGCATTTTTTGCATTTTACCTATATATTTCTATAGCGCCTCTCTTAGTACGACCTATGTGAGCAGAGGCGCTGCCACTTCGAAAAGCCCCGCATGAAAAGCAGCTTTAAGAGTACGAGTAGAAACTAAAGGATCGCCAGATAAAGACAAAGAGCGAATACTCAGTGTGCTAAGAGAGAGAAAAACAGTGTAGCTAGAGTTATGCAATGCGTACAGTGCAACTATAGCACATTCCACCTACCATTCTACCACGTTAGGTATTGAATTTGCATATTTCTCTGGCACCAAATCCTGCACAACCTAATCAGTCGGCTGCCCATTAGAAAAACACGGCGGCAGAAGCAAAGTCTCAGGAGTTTGGGAAGTAACAGAGAACCGCCAATTGAAATGAAAGAACGAATCCTATATTATTCCAGTGTAAATGGCTAACAGACGCATCATCGAAGTGTTGGACAGATATAGCCCTAGTCCGAGGTACGAAGAGGTCATGTCAGTCAAAAGAATGAAGAGACAGATCTTATCACAACAATAGCGCGGAGCCAGACCCAAAATCGTTCTGAAAGTATGAAGAAAAGAAATCTTAAATCGAATGCTAGATATGAGTGGGGTCAGTTTGTGACCAGTCACGAGGAACTAAATATGTTAGAAGGAGATAGGAAGATGGGCAATCAGACGAATAGCCTATATTGCATGGTTTCAAACTTATAATCTTCTCTTCCAAATGAAAACTTTATAGATGCTTTTTATGTAACTTTTATAGAAAAAGTCAGAATTGTTAATCTTTAAAAATTACGTTTGCAATGTAACACAATAGGCCTAACGGTGGTCCAGATAAAATAGTTTCTATTATGGAGAATCAAGTAAAGAAGCTAAATTAGCGCATTGAAAGACGGGATGAAACCAGACCAATAGCGACGCCAGTTAAATAAGATGTGAAACTGTGTACTATTTTGTGTCAGCAAGAGTCAAAACGCACCCAAAATTTAATAATAATGATTAAAAAGGATTGCAAAAAGATGACATCTCGCTGTTTTGTAGATACAAATCCCGTTTGTGAGCCACATTTGGAAACGCATGAAGTCATTGGACCGAACAAATGCGGAATAGAACCAGACCAACTCATCCTATCCTGTGCAGTGAGATATCACGGTAACGAGGCTCCACAACTGGAATGGCGTAAATCCAACGATAATAAGTCTGTCAGTGAAGGAGTGACCGTTGGGTACACAGACAGCCATCGAGTAGTGTACAACCTGACGATTAAAGTTAATCCCAATATTAAGGACAGAGATTCATACCATTGTTACACAACGAGATCGGCAGCGTTTAACAAAGGATGCAAATCGGGCACAATCAAAGTTAAAGGAGGAGGTATGCTGCTTCGTTCTATGGGAAAACCTCAGAGGCACCGCATACTTTTTTTTATATCACTTTTGTCCTATTTCAATACTGTTTGCAGCAAAATGTTGAGTGCACAGCTGAACAGACACTCGTAATACTAATGCACAATGAAGAAACAACCTTGTCAGCTAGAAACTGAGTAGTGTCAGGAAATCTTGGTGTGAAATATGATAGCGATTACATTGTTTTTATTAATTGAACGGTTGACAAAGTCCACTCGATCACCGTATCATATTCTCAGTGATCGGGGACGCACTGTATATGCAGATATAACGTGAGTCTCCAATGTCGTGTCAACTAAAATTAATGTAGTTGAATATAATTATGAGAGTTTTGCAGTGAAATATTTTTCAAGTGTGGCTAAAAATAATTTTACACCGTGTATTAATATGGTTGTAACTGAGTTGAACAAATCCCCAATTAATACCAAATGACAACTTAGAGTTCCTGCTCGCACAAGTTAGATAACATCGACACCATCTAACATATCTAACTAAAACAATGTAACAGGTGGTCGACACATTACGTGTGTCATCTCTGATATCCACGCAATCTTCATTAATTCGTATTTGAAACTACGTTTCAACTTTTAATTATTTATGCGTACCAATCAAATTTATATGTATTAATTTATGAAAGCAAAACCCAAGTGAAAAGCTACATTTTCAATATTATTGGATGCAGGTGCTGAGAGCCAAGCATGTGTTGCTTCTGATATCTGCAGACCGTATGTCAATTCGTACATAGCTGGAGTGATTTTTCTGACCATACTTCTAATTGCCGTCGTTGGAACTGTACTGGTACTTTGGTATCTAGGCATCTACAGACCGAACCTCCTCAAGAAAGGTAAGCCAGGTAAGTCACAAGAGAAAATAATGAAGTGTGACATGGATGCCATGACAGTGGTATACTGAGCTGTCAACAGTATTATTGTGGAAATGATTGAATGTTATGGCTTTTGCTACATCTTGATGATGTATATGACGATTCTGCATAATGAATGGCTTAACCACGTAGACAAACGCGTATATAATAGATGATCGCGAGATTTCTCCTACTATTGTTTATGAATGCTTCTTGAGAAACGCATGATATTGTGTTTTTTTTATTAATTTCACCTTTAAACTAAGATCGCAAAGAAACGAGCTCTGAAATAATTATTTTGAATGCGTGCATGAGATATCTGCCTATAAAGGAAAACTTTTAGCGACTATCAACGAACAATCATCGTTGGTGTTTTCTACATCAGCCTAAACGATGTTATATATCATTTGATACAGAGAGCTTCTTATTAGTTAGCGTAAATTGCTCAGAAAAACTGAAGAGTCGCCATTCGACGGGTCGCGCTGAAACGCAAACCCCCGAAAGAGTTTTCAATAAGGTATACGATTTCTACAACAATGCAGAAATAGTTAGTAAAATATATTGCTATGTATTGCAAGTACTTAAAAAATCAATCCTAATAGTGTATCAGTGTGTGACCATGATAGTAACTATTTTATCGAATGCAATGCTTGCCGTTATTACTGTCTTCAGACAAACCTAATGCTAATGTTACATCTGCGAAAGGAACTGGAACAAATGAGGAAAAGGAGAGTCTTCAAACGCCCGAATCGTCGAAAGGTGTACAGTATATAAAGTGTAATCTATTTGCTAGGAGATTAGTGATGATATTTGAATATACATTTTTGGCAGTTTGAGTGGAATATAACGAGTCTCAAAACCTATTGTCCATGTTCGCTTTAAAATGTTTTTTCTGTCTCCATTGTTGATATTTAAAATTATGTTTTATCAGTATGTTTTTTTGTGGCCTTGCAGTACGTAATTATGCATGTGAATTTAATAAAGTCAATTTAGCACATAATATCGAGTACAAGTATGGCACTTGGACTCTCAAGGAATCGGACGATTATGCTCTCGGGGATTCCTTGGTGCTTGCATATTTCATGGCATCATTAATATGGGGCTGACAGAGGTATGCAAGGTAGCAAGAAGTAATGAAGATTTATCTCAGTGAGTAGGTCTATGACTAAATAAACAGTTATTATGCATCTTAAATAACTAAATGTCAAATAACAGTATCCATCGATAATCCGATTTAAACTGGCTTATCAAAGTCGTTAAGGCATATGAATAGAAACAAAAAACGAAAATAACTTCTAAAATTGCTCATTATGGGGTAGAAGCAGCATATAGAAATATGAAGACAATAGTTGGAGGTGGCTGTTTACTATTTACTATGTCCGCAAATCAGTGATCCCTTGTAATAAATAATCTGCAATCAAGCCAATGACTGATGTGCAAACACTTTTTAAGTGTATCAATAGCCAATCATAAGATGTCGTTTAACTTCTGTAGATATTAAGTTAACTACTAAAATTATATGATTTTTAAACTTGTCTAATCTTATTAAGGCGCATGTAAATTGCACAGACTACTCAAAGCATTGAAATCTAACCATGATACTAATTGCCCCTTTATCATCCGCCAAGTTAATCTCCAATGCTTATTGGTATTAACTTTCCCCTTCCAAAGTCCTTAATAATGATGTATGATGTATACCGTCTGACACTACATTGATAAGTTCATATCTTAAGTATTGTTTATTGTATCAGCATGAGTTTCTGAATCGAATCACATCTGCATGTGTGTCAAAGATATAGCAGACCGGGTTGTGTATCTGCTGGCGTCCGTTGAGCTTATTTCGTCAGGTTAAAACTAACAAGGATGTTGCTGATAAGTAGCAAGATTGAAAATGCTCGTCAGAAGATTTCAGAAGACAAGTGTCTTATTGTATTTTTATACAAAATGTTGTTGAAATGTATGAAGACTAATCACGAACTCAAGTTATTACATATACTGTCGATCTTTTGCTATTTGCCTGATTTACGATTAGGCTTTCTCTGCGTTACCAGTTGATGTCTTTGCACACTCAATTACACCAAGCAATTAAATAAGTAAGTTACTTACTTGCTTACTTGCTACTTAGTTCTTAGGAATGTATGAAACAAGGTCAAATGCAAATTCTAGAAGATGCGACACATGCATAATAGTTGGATTTAAACTTTTATATTTCTTTCAGAAGAATGCAACGATGGAAATAAAGAAATTAAAATTTCAGAGAAGCAATTGAAGGAGCTACAGGAGCGCATAGAACGACGGGATAAAACTATTTGCGACCTCAAGCAGAAAGCACAATTAAGAAGTGCAGAGATTGATTCTCTCAACGCAGAGGTCAATTCTCTGTCAACGGAAAATGGCAAACTGCAGGACAAAGTAAAGGATCTTGAGCGACATCTTTATCCAAAAGGCAGGTTACACGTGCACAATCTTATACGTGTGAAAAAATTAATGTGGCCGCAATTTATAAATACAGTAAAAGGCGGGTTTCATGTTTGTTTCTGTTGAAATCCTTTGAGGCAGTTAAGCATAGTTTGGGACGAAAACCGTCAAATGTGAAACCTACATAACCTGTATAAGTTGACAAAACATGATAGCCCAGAACTTAATATCAGTATTTTTGTGATCCTAATCTCCCTACTTCCAAACCGCCATTCGTAGGCCAAGCGCAGTGCACCATCTTATTCAGGAGCGGTAACCGATGATAATGTCGCAAGGAAATGTCGCGAATAAAAATGCCGCAATCAAAATAGCGCAATTAAAAATGTCGCACGTTAATAATATCGACAGTCAAAATGTAGCATGAGTATAAATTCTGCTTACGGGTCCCTGGTGGAAGCTTAAACGGAAGAGGGATCGATGAAACGTCTATTTAAAGAAGAATTGTATTCATCAATCCAGCTTACACTTCAGAAAAATGTCTTTTATCGATCCCATTTCTATTTATAAAACAACCATTCTAATCTGTCCAGCTTCTAGGGATGCAATAAGAGTTTCATCAACCCAACTTCTATTTAAAGAACGATCATGTAATATGTCCAGCTTCTATTTATGTAATAATACTTTCATCGATCCAATTTCTATTTAAAGTATTCTTTTCATCTTTTCATTAATCGAGAATCTACATTATTATTATTATTATTATTATTATTATTATTATTATTATTACTATTATTATTATTATTATTACTACAGTAATTTATATAGCACCCCTTCAAGTTTTCTTACTCTGAAGCGCTCCCAGCTCAACCCCGGCCGACCAGAACCGTCTTAGGGGTAGTTAGAAACAATGCAGACTGATTAATAGGTGTCCAAGACTCACATGTATTTGAACAATATTACTTTAATCGATTTAGCTTCCAGTTGGCTGGCAGTATTTTATGGAGTTGTAAGTTTGCGATAGGACTTCGAAATGAATGCACTCAGGGATTTTTAGCCGATGCAGTTATATGAGGATTGGAGTGGTGCGACAATGCTTGGATTTTCTGGTGACGGATCTGGACAGTGAGTCTTGGATAACTTGTCGACGATTGAGGTTGATTAGCAGGGAATTGCAATCACGGATCTTCGAGTGGACAATGGTATAGATGGTCATGGTGGAGGCAGCTTTGAAGTCGAGTATACGCAATCAGAATAGTAATTATGTTATGGGGTTAGATTAGAACATGGGTTTGATGTTCATAAGGTCGATTCCTGGCACATAATACACGAGCTGAGTATAGGTTACAATAGTAACAGTAATTGTTACATTGATGCAATAGCATCCATTTAACATTTAACAATATTAGATAATCCCTGAACAATAGAGGAATTAAAATATAAAAAAATGAAGTAGATAATGTGACTTTAAGAACTATAGGCCCAACATAATTAGACACAGACTTACAAAGGTGATATAAAACGACAGTATTAGCATATACATCGTATTGTATTTAAATATAAAATATTCTTTCAATTAGCAATTTAACTATCCGAATTTACTATAAAGAAGCTTTGTTTCGTCATTTCAGAAAATATTGATTACTCGGATAAACCAGTCTTAGCTCACACGATTGAGTTATCTGAAAAGAGTAAAGATAAGCCTAAAAAAAATAAAGGCAAATCTGAAGAGATAAAAGAGAAATCCATTAACGGTATAACAGTATTACATGAAGAACTATTTGTAGTGACAAAGTGTAGTAATGAGATGGAAGTGTATGACTCAAAAACTTTCCAGCATCAGCGTACTGTGGAGATCGGTTCTATCACACAACCAATGGACATAGCATCCTCCAAAGATGCCAACTGTCTTTACATCGTCGGCAGGTTTAACGACGAAAGTAAAAGCAAAGTCGTGAGGCTTGATCCAGCAGGAGAAGTATTTAAACATTGGCCGATAGGCGGAGGAAATGGACGCCTGTCAACCTACGGATCCAATGTTATTCTATGTCTCTCAGATAAGCAGTTAATAGAAGAATATTCACCAGATGGAGAATTACGTGTTACAGTTCGTTTGTCACCAGCAGCTAAATTAAATAACCCACTGCATGCCCTAAAAGTGACCAGTACATGCTTTGTTGTCAGTCATGGTGATTTCAAAGATGAATTGCATCGTGTGTGCGTAGTTGATTTGGATGGAAATATTATAAAGGAGTGTATTAAATGGGATAAATCAGGTTTATTCCCGTCACATACTACACTGAAGGTTCCAATCTGTTTATTGGAAGATAATGAAAGATCAATTATCGTGGCAGATGCAGACCGCAATCGAATATTGTTACTGAGCTCGATGTTAAAATATCAGCGACCACTTATTGAGGAGGAGAACGGTTTGAAAGATTTTCCTGTCCGACTTTGTTTCGATGATATACACGGTAGATTATTTGTAGCTGTCAACAAATGGAGTTTTGGCAAGAAAGAGTGGAAAGATGGCCGTGTCCTAATTTTTAATATCAAATAAAGAATTCATTATCTATGCACAAACAGAAGCTTCGACAAACTGTCTTATAGACGCAAAGCATGAATTGCGTCGTGTGTCCATAGTTGGTGTTCAATGAAGCATTGCAGAGAATTAAGAGAATGGTAGTCGGAAGTGAGAGAGGGAAGGTTGAACCGAACATTTTTGCCAAGTAAAAGAAAGCGAAAGGTTCACAGTCTATTAGTAGCGGATGGCTATACGAAATAGAACTTCTCAATAAAGTTGCAGCAATTCTTTTTTATATACCAGAAATTGGGTTAACTCAAAGTCCAATAAGAATACACCTTGGTGAAACAATGTTCAATTGTAGCAGAAAACACCTAACGGCCGCGCAAATATCAATGGAATGATTTTAAAATCCTGATAAGTAGGTCTGACATTTGAACACCTATCACGGCTGACGGGTGATTCTGGTTTCCAAGACAGCATTGTTTTGTAATTAATAATATTTATCCAGATTAGAGTAAGCTGATGCGTATTTTGATTCGGACTAAAGCACCGATGACCGTACCAACAGCTGAATAGTTGTCGCATCTTTCGTGCTGCTATAATGTAGACTTACTTGTTGTGCTCAATGCGATGAACGATGCCATTTTAAATATGTCCGCTTATCAGTATTCTGATTATGACTTTGACATTATTATGTTTATATTATAATACGTTAACCTGTGACGTTACAGATGTATATTAGTCGATCGCATGCGAGTTCTGATTTCCAAGAAGCGGTCATTATGCATAATGATGTTCTATAATTTTTTATAATATTATACTTTCGGATGGTGCCAATCCGTAGCCTGCAAATAGGAGCAGGCGCACTGGACCTCCATAGCGTGGTAAAAATGGTTGTGCACGGAATAATTTATATAGGAGTCCACGCTGTGAAGCGTAGTAAATATTGACAGATGAAGTGATATTATTGTCAGTGAAGTAAAACCTATTTTGAGAGCAGTGATTTTCAGGAATCTAGCAGATATCAGAAACAAAGGTTGAAATTGAGAAATCCAATCAGTAAGGTTCATGATGCTGACTTTGAGCAAAGAACGACTCAAAATCAAAAAATTTGAAACAAAGTTTGAGCATACAGCGTTCAAGGTAGTACCCTTGCAGTCAATCAATTGACCTCGTGTGTAGCCTATAGTGATGAATTTAACTGTCGGCAGCCATGCAAGGCGGTAACTACGTTATACATCTGACTCATTTAACTGCAGTATTAGTATCAAGATTGAAACAGCGACCAATGTTTGCCATGGTGGCAAGTATCGAATCTTAATTCTCTTAGGTGCCCATGCTATCATTTGAATGTAGGATCTAAAAACTGAAGATCTCCATCGTGTTATCGAATCGATCTGAATCGATCAAACGACCTCTATGGTACATTTATATATTTCAACAAATATTTCTAACACGTCCTCTGATAAGTATGCATGAGAACAGCGCTTTTGGTCAATTGGAGAAAAAAAACAAGAAGTACGTTTTCAAATAACAGCCACAAAGCTCTGTTACCGCCGTGAATTATGTAGTGTCATGTCTCTCAGTTTGAGCTTTTCTCAAGACACATGTGAATAGAGGGTGGTAATTGGATGGCGCTCTCTCCAGTCGTTTTCATCTTTAACGTAAAAATGTAATGCAATTATTCGGACTTCGATCTCTTTAATGTTAACCCCGTTATTGAAATTGACTGCTTTGTTCTTTGATAAGATCAACTTGAAGGTATACACTCTCATTCACAATAATTATTCCACTGCTACTTTCATCCTCTTTCAGACTTTCACTCATAATACCTTAACTGCAATATCAGATATTATCTTGAACAAACGACGTTTACCGTATCTAATGCATTACTGATATTAAATATTATTAAAATTTACACCAGGAGGCATTAGTGGCATTACAACCCATTGCATGCCATTCTACTGCGTGTAATAATTATCTTCCATCAAAGTGGTAGCCTACCAATTTCCCTTCTGCTTAGCTGCTATTTGCATACAATGAGATCTCCTTAACGTTCTTTCTGTGTGGACCATTCACTGTCTTGTCTTACTCTTAACCCAGAATATTTAAATTTCTCCCTTCTTTCAATGTCCATGATGTTTGGCCTTGGTGATCTGGAACTGAGAAATAATTGATCGGCTAGAACTGATGAGTTGTGTAGTGAAGAGTTCGCGAAGTTATGGGGACTTGTAATATTACAGAAAGTTGTAGGGTGGTACTTTCAAATGAGTTCATAGTGACATTATTAGCCAGCTTAATATAACTGTTTGATTCCGTCGGCAAAACATGATAAATTGAAGCTTTGGCAAAATAAAAACAGTTGGCTCGTTACCAGAATCTTATTTATTAATCATGATTTATGTAAATAATTTGAAAACTTTAGGCACCGGCCGCAAGGATTTCACAATTAATAATTTTACACGTCGCGGATTCGTACCTGTTGAAAACACAATGCCGACCTGCACGGCCAACGTCAGATAGCCTACGCATAATTATTTGCACTTTTTATCACTGTGCAGCTGTGACGTGCGTCACTCTGGACGATGGTTCTATATAAAAGTCATCGATCGACTGCAGAAGCGTAGGAGGACCACGGATGAGAATGTCTGCCTGACACATGAGATGGGAGACATCAATGGGCTTCGCCTGAAGCAGAAGGCCTCAATACAGACACCAAGGAATATGCAGATATCAACGTAGTGTCAATCAGCAAAACCCGACACCTCGAGGTTGACACGGATCATGAATAGGGGACAATTCCGACACGAACGGCGGATTCTGTTAGGCGGTATAACTGTAGTAATGGAATTCAATGACGCTAACAAGGCCCAGCCTTATTGTATAACAGCCGCTAGTCAAACAGTAACTGGACGCCCCTAGGAATCTGTCGTTACGCTAGGGACGCCAAGACCCGACCAACCAGGGTTTAGTAATGGTTTCTGCAGGTGACCTGTCGTCCAATAGAGATACGAGTTTTGCGTTTGGGATGGCGAAGGATATCGCCTCTAGAAGGATTCATATAGCGTAGCAAGCAAAGGAACAAGAATTTGTTTCGGAACTGGGGGAGACGCTAGGTCGTTCTGACGATAAGGGTAATCAACGTAGTTGGGAACCCCGTCTCCAACGTAAACCAGGGAAACATTTCAAAAGGACACTAATAACTCCAGTAAGTGTAGATAGGATGAGTGGCGTGTATATATTTCATTAAATATACATATTAAAACCATCAAGTGTGTCGTGTTGCTGAGCTTGGTGATAGAGGAAAGAACCAGCGGATACTCTCGTCATCAAGAAGAAGGAGTGTTGAGAGTGAAACCCGCGTCAGCAGCTGAACATAAATATACATATTCAATCAAGTGTCTAAGTGTTCATCAAACTTTGCTGATTGCTTAAAGATCAAAAGACTTATTTCTTGGTTGTTAAGATCAGTCCGTTTCGCATTCACGATATTGAACTACATCCAGCTGCAGGTACGTACACAAATTTACTCAAATCACACTTAATAAGCCTATTCATGTTTTTTTAGTTTGGTATAGCTGTTCTTTTTCTATAGCCCGAAGGTTCGATAGTCCGAATATTGCATGGTGACCAGACGATAGGTGACAAGATTTAATGGTAGCTGGATTGATGAAAGAATTATGTTTTGGTTAGAAGCTGGATTGCACCATTCCTTTCATTCATCCAGCTTCTGTTTTGGTATGCTACTTTCATATAAAACCAGCTCCCAGTTTTACACGTTCCTTTTATAAATTAATTCAACCTCTCGTTAAATTAATGTCGGAGTATAGAATCTTTGGATCAACGAACAGTCGAACCTTCGGACTATCGAAGCTTTGGATTATCGAGCTGACAGCGATCATTTAATAACTGTCGCAATTATTCGAGAAAAGATTTGTAGATAATCGAAAATGAAAGCGAATTATTTTGAGGGTTATAAAAGAGAAAGCCACATAGCCGATGCCTACACCATAAAACAATTGAGAAAATGGTGACATCCAATTGAATACTTATTGCACCTGAGTTTTCATGTACATTGCTACATGTAGCCTACTTAGCTAGCTGCTTATGGGTCAGAATACAGTGTGATTAGGTGTACGACCACATTAATCAATGTATAATCTAGTCACAGCGGTCAAATAGTATTTTATAATATGCTATGCAGAAACAATTACATGTACGATCGTATATAAAGACATTACCTCTTTCAGTTAACACGACTCCTAATCCACAATTCATTCATTCAAGAATCTATATAGACCTAGCGATTTTTCACGGTAATTAAAGCGCTCTTAACCATAGACTTCTTAAGTCTATGTCCTAACTCCAACCCGGATAATAAAAGTAAGTTTTAAATGGCCATAAACAGTACCACTACACGTTCCAAGGAACATACGTTTTGCGTTGCTCCTCAACGTGCATAGGAAACCACAAGATCCTGGTGGACTTCGAAGCAATAGGAGTTTCCCGTGATTCGTTTCCAAACGCTCGAGTGCCAGGTTGTTGCCCTACAATGTGGACATTTCCTCTCTGGACTCCAAAACGACTGCGTGAAGCAGGAAGCAGCATTCCTACAGGGAGGGACGGGAATTGAACAACCAATCGCCAAGAGGTATACTGTGCATTGCATACCAAATGATCGTTATAAATAAAGGTTATGAGCTGTTGCTACGTATGGGAAACCGACAGTCGGTGTTGGGCACGAGACCAAAAACTCAAGACCAGGACCGAAGCCAAGACCGAGAGATCCAAGATCAAGTGGTCCGAGACCAAGACCAAGGCCAAGACCAAGACCGATACTCTTTTTTTATATACAATTCAATTTATTAAGACGGCGAAACGAAATAACACGCTCAAAACATTAATTTTATTGCTGAAGAATATTAATCGTAATGATGGTCCAGAAAACAGTTTTACCGGATACTCTGAGCTTCTGCGGGTTCGACCCTTGACTTCGGCCTAAGAATATAACACTATAAATAACTTATAGTGTTGCGCAAATGCCCCTGCGCAATGGTCTCCCTCGAGCTTTCGCTGCTGAGCCTAATGGGGCCGCCGCTAAAGCTCTCGATGTAGTCGCTTGAGGCGCCACCTATTTTTCTATTGCGTAGGTGACGCGTGAGCGGCCATTTTGTGGTGTTGAAGTTGTCGAAGTTCTAGAAGGGTGGAAGTTGGCGAGTCGGTAAAAGTTCATTAAAAAGTCATATTCGCGATTAGTTCCCGTGTAAAAAAACTTAGCAACATTGATATGGGAAGTATTACGACTTGTGTGGTGCAAGTGCCGTCTGAAAATTTCGAATGTGCACAAAAATAAATGTGATTAACTTTTGGCCAGAGCTGGAGATTGCGCGAATGCATTGTAACTGACGGCATTCGACTGGGATACATTTCTATAGCGCTGTGCTAGGAAGAATAGAGAACAAAGTACCTAAGAAATTTGGATAAATTCTGGAATTACATAACTGTACAATTAATGCTGTTTTAAGGGTTCGTTTGTCATTTGGTAAATTAGAAATTTTGTTTGTTTGCTGTATAATTGTGATTAATGAATGTAAACCTGCAGCGGGCAGCTGAGGATTAATTGCAGTAAATAAAGATTGTTTGACTATTGAACAAACAAATTCGTTAAACTTTAAAATAAATAAGCGGTCAGAGTGAGGAGCCCAATGGAAGCAAAAATAGATCAGTCTGCTCGTAGGGACCATACCAGCCCAGGTGCTTCAAATACACGAGTTTGGCAAACCTTCTCGTGAATTTTCAGCCAATGCGTGTCTGCTTTATGGTGGCTGTTAATAATAATAATAATAATAATAATAATAATAATAATAATAATAACAATAGTAGAGAAAACAACCTAGGCCTATAATTTATTAAAACCACGAGAACCGCATGCGTGTTTCGTGAATAGGCCTAGAGGTCTACAATTTAATTATAATCTTACTTATCAGAAATTTCGTCACATGTTCCTCTTGTGATGTGTGCTGGATCACAGATCACCTCAGCGCTATGGTTAAGACTGGGCTGCTTGATTAAAGGTCAAAATATGGCTTGCGTT
This sequence comes from Bimastos eiseni, assembly GCA_959347315.1. Taxonomy (NCBI): domain Eukaryota; kingdom Metazoa; phylum Annelida; class Clitellata; order Crassiclitellata; family Lumbricidae; genus Bimastos; species Bimastos eiseni. Next base: position 2,712,385 of record OY365810.1, on the reverse strand, counting down.
GTTGCTAAGGTCAGCCTAATTTGACACTCACAATACTGAGCTAGCCTATAAATTTATTAATGAGAAAGCTACGCAGGTAGGCCTGTCATACCACTATGAAAAACGGTGACGGCCATTTTTAATATTGATCGTACCTGTGTTTTCCTATTCACTTAGCTGACTGCTTACGGTGAAAATACAGCTTGCTTAGGCCTAAGATCAGATTAAATCCATATTTACCATGGCCAGGTGTTGTCTGTATGAAAGTACGAGTACGCAAATTGCGACCGCAAATAGATTGTACAAAATCTAAACAAAAGCGTCTAAGACTATAACGAATACATCAACTTGCTAGCCAACACTGTTCGTTAAAATGGCATGTTGATGGTGATATAATGTCGTCGTTTAAACAGTTAAAAATTGTAATCATGATATTATATAATTTTTTCCCATTATTATATCTTGTAATAGTAATAACAATAAAACTGTGACATGGTGGTGGATCGGCTAGAGCGGTCAGCCCGTAACGTTCAGTGTGCGCAGAGTGAGCCGGTTCGACCATCGTCCGAAGAGTCACTGTTTATGGACCTTGAGCAAGTCCTTCGCGCACAATAATTATTGCTCTGCAGTACAACTGCAATTGCGCCCTCGAGGCGTGCGCACTTCTGAGCAAAAATGCTGGAAGAAGGTCGATATCAAATTTAAGTAAAAAATATATTGTTATTATAATCACAACATGATTTTAAAGAGTAAATTTCAGAAAGTAGACTAAATAGCGCACATGAAGGCCTTGTAATATGCCACGCCACCCAAAGCTTCAGTATCATAATAACAAGTCTATTACATTACAGCAAGCCATAGCGTCCAATCTTTATAAAGATAATAAAGCCAACGTATTCTGATGCTAATTGCCGCTAATAATTGTATTAACTGTAAGTTTTCCAAAGAATGAGTTTTTACCGTTGTTGCAGAGCTTATGCAGAAATTTGAACGTGAAAGATCCTACGAAAAATTACCTTTACAGAAATGGAGAGCAGTAGAATTGCAACTATTGTCTTCATGGTTCTTGTTACTATAGAAATCGGTTCGCAGTTTGCCATTTAGAATATTAAAGTGTATCACAGTATTTAAGCAAACAAACTATTTACACATACTATAAAAAAGGAAATCAAACATCGTGATAATACCTTCCAAAATAATTTTTTCAAGTGAATTAATTTTATTTTAAACCATAATCAAAACACAGCACACAGAATTGAATTTTAGAGCGTTTAGAGCTATGCACATGAAATTGTTAAAATTGGATTTATAAAATAATAACTAAGAACGTTAAATCAATTCACCAGGTGGCAGCTAATGGTGCTAGTTTTGGTTCACAACGTATTGTGAACTTCGATTAAACAATGAAGGTCCGTAGTATATGGAATTTCCCATTGGCAGGCAAACAGGCAAAATAGCATAAGCTGAAAAACATGTGTTATATCAAAAAACCTTCAACCTACCCCACCCCCACCCTACACAATATAACACCAAAAAAACCGGAACCCACCCACCTACCCCTTGAGTTTTATATACTATGTGAACGGCCCCTAAAGCTAAGATAAGTCCTAAAGCAGGGCTGAAAAGCTTAGGTTTTTACAAAACAATTTGAGGTTTGATGTTTCATGTTGTAAAGGTTTTTAGGTGCTTATCGTACTTATCGCACAGACACAATCGTACACCGGGCATAGTTAGGTATATTGTTTTTCAAATACAAATCTGTAGACTTAATTGCATTGTCTATGCAAGACTAATATGAAGACAGCAACTATGGAGCAACACAGCTATTTTTTATTGTTACAGGAAACATCGATTATGCAGAGAAGCCGACTCTGGTTCACACAATTGCGACAGATGCGGGTAAAGATCGACGAGAACCAATTAACGGAATGACGATCTTAGGCAAAGAATTGTTTGTGTCACACGAGAGAAGCTCAACAATTGAAATCTATGACTCGGAAACATTTAAGTTTGGACGCAATTGGGTGCTAGAAGGAATTTCACATCCAATGGATATAACATCTTGCAACATTGCTAACTGCATCTACATCATAACCCAAGTAGAAAATGAATCGTAGAGTCATGTCATGAAACTCAATCCCAAAGGTCCACTAATTAACAGATGGCCAACAGGAGGAAAGCGTGGTAGACTGTCAACTTATGAATCCAATGTGATAGTTTGTCTCTTTGAGAAAAATCTGATAAATGAGTTTACTGGCGATGGAGATCTAAGCCTTACAGTTCAGCTGTTAACAGCTGATGGTTTCTATCACCCATTGCATGCCATTAAAGTGACCAGTAGCCATTTTGCCGTTTGCCACGGAGAATCAAAAGATGACTTACATCGTGTGTGCATTGTCGATGTCCACGGAAGCGTCATAAAAAAAATAAGAGAGTGGGAATCAAAAAACAAAGACGGAAAGTTGAATGTTCCAATTTGTTTAGTAGAAGACAGTGAGAGATCTATTCTAGTAGCAGATAGAGACAACCAACAAATAAGACTTCTGAATAGTGTTCTTAAGTTTCAGAGGAACCTACAGAAAAAGGAAAAGGGGTTAGAAGGTTACCCAGTCAGATTATGTCTAGATGAAGTCAACGGGAAATTGTATGTTGCCACAAACAGCCATAGCAAAAAAGAATGTAAAGATGGCAAAATTCTAGTATTTAACATTAGATAGTACTTTGATTTACTTTAGTTTCAGTCTTCGGGCAATCCGTTGATTATATCTATGACCACTGAACACTGATTTATATTGTCCTTATTCAGGAATTGGCTACTGTATCTACACAGGACTATGACAATGCCTCCGTTGGAACGATATAACTTTTAAGTTTATTAGTGCTAACTGATACTTTATTAGCCCAGACGATTGCTTTTGATTAAAGTAAAAGTGCTTTTAATAACTGATAACCATAATTGTGGCATCCAATGTTATTTCCTTGCAATTGGGTATCTCAATATCAATCAATGAAAAAATCAATTGAACACAACAATAAGCGAGTCACCATCAGAAATCATGACCACAATAACATTGTAACTAAGAAAATAATGAAAAATTAATATAATGTACTGTAATCAAGCAATATGCTATGAAAATAAACTTAAAGGCGAGCAAGCTAATTCCTCAAATCATTGTTTTCTTCAAAACTCTGCAACATGTGATTTCTTAGCAATGAAAATAGAAAGTGATTTGAAACTGTTTGATGCTTTTGTAGTCAGGAAAAAAACAGCATAGACAGATAAAAATAATAATAATAATAATAACACGTGATCAGCTCAAATGTCGCTTCGTAACTGGAGATTGTTCGAAATTGGGACACTTCAGTCGCGAATTCAGTATGACGTGATGTCATTAGGCGGAACGAAAACACTGTTCGCCGTAATAGCCTACGTCTCTAAGACCTGTAGGTAATAATATTGTTTTATGGTCTCTTAGGCCCAATATTTTGCTTACGGTGATATTATGATGAAAAAACTGTATAGCATGGCACTTTTTTCCAGGGGAAATTGGTCCTCTTTATTTTTTTCAAGTACATAATGGCACCACAAAAAGTCTCGTCGTTGAGAAAGCTTCAGCAAAAACAAAAGAAACAACCAACCAAAAGCAAACAACGGTCAAGTCCGCAAGAGCCAGGTTCTTCGATCCGTTTCAGAGAATAATTGATGAGGTCATAGTTACGATGATGCTCGTGTGATGGCGCAAAGTAGATCAGAATTTCGGATTGGATCCAGTGTTAACGACAGTTTTTGACAACAAGGGCCGTTGCCATCGACAGAAATTTGCTTCGCATAATACAGCTCTTGGTTCAACGTGACTCCGAGGTTCCGAACAAGAGAGAAACAGAGGAAAACATAAAGACGTCAGCAGTAATGGAGGTTAGGTCGAGCTTCATAGGCTGTTGTCAAATGCCAAGTCAGACAAATTGGGGTTGTTACGGGTTGACCACGTTTCCGGATATGCTAAATGTGCTGTAAATAGTATTGAACTCATGCATCAACCAAGAAACAGAATGCATGTTGCCAGAGACGTGCCATGCTGACCAACCTACCTGTATGGTCAACGGTGGACCCACACATTTCTTCTATTTATCACTGCGCTGCTAAACCTAGACCAATAGACCTATATCAAGCACTTGAGCGGCATTAAGATTAATGCACATGTATATAAAAATGTATCCCAATTTGTATGTGAATTCGTCAAATAAACGAGTTTGGCAAACCTTCTCGTGAATTTTCAGCCAATGCGTGTCTGCTTTATGGTGGCTGTTAATAATAATAATAATAATAATAATAATAATAATAATAATAATAATAATAACAATAGTAGAGAAAACAACCTAGGCCTATAATTTATTAAAACCACGAGAACCGCATGCGTGTTTCGTGAATAGGCCTAGAGGTCTACAATTTAATTATAATCTTAGTTATCAGAAATTTCGTCACATGTTCCTCTTGTGATGTGTGCTGGATCACAGATCACCTCAGCGCTATGGTTAAGACTGGGCTGCTTGATTAAAGGTCAAAATATGGCTTGCGTTGTTGCTAAGGTCAGCCTAATTTGACACTCACGATACTGAGCTAGCCTATAATTCTACTAAGCTGCAGGTATGTGCAATCTACGCATATGATATGAAGTTTCAAGCTATTAGTTTTGTAAAAAGATCAGTTTGAAAATGTCTAAATAATTCGGCAAGATTTAATTTCCAAAGTTGATAGTGAAAGCGAACAGTAACCATTATTAATGAGAAAGCTACGCCGGTAGGCCTGTCATACCACCAGGAAAAACATTTTTAATATTGATCGTACCTGTGTTTTCCTATTCACTTAGCTGCCGCTAATAATTGTATTAACTGTAAGTTTTCCAAAGAATGAGTTTTTACCGTTGTTGCAGGGCTTATGCAAAAATTTGAACGTGAAGATCCTACGAGAAATTACCTTTACAGAAATGGAGAGCAGTAGAATTGCAACTATTGTCTTCATGGTTCTTGTTACTATAGAAATCGGTTAGGAGTTTGCCATTTAGAATATTAAAGTGTATCACAGTTTCGAATTAAGTTGGAAATGATTTTTAACTAAGTCTTCGTTTACAATAATAACATGTAGAGGAACTAGAAGGTCACTAGAAATGTAAGAAAATGCAAAATGCATAAAAACTTGTAAGTTGTCAGTATAAACTCCAAAATCGTTTTTGCAAGATGTAAAGACAATTTGACCGTCCCATTTGAGCACAATTTTCCTACTGGCGATTGATTAACGCAACAAGTCATTGACTAAAATAGTTATCCAGCTGCCTGGTACTCGAGCATTGCTACACTTGACTGGCATGAAGACGAAAAGGACGCAATAATGTAATCCTACCATCTCAGTTCAATATAACTACGATTACCTAAAAATGAGATCTATCAATAACATTCGTGTAATTAATATGTCATGCACTGCATACCACTAAATATACTCTTATCATTGTCAATATTTGCGCAATAGGTAAACTTGATGTTTTGCTGTTATTAGTAGGCCTACGCAAAGACAGATAACTCTTTTGTGAAGGTGCACCACTTTGTCTCATAAGCAATCCCGAATTGATACATCATTTAGCGTCTATTAATGTCTTTACGGCGCGCTTTAGGTTTCGCCGAAATTGTTACCAGGCCAACTGTCACAGAAATGATAGTAGGTGGATCGACATTTCTCAACTGCTCGACGAACGGTAAACAAGAAATTCATTGGTTCCACACACCTCTCGGATCAAATCAGGAAAGAAGTATCGTCTACGGTTATGGTCAAATCTACACAATTTACATAGGTCGATTCACCGTGGAAAAAAGCAGTGGAAGCGGAGCTTATAATTTGGTTATTTCGTCTGTGAAAATCAAAGACGCTGGAGTCTACGAGTGCCAGGATGACACAGGATCAGACAGGACAGAATCAGCATATCTGATTATTCTAGGTTGAACACAATTGTTTGATTAGATTCAAAATTACCTTAGTTATACCCATATTTTATGTGGTGCCTTAACAGATTCGCTCTCGATTGGTTAAGAAACCAAAATACTGTTTACAGAGTTTTGCAATGCTTATACTATAAATGTAGCACATCCGTCATGCTCATCATCATGGTCCATGGCTCGATGACCTGTTAATGTCCATGCAACCCCGATTCCCGTTTCCAAAGTTTTCCGCTGCTTCTGTCTTGCATTGGATTTCTGTCGACTATTAATCATAAGCGGAGAATTTGCAGTTCTGGACTCATCAGTTCGATTATAGCCCTTCCCGACTTAGAACTGGCTCAGATGATGTCTAGTATCGAACGCGGCTTTGCATTCCACGTTAGCCAGCCTTTATCAGGTTTCCTGAGGAGCATTTTTTGCATTTTACCTATATATTTCTATAGCGCCTCTCTTAGTACGACCTATGTGAGCAGAGGCGCTGCCACTTCGAAAAGCCCCGCATGAAAAGCAGCTTTAAGAGTACGAGTAGAAACTAAAGGATCGCCAGATAAAGACAAAGAGCGAATACTCAGTGTGCTAAGAGAGAGAAAAACAGTGTAGCTAGAGTTATGCAATGCGTACAGTGCAACTATAGCACATTCCACCTACCATTCTACCACGTTAGGTATTGAATTTGCATATTTCTCTGGCACCAAATCCTGCACAACCTAATCAGTCGGCTGCCCATTAGAAAAACACGGCGGCAGAAGCAAAGTCTCAGGAGTTTGGGAAGTAACAGAGAACCGCCAATTGAAATGAAAGAACGAATCCTATATTATTCCAGTGTAAATGGCTAACAGACGCATCATCGAAGTGTTGGACAGATATAGCCCTAGTCCGAGGTACGAAGAGGTCATGTCAGTCAAAAGAATGAAGAGACAGATCTTATCACAACAATAGCGCGGAGCCAGACCCAAAATCGTTCTGAAAGTATGAAGAAAAGAAATCTTAAATCGAATGCTAGATATGAGCGGGAGTCAGTTTGTGACCAGTCACGAGGAACTAAATATGTTAGAAGGAGATAGGAAGATGGGCAATCAGACGAATAGCCTATATTGCATGGTTTCAAACTTATAATCTTCTATTCCAAATGAAAACTTTATAGATGCTTTTTATGTAACTTTTATAGAAAAAGTCAGAATTGTTAATCTTTAAAAATTACGTTTGCAATGTAACACAATAGGCCTAACGGTGGTCCAGATAAAATAGTTTCTATTATGGAGAATCAAGTAAAGAAACTAAATTAGCGCATTGAAAGACGGGATGAAACCAGACCAATAGCGACGCCAGTTAAATAAGATGTGAAACTGTGTACTATTTTGTGTCAGCAAGAGTCAAAACGCACCCAAAATTTAATAATAATGATTAAAAAGGATTGCAAAAAGATGACATCTCGCTGTTTTGTAGATACAAATCCCGTTTGTGAGCCACATTTGGAAACGCATGAAGTCATTGGACCGAACAAATGCGGAATAGAACCAGACCAACTCATCCTATCCTGTGCAGTGAGATATCACGGTAACGAGGCTCCACAACTGGAATGGCGTAAATCCAACGATAATAAGTCTGTCAGTGAAGGAGTGACCGTTGGGTACACAGACAGCCATCGAGTAGTGTACAACCTGACGATTAAAGTTAATCCCAATATTAAGGACAGAGATTCATACCATTGTTACACAACGAGATCGGCAGCGTTTAACAAAGGATGCAAATCGGGCACAATCAAAGTTAAAGGAGGAGGTATGCTGCTTCGTTCTATGGGAAAACCTCAGAGGCACCGCATACTTTTTTTTATATCACTTTTGTCCTATTTCAATACTGTTAGCAGCAAAATGTTGAGTGCACAGCTGAACAGACACTCGTAATACTAATGCACAATGAAGAAACAACCTTGTCAGCTAGAAACTGAGTAGTGTCAGGAAATCTTGGTGTGAAATATGATAGCGATTACATTGTTTTTATTAATTGAACGGTTGACAAAGTCCACTCGATCACCGTATCATATTCTCAGTGATCGGGGACGCACTGTATATGCAGATATAACGTGAGTCTCCAATGTCGTGTCAACTAAAATTAATGTAGTTGAATATAATTATGAGAGTTTTGCAGTGAAATATTTTTCAAGTGTGGCTAAAAATAATTTTACACCGTGTATTAATATTGTTGTAACTGAGTTGAACAAATCCCCAATTAATACCAAATGACAACTTAGAGTTCCTGCTCGCACAAGTTAGATAACATCGACACCATCTAACATATCTAACTAAAACAATGTACCAGTGGTCGACACATTACGTGTGTCATCTCTGATATCCTCGCAATCTTCATTAATTCGTATTTGAAACTACGTTTCAACTTTTAATTATTTATGCGTACCAATCAAATTTATATGTATTAATTTATGAAAGCAAAACCCAAGTGAAATGCAACATTTTCAATATTATTGGATGCAGATGCTGAGTGCCAAGCATGTGTTGCTTCTGATATCTGCAGACCGTATGTCAATCCGTACATAGCTGCAGTGATTTTTCTGACCATACTTCTAATTGCCGTCGTTGGAACTGTACTGGTACTTTGGTATCTAGGCATCTACAGACCGAACATCCTCAAGAAAGGTAAGCCAGGTAAGTCACAAGAGAAAATAATGAAGTGTGACATGGATGCCATGACAGTAGTATACTGAGCTGTCAACAGTATTATTGTGGAAATGATTGAATGTTATGGCTTTTGCTACATCTTGATGATGTATATGACGATTCTGCATAATGAATGGCTTAACCACGTAGACAAACGCGTATATAATAGATGATCACGAGATTTCTCCTACTATTGTTTATGAATGCTTCTTGTGAAACGCATGATATGGTGATTTTTGTTATTAATTTCACCTTTAAACTAAGATCGCAAAGAAACGAGCTCTGAAATAATTATTTTGAATGCGTGCATGAGATATCTGCCTATAAAGGAAAACTTTTAGCGACTATCGACGAACAATCATCGTAGGTGTTTTCTACATCAGCCTAAACGATGTTATATATCATTTGATACAGAGAGCTTCTTATTAGTTAGCGTAAATTGCTCAGAAAAACTGAAGAGTCGCCATTCGACGGGTCGTACTGAAACGCAAACCCACGAAAGCGTTTTCAATAAAGATTTCTACAACAATGCAGTAATAGTTAGTAAAATATATTGCTATGTATTGCAAGTACCTAAAATATCAATCCTAATAGTGTATCAGTGTGTGACCATGATAGTAACTATTTTATCGAATGCAATGCTTGCCATTATTACTGTCTTCAGACAAACCTAATGCTAATGTTACATCTGCGAAAGGAACTGGAACAAATGAGGAAAAGGAGAGTCTTCAAACGCCCGAATCGTCGAAAGGTGTACAGTATATACAGTGTAATCTATTTGCTAGGAGATTAGTGATGATATTTGAATATACCTTTTTGGCAGTTTGAGTAGAATATAACGATTCTCAAAACCTATTGTCCATGTTCACTCTGAAATTTTTTTCTGTCTCCATTGTTGATATTTAAAATTATGTTTTATCAGTATGTTTATTTTGTGGCCTTGCAGTACGTAATTATGCGTGTGAATTTAATAAGGTCAATTTAGCACATGATATCGAGTACAAGTATGGCACTTAGACTCTCAAGGAATCGGACGATTATGCTCTCGGGGATTCCTTGGTGCTTGCATATTTCATGGCATCATTAATATGGGGCTGACAGAGGTATGCAAGGTAGCAAGAAGTAATGAAGATTTATCTCAGTGAGTAGGTCTATGACTAAATAAACAGTTATTATGCATCTTAAATAACTAAATGTCAAATAACAGTATCCATCGATAATCCGATTTAAACTGGCTTATCAAAGTCGTTAAGGCATATGAATAGAAACAAAAAACGAAAATAACTTCTAAAATTGCTCATTATGGGGTAGAAGCAGCATATAGAAATATGAAGACAATAGTTGGAGGTGGCTGTTTACTATTTACTATGTCCGCAAATCAGTGATCTCTTGTAATAAATAATCTGCAATCAAGCCAATGACTGACGTGCAATTACTTTTTAAGTGTATCAATAGCCAATCATAAGATGTCGTTTAATTTCTGTAGATATTAAGTAAACTATTAAAATTATATGATTTTTAAACTTGTCTAATCTTATTAAGTCGCATGTAAATTGCACAGATTACTCAAAGCATTGAAATCTAATCGTGATACTAATTGCCCCTTTATCACCCACCAAGTTAATCTCCAATGCTTATTGGTATTAACTTTCCCCTTCCAAAGTCCTTAATAATGATGTATGATGTATACCGTCTGACACTACATTGATAAGTGTATATCTTAGGTATCTATCGAAATATGTTTATTGTATCAGCATGAGTTTCTGAATCGAATCACATATGCATGTGTGTCAAAGATATAGCAGACCGTGTTGTGTATCTGCTGGCGTCCGTTGAGCTTATTTCGTCAGGTTAAAACTAACAAGAATGTTGCTGATAAGTAGCAAGATTGAAAATGTTCGTCAGAAGATTTCAGAAGACAAGTGTCTTATTGTATTTTTATACAAAATGTTGTTGAAATGTATGAAGACTAATCACGAACTCAAGTTATTACATATACTGTCGATCTTTTGCTATTTGCCTGATTTACGATTAGGCTTTCTCTGCGTTACCAGTTGATGTCTTTGCACACTCAATTACACCAAGCAATTAAATAAGTAAGTTACTTACTTGCTTACTTGCTACTTAGTTCTTAGGAATGTATGAAACAAGGTCAAATGCAAATTCTAGAAGATGCGACACATGCATAATAGTTGGATTTAAACTTTTATATTTCTTTCAGAAGAATGCAACGATGGAAATAAAGAAATTAAAATTTCAGAGAAGCAATTGAAGGAGCTACAGGAGCGCATAGAACGACGGGATAAAACTATTTGCGACCTCAAGCAGAAAGCACAATTAAGAAGTGCAGAGATTGATTCTCTCAACGCAGAGGTCAATTCTCTGTCAACGGAAAATGGCAAACTGCAGGACAAAGTAAAGGATCTTGAGCGACATCTTTATCCAAAAGGCAGGTTACACGTGCACAATCTTATACGTGTGGAAAAATTAATGTGGCCGCAGTTTATAAATACAGTAAAAGGCGGGTTTCATGTTTGTTTCTGTTGAAATCCTTTGAGGCAGTTAAGCATAGTTTGGGACGAAAACCGTCGAATGTGAAACCTACATAACCTGTATAAGTTGACAAAACATGATAGCCCAGAACTTAATATCAGTATCAATCAACGTAGGTGTCTACATCAGCCTAAACGATGTTATATGTCATTTGATACAGAGAGCTTCTTATTAGTTAGCATAAATTGCTCAGAAAAACTGAAGAGTCGCCATTCGACGGGTCGCGCTGTAGCGCAAACCCCCGAAAGCGTTTTCGATAAGGTATACGATTTCTACAACAATGCAGCAATAGTTAGTAAAATATATTGCTATGTATTGCAAGTACCTGAAAATCAATCCTAATAGTGTATCAGTGTGTGACCATGATAGTAACTATTTTATCGAATGCAATGCTTGCCGTTATTACTGTCTTCAGACAAACCTAATGCTAATGTTACATCTGCAAAAGGAACTGGAACAAATGAGGAAAAGGAGGGTCTTCAAACGCCCGAATCGTTGAAAGGTGTACAGTATATAAAGTGTTATCTATTTGCTAGGAGATTAGTAATGATATTTGAATATGCATTTTTGGCAGTTTTGCCTTTTATGAGGCGCCATATTGCGTGAACTGTCGGCCGTTTCTTTTCCCAGGTCCGTATCACCAGGCACTGCATAATGTCCATGCTCTTAGTTTGGTTATAATGTACTGTTTGTAACTATAATTACTAGTAATTAGTAGGAGTAATTAGTTAAATTGCGTCTTGAAACTATTCTACTTAGTCTGCATGTCTTTTCATTATTATAACGGAAACTAGAGAGGAGGAAGATGAAGATGAAGCGGAAACGATTGAGCTTAATCGCCACTCACAATCACAAGGTGTCTTTAATTCAATTTCTCCTATTATCATTTCCAGAGTCCAGACATCGTGTATTATCAAATGTTTATTGAGTTTAACTTGACATCAACCACTATTTACTTATTTTAATTATTCAGCGATACCATCTGAAGTACTTAGCATTATTATTAACTAACTATATTATGTACGATCTTTTTGTGTTCCTTAATCTAGCTTTTGGATCATTATCTATATTGTTTCATCTCAGTCGGTCGAATATTTGTGTTCGTCCCCAACCTAAAAGTAACTTTTTGCCAAACTGTTTTGTGGAAATACTTCCTCTGGTATTTATTTGATTTACGACTTAGCATTCGTTGCACGTGCACCATCACAAGATGACTTGCTCATTTGAAACTCAATTAATAATCAAGTAATTGAGTAAGTAATTAAGTAAATTGCTATATAGCACGATCAAGTGCATTCAGTTTAATGTTATTAGGATACATACACCTCAATGGCGTTGCACTCTTCTATCTCTTTGAAATTGTCATCATTTATTTTAGATGAGTGTGAAAATGGTCAAGATATAAAAATTAAAAATTCAGAGAATGACTTAAAGAAGCACATAAAACGACAAGATAAAACTATAAGCGACCTCAAGCAAAGTGACAAATCAAACAAGGCAAAGATTGATTCTTTGCAATTGGATAATGACCAACTACAGGAGAAAGTAAAGGAAAACGAAGAAGAAAATTACCAACTGAAGGAGACAATAAAGGAGAAAGAAAAGGAAATTGCCCAACTGAAGGCTGAAGTGAAGGATCTTGAGCAACGTCTGTATCCAAAAGGCAGGCTGCTCGTTCATAGTATTATGCACACGGAAACAGTCGATGTGACCGTGCGTTCAATACGATTAAAAAGTATTAGATTCAACAATCGCATGTTAATTGCATGTTGCTTTCTGCAGTAGGTCAGTATGCAATCTCTTGAGAAGACTTGAACCAGCCTATATTTTGTAGCGAAGCGCAAAGACCGTTATAACTTATTATGCAATACCTGTACAACCGTTCAATATTTTGCTGTTTGAGATGATAACCAACTTTCAGTTGTAACTCACAGTCCGGGACGTATTATTAGGCCTACTATTTTCTTTGCCCTGATCAGATCAATTATATTCTTGGTCCAGATCTGTTAACCACTGAATTATTTGAAATTGGACTCACTAGTTTGCTTCTTGAGTCCTACTGACAGTGACAAGTTCAATTATTAAGTGACGTTTAAAATACATGCAGTGAGAGTAACCGTCGTAGACCCTTGAAAATAACACGCTGCATGTTTGCGTTAGAAACATTTTAATTGAGGTAAGCTAGCAAGCGGAGGGTGCAGGTTCTTAAAGTGTCCTGTTCAATCAAAGATGATGGCTTACCAAAATGATGAAAAATTTAATGTGACTGGTGACAGTGGATATACCTTATCTTTAAATTAGCATTTATAGTTCCCCACAGAGTCAGAGGTGGCGATCCCGGGCGGGGGCTTCGAGGGGACCAGTCTCCCACCTTTTACAAAGAGGGGACGCGCTATACATTTGTCCCCCAACACATTCTACTCCTCTCATTGGGTGCCCCACCTATCAAGCGAGATCGCCGCCTCTGCACAGAGTGACCCCTGTGGCTATGCAATGTTACGTTTAAGCAACAGCATTATTTATGAATAAGGATTGTTAGTTGACTTTAGTAACTTAACAATTTTTCTGAGCGAAAGTTTCATGCTGAACTATTTTTGCCTACTTCGGGTGCCCGTGAACGATTGCGTTTCACATTGCAACCTAAAAACTTTCATTTATTTGTCTGATACAAGTACATAGGTCTAAATTGTTATTTTTTATTGTTACAGGAAACATCGATTATGCAGAGAGGCCGACTCTGGTTTACACAATTATTGCTGATGCATCCAAAGAGCAACGTGAACCAATCAATGGCATGACGATCTTAGGCAAAGAATTGTTTGTGTCACACGAAAGCAGCTCAACAATTGAAATCTATGACTCGGAAACATTTCAGTTTGGACGCAATTGGGTGATAGAAGGAATGTCACATCCAATGGATATAACATCTTGCAACATTGCTAACTGCATCTACATCATCCTCAAAGAAGAAAGTGATTCAGAGAGTCATATAATGAAACTCAAACCCAATGGTCCACTAATAAACAAATGGGCAACGGGAGGAGACCGTGGTAGACTGTCAACGTATGAATCTAATGTGATAGTTTGTCTTTTTCAGAAGCAACTGATAAATGAGTATACTGGAGATGGAATTCTCATCCTAACTGTTCGTCTGTCACCAGGTGATAGTTTCTATCACCCATTGCATGCCATTAAAGTGACCAGTAGCCATTTTGCCGTTTGCCACGGAGAATCAAAAGATGAAATACATCGTGTGTGCATTGTCGATTTTCAAGGACACATTTCAAAAGAATTAAGGCAGGGGACATCGGAACAGTTGAATGTTCCAATTTGCATTGTAAAAGACAATGAGAGGGCCATATTAGTAGCAGATAGAGATAACAATAAAATAAGACTTCTTAATTGTGATTTAAAGTTTGACCGTAACTTAATCGAACAAGAAATGGGGCTAGACCAGTGTCCAGTCAGAATATGTCTGGATGAAACAAGGGGACGATTATTTATAGCAGCAAACACACTGCGGTTGGGTAAGAAAGGATGGAAAGATGGCAAAATCCTGATATTTAACATTCGAAAATAGACTACGGCTGACGGGTGATTTCGGTTTGGTTTCCAAGGCGGCATTGTTTTGCAATGTTGTTGCATATTTTTCACATTATTTTTAATTGATTCTACTATGTAGGCTAGGATTACTTATTTTGTATTGGACGCACATAGCCGAATAATTGATGACCTTCCCAACAGTCCATAGTGTCGTATCCTTCTTGCGTTTTGGCGTTGATACGATAAATAATTCATTTTAAATTTGTCCGCTTATCGTTATTCTTTAATACTATTTTTAAATACATTATTATTTTGCATTAGGTTTTTTGCGGTTTTAAACTTCTTATTTGTTTCAGAATAATATAAAATCACTATTTGAACTCAATACAAATACACCTAATATGTCATCATTATACCAGCTTTAAAAAAACCTAAAAACTTTCTTACTGAACGGCTAGATAGAGTTACTTTTTGTTACGACATCACTTGTTATGAAATGATGATTATGTTCGTTGCTTCTATATGGTACGCGAAAAAACTGTATGACTTACTGTTAGGTTAATTTAATGTTGAAATTGGATGGCCCCTGTTAGCGGAACGGTTCGTTCTATTGGGGTTTCCTTTGCTCACTGCATGATTAATTAACACTATTATTTCCGTGTTTGTGTGCTATGTTTTGTCAGTGAACAATAAAAAAAAATTGATCGATAGATACAATACGTTATAGCCTATTCATGAAATACGTAAAAAAATAGTAGACGACAATATTTATTGTTTATCCGCCTGTCTTAGCTACATGATTGTATAGGCACAAAGGCCTCTCAGAAACTGCAGCCGTCACATTGTATTTAAGATGCTACCAGTTACATCATTGACTTGCAGAGTTATTTGCTTTCATATAATCTACCAAGTATCTTTTCTTAGTGCGACATTCTGCTTGTAAGCGCATTTTTATATATTTGCAATGCGGTGTCTATATATTGAACCGTGTTCTATGAGATAATAATGAGTCTGAATAAATTGGCATGCATATGCCTAGCAGGATGAGGCAGCCTGAGTTGCACCAGGTAATAATTATTATTCCTACTATAACTGTTGAACGGTTATAAATATTAGCAGAACTGGGAAAAGTTTACTTACAACTGAGTCATAAAGCGCTTCATGTATAAGCAGCTGTTTTAATTATCCGGCAAGAGACTTTGTGTTGTCTTGTCTTGTCTTAACCATCCTCGATCCGAGGTTTGGTCGCTTCATGGACAAGTCTACTCCATCTCTTCCTGTCTCTCGTCTTCTTTAGTAAGTTGTCAAGTTGTCCATTTTTCCACATTGTCTATCCATCGTGTCTTTGGTCTTCCTCGTTTTCTTGCTCCCGGTGTAGTGCCTTGCATGATTTCTTTTTCTAGACAGTTTCCCTCTTTTCTCATCACATGTCCAAAGTATGTTAATTTCCTCCTTTTTATCAGATTAAGTAGCTCTCGTTCCGTGTCTGCTTTCGCCAATACCCACTCGTTTGATTTTTTTGAGTTCATGATACCCTTAGGATCTGTCTTATGCATTTCATCTCAAAAGCTTAATTTTTTTCTTCATCTCTTTTCTTGATGGTCCAACTTTCGCAGCCATATGCAACCACCTGCCATACCAATGCTTTCAATAGTCTCACTTTGGTGGTTAACTTTATGCTTCGATTCCTCCATATTTTCTTCATCCCTATCTGAACACTTTGTCCTTTTGCCATCCTTCCTCTTATCTCTCTGCTACACTCTGCATCTTCTGTAATCAATGATCCCAAGTATTGAAACGTATCCACCTGCTCCAGTCTGCTCTCTTTCAAAACGATGTTGCATGTTTCACCATTTAATGCCATGGTCTTGGTTTTATCCATGTTAACCATTAAACCTTTCTCACTTCCGATCTTATCCAGACGATTGATTATTTCTTGTAGCTCTTTTTCAGATTCTGCTAACAGTAAAATATCATCCGCATATCTCAAGTTCGTTAATTTTCTTCCTCCTATTTGTACCCCTCCTTCCAAGCCACCCAGTACCTCTCTCATCACGACTTCTGCCATGATGTTAAATAAATACGGTGACATTACACACCCCTGTCTAACCCCTTTTCTTACTCTGAACTCATTTGACATCCCTCCCGCTACTCTCACTTTTGCTTTTTGTTTGCCATATAACTTTGTCAACAAGTTGATGATGTGTAAAGGATATCCCATTTCAATCATTGCGACGCATAATTGCCCGTGTGATATATTGTCAAAAGCCTTTGTGAAGTCGACAAAGCACATGCATAATGGTTGTTGATGTTCATTCATTTTCTGCATTAATATTCTTAGCTTCGTGATCTGATCGCGTGTTACTCTTCCTCATCTGAATCCTGCTTGTTCGTCTGTTATTTCGAACTCCGTTTTTGTTCTTATCCTTTCTAGTATGATTTTGAGCATAATTTTGCTAGCATGCGCGACCAATGCTATGGTCTTGCAGTTTTTACATTGTATTAGATCCCCTTTCTTTGGTATCGGGATGAAGATTGAGTTCATCCAATCTTCTGGCCATTCTCCTGTTTCCCATATCTCAGTGCATATTCAATGTATTTTATCTAATGTCGTTTCCCCTGCATGTTTGAACACTTCTGCCGGGACTTCACCTGGTCCTGTGCTCTTTCCATTCGCCACCTCCTTAATTGTTTTATATACCTCTGATCTTAGTGGCGCCGGTTCCCTGATAAATGTCCTTCTTGTCTCTCCTGTCTTTTCTTTGTCTTCATCTTCCTTATCCATGTATAATTCCTCACAATATTCTCTACATCGTTCTGCAATCTTTTCTTTATCTGTAATTTTTCCCTTCCTTCGATTTATTGCAAAAGAATTTCGGTTTGAATTTTACTGTGAATGTCTTAACTGTTTGGTATACCTCTTTCATGTTATTATTTGACTCCTCAAGCTTCTCACAAATTCCTTCTATCTCATTTTTTGTCCTTTATCAGCTGTTTTTGTACTTTCTTTTTCAGTTCTTTATATTTCTGTTTATCTTTGTTGTTGGCTTCTCTCTTTTCTTTGATCATTTCTAATGTTTCATCCGATATCCATGGTTTCTGTGCTTGTTTCTTCTTATATCCTATCACAGTTCTCGCTGATTCCAGCAACGTCGTTTTGACTTCTCTCCGTTGCTCCTCTGCTGTTCTTTCTTCCTGTGCCTCACCCAATGCCTCAAATCGGTTATTAACCTCTATCGCAAATATTTCTGCCTTTGGCCCCTTCAACTCCTCAAGATTCAGCCTTTTTAGTTGTTCCTTTTTTTCCTTACACAATTTGATCTTTATCTTTGCCACTAGTAGCTTACGGTCTGTGCCACAGTCCGCTCCTGGGTACGTTCTGCAGTTTCTGATGGTTCCTTTCCACTTTTTTTCTATTGCTATATAGTCAATTTGGTTTCTTGTTTTTCCATCCGGTGACGTCCATGTGTATGGTCTCCGTGGGTGATGTGCATGTTCCGTGTTGCCTAAGCTCAAGTCATGATCCAGGCAAAAATCCAGCCATCACTCTCCTGCCTCATTAACCTCTCCCAATCCTTCTTTTCCAACCACCCCTATCCATACGTCTGACGTTTATTTTCCAACTTTTGCGTTTAGATCCCCCATTATCACTTTGATGTTTCTCTTTGGTGTCTGTTTCATTACCTTATCCAAGTTCTCGTAAAATTGCTCCACACTTTCCATTGTGGCCATGGCTGTAGGTGCGTATACCTGAATTATACTTAGTTTCCTTGGTTTTGCATTGATTTCCACCGCCATAATTCGATCGTCAACTGTTTCATGTTCTGTCATCGCTCCTGTGATTCTTCTGTTCATCCAAATTGTTACTCCTTTTTGTCTCTGTGTGTCTCCTCCTGAATACAGAATGGTGTGTCCTTCTGCGGTTGTAAAGTGTCCCTGTCCTTTCCATCTAATCTCTGATAATCACATATGTCCACTCTGTTTCTTTCTAACTCCTTTCCTAGAATATAGACTTTCCCTAGTTGTATCATACTTCTCACATTCCAGGTTCCAATCCTTAATGTCTTCCTCATTTGAATACTCTTTTGTGTCCCTCTTTCTCCATTTAGATGCCCTTTCCAGTAACCAATTTTTCGACCCTGTCCTGGTTGCTCAGCAGGGGACGCTGAGCAACCAGGACAACAACTGAGTCATAAAGCGCTTCATGTGTTAGCAGCTGCTTTAATTATCCGGAAAGAGACTTTAGACAGTTGATAATGAAAGCAAACTGCGATGATTATAAAAAAGAAGGCCACATCAAACATCAATTTTCATCATAGCCTACACCATAAGAAACGATGACGGCCAATTTGAACATTGATCGCACCTGATTATTCATGTTCATAGTTACTTATCTTGCTGCCATGGTGTCAGAATACAGTTTGCTTAGGTTCAAGATCAGATAATTGTATAATTTATTCAAAATGGTCTCGTGTTAGTTTTATGAATGTAGGCCCACTAGCATCACAACTGGTGTTGTTTTAATAATGTCTCTCAATTTTTGTTTTAGTTATGTTTGTTAGTCTCTAACAATGTTTTCAAGGAGTAATTATCAAGACCGACTAGACGTAGAAAAGCACGCGTGGAGGCTTTGTAATAAGGGCAGATAAAACTCTAATACTGAATTGCCACGATACTCACAGTTTCAATATCATTACAACATGCCACATGATTTAAGCGTTCAGTACGGCTATTAATTCTGCGTCTCGTGTTGCTAATTGCCGTTTATAGTAGAAGTCATTGTCAATTTCGTCAGGATGAGTTTCAACTGCTTCTTAGAGCTTATGCAGACTTTTTAAAGTAAAGTAAAGGATCCCCAGAGACGTCGCGTTAACAGAATTGGAGAACAATAGAATTACAACGACTATGATCATGATCTTTGCGTCGCTAGAAATCGATTTGCTTTTTTCTATTTAGCAGATTACAATGTATGACGGCGTAGAAGTTAGTTTGGAATTATTTAGTAATGCGAATTCATTAACAATAACAAGTTCAAGCAGCAAAAATATAAAAGGAAATGTAAGACAAATTTGATGCAGTAATTACGTGTGAGGTAATGGTTTTATGTTATAACTTGCTGTGTAACCAGAATATTCATTTATGAAAACTCGGATTTGTCATTTTCTTATATTTTTGGTTACCAAATAAAATTGAATTGAATTGAATTGAAAGACGCAACCGCGATTTTAACATAAATTTTTAGAAACATTTCCTTATAATTGGCGATTGATCTAAAATCCTTTAAAATCGCTAGCCAGTTGTCTTTAGCGAACACTTGAATGATAAGAAGGAAGAGTGTACAATAATTTTAGGCCTGCAATCTCTGTTCAATATAATAGGATTATGCTTACGTTAAACTGTATGTGGCTTCTATAATGATCGTAGAGATCAATCACAGCGTGCAACATAATTTAGGGTTCGAAGCAGGTCATCCGACTTAAATTTCGGTTTACTATGCCAGCTGTTGTACTCCCAAACTAAAAATTACCTGTTTGCGTACCCTCCAACAACAAAAAACTTGTCAGAAATGTTCTTTGATAATTTAGTTAATTTGAATAGATTATTAGGATTAGAATATTGGTTATAATATTGGTAATCAATTTTGATAAATTTTATTATATTTCAATTATTATTGTTCATCGAATGAATTGATAACTTTTCATTACATATGACACACTGAGGTATCGGTTCTCGTTTCAACATTACCACTAGAATCCAAAAGACGAATAATTTTCATTATAGTCTTCCGCAGATATTGATTGTCATCATCGGTGCTTGAATCTGCACGAATGCATGCAGTGACTGTCTCCGTTGTGTTGGCACTTATTGTTGCTCCGTCAAAAGATGTCTTTTATTCTAAAGGGTGTCGGTTGAGGAATTTATCCATGTTATTTCAATTTTCAATAAATGTTCTTAGCCTATAATTTGGTATTCTTATTTTAAATTGTTTCTCCTTTATTTTTCTTCGCATTTTATTTGAATATAATATTATGAGGAAGCTGCGATGCTATTTTTATGACAAATAAAGACTAGTTAACAAAGAATGAAATTTTAATAAGAAAATTATTTAATAATATTTAGTAAACTACTGTTGTAGCATAACTAAATGTATGATATGCATTCATCTGGCATTTCAAACCATGCGATTATTATCTGTTTCTGCATAGATGAGCGAAGTAAACAATTTGTTTTATTTTTAGTGTAAGTAAAACGCATTATATATGCTAATGCTATGCTTCGACAGGTGCAACTTTCGTTACACCCACTTTGTTACGACTTATCTCGCATTTGTGCCTTGTTAAATATAACATTACTATATCTAACAGGGCATAAATCTTAAAATTTGTTCAGCTGATTATAATATTTTTTATATGTTGATTGCGGGCTGGTCCCTTAAAATCGCCGGGCCCTAGGGATTTGCACTCTCGGTCCATCTCGGCGGGCATCGTCCGAAGTAACTTCTGGCACCCATGCCCCTCTCGGCGAAGTAACGTTCAGCATAGGGAATATTTGCGTTACAGGTTGTGAATTTGCAGTCTCATTATCAAGTATAACCTATGCGAAATCAGCTACCGGGTAATCAATTGCGAAGGGGCACACTTGTAAGGCGCTCGGACATTCCCGAATGGGTTTAATTATGAATGCATCAGTGACGCATTTGAAGTAAACTGTCACGGAAGTAGTTGTGAATGGTTCAATATTTCTCAAATGCTCGACGAATAGTGTTATGCAAGCTGACAAGACCTTATAAAAATGACCTCAGCTATTAGGCATCACAAAATACCCAACTGTAAAGTGGGTACTCAGCGGAGACTTGCTTATCCAAGCGTTTACAGTAAATAGAATGGAAATAATAAACACATTTGAAGAACTTATAAAATAACTCAGTAAGACGCAGAAATGGGCAATAAAAGAATGAAGACAATAGCTGAAGGTCAACGTTCCCTACTTTACTACGCCTGCAAATCAATGACGACTTGGAACGAATTATTTGCAATTACGACAATGACGGATGAATAATAAATTTTTACATATTTCAACAGCTAGAGCAACAATAGGAAGTCGTTATACTTCAGATGAAATTTGGTTAACTATTAAAATTATATTATTTCTAAACTTGTCTAAATGGCATTTTAGCGGCTGTACACTGTACAGACCATTCAAGGAACTCGAATCTAACCGGATTAACTGTATTATATTAGACATTTCTCATGACCCACCGTCTGCCAAGTGTAGGCCCTTTAAAATGTGATAGTCACTTTACCCTTCCACAGTCCGCAGTATTTCATGACTTCCGGCACGACAGTTATCGCCTTTTGCATTTGCCATCTTTTAGCTGTCTATGTCTGGGTTCAACGGTGAGTATGATTGTCTAATTAGGATAAAATCTAAGTCAAAGATAGAAAGTCTAGTTGTGTAGCAGGCTTCCGATGATTGTACTGCACCAGGAGTAAAGGAAAGGAGCCTGAAATTCTGAAAGCTACCTATGGGTATTCGACAGCCGGTTTTTATAGCGTATTAACCGAAAACGAAGTTCAGAGGTTGCAAGATCTAAGGTGCTCGTCAGAAGCTTCCAGATGCGACGTAGGCCTGCTGTATTCTGTTCGAATCAAGGCTATTTAGGTACACTGAAGAGCGATTTGTTACAATTTATTTAAACTGTATTTAAAGAAGTTATAATAACACAACGTTTTCACTGCAAAAAAGAAACAATCGTAAAAATCTGCCAAATGCAATAAACTTTCATAAGCACATTAGTCCATTTTGATTATCTTCGGAACGTGTACAGAAAGAGCAAAATGTCTTTATACTCAGGTTTGCTATTTAACGACATGTTGCATAGGTTTTCTCAGACATTTTAATGCAATTCTAAATTTCTACTACAGGTAGGAGTTCTGAGGAGTTCTTAGGTAGGAGACGGAGCTCTAAGGGAAGTCCATTCCAGCAACCCACAGTCCCACAACCGAGAAAGCCCGATTCTGCATTATGGAAGTGCGTGCAAAAGGGACGATCAGGTCGCCATGAAATGCAGAGCGAAGTGGTCGTCGACCACTACTGGCAGTGATAGGGCGACATAGCTCCTGCAAATAAGCAGGCGCAGTACCGCCAAGACAGCGCCAAACTAAGGCAGATGCCCTAAATGAGATGCGCTGCGGTAGAGGCAACCAATGTAGGACATCCCGCATGTACTCCGATACCTGACCTGTTCTGGAAATTCCACAAATCAGTTGCGCAGCCGCTCGCAAAACCCGCTCCAAACGCCCAATCCGAACTTGGGGGATGGCAGCATATATTGAGGAACAATTGTCAATTTGACTGGTAACAAAGGCATGAACCAGAGTAGCTGCTGCACTGAGGATAAGAGAGCGAGATATTACTCGTAATTGGCGAAACTGGTAAAGGCAATTTCTAGAGACGTTATTGACATGTTGAGCAAAGGTCACCTCTAAACCGGGACAGAGGAGGCCAAATTGTCCGGCGCCAAATTGTCTCTCGCCGAATTGTCCCGTCTCCGGATATTTTCATCAGTTCCGCTTCTATTTAAGCGGCATTCTTTCCAATAATCTTGTGATATTGAATTCTTTTCATTTTAAAGTTCTATTTAGGCGATAATACTTTCATCTATCAAACTTCTATTCAAAGACGAATTCTTTTAATTAATCCAGCTTCCATTGAAATATTATCTCTTTCATCGATACAACTTCTATTTAAAGACGAATATTTCATTAAAAAAGCTTCCATTGAACCAATTTTTTTCATCAATCAAACTTCTATTAAAAGTTAATGCTTTTAATTAATCCAGCTACCATTGAAGCATCATTTCTTTCATCGGTTAAATTCCATTTAAAGACGACTTGTTTTCATTAATCCAGCTCCATTGAAGCAATATTTCTTTCATCCATCCCACTTTTATTTGAAGAAGAAACATTTTAATCTGTCCTGCCTTTATGCAATTATATTTAGGCCTATATCGATCCAACTTCTATTAAAATAATAATCTTTTTCATCAATCCAGCTTCTATTTAAACACAAAAAATTTCGCCACTCCAAGTTCTAATTAAACATGATTCTATTAATTCTTCCAGCTCCGATTTCAAATTGACAGAGCACGCTAGTTACAGGAAAACGGCTTTGCCACCTAAACTAAGGTTCACCTAAGTTTGTTTGTCGCTCTCATACATGTAAACATGCGCTTTATTGATCACACGCCCTTTTGATTTCGTCCTTTTGATACTAAACCCTTTATTTTAACTGCGAGTATTAAAACTTTAACCAGTGTCCATTTAAATAATATCTATAAGAAGTATTGACGCGAATGAACAACTCTTCCATATTCACTTTGATTCTCATTCAGGAATGTTTCCTTTATTTATATGTTTCCTATAATATGGGGAGCTACTCAGCACTAAAAAATTATGTTCCTTGAGGTAACATATTTACACCACGATATGATCATATTCTGAATCATAGCTACTCAAAAACGTTTATGTGTGATAGATTCGTGGATTTAGCAATCTTAAAAAAAACTTTCTTTGTTGTTCAGAGAAGGAGGCTTAAAGACGTTTGTTTTGTTATGAGCGAAAATATTCAAAATATTCAAATGTCTCAACTTGCAGCACGTGCATACATTAATTACCACTGATATACATGTACACAATATTTATGACATCGTCAAGTTTATAATACCTAACTGCTTTTACTCCCATGGTAAATTGCAATAAGCACAAACTAAGGTGGTGAAATCGAGCAATGACCAGAGTAATAAGAATCCGTTAACAAATATCAAAATACGCAGTTTTCTTATCAGATTAACATAAACTACGGTGATGTAATCTAGCAATGACCAGAGTAATAAGAATCCGATAACAGATATCAAAATACGCAGTTTAATTATCAGATTAACATAAACTACGGTGATGTAATCTAGCAATGACCAGAGTAATAAGAATCCGTAAACAGATATCAAAATACGCAGTTTTATTATCAGATTAACATAAACTACGGTGATGTAATCTAGCAATGACCAGAGTAAAAAGAATCCGATAACAGATATCAAAATATGCAGTTTTATTATCAGATTAACATAAACTACGGGATGTAATCTAGCAATGACCAGAGTAATAAAAATCCGTTAACAAATATCAAAATACGCAGTTTTCTTATCAGATTCAGATAAACTACGGTGATGTAATCTAGCAATGACCAGAGTAATAAGAATCCGTTAACAGATATCAAAATACGCAGTTTTATTATCAGATTACCATAAACTACCGTGATGTAATCTAGCAATGACCAGAGTAATAAGAATTCGTTAACAGATATCAAAATACGCAGTTTTATTATCAGATTAACATAAACTACGGTGATGTAATCTAGCAATGACCAGAGTAATAAGAATCCGATAACAAATATCAAAATACGCAGTTTTCTTATCAGATTAACATAAACTACGGTGATGTAATCTAGCAATGACCAGAGTAATAAGAATCCGATAACAGATATCAAAATACGCAGTTTAATTATCAGATTAACATAAACTACGGTGATGTAATCTAGCAATGACCAGAGTAATAAGAATCCGTTAACAGATATCAAAATACGCAGTTTTATTATCAGATTAACATAAACTACGGTGATGTAATCTAGCAATGACCAGAGTAATAAGAATCCGATAACAGATATCAAAATACGCAGTTTTATTATCAGATTAACATAAACTACGGTGATATAATCTAGCAATGACCAGAGTAATAAGAATCCGTTAACAGATATCAAAATACGCAGTTTTATTATCAGATTAACATAAACTACGGTGATGTAATCTAGCAATGACCAGAGTAATAAGAATTCGTTAACAGATATCAAAATACGCAGTTTAATTATCAGATTAACATAAACTACGGTGATGTAATCTAGCAATGACCAGAGTAATAAGAATCCGTTAACAGATATCAAAATAAGCAGTTTTCTTATCAGATTAACATAAACTACGGGATGTAATCTAGCAATGACCAGAGTAATAAGAATCCGTTAACAGATATCAAAATACGCAGTTTTATTATCAGATTAACATAAACTACGGTGATGTAATCTAGCAATGACCAGAGTAATAAGAATCCGATAACAGATATCAAAATACGCAGTTTTATTATCAGATTAACATAAACTACGGTGATATAATCTAGCAATGACCAGAGTAATAAGAATCCGTTAACAGATATCAAAATACGCAGTTTTATTATCAGATTAACATAAACTACGGTGATGTAATCTAGCAATGACCAGAGTAATAAGAATTCGTTAACAGATATCAAAATACGCAGTTTAATTATCAGATTAACATAAACTACGGTGATGTAATCTAGCAATGACCAGAGTAATAAGAATCCGTTAACAGATATCAAAATACGCAGTTTTATTATCAGATTAACATAAACTACGGTGATGTAATCTAGCAATGACCAGAGTAAAAAGAATCCGATAACAGATATCAAAATATGCAGTTTTATTATCAGATTAACATAAACTACGGTGATGTAATCTAGCAATGACCAGAGTAATAAAAATCCGTTAACAAATATCAAAATACGCAGTTTTCTTATCAGATTCAGATAAACTACGGTGATGTAATCTAGCAATGACCAGAGTAATAAGAATCCGTTAACAGATATCAAAATACGCAGTTTTATTATCAGATTAACATAAACTACGGTGATGTAATCTAGCAATGACCAGAGTAAAAAGAATCCGATAACAGATATCAAAATATGCAGTTTTATTATCAGATTAACATAAACTACGGTGATGTAATCTAGCAATGACCAGAGTAATAAAAATCCGTTAACAAATATCAAAATACGCAGTTTTATTATCAGATTCAGATAAACTACGGTGATGTAATCTAGCAATGACCAGAGTAATAAGAATCCGTTAACAGATATCAAAATACGCAGTTTTATTATCAGATTAACATAAACTACGGTGATGTAATCTAGCAATGACCAGAGTAATAAGAATTCGTTAACAGATATCAAAATACGCAGTTTTATTATCAGATTAACATAAACTACGGAATGTAATCTAGCAATGACCAGAGTAATAAGAATCCGATAACAAATATCAAAATACGCAGTTTTCTTATCAGATTAACATAAACTACGGTGATGTAATCTAGCAATGACCAGAGTAATAAGAATCCGATAACAGATATCAAAATACGCAGTTTTATTATCAGATTAACATAAACTACGGTGATGTAATCTGAAACCTAGCTACGACCAGAGTAATAGTAATCTGTCAACAAATTGCTAGCTAGACCAACAGTTTCATTATCAGAAACAGCCATATGCGTGTTTTAATATAGGCCTATTAGCTAAAGACATTTAGCAACTGTACAAACTTAAGAGACTATGGTAATTAAGAGCAGATCTCCACGGTCTGCACCCTAGTAAAACCTTAAATATAGCAGCACTTTCGAGATAGGGAGTGCTTCAAGAGCCTTTCGGATGGACTTGCCTCCGGTCATGTCCGACAGGCGCTTTCTAATGAGTCTAAAAGTGACTGACTCCAAGTCTGAAGGTGTTCGACACATCAACCACAGATAGTTTGCCGCTGCTGGACATAGGCAAGGAAGAGGAGTGTTTGGTGTCAACCAAGGCTCATCTTTAAGGTCAATGCTGCCTCTTAGGAGGTACTCCACGATTTCATCGTTGTCTGGCGAAGCAGCGAAATTGTTGCAGACAGCATATAAGGGAGACCTGTCTATACCGTCACCATATACCTGTCCCGGTATCGCACAAGAGGGGTTTGCCCCATGCCTAATTAGCAAACCAACGCAAGTCAGGCAACCTAAGTGACAAGCCAAGTATAGTGGCGTGTAACCGTCTGCATCTTCAATGTCTAGCTGGCCCCCTCTTTCCAACAAAAGGTCTAAGACATCATGTGCCTCGAAAACTACTGAAATATGCATGGCACTCTGCCCGGATCGTTGATCATTGGTTCTTAAATATCTCGGTAAGAGCATCATGGATTGGTCATTGACTGTGTAGCTCGGCATGTTTATTAAGTCTTTTATGGCTCTTGGTTTCTTCATTTCGAATAGACGAAACAACCATACGGCACTTTGGTGTTGACACGCCCGCTCCAGAAAGATTCGATAAAGTTCCGTGTCGCCTGAATCACACATATCCTTCAAACTGTTTCTATACAGAATTCGAGGCTGTTTTAGCAGATATTCTACACCTTTGTAGAATCTGAAGTCCACTGCCAGCTCTAGCACACATTTTGATTTGGTCTGTGGAGGTATTGTTAAAAAAATGTGTGATTGGTCGAAACCGCGTTCCAGTGCGCCTTTTAGTCGACTTAAGTTGTGGCTTTTGATGGAATAATAAACCATCCGTTCAGTGTCAGTTTTAAACCTGATTGGGCCATCTGTTTCCTTTCCTAACGAAAACATAGTTGAAGACTTGGTAACTGCTCGTTATGTTTAAGCAGGAGATGTTCCGTTCCTGCAGAGGGATGAAATGTAATAAATAAATGCAATTATACCATCGCAAAATTTAAGTTCTTAAAATTAGATCATGCAACGCTCATTTATAATTATAAAACAGAATTTTCCGCAATTCCTTGCCTACTCGCTCAACCTTTGCTGCAGATAGGATTCTAGCCGTACATTAAATTGCCTCCATCAAACTAATAATGGTAAAGCCCACACATACATTGTATAGGCCTACTGGGAAAATAAAATACTTCACCTCATTTTCTCCCTCGTATGCTCCTTCCAAAAACTCATCCCCAATTCTTACTATCCGAGTATTCTTTCATCAAAATTATACTTTGCCTCTTATGAAGAATTTCTTGATTGACGCCTATGAAGTAATTGCCAAAATATTTCATATTAGGCGATCCATGTTGATATGGATCTCTACTGTTTATGGATCCTAAAGGATGTAATGTCTTAACGAAAATGAGTAGCCTGCGTAGGATGTTATTTATCGCCGGGCCTTGCGCACTGGGAGCGGTTCTGAGTGGTTCACCTCGCTGTTTAGATACTTTTATACAATTCATTCAGATTGCAGATTGCTCAGGTACAACTAAATTTTGCAAGAAACGACAAACCACACGAAGATAAGCAAATGGAAAGGGAATAGAGCTAAGTCAATATAGGTAGAAAGTAACTGGAAGACGTCGGAATATGCTGTTACCCAGAATGTATGATCACAAAAGATGCAAAGTGTCACGTAGAAATAACGAGAAGAATAGTTATGGGAAGATATGTCATCTATAGAAGAAAGGGATTACATATAGGAAACTTGTTGACAATCTGAAGAAACGAACAATGAAATCTGTGACATGTAATGTGGTGCTTATACGGATCCAAAATATAGACCATGAGAAAGGAGACATCAAGATGGGAGTACCGTTTGTGGTTTCTCGTATGGGTGCCGAGTTCTGGTAACACTATTCGTTTTGTTTTAGTTCCGCAATGTCTACTTAGACGGTTTCCTCTGCGTCTGGGCCGTGGCTAAGATCGCTTAAGAAGACCGTTCGGAGGATCAAAGTGCACTTCCTTCCTGGATGCTGGTACAATATTCCACCCGCCATTAAGTTGCCCGACTCTTTGGACTCTTTCAAGTCTGAGCTTAAGAATCATCTGTTTTCTGTTTTAGTTTTATCTTACCACAACTTAACCTACCATTAGCACAGTCATGCATTAAAAGCAATAAAGAGAAGCATAAAGTCAGCACATAATTATATGTGCATTGTACAAGGGAACCAAGCACTGTTTAAACAAAGATGCGAAACGTGCCATGTATATATAGTATTTTTAAATTATACAAAATATATTATTCTTATGCATTATTATTATTATTATTATTATTAATAATAATAATAATATTATTATTATTATTCCACAAATACTGACATGCTGACTGACAGTTCTTTAATTGTCGATCCCGGTGGGCTGTTTGAACGTGCCTCTGAAAGCTACGGCGTTGAATCTTTGAGTGCAAATGGAGAGACGTTGAAACAAGTGCACGGTCTCCATAGGATCTCCTGATACGGCGGTCATGCGGCGACCCAACTCCGTCAAGAACTCACGTCCAGCGCGATTGATGGGTCCCAGTGATTCGAATGCCAAGGGAACGAAGTCATGTGTGGTGGGAAGAGTAGAATACTTGGAACACTTTCGGTCCGCGGCATGTTCAGACGCACCGCCAGGCACTGCCGAAGACAGGTGGATGTATGAGGCGGCGCACGTGTGGATAGTTGTTGCATCCCAAGCGATGTACTTGCCTCTCGCCCACGGGATGAGTGTCGCTCCATCCGGTCTCTTTCCGTCGCTCCGGATCAAACCTTGTGGCTCCTTCGAGGATGGAACCTCTGCCTTTAAAAGGGCTCTCCAGACAATATCATTCAAGGCGAAGTGTCGGGCCGCTCTTCCTGTCGAATGTCTGCAAACAAGACCGTGATGTCCTTCTGGGTCAGCGGTTTCTCCACACTGACATTGATGCAGCTCACAGATGTTGAGTCCCAGGCGAAAGCCCACCGCCACCCTCACGACCTCATTGCTCAGACCCGACCCGCAAGAGATGACGGGAACAGTCGAGAGCCAATCTCCAGAGTGGGGTACCAGTATGGGTATATATATATATATATATAGGATTAGGCCTATTGTTGGGGCGAAAAGGAAAGGTATTTGGTTTGAGGGGGTAGGATTAGCCTGTTCCTTAACAAATAACTTAATTGCATCGGCAAATGGTTGAGGTAGACCCATAATTCCAACTTTGTTGGGACCTTTTCGTAGATGGAAACAACCTAGGAATTTTCGTTCTATTAAAGTATAAAAGACTATGGCTAGTAAGGCTAAGATTGCTCTTATCAAAATTGATGTAAAAAAGGAATATTCATGTAACAAGAGAGATATTTTCTCATGAACAGGGCTTAAACCTGTGGCACTATTCTGCCATCTTGTTGAATGTGAAGATGAGTCGAACATCTTAAGTGGACGTTCAAGGTCCAGTGTGTTTCCAAAACATCAAACCGCTACAGAGTTTCTTCACTTATCAAGTGCAAGTTGATAGTTCTAATTAAACTAAGTTGCATAATAAGTGGGTAAAACCCATGAACCAATCCTAAGGCAGTTCACTCTTCTGCCAACTTATTTACATAGTATATGTGTTTTTTTTATTAAACTTAATAATATATTAATTCTTCAGATATAATTATTATTCATATTTAGGTCCTTTCGTACTATAAATAGATTATCTTT
This sequence comes from Bimastos eiseni, assembly GCA_959347315.1. NCBI lineage: Eukaryota > Metazoa > Annelida > Clitellata > Crassiclitellata > Lumbricidae > Bimastos > Bimastos eiseni. The sequence continues at coordinate 2,681,335 of OY365810.1, read as the reverse complement.
GTCGAGGATAGAAACTAACCTGGCTTACGCCGGTCTGAACTCAGCTCATGTAGGGTGTTATTGGTTGAACAAACCATCTTTATGTGACTTTTGCGTCATATAGATTCTATAAGCCAACATCGAGGTGTCAAACCCTATTATCGAGAAGGACTCTTTAATAGGATTAGCCTGTTATCCCTAAGGTAGCTTGGTCTTGTGATCTTTTTCAAGGGTCATAAAGGAGATTTAGTTATCTGGTAATAAGGGATGATTTATTACTTCCCCGGTCGCTCCAACCGAATTTTAAAAAAGTGATTGATCTTTTGTTAAATAAAGCTCTATAGGGTCTTCTTGTCCTTCGACGGAATCTAACAACCTTCAGTTAGAGATTAATTTTTATTGTACTTATAGAGACAGTGTCTATTTCGTTGGTCATTTCATTCTAGCCCACAATTAATGGGCAAGTGATTATGCTACCTTTGCAAGGTTAGGATACCGCGGCCGTTGAACTTGTTGAGTCACTGGGCAGGAATTACCTGTCATGTGTTTTACGAGACGCAATGTTTTTGTTAAACAGTCGAAATAAGTGTTTGCCGAGTTCCTTTATAAGTGTTTGTGTGTTTCTATGTTGTTGATATATAGAATTTAGATGCTTAATTTTCTAATACTTATTTTTACAGATTATTTCAAGATTAAGAGTTTTTCTTGAATGTCAGTTTATTGGAGTAGGGTGTTTATATATTATATATGTATAGTACGGTAAAGTACTGTATGTGGCTGTTTTTAAGCCTAAGGGTTATTGTTGTTATACTATTAGCTTTGGGTTACAGTGCTTATCCTCTGAGACCTTACACTGTAGAATTACTACATGTTTTAATTAATAAATTTTACTGAGAACCAGCAATTTTCTAGCGCGGTTGGTATGTAGTCTCTGCTACCGTATTTTCTAAAGTTGATGCTACAACTAATAGTGAGCTCATAGCTATATGGGAGCAGCTCGCATAGGATTCGGGATATTATTGTTAATTATTAGCTTGTAAAACCATAATGCACAAGGTACGTGATTTCTCACTACTTAGATTTAATATTGAGTTCCTTTTCAGTACTTTTAATTTGTTAATAAATAGAGATTTAATGTTATAGTCTTTTTTATTAGGGGTATTGTGTAGGGTAGAGTATAAATGGGCGAAGTAAACAATTTGTTTTATTTTTAGTGTAAGTAAAAAGCATTATAAATGCTATACTTCGACAGGTGCAACTTCCGTTACACCTACTCTGTTACGACTTATCTCGCCTTTAGGCGAGAGTGACGGGCGATGTGTGCATGCCTTAGATTCGTTTTCATTGTAATATTGAATTACAATTACGTCCAAGTCCACCTTCATGAAGCTTTTAATGCTGCAATTGGTATCATTATTTAGGGTGTAACCCATCATCTCCCTATCATAAGCTGCACTTTGACCTGGCGTAAATGGGAGTAGTCATTATTGCATACTGATTTATTTTAGAGGTGTGCTTGCGACGGCAGTACACAAGCTGTTTGTTCTAGAGAGGGTGAGGTATTCGTAGATTATCGAGTTATGAGACAGGTTCCTCTGGTTCGATAAGACACCGCCAAAATCTTTAAGTTTTGAACTATTGTTCGTATTTTTCGACTTTGATTTATTTCTTGAATAGACGGGTATCTAATCCGTGTTTTAGTTTATGATTTTATAGTTAATTAGAGGAGTTGGGCTCTCGGGCTGTTAAAATTAGACCTTTATAATTGTTTAACTCATCTTGCACTTAGTCGTTGTTAAGTTAACTTGAGTTTATCGTCTAACCGCGGCAGCTGGCACGAATTTTGCCAACTCTTAACCCGATACCCAATTCCTGCTTTTGTAGAAAAGTAGAATTTCTTACTGTGGCGCCCTATTACGTATAGTAGTCTTGATGTATTTAGTAACTCTTTTAGAGATGGATAATTTCCAGGGGGTTGTCGTAAACTTACATGTATATTGGTTCGTAGCAGCTAAGTTTTCAGCTAGAATCAAGCTGTTAGTAAGAGAGGAAACCTCTTTTTCGGGGTATGAACCCACTAGCTTGAATAGCTTATCTTACTTAATAAAGTGATGATACTATTAGTATAATATTAAATTTGCAATTTAATGTTATTATTTAACTACGTCACTAGGCTCATCTTGTAATTAGTTCAGGTTTTAAAATGTATAATACGATGGGCGCTAAGTGTATGGTTATTAAGGTTATGTCTTTTGTTTTAAATTGAGGGAGAGTGTTTGATGTAGATATTAGGGAGCCATGTTGTATAGAAGTATATATATATATATAAGGAATAGGCTGCTGTAAAAAATCTTGTTATTCCTAGGAGAACTAATCTAGATGTTGATATTTTTTAAGAATTGATGTAATTAGTATAATTTCCCTCATGAGATTGATAGAGGGGGCGCTGCTATATTTCTAGCTGTAAATAGAAATCACCACATAGAGAGAGTTGGGGCTAACACTATCAAATCTTTTGTTAAATACAATCTTCGAGTGTGAGTTAACTCATAATTTGTTTGCTATTACAAATAGGGCAGAAGACCTTAATCCGTGAGCAATTATTATAGCCAGGGCCGCTTGCAAACCTCAGTTAGAGTTTATTAAGGCGCCTGCGACTATTAGGCCTATATGGCCTACGGATGAATAAGCAATAAGAGACTTTAGATCAGATTGGCGAAAGCAGATTAATCTTGTTGAGACGGCTCCCACTAAGGCAATACTTGATAGAAGCCTAGATGTTGATTTAGTCACGTGGTGAAAGAAGCTAAGTATTCGCAGGATACCATAGCCCCCAATTTTAGGAAAATTGCTGCAAGAATTATGGATCCTGCAATTGGGGCTTCTACGTGAGCTTTTGGTAGTCATACATGTACAGTAAATATGTGAAGCTTGACTAAGAAGCCCCCAATTGTTAATACTCAGGCTAAGGATATAGATGAATAGTCTTTAGGAAAATCAATATTTACAAATATGGGCATAAATGCTGCTTTTGAAGCAATGAAAATTTTACATAGGGTCATAAGCATAGGTAATGAGGCAGCTACGGTATAGATTATTAAGTATATTCTGGCTTGAGATCGTTCAGGTTGGTACCCTCAAGTTATGATTAGGACTATAGAGATGCTTCGAATCAAATATAGAATATAAATAGGTTAGATGATAGGAAGCAGTTAATTAGGACTATTAGAAGAATAATTAAGTTTACGATGAATAACTTAGGGTGTATATTTTGATGCATAACTTTAGTGCTAGCTAAGATTATTAAATTGTTAAAAGTGTCAATCTAGATGACATAGTGTCAGAGGATATTAGTTCTGTTATTATGGAGTAAGATATGTTATTTATAAGAATGGCACATAGCGGCAGTATAAAGATTCTTAAAGTTAGAGCAATTGCTCAGACATAATTAGTGGATATGATGGGAAGTAGGAGCAGGGATAATATAATTAGTTGGATTTTTAGCATTTATTTATTGTTAAGGAGTTTAGTATATCTGTTCCAAAAGATCGTGATATAAGAACCATAAGTCTTAGACCAATTCTAGCTTCGCAAGCTCCAAAGGTCAGTAATATCACAAGGCTAATATATTTATGCACTATTATACACATAATGCTATAATATATAAATAATAATTATTAAGGCAATTCTATTGGTCAGCAGGTTATGAGTGGTCTCTACCTTCCTAGTATACATGGCACATGTGGTGGGCCGTCTTCTAAGAAGTAGCTCTTCTAGGATTGGCCTGAGCGACTGCATGCCTTAGCTCACCTAGGTATATAATGCCCTGTCTGCGTGTTTTAGCTGGCTCTTGACTGTTCAGTTCATACGAGGTAAAGTCTATGTAATGTGATTCTTATTATTATATAGGGAACTTATAATTATGTAGTTTACTTTAAATATTATTATTATTATTATCATCATCATCATTGAGACTATGCTTTTGAGTTATAGCCCCGTGAGGTTCACCCTTATGAGAAGGATTATGAAGACGATGGAATACGTTAGGACGAGTAACAGGTCCATGATGATTTAGTCACGAACTTATGATTATGAGATTATTATGACTAAGTCGTTTTTTACTTGTATGTCGTTTCTTCGTAATGAATTGTGAACTGATTATTGAGATTATTATTATGAACATTGTCATGATTGCTAAGTTAACTTATTATTGATTATCTTCACTGGCAAGGTTGATTTAGTCTGGTTCTTATATTCGTGAGCGAAATGATAAGAAACTGATGAAAGCTATTTATGAGTCGTTTATCAGGTGTCCGTGTGAGCTAGTTCCTAGGTCCAAATAGCATGGTGGTATGAGTGGAAGCTGATCGATTGCTGTGTGATTACGCGTGATCGAGAATTTATCAATATGTATGGATTAAGTAATTAGTTGATTGAATGATCATGTACAGCCGTTGCTGCATGATCTAGATTGACACAGGTTTAGAGCAACATTATATATACAGATAGACGTACAGCCATTGGTTACAGCGTACTGGCCAGGCAAACTTAGTGATGGCTCCACTTTCACTGCGTCACGCACTCAGGGATTGATTGGTCGATACTCTAGCGCCACCTAACGATCCCATGAGAGTAATATAACACTAATACTTGTATTTGGTGCATTTGCTACAGATAGGGAAATTGGGACAAACAGGACAAGTCTTAAGGTAATTCCCTCAAGAGATAAGAGTCATTAGAAAATGTGATTGATTGGAAATTAAATTTAATATTGCTACCAAAGGTAAAAGAAATACTAAGGTTATGATGGAGTTATACATAGAATTGAGAGAGATCTCTATCTTATATTGACAAGATCGATGCTTCTTGTTAGCTTTCAATTCTCAGACAGCACGTAAAGAGATTTTTGGTACCCAAAGCCCGAGTTTTTTTTATTAAACTACTATCTGTGTATAATAATAGACTATAATTTTAGCATGAAAAGCTAATGTGTTTATTACACCATATACATTTTGTTTAGGGGAAAGATCCATATTGTTAGCTTCAATAACATGCTTTATTTAAGCTACCTAAACTTAGTATAATGTTAATAGAAGAACTGACAGACCTAGAACTGAAGACATTATGAGATAGTTAATAGGCATGGATCTTGACGAGGACATAATGATGTTTGAGGTCTTAGTAGATAGGTTATATATTCCTTGCCCTCCTAAGGTTTCCAGTCACGACTGATCAGTTAGTTTCAAGTAGTTGTGGGATATATTTATGGGTAACTTTATTATAAATTGAGACGAGAGAGGCACCAAAAATCATATCATGCACGAGGCATAGTGATTGATGGGGGTATATATTAATGCCGATTCTTGTTTTGTTTGGTTGTTGATATTAATTAAGCTATTGTGGCTCCAACAACAACTAGAATTGGTGGTATAAGTTTGTGATATATAGGAATAGTCATTATTTCTTGTTTTATAGGAGCAATTCACATAATAGTAGCTCCAGAAATAACTGATATTGATGCCAACGTTAACATGGGCGATGTCAGAGAATTAGTTTCCTCTAAATAAATGTGGGGACCGCAGTTGTTTGTTCTTCAGATTACACATAATCTAAATCGAATTGAATAGAATGACGTTAGTCCGACAGCTAGTAGCATTCATATTACTATTAGTAAATTGTGGTGATAAAATATAGATGCTTCTACAATCAGATCTTTTGAATGAAACCCAGACATAAAAGGAAATCCACATAGAGCTAAATTAGCCATAATAAGACATGATGAAGCGGTAGGCATTTGTCTAGATAAATTACCCATTCATCGTAAATCTTGAATGTATGTGGCTGTGAATAAATCTACCAGCGCAGACAAAAAGAAGTGCTTTAAATAGGGCAATGGAGAAGTAGATACGAGATTAAGATCCTGGTTTAGATTTTCAATGATGTTTCTCATTGAAAATCTATCAACACTTTGTTAATTAAACCTTTATGAATAAACACCTTTCTCGCTTTCGTACTTCTAATACAACATCCTCTACTCTTAATTGTATCGACGGTTTACTCCCAATGAATATACTGCATGATAAACCTAATACGACACTACACGGAGTGGATATTAGCGTAAGAGGGTCGATTGGATTATCGTCTGTATCATAAAATCCGGTTGTTATATCCGTTGATCCAGAAGCAGTTAACAATTTCGGGTACATCTTTGGTGGTTCCTCTTCCTGCTTTTGATAAAAAAATAAACATTTGTTTAACCTGTGAATCTTCATATTTCTTATTCGAAGTATCAGGATCGAGCAGATGCTTTTGAATGCGTTCTAACATACTTTCAAATCTCCAATTCTTCCTCCGTTGGTTCCAAATACCTATCATACATCATTACTGGTATACTATAACCAACAATAGGACCATTGGTTTTACCAAAACCATGATCCGGTGATATGCCCCAACTTTTTAATGCTGGAGTTTGGATATGAAAATCGCCTTCGACACCGTTCGGGTATTTATATTTAATTTGAATTCGTTGATTCGTCTTATTCACGACTTTAAAGATCATTTTACCCGGATTAAACGTTTCGTGTGTAACAACCATCTTTTATATATAGAAAATATTTTCTTTAAGCTGAAATATGAAAATAATTTCTTATTTTAATCATCGTAAACGAATAACTGCATCACGTTTAATCCAGGCTTACCCGGATCAGCTTGTTTACAATACAACATGTAAGACGCGTATTTTTCCAACGGAATCGATTAAAAATTCCTGATAAGTAGTTCCTAACTAAGTAGGATTAGGTGCAGTGTATAAAATACTCCAACTTCCTGAGTCGGTGGTTCCTGCTATCCTCCAATCATAAATCCTTTCGGACGATTTATTCCTTCCTTTTAATCCAATCTTCCAGATTCTTACAGCTGTTGGACACTTGATAGTTAAAGAGAAGCGACTGTTGGTGTTAGACACCCATTCACCTTCGTCTTTGAACGCATTGAAGGCTTTGTTATTTTGAAATTCAGAAGTGGCGTTCGCTTCAAAACCATAATTACTAGTATTCGAAGTTAATCTAGGAACGTAACTGACATGACATTCTCTTCCGAGTGTGATATCAGTAAGAGTAGGAATCCACTGTAACATTCCAAAACCCGTCCATTGGGCTCCAGCGCTCGTGGATATAATATGAAATCGCCAGTAAACGTAATTAGATGATGCAGGAAATGTACATTTGTTCAAAACTCCTGCATCGAGGACATCCGTTTTAGGACTTCCGCATATGGGCAATATCAAACAGATTATCAAGACTATCTCGAAACATTCTGCTGATTAGCTAAGTTTGTATCGGATTTGCGACTTATCTTCTGCTTGAGACCCTGCCACTCTGCATGAAGTTTTTGAAATTGCTCAATGACTTGCGCTGAGGCTCTAGTTGAGATTCTTGCCATATCTCCGATCACAAATAGCTTCGATGAAGTGTTATCTATACAGTCTCTTAGACTCTGCTGTTGACTAATGTGACGGCCAAACAACACCTTCAATACTTCTCCACGAGATGGAAGTCACGAAATAATCATCTGAATACCTCAAATTAGCTAGATAGAACTTGCATCAAACGTTACTTTGACTTTCTTTGCAATACATGCAGGTCTGTCAAAATACATTCTGAAGAAACATCAGTGTAACTATGTGTGTATTAGTGTAAGTAACAAAATCAGAACATTTAAAGGATAATGGTATGGTAAGTTATTAAACTTACTATACCATACAATGCTGAAATAACCTATAATAGGTTAATGCCATAGCAGCCTAATATCCATACTTACAAATTTAATTATTAATTATAACCAATACTGTAATACATTTCTAGTACGAATATCTGTTGTTGAACTAAATGTAACGTGGCTTACAATGTTAACTGTTCTAAACAAACCGAAGAGTTAAAATTCAGTTTGACAGAAAATTACATTCTGTATTAAAACTAAAATATTTAAAGACGACAGCCTGTACAAGTCACATGACCATTGTTTACCAAGATCATGACAAAATCATTATGACAAAATAAGTGCAAGAAAGTTTTAAATATCAGTGTTCTACATTTAACAATGTTTGCATGCGAAATGGGTTTCTAGTAAATTTCATTTGTGATGGTAAATTCCTAAATATCATTATTTTTTTCAAATTTATTGCATAGAGACTCCCTTAATGAGGCATCAGCAAATGCCACCCTGGAGAATGACTAAATACAAATTTGAAAATTTACCATTAGGGATGGGAACACCCTAATGTATAATGGTACATTAACAAATACATAATTGCTATTAGATTTTAGAGCTGATTCATAAAGCAATACCCCACAAATTTTAACAGATAGGCCTATTCTATATTTGACACAACAAGGCCACGCTTGAATAGAATTATCTACCTCTTGCAGAATTGAATCTCAAATAGTTCATGTTGTAGATAGCGAGAAAATGTGTTCCAGAATAATAAATGTACGTCGATTACGGATTAAGCTTTCATATCGCATAAATTCAATATATAATATTGAAGCACATGTGTTGCCGAATGAAGATATCTACGAACAAGTAATGATGACACTACAATAGCCTACATAGCTGTTTGAGGTAGGATGAAGCACAACCGACCAGGTTGGTAGCTAATAATCTGCATTAAGTTCTTTAATTCAATGCATCTTCACCTTGGGATGCGACGCAACTCTTCCTCAATGTAGGCCTACTTGGATATATGACAAGAGTTTGGAATAATATATTATTTAGCCAAGCTGCGACGTTTCGCACTTGGCTGTACCTGAGACCCATTCACATCTACTAGTTTGAACGCAACCATTAGGTTTGCCGTAGACAGGAAACTCCACCGGGTACACACGGTATAAAAATTTGAAAAAACATGAGTTACTGCTACAGCTGTTTATATATAGGATCCAGTAACGGCTAAAAAGACTTAAACGCATTCTGTAATGTAACATAGATCCATGATGTGTGTCATATGCTGCATAAATTGGAAGAATGCGTAATAAAAATAAAAGCAGCAGCAGCTAATACTTACTTGTAATGGAGTGACTGGGACGTTGGAATGACCGGCAGAATTGTTGACGAATGCTATTTCAGTTTCCTGATGTATGTTTCAACACTTAAAAAATGGATGCTGCGTGTCTCCATAAACCTCAGGACAGTCAATGATGTGCCTACGTACACGACGCCACTATTGACTCACAAATCACTTCTAGGACTAACAATCAGAACATAGTTTCCTCCTGTATTTTTCAACATGGATATCGAGAAAAGTAATTCGTTGACTTTAATCAACTAATCCTGTAGTCCAAAAACACTACAAAGCTGACGACCCTCGCGTTAACTTACAAAATGGACACTGCGTGTCTCCATAAATCTCAGGACAGTCAATGATGTGCCTACGTACACGACGCCACTATTGACTCACAAATCACTTCTAGGACTAACAATCAGAACATAGTTTCCTCCTGTATTTTTCAACATGGATATCGAGAAAAGTAATCCGTTGATTTTAATCAACTAATCCTGTAGTCCAAAAACACTACAAAGCCGACGACCCTCGCGTTAACTTACAAAATGGACACTGCGTGTCTCCATAAATCTCAGGACAGTCAATGATGTGCCTACGTACACGACGCCACTATTGACTCACAAATCACTTCTAGGACTAACAATCAGAACATAGTTTCCTCCTGTATTTTTCAACATGGATATCGAGAAAAGTAATCCGTTGACTTTAATCAACTAATCCTGTAGTCCAAAAACACTACAAAGCCGACGACCCTCGCGTTAACTTACAAAATGGACGCTGCGTGTCTCCATAAACTTCAGGACAGTCAATGATGTGCCTACGTACACGACGCCACTATTGACTCACAAATCACTTGTAGGACTAACAATCAGAACATAGTTTCCTGCTGTATTTTTCAACACGGACATCGAAAAAAGTAATCCGTTGACTTTAATCAACTAATCCTGTAGTCCAAAAACACTACAAAGCCGACGACCCTCGCGTTAACTTACAAAATGGACGCTGCGTGTCTCTAAAAACCTCAGGACAGTCAATGATGTGACGATGAACATGACGTCATTACAGACTCAAATAAATTTTCGATATACGAATTCGTCATTTAATCTTGTAGCGCTATTTTGGTCGACAAACCCTGCTATGACGGGCTCTATAATCACCCACCAGCCCAGAAATTTCGAACGACTTCTCTCCTCCTACAACTCTGAAGTAACATTGATGAAATAATCGTTTGACACAACTGTTACAATGCTCACATTTTTCTAGCTGGAGACCACAACACACTAGATGTAAACCAACTTTTGGAATTCATCGGACTCTCTTCAGTTGAGGAGCAGCCAGCAAGAGAAGAAAACTTTCTTGATTATTTTCTTATCAATCGACACCAACATTAAAGTCGACAGCTGAATATTCAAACCGGTCACAAAGCCATATTCGGTTCGAGGAGGTAATACGCTATTTGCATTTAGCCTACAACACTAAACTTGAAGGCCTGGACAAAGTGGCAAAAGTTCGACCACTGTTTGAACTTCTAAATGAAATATGTCTACGCATTTTGCCAACAGAGAAAATTTGTCGATCTAGGGTGCAAAATTTCGGTCACCATTCTTCCAATCATTTTATTAGAGGAAAATCCATTCGGTTTGATTTAAAGTTAGGTCTCTCAACACAAGATTCGTTTTTAACCTCATGTTGAAGGCTCTGTTCTCGTGCATCTGCTCCCTGAGATGACACATGATGCAAATCATCTTCTGTCTACACGGATTAACTTCTGAACAACACTGAATCTATTTCACAGACTGAAAGATAAAGGCAATAACACAATTCGAACTAATCGCCTTCAAAAATTTTCGTTAAAATGAAGAAGAAGCTTAGAGAGGAATGTGACTTTCGAACGGATGCAACCTCTGGACTCATTGTTGACAACAGCATTGTGAACCTGGCATCAAACAATACTGGTGTCAAACCGTTGATATAAGTGAAGCTCATCAGCATAACGCAACCGGTTGTCATTGATCATTAAAACAAATGTGTGGGTAACACGGACAGGATGGACCATTAATCTTTATAGTGTCTGTATGAAGCAAGAAGTGGTGGTTGATGGTGGTCACTGTTTGCAGTTACTATTGATGCATCTGTCTGCAATAGACAGTATCTCTACGGAGGTGGACCAGCTTCTAAACAACTTCCACTACCATTGATGGAATTCAAATGTCAATTTGCACGAACTTACTTCTCCAAGTACAGATCTCGTGAGCCGATGGGTCGACCAATCTCTGCTGATCGACATCGACCATTAAAATCGCGGCTATGATCAGATATGAGATAAGATGGCTGCAATCATCATCTGGAGGTCATTACTACACAACGACGCTGCGTTGGTTGTGGCATGGAGACAAAGAGATTGTGCTCAAAGTGCTCAGTGTCCCTGCACGACAGATGCTTTCGTGTATTTCACTCTAGACAACATGACTAGCCTATCAACGACTAAATGTCAATAGAATTTTGCACATTCCTCAGATAATTTTTATATGCAGAGCTAGTGTATCTTGATTCTGATAAACTTGTTCGTAACTGAACGTAGGCGCATGCGAGAACAGCCTGCGCCCTTTAGTGCATAGTGTCCCACTAGTGGGAGGGTAATTTATAGGTGTGTCTCAGGTAAAACGGAACACAATTTATTCAAATTGAACTGATTTTGGTATCCAAGTGTAAAAAAACAGTAGTGTAGGCCTAAAAGTTTTGAACAAAAAAAGTTGCGCATTGATGGGTTAAATTAATGGGCCTACGGCAGGAGTTTGTTCCAGCAATGGCTAAGAAGTGCTTTGAAAATGCTATTGATGAATTGACGGAAGGGCTAAGTATTGAAGTTGATGAGGAACGGGTTGAACGAAGTGGCTGGACTGTCACAGCGAACAACTGATGGAGGCATAAGGACCGTGAGGATTAGATAGTGTCGTTGGTGAGTGGCATGACTATATTCATATTCAATTCATTCAAGCGCCTTTTTTTAGCAAACATGCAATTGACTTTGTTGCCATTCGACATCTGCTTTCATGCTAATCTAATCCCTTATCGTCTCTTATTAAGCTAATTATAATAGCACAACGTTGTTCTGAGTCTATAGTTCAAAGGTTCGATAGTTCGAAGATTTCATGGTGTCTGGTCGATAGGTGATAAGATTGCGGTTGTAATGGTGGCTGGATTGATGAAAAGAATCATGTGTGACTAGAAGCTGGATTGCACCATTCTTTTCATTCGACCAGCTTCCATTTAGGCATGATTCTTGTCATGTCAATCCATCTCATAGCTTTACACATTCTTTTTATAAATTAATTGAGCATCTAGTTAAATTAATGTAGAATCATAATGCGCCAATCTTTAAAAAAACACTGTTTAACTAACTCTAACGTCACACTAACATTACAGCATACATTGTACAATCTTCAACGAAATGTCAAAGAAAGGTACATTGCAATCGTTCTAATGTATATCTTAAAACTGATTAAGATTCTCCATCAGTCACTTGTAAATAAAAAATTTTCGTTATTTCGTATTTGTTGATTCGATAGTGATTAGGCTTGTTAAAATATTTGCATTCGTATTTTTTATTAAACCACATGATGCCATAATCTGTAATTTTTAATTAGCCATAATTAATCATGATCTCTTTAAATTGTAGGCCTGCTAACCAATTACGAACACTTTGGCTGCTTGGTCGAAACTTTATTGTCAGAGGCCGCTTTGTCGGAGATATGTTGCCAGGTTGCCGATGAACACATATCATGTTCATTGATCTTTTCTTATTGTAGGACTCATATGAAGACTTTATGGTGCTTTAGTGGCTCGTCGACCATTTGCAAATGATCTTGAAGTCTTCAATATTTCTCGGACATCAATTTGAAGTTGACGTTATACAAATCTTCAATTTGAAGATGACGTTTTACAAGGTTGACAACGATTGTTTCGTGCTATCTCGGAAATAATTTGGTCTACTTCCTTCGTTACTATGGTTACTAGACATTTCAAAGATGCGTCATCCAATGAAAATCGCTAATGGTACGCACGCAGATGATAAATGCAACCTGAAATGTCAAATACAATTGAAGCTTGAACAGAGTTGTCTTACAAGAAATTGATTTGAATGCGGAGCAGGCCGAGTGGTGCATTTTGTTGGTGTGTAATCCTCCTTATGTCTCACTCCGCCTGTGAGGACCAACGCGCAGAAATGTTCTATCATCTCTCTCAATGATTCACATGATATGAAAAAGAGGTTCAATATGTCTACTGCAAGTGTAGCGCAGATTGAGCCATTGAAGGCTCGGACATCAAATTCCCACATGCTTTCTAGATGCTGCCGGCCGAGGTTTAAGTGTTGTGTTTTTCATATACTAGCGGGGATGTCTGTCTGCGATAATAGTGATATACTTGACGATATATTGTAACCTTCAAGAATTCATCCGCGTATCCCTTAAGCGGGTCTCTAAAATGGTTTCCCATCGCTCGGTCTAACTCGTCTGATATCCTGTTGCCATTTCTTAATCAGTTTACTGTCTCGATACTAACGTCTAAGTCTGATTATAAAACTAAAGTTTTCAACTATGCGATGGCAATTTCTGCACGAAGCGTTTGGAGGCTGAGGAGAATCACATACGAATCAGAAATCATGATGTCGAAAGTTTCAAAAGTGCAGCCTGAGTGTTAAGAATAATTTGCGTTATGAACTTGCTGAATAATGGGGAGGGTAATTACGTCCAAAGTAGGCCTAGGCCTACATATTAAGACGATCAAGTAATAGGGATTGTCGAAAGATGCCGTACAAAGGCGAGATTTCGATGTACCGAGAACAACATACATAGGCTTACATGTTTGCTGGGTTGTGATTTGGTACCGTATGTAAGTTTTCGTGCGCACATGTAAAGTAGTGTGATTTAGTGTAATCGAGCATTTATATAGCGCCCCTTCAAAATATCTATTCAGGGCGCTATATGCATGCGCATTATGTTTAATTTCATTGTGAACGAGTGAAATAAATATGTTATTAAAACTTCACAGCAAACCGAAAAGAGTCTTCAGCGGTGGCCCACGCACAAACATGCAAATCTTATTTGAATCACTAATGTATTTACATATGTTGCATATTATGTTTAATCGTTTATACATGTATGTGAGCATGTATTTCTATCAGATTGCTCATGTGACTGCTCATGTGATTGCTCATGTGATTGCTCATGTGATTGCTCTTTGTCCCTTCTCTCTCCATTTTCACCATATGCTGCATGACACGCACTGTCTTTTGCTGTCTCTGCCCAGTTCCATTATTCCTCTATACAAGACGCTGAAAGAAATTTTTTGCTCTAGATCATCTTTGGCAGCGGAACTAGCGTGTGACTGTGTCGACTTTCCTTGATCATGACGCTCTGTGGTCTATCGTATCGTATCTTTACATTTACTTAGCGCCTTTCGCAGAATAATTGTTCCGAGGCAGTGTCAGCACAGAAACCCCTGGGAAAGAAACGCCCTTAAAGAGTGAGAGGCTGGTGGAGAGTAGCCAGTCATTGGTTTTGCCCTTAGTGAGGGAGGTAGGTCATTCTAGACTAGTTTCTTGGTTAGAGAACGGTAGCCGACTGCTAAACGCTAGACTTGTAACGTGTACAGCACGATTTGAGACTCAACCGAGGCGGTTACTGTGAGAGAATGGTAAGCAAGCCCATAGCGCTTAGAACTAAGGGGCCAACATAGACAAAGTTCCTGGATTGGGCTGCTCAGTGCGCAGAGCGCACACACAAAACAACTAGGACGTATATTGGTGATGTTTATCAAAACTTGTCCTAATTTTGAAACTATGGATATCTTTAGCATTGTAAAAAATTTAGGATTCAATTTCGTGCGTCTGCAAAAATAATTTCTTGGCGCACATTTACTTCACTCGATCAATAGGCCCACTGTGTCGTGCGGTCGTGTTCGCACTCTGAAGTTAATAAGAAATGCTACGCATAGGAGTTGTTCTAATTTGTATTCAATTGTCCCATGACCTTTGAACAGGTCTCTTATGAACCTGTGCTGTGTAATACTCAATGTATTCCTGCCCGAACACGCAACGCGTCACCGCTGTCTTCACTATTGATCGAGTACTTGATATTCTCATTACGGCTCAAGAAAACGAGCCTCTGGAAATCGAAAGCAGTCGTAGTTGAACTACCTATCGACAGGTTTAATTTCGATAATGCAGTATTATATGGTACAGGTAAGATTGATTTTAAAACCATCAGGCAACAACTTAGGTGTTCCGAAACTCAGTTGACCTTATGTCCCCTTGAAAAAAACCTATGTACACATTCAAGCCGAGCTGTATGAATGTGATTTGACAGCTATGAAGTAGGAACAATTATATGAAACATAGTTTCTGTCATGTACATTACTAGACAATTTCGCTGTATCTAATACTTTCTCTAACACAGATTTCAGTTGAGAAGAAAACGAAATCTAGGCTACTACAGTAGATTACTAAAGACCATATCGCACACACCTAGGCAAATAACCTGTGGAACTTACATGTAACACATTAAACGGATTACATCAGGCATCATTTAATATAGGCAACACAGCTGAAGGACTTGCGCAGATCATTCAAGTTTACTTTAGGCCTAAGTGCAGAAGCGCACAAGCAACGATACTAAATTTATCAGTTTGACCACCATTTCAAGGTAAGGAGGTCATTGGCTTTTATATCGTTGCCGATCGCCAAAAATTTGCGTTAACTGGTAAAGTTTCTAATTAAAGGCCTACCATGGATGACAGTTCCAACAAGGGGATTAATGTAAGCGAAACTTAAAGATTGAGTAGTCTTTTATGTTCGGTTCCGATCATTTGCATTCAGTAAGATTTCGTAGATTACAGCAAAAATCGCTACCAAAATCTATACTTCCTATCAATTCCTTAATAGCATTCTGTCTAATTATAATGATGTAACTGGTAGCGCATATAACTGATTGTTTCTGTATTGTTAAGAGCAATTGCCTAATGACAAAGCATAAACATAACCAAAAATTTTATTAGCAACTGACAAAACAATTAGAAAAGCAAAACATTAAAAACAAAAAGCACAGAAAGGTTGACAGGCAACGAAGGGAGGATGTCTAAAGGGACCGAGGTCTCGCTATAAGGGACACCCATTACAAAATTAGTAGGAGCACGGTTATGCAAGTAAGTTCAAGACAATGAAGAACAAGAAACTTAATTACTTAACTAACATGTAAATAATAAAACAAGGCTAATTAAGAATGTATACAATTAAGGCATAAAACTAGGAATCATAACTTTATGCTAGTCAAGTTACTCAACAAATTATAATTTTAGCAGATATCCTTTAAGTTTATTTTTAAACTGAGAGATGGTGATTAACTGGCGCAGATTTGATAGCAATTTATTCCATGCTTGAGGTTCAGAGACACTTAAAGAAGACATCCGGGTATTAGTTCGAAAGTGGCATGGTCTGAAGTTATCAGCGTTACGAAGGCTATAAGCATTAAGTTGGAGCACAGTTGAGAAAAAATTTGCAAAGCATGATGGTAATAAATTATTTAAATACTTGTACATAAATTCATTAGGTTAGAATATAGTTATTTGGTGAAGTTTGATCGATGGATCTCAGCGACTGACCAGTGTAGACCCTACATGACCCGTCTTACAGGAGACTCACTTGCTTCGACCTTACTCGGCCTGGCCTTACTTCTGGTTTACCTTACCCATTGCATCTCGATATTTGTCGCCAATGTAATACTAATCGTTCCTTAAATTATTCAAACTCAGATGAACAAAGTATGACAGATGAAGTCATAGAATATTAACTGTATGGCAGCCCCATAGAACGATTCATTTTTACAATGCTTTCAAGGTTTACCTTTTGGAGGGTAAAGCGCTGAACTGATCATCTACTTTTCGCGCCCTAGTGTTATTATTATCCTAAAGCCCACTCTCGAATATGATCTTATTTGAAGCTATCATTGACTAACGCTTCGTGCAAATGATTTCATTGGAAAAGATCTAAGGAACGTGTATGTTGCTGTAATTTCTGTTCGGAATGTGCCTTATCGCGTGGAATAGCCTAGATAGCAGCTGTGATTTTTTTATTTACATGCAGATTACGAGAGCACGTTCAGCCAGAAGTCGGCACGAAACTGACAAGATGCGAAAAACACTCACTGTAGCAATTCTAGTTGTCTGTCTTAAAGCAGGTAATTGGTGATGACTGAATTACGGATCTGTTTGTACTTAATTCGTTAGTGTGGCTTATTTCAGATGTTAGGCCTGTATGACGCAAGCATATTAGCCCACAGTTCAAATATTTATTTCAATAACTACAGGGTTATGGTTAGAATTAGAGTCAGGATTCGATTGCAAAAGATTGAACTGGATTGCAAGTTTGGTTTTTGTTTAATCACTCTACGTATGTTACACGGTAGGTCTACCGTATCCATTAATATTGAGTGCTGTCTTTTCAATGCGGGTGAAAAATTGCTACAATTATTTAGCACTGGGATAGAATGTGGATAGAATCCTCTGCATATAGCTTATGCACGATACGCATTTACGTGTAGGCCCCACTGCAATCTTATACAGATGTCATTTCTTGAACCCAAATTGCGTTATATAAGTCGAGTGCCAGTAGCTAGACAACGTCCAGGTTGCTGCGAAATAAATTAATTATAAACGTCTATTAATCGACACTTAGTCTAGTCTTCAATAAGTGACCTTATCCGCCCTTTTATCTATGGATTACCTTTAACATGTTCAATAAGCGCTATAATTTATCAACCGTACGATTGACCTGATCTCGATTTGACGTTGCTTTATCGCTTTTATCAGTGTGACAACAATACGACCAAAACGCTAAAATTCATGTAGATTGTTATAATTATAAATTATGTATGTTCAAGACATATGGGACCTTAGGCAGAGCTACATTATTAGGCTATAGCATACCAGTGATTAAAATGAGGTCATCAGATCCTTTATTTGCGTTGTTCACTCAAGTATTAATATAATAATAATATAATAAAATAAGTTCTCCTAAAAATATAATAAACGAATTAACTTCCACCGTCAATCAACAGAGAAATAATCAATATTTTGATTATTTATTTATAAATTTTCTAGGATTAATAAGAATTAAAGAAATAAGCCAACGTTGTTTCATTTATGAATTTAAAAAAATAATATGTCATGTTTATGTTTGCAAAATTGGCCACCTCCAAAAATCAGTGGCCCTAGTTTGTCAAACATGCTCTGGTCGGTTGGATGTATGCATGCAAATATGTAAGTATGTGTACATTTCAGGAAGTGGGCTTCTAATTAAAAAGCCTCAAGATTTCGTGACAGTTGCTGGAAAGTCAGCACACTTCAACTGTTCAACATCTGAGCCTTCGAAGCGCATCCAGTGGTACCATTACGACGACGGAGAAGCACAAAGGGAGTCCATCTACCGCTGCGATAACTTCACCGAATATTGGTATCCATGCTACAGAAACGGACGGTACATCGTCGAAAGAAGCCAAGCAACAGGCGAATACAATCTGGTGATACCTAATGTCGTATTTTCAGATGCAGGAAGATTTCTCTGCGAGGTTGACGGTGATGAAGGAATGGCAAATCTGACTGTTCGAGGTTAGAAATAAATTTTAATATTCAGGAAAGTTTAAAATTATTAATAGTTTAGGCCTACATTGTAAATTAAAATTGGTTACAAAATATATGCAATATTCAAATGAATTAAGAATAGAAATTAACTGTCCATGTTTTGCTTTCTCTAAGTGGTTTGGGTCTGATTCCGTTGTTTCAATAAGTCTTGCAAACTGTCTTGTTCTTTTAGATTTTAATTGCGAATGTTATACTCATGTAATTTATGATTAGAAATATCGTGTGTGTATATATACGATATATATATATACGCATCTGAACTCTTGACTGTATATATATATATATATATATATTAGTCATGAGTTCAGATGCGTCGAATATAGGCCATAGGCCTATAGACAACTATTCTCTGCTCCATGTACCTGTAAGCATAATTAATAATTGTTATTGCCTCTTTTAATTCGTTGACGCAGTTGAATCCAATCCAACGTGCATAGCTTCTTCTGAAATCTGCAAACCGTATACCAAGCCGTATTCAGATGCAATCATCTGTATTATCTTGATCGTACTACCAGCTCTCGTCATTGGAAGTCTCTTTGTGCAGTGGTACCTGCGCGTCTATCGACCAAAGAAACCAAAAAAGAAAGGTAAAACAAAATGGAGGATAAATGTAACGTTTTACATAAAGTTGCTGGTTTACTATGCTTAGCAAAGTATTGGTATTTTGTGAAAACTGATAAAGAGGACATACTCGAATGTCTGCAATAAATTTGTGAAGACTGTTCTTTGGTGACATACTCGACGATGATAACGTTGCCTTGAGGCTAAACTATTATTGGCTGTAATTGATAATGCAACATCATGTTCCAGTAATTTCGATTCTGGTTTGTATATCCAAAATATTTCAGAGCCGTAAAATGCAGCCAGAACACGTTGTGATGGGACCGAGTAATATGGGTCCACATGTATTTCCATTATTATACCGTTGTTACTTTGTGCAGAGAGAACAGTGCCGACGAATGTGCCCTGTGCCTAAAAATACCAGGCTACACGTGATATTAGGCTATTATTGGCACAAAATAAGTGTAAACGCATGTGTCCATATCATTTACACCCTACAATTGGTAAATGCGCACTATATATGCATACAATTCAATGATTATGGCATTTCACATGCTTGACACGTTTTGTATCCAGAGAATCGATGCGTAATTCTTGCGACGTGTTTCAGACGCTATTCAAGAATCACCTAAACTCTGATACATGTAGTGTCCTAATACTATCAAAATATACACTTATATATTTTATTATTTTGCAGGAAATAGAGGGGAAGGTGTTAAAGATGAAGCCGCTAAGCTAAGTTGCATTGATTTTCAAGGTATTTTAATTTGTATTTTTTTAAACTAAATTTCAAAATCCTCTTCACAGCTGCATTATACAGTTCCAGTGCTTCCCTCTGTCTCAAACTGTTTCCAAATTTTTATGTTTATCCAATGGCTTTTTAAGATTACCTTTGTTAAAATAATTTATGCCCCCCATTTTTCAAATTTCTGGGGGGCAAAATTCAAAAATAGGGGGGGCAAAAAAAATATTTTGCGCTTCACGCAACATTTCTTTTATTATGCCCCCCCACTTTGCAAAACCTTCTTACACCTCTGGTACTTCTAAAGTGCTTTACATGTCAGTTCGCTGCAGAATATAAAACTAATTCTCAATATTACAAAGAAAGTACGATTTTAACATTGTGACACTGTTTCCAAATAATTCAAGCACTGTTATGTGTCTTGGGATTTCAATATTAAGTCTTTATGTGTAGGCATTCAAATCTACCGTGTTTAAATCTTCCAGTGTTTATTACGAACATCAATAATTCAGATATTATCCCAAAAAATAATAAAAGTTATGCTCTATTGTAGAAGATAAAGAAGTTGAAGCAAAGGAGAAAATGACCAACACGAACGCGACATCAAAAGTTATGTTGCAATTAAATGCTTCTGTTAATGTCCGGGTTACAACAGTTGCAGTCTACGATTGCCTGCTAGCATTCTTAAGAGAAGTGTCTAAAACATTTTTCATAATTTTTTATCATTTGTCCTTTGGTAGTATTAAAGCTAGGGTTGGTCTTACACTTGAAATGTTTGGCAGACTATCGTGGTTTCTCTTGATTTGTCTGTTGCGTAACCTATTATATTGCTTTTCGATATTTTAGGAGAGACTGAACAACTAATGAGTACACCTATTGATAGCACAAAGAATAACAAAGAATTTGAGAGCCTTGTTAAGGATCTACAAAATGACCTTAAGCGTAAACACGACGAAGTAACGAAACTGGACAAACAAATGAAAGCTTCAGACAAAGAAAACAGCCAACTTATGGCCAGGCTGAACGATTTAGATCAACAGTTGAAGGCTTCAGAACATCGTCTTTATCCAGCAGGTAAGACAATATTTGCCATGAACAAACTGCTAGCCGCACTAGGCATCAGATAAGATTGTTAAATAGCAAATGATAGTTTATGCTCTTAGGAAATGTTTACCGAATAGAGTACTCTATCGAGTGAGCGATAAATCCTAATTAGCGTATTACCTTTGAAGAATTTACATGTAAGGGGCCGTTCAAATATTATATAACGCATAAAATCCCAATTTTTGATCCACCCCTACCCCTAATGACGTTATATAACAGCAGCTGTGACCCCAACCCCTATATTATATAGCAGATATGCTACCCACCCCACTACCCCACCCCAGCCTATAAGCACATTAAAAGACACAATCGACATAATTGCATTGCACAATATGACACTTTTATTACAATACGATGTTAGTTAGCACTTTAATAGTAGTGATTCAACTGATAATATCCTTTATCCAATTCAAAAACTGCAGTAAAAATCATCATATGCCCAATTAGCTATGTAACAAAAGCTACCTTAAAATAGTGTACTCTCTAGTGCCAATGATGAGTAGACCGCATGTATGGAGCTCCGATGCATCTTAATAATCGCACTTTTAACGGCACTAAATTCACTTGTATTAATTAGGGTAACTAATTGGGTAGTCGACGATTGTCACCATGTATCTACATATAAACCTACTATAATACAGCATGATAATAAATGGCAGTGACTTACATACTATTTAAAAACACCATTTTAGTTTCCCTCCTGTTTTCCCACTAGAAATGAGCATTATAGTATCACACAGAATGGATTGGTTTAATATTGAACTATCTGGTATTTATCGATAAGTTCGCGGTACTACTCTACCTATTTAATAGTGTATGATGTATACAGAGTGCGTACTACAACTGCAATTGGGTATTTAAGCAAACATAAACTATTTACACATACTATAAAAATGAAATCAAACATCATGATAATACCTACCAAAATAATTATTTCAAGTGAATTAATTTTAATTTAAACCATAATCAAAACAAAGCACACAGAATTCAATTTTAGAGCGTTTAGAGCTATGCACATGAAATTGTTAAAATTGGAAACAGCAAATTGTTAAAAGTGGATTCATAAAATAATAACTAAGAACGTTAAATCAATTCACCAGGTGGCAGCTAATGGTGCTAGTTTTGGCCCACAACGTATTGTGAACTTCGATTAAACAATGAAGGTCCGTAGTATATGGAATTTCCAATTGGCATGCAAACAGGCAAAATAGCATAAGCTGAAAAAAGTTTATTATATAAAAAACCTTCAACCTACCCCCACCCTACACAATATAACGCCAACAAAACCGGAACCCACCCACCTACCCCTTGAGTGTTATATACTATGTGAACGGCCCCTAAAGCTAAGATAAGTCCTAAAGCAGGGCTGAAAAGCCTAGGTTTTTTCAAAACAATTTGAGGTTTGATGTTTCATGTTGTAAAGGTTTTTAGGTGCTTATCGTACTTATCGCACAGACACAATCGTACACCGGGCATAATTAAGTATATTGTTTTTCAAATACAAATCAGTAGACTTAATTGCATTGTCTATGCGAGACTAATATGAAGACAGCCACTATGGAGCAATACAGCTATTTTTTATTGTTACAGGAAACATCGATTATGCAGAGAAGCCGATTCTGGCTCACACAATTATTACTGATGCAGCCAAAGAGCAACGTAAACCAATTAACGGAATGACGATCTTAGGCAAAGAATTGTTTGTGTCACACGAGAGCAGCTCAACAATTGAAATCTATCACTCGGAAACATTTAAGTTTGGACGCAATTGGGTGATAGAAGGAATTTCACATCCAATGGATATAACATCTTGCAACATTGCTAACTGCATCTACATCATAACCCAAGTAGAAAATGAATCGGAGAGTCATGTCATGAAACTCAATCCCAAAGGTCCACTAATTAACAGATGGCCAACAGGAGGAAAGCGTGGTAGACTGTCAACTTATGAATCCAATGTGATAGTTTGTCTCTTTGAGAAAAATCTGATAAATGAATTTACTGGCGATGGAGATCTAAGCCTTACAGTTCACCTGTTAACAGCTAATGGTTTCAATCACCCGTTGCATGCCATTAAAGTGACCAATAGCCATTTTGCCGTTTGCCACGGAGAATCAAAAGATGACTTACATCGTGTGTGCATTGTCGATGTCCACGGAAGCATCATAAAAAAAATAAGAGAGTGGGAATCAAAAACCAAAGACGGAAAGTTGAATGTTCCAATTTGTTTAGTAGAAGACAGTGAGAGGTCTATTCTGGTAGCAGATAGAGACAGCCAACAAATAAGACTTCTGAATAGTGTTCTTAAGTTTCAGAGAAACTTACAGAAAAAGGAAAAGGGTTTAGAAGGTTACCCAGTCAGATTATGTCTAGATGAAATTAACGGGAAATTGTATGTTGCCACAAACAGCCATGGCAAAAAAGAATGTAAAGATGGCAAAATTCTAGTATTTAACATTAGATAGTACTTTGATTTACTTTAGTTTCAGTCTTCGGACAATCCGTTGATTATATCTATGACCACTGAACACTGTGATTTATATTGTCCTTATTCAGGAATTGGCTAATGTATCTACACAGGACTATGACAATGCCTCCGTTGGAACGATATAACTTTTAAGTTTGTTAGTGCTAACTGATACTTTATTAGCCCAGACGATTGCTTTTGATTAAAGTAAAAGTTCTTTTAATTACTGATAACCATAATTGTGGCATCCAATGTTATTCCCTCGCAATTAGGTATCTCAATATCAATCAATGAAAAAATCAATTGAACGCAACAATAAGCGAGTCACCATCAGAAATCATGACCACAATAATATTGTAACTAAGAAAATAATGAAAAATTAATATAATGTACTGTAATCAAGCAATATGCTATGAAAATAAACTTAAAGGCGAGCAAGCTAATTCCTCAAATCATTGTTTTCTTCAAAACTCTGCAACATGTGATTTCGTAGCAATGAAAATAGAAAGTGATTTGAAACTGTTTGATGCTTTTGTAGTCAGGAAAAAAACAGCATAGACAGATAAAAATAATAATAATAATAATAACACGTGATCAGCTCAAATGTCGCTTCGTAACTGGAGATTGTTCGAAATTGGGACACTTCAGTCGCGAATTCAGTATGACGTGCTGTCATTAGGCGAACGAAAACACTGTTCGCCGTAATAGCCTACGTCTCTAAGACCTGTAGGTAATAATATTGTGTTATGGTCTCTTAGGCCCAATATTTTGCTTACGGTGATATTATGATGAAAAAACTGTATAGCGTGGCACTTTTTTCCAGGGGAAATTGGTCCTCTTAATTTTTTCAAATACATAATGGCACCACAAAAAGTTTCGTCGTTGAGAAAAGCTTCAGCAAAAACAAAAGAAACAACCAAAAACAGACAACGGTCAAGTCCGCAAGAGCCAGGTTCTTCGATCCGTTCCAGAGAATAATTGATGAGGTCATAGTTACGATGATGCTCGTGAGATGGGGCAAAGTAGATCAGAATATTGGATTGGATCCAGTGTTAACGACAGTTTTTGACAACAATGGCCGTTGCGATCGACAGAAATTTGCTTCGCATAATACAGCTCTTGGTTCAACGTGACTCCGAGGTCCCGAACAACAGAGAAACAGAGGAAAACATAAATACGTCAGCAGTAATGGAGGCTAGGTCGAGCTTCATCGGCTGTTGTCAAATGCCAAGTCAGATAAATTGGGGTTGTTACGGGTTGTCCACGTTTCCGGATATGCTAAATGTGCTGTAAATAGTATTGAACTCTTGCATCAACCAAGAAACAGAATGCATGTTGCCAGAGACGTGCCATGCTGACCAACCTACCTGCATGGTCAACGGTGGACTCACACATTTCTTCTATTTATCACTGCGCTGCTAAACCTAGACCAATAGACCTATTTCAAGCACTTGAGCGGCATTAAGATTAATGCACATGTATATAAAAATGTATCCCAATTTGTATGTGAATTCGTCAAATAAACGAGTTTGGCAAACCTTCTCGTGAATTTTCAACCAATGCGTGTCTGCTTTATGGTGGCTGTTAATAATAATAATAATAATAATAATAATAATAATAATAATAATAATAATAATAATAATAATAACAATAATAGAGAAAACAACCAAGGCCTATAATTTATTAAATCCACGAGAACCGCATGCGTGTTTCGTGAATAGGCTTAGAGGTCTACAATTTAATTATTATCTTACTTATCAGAAATTTCGTCACATGTTCCTCTTGTGATGTCTGCTGGATCACAGATCACCTCAGCGCTATGGTTAAGACTGGGCTGCTTGATTAAAGGTCAAAATATGGCTTGCGTTGTTGCTAAGGTCAGCCTAATTTGACACTCACGATACTGAGCTAGCCTATAATTCTACTAAGCTGCAGGTATGTGCAATCTACGCATATGATATGAAGTTCAAGCTTTTAGTTCTGTAAAAAGATCAGTTTGAAAATGTCTAAATAATTCGGCAAGATTTATTTTCCAAAGTTGATAGTGAAAGCGAACGGTAACCATTATTAATGAGAAAGCTACGCAGGTAGGCCTGTCATACCACCATGAAAAACATTTTTAATATTGATCGTACCTGTGTTTTCCTATTCACTTAGCTGCCGCTAATAATTGTATTAACTGTAAGTTTTCCAAAGAATGAGTTTTTACCGTTGTTGCAGAGCCTATGCAGAAATTTCAACGTGAAGATCCTACGAGAAATTACCTTTACAGAAATGGAGAGCAGCAGAATTGCAACTATTGTCTTCATGGTTCTTGTTACTTTAGAAATCGGTTAGGAGTTTGCCATTTAGAATATTAAAGTGTATCACAGTTTCGAATTAAGTTGGAAATGATTTTTAACTAAGGCTTCGTTTACAATAATATCATGTAGAGGAACTAGAAGGTCACTAGAAATGTAAGAAAATGCAAAATGCATAATAACTTGTAAGTTGTCAGTATAAACTCCAAAATCGTTTTTGCAAGATGTAAAGACAATTTGACCGTCCCATTTGAGCACAATTTTCCTACTGGCTATTGATTAACGCAACAAGTCATTTAAAATAGTTAACCAGCTGCCTGGTACTCGAGCATTGCAACACTTGACTGGCATGAAGACGAAATGGACACAATAATGTATTCCTACAATCTCAGTTCAATATAACTACGATTACCTAAAAATGAGATCTATCCATAACATTCGTGTAATTAATATGTCATGCACAGCATACAACTAAATATACTCTTAGCATTGTCAATATTTGCGCAATAGATAAACTTGCTGTTTTGCTGTTATTAGTAGGCCTACGCAAAGACAGATAACTCTTTTGTGAAGATGCGCCACTTTGTCTTACGCATAAGCAATCACGAATTGATACATCATTTAGCGTCTATTAATGTCTTTACGGCGCGCTTTAGGTTTCGCCGAAATTGTTACCAGGCCAACTGTCACCGAAGTGATAGTAGGTGGATCGACATTTCTCAACTGCTCGACGAACAGTAAACAAGAAATTCATTGGGTCCACACACCTCTCGGATCAAATCAGGAAAGTATCGTCTACGGTTATGGTCAAATCTACACAATTTACATAGGTCGATTCAACGTGGAAAAAAGCAGTGGAAGCGGAGCTTATAATTTGGTTATTTCGTCTGTGAAAATCGAAGATGCTGGAGTCTACGAGTGTCAGGATGAAACAGGATCTGGAAGGACAGAATCAGCAGATCTGATTATTCTAGGTTGAACACAATTGTTTTATTAGATTCAAAATTACCCTAGTTTTACCCATATTTTATATGGTGCCTTAACAGATTCGCTCTCGATCAGTTAAGAAACCAAAATACTGTTTACAGAGTTTTGCAATGCTTCTTCTATAAATGTAGCACATCCGTCATGCTCATCATCATGGTCCATGGCTCGATGACCTGTTAATGTCCATGCAACCCCGATTCCCGTTTAAAAGTTTTCCGCTGCTTTCGTCTTGCATTCGATTTCTGTCGACTATTAATTATAAGCGGAGAATTTGCAGTTCTGGACTCATCAGTTCGATTATAGCCCTTCCTGACTTAGAACTGGCTCAGATGATGTCCAGTATCCAACGCGGCTTTGCATTCCATGTTAGCCAGCCTTTATCAGGTTTCCTGAGGAGCCTTTATTGCATTTTACCTATACATTTCTATAGCGCCTCTCTTAGTACGACCTATGTGAGCAGAGGCGCTGCCACTTCGAAAAGCCCCGCATGAAAAGCAGCTTTAAGAGTACGAGTAGAAACTAAAGAATCGCCAGATAAAGACAAAGAGCGAATACTCTGTGTGCTAAGAGATAGAAAAATAGTGTAGCTAGAGTTATGCGATGCGTACAGTGCAACTATAGCACATTCCACCTACCATTCTACCACGTTAGGTCTTGAATTTGCATATTTCTCTGGCACCAAATCCTGCACAACCTAATCAGTGAGCTGCCCATTAGAAAAACACGGCGGCAGAAGCAAAGTCTTAGGAGTTTGGTAAGTAACAGAGAACCGCCAATTGAAATGAAAGAACGAATCCTATATTACTCCAGTGTAAATGGCTAACAGACGCATCATCGAGGTGTTGGGCAGATATAGCCCTAGTCCGAGGAACGAAGAGGTCATGTCAGTCAAACGAATGAAGAGACAGATCTTATCACAACAATAGCGCGGAGCCAGACCCAAAATCGTTCTGAAAGTATGAAGAAAAGGAATCTTAAATCGAATGCTAGATATGAGCGGTAGTTAGTTTGTGACCAGTCACAAGGAACTAAATATGTTAGAAGGAGATAGGAAGATGGGCAATCAGACGAATAGCCTATATTGCATGGTTTCAAACTTATAATCTGCTCTTCCAAATGAAAACTTTATAGATGCTTTTTATGTAACTTTTATAGAAAAAGTCAGAATTGTTAATCTTTAAAAATTACGTTTGCAATGTAACACAGTAGGCCTAACGGTGGTCCAGATATAATAGTTTCTGTTATGGAGAATCAAGTAAAGAAGCTAAATTAGCGCATTGAAAGACGGGATGAAACCAGACCAATACCGACGCCAGTTAAATAAGATGTGAAACTGTGTACTATTTTGCGTCAGCAAGAATCAAAACGCACCCAAAATTTAATAATAATGATTAAAAAGAATTGCAAAAAGATGACATCTCGCGGTTTTGTAGATACAAATCCCGTTTGTGAGCCACATTTGGAAGCGAATGAAGTCATTGGACTGAACAAATGCGGATTAGAACCAGACCAACTCATCCTATCCTGTGCAGTGAGATATCACGGCAACGAGGCTCCAATACTGGAATGGCGTAAATCCAACGATAATAAGTCTGTCAGTGAAGGAGTGACCATTGGGTACACAGACAACAATCGAGTAGTGTACAACCTGACGATTAAAGGAAATTCCGCAGTGAAAGACGGAGATTCCTACCATTGTTACACAACGAGATCGGCAGCGTTTAACAAAGGATGCAAATCGGGAACAATCAAAGTTAAAGGAGGAGGTATGCTGCTTCGTTCTATGGGAAAACCTCATAGGCACCACATACTTTTTTTTATATCACTTTTGTCCTATTTCAATACTGTTTGCAGCAAAATGTTGAGTGCACAGCTGAACAGACACTCGTAATACTAATGCACAATGAAGAAACAACCTTGTCAGCTAGAAACTGAGTATTGTCCGGAAATCTTGGTGTGAAATATGATAGCGATTACATTGTTTTTATTAATTGAACGGTTGACAAAGTCCACTCGATCACCGTATCATATTCTCAGTGATCGGGGACGCACTGTTTATGCAGATATAACGTGAGTTTCCAATTTCGTGTCAACTAAAATTAATGTAGTTGAATATAATTATGAGAGTTTTGCAGTGAAATTGTTTTCAAGTGTGGCTAAAAATAATTTTACACTGTGTATTAATATTGTTGTAACTTAGTTGAACAAATCCCCAATTAATACCAAATGACAACTTAGAGTTCCTGCTCGCACAAGTTAGATAGCATCGACACTATCTAACATATCTTACTAAAACAATGTACCAGGTGGTCGACACATTACGTGTGTCATCTCTGATATCCACACAATCTTCATTAATTCATATTTGAAACTACGTTTCAACTTTTAATTATTTATGCGTACCAATCAAATTTATATGTATTAATTTATGAAAGCAAAACCCAAGTGAAATGCTACATTTTCAATATTATTGGATGCAGATGCTGAGTGCCAAGCATGTGTTGCTTCTGATATCTGCAGACCGTATGTCAATCCGTACATAGCTGCAGTGATTCTTCTGACCATACTTCTAATTGCCGTCGTTGGAACTGTACTGGTACTTTGGTATCTACGCATCTACAGACCGAACATCCTCAAGAAAGGTAAGACAGGTAAGTCACAAGAGAAAATAATGAAGTGTGACATGGATGCCATGACAGTAGTATACTGAGCTGTCAACAGTATTATTGTGGAAATGATTGAATGTTATGGCTTTTGCTAGATCTTGATGATGTATATGAAGATTCTGCATAATGAATGGCTTAACCACGTAGACAAACGCGTATATAAAAGATGATCGCGAGATTTCTCCTACTATTGTTTATGAATGCTTCTTATGAGACGCATGATATGGTGTTTTTTTATATTAATTTCACCTTTAAACTAAGATCGCAAAGAAACGAGCTCTGAAATAATTATTTTGAATGCGTGCACGAGATATCTGCCTATAAAGGAAAACTGTTAGCGACTATTGACGAACAATCATCGTAGGCGTTTTCTACATCAGCCTAAACGATGTTATATGTCATTTGATACAGAGAGCTTCTTATTAGTTAGCGTAAATTGCTCAGAAAAACTGAAGAGTCGCCATTCGACGGGTCGCGCTGAAACGCAAACCCCCGAAAGCGTTTTCAATAAGGTATACGATTTCTACAACAATGCAGCAATAGTTAGTAAAATATATTGCTATGTATTGCAAGTACCTAAAAAAATCAATCCTAATAGTGTATCAATGTGTGAGCATGATAGTAGCTATTTTATCGAATGCAATGCTTGCTGTTATTACTGTCTTCAGACGAACCTAATGCTAATGTTACATTTGCGAAAGGAACTGGAATAAATGAGGAAAAGGAGAGTCTTCAAACGCCCGAATCGTCGACAGGTGTACAGTATATAAAGTGTAATCTATTTGCTAGGAGATTAGTGATGATATTTGAATATACATTTTTGGCAGTTTGAGTCCAATATAACGATTCTCAAAACCTATTGTCCATGTTCGCTCTGAAATTTTGTTCTGTCTCCATTGTTGATATTTAAAATTATGTTTTATCAGTATGTTTATTTTGTGGCCTTGCAGTACGTAATTATGCATGTGAATTTAATAAGGTCAATTTAGCACATGATATCGAGTACAAGTATGGCACTTGGACTCTCAAGGAATCTGACGATTATGCTCTCGGGGATTCCTTGGTGCTTGCATATTTCATGGCATCATTAATATGGGGCTGACAGAGGTATGCAAGGTAGCAAGAAGTAATGAAGATTTCTCTCAGTGAGTAGGCCTATGGCTAAATAAACCTTTATTATGCATCTTAAATAACTAAATGTCAAATAACAGTATCCATCGATAATCCGATTTAAACTGGCTTATCAAAGTCGTTAAGGCATATGAATAGAAACAAAAAACGAAAAGAACTTCTAAAATTGCTCATTATAGGGTAGAAGCAGCATATAGAAATATGAAGACAATAGTTGGAGGTGGCTGTTTACTATTTACTATGTCCGCAAATCAGTGATCTCTTGTAATAAATAATCTGCAATCAAGCCAATGACTGACGTGCAATTACTTTTTAAGTGTATCAATAGCCAATCATAAGATGTCGTTTAACCTCTGTAGATATTAAGTTAACTATTAAAATTATATGATTTTTAAACTTGTCTAATCTTATTAAGGCGCATGTAAATTGCACAGACTACTCAAAGCATTGAAATCTAACCGTGCTACCAGTTGCCCCCTTTATCATCCGCCAAGTTAATCTCCAATGCTTATTGGTATTAACTTTCCCCTTCCAAAGTCCTTAATAATGATGTATGATGTATGCCGTCTGACACTACATTGATAAGTTTATATCTTAAGTATTGTTTATTGTATCAGCATGAGTTTCTGAATCGAATCACATCTGCATGTGTGTCAAAGATATAGCAGACCGGGTTGTGTATCTGCTGGCGTCCGTTGAGCTTATTTCGTCAGGTTAAAACTAACAAGGAAGTTGCTGATAAGTAGCAAGATTGAAAATGTTCGTCAGAAGATTTCAGAAGACAAGTGTCTTATTGTATTTTTATACAAAATGTTGTTGAAATGTATGAAGACTAATCACGAACTCAAGTTATTACATATACTGTCGATCTTTTGCTATTTGCCTGATTTACGATTAGGCTTTCTCTGCGTTACCAGTTGATGTCTTTGCACACTCAATTACACCAAGCAATTAAATAAATAAGTTACTTACTTGCTTACTTGCTACTTAGTTCTTAGGAATGTATGAAACAAGGTCAAATGCAAATTCTATAAGATACGACACATGCATAATAGTTGGATTTAAACTTTTATATTTCTTTCAGAAGAATGCAACGATGGAAATAAACAAATTAAAATTTCAGAGAAGCAATTGAAGGAGCTACAGGATCGCATAGAACGACGGGATAAAACTATTTGCGACCTCAAGCAGAAAGCACAATCAAGAAGTGCAGAGATTGATTCTCTCAAAGCAGAGGTCAATTCTCTGTTAGCGGAAAATGGCAAACTGCAGGACAAAGTAAAGGATCTTGAGCGACATCTTTATCCAAAAGGCAGGTTACACGTGCACAATCTTATACGTGTGGAAAAATTAATGTGGCCGCAATTTATAAATACAGTAAAAGGCGGGTTTCATGTTTGTTTCTGTTGAAATCCTTTGAGGCAGTTAAGCACAGTTTGTGACGTCAAATGTGAAACCTACATAACCTGTATAAGTTGACAAAACATGATAGCCCAGAACTTAATATCAGTATTTTTGTGATCCTAATCTCCCTACTTCCAAACCGCCATTCGCAGGCCAAGCGCAGTGCACCATCTTATTCGGGAGCGGTAACCGATGATAATGTCGCAAGGAAATGTCGCGAATAAAAATGCCGCAATCAAAATAGCGCAATTAAAAATGTCGCACGTTAATAATATCGACAGTAAAAATGTAGCATGTGTATAAATTCTGCTTACGGGTCCCTGGTGGAAGCTTAAACGGAAGAGGGATCGATGAAACGTCTATTTAAAGAAGAATTGTATTCATCAATCCAGCTTACACTTCAGCAAAATGTCTTTTATCGATCCCATTTCTATTTATAAAACAACCATTCTAATCTGTCCAGCTTCTAGGGATGCAATAAGAGTTACATCAACCCAATTTCTATTTAAAGAACGATCATGTAATCTGTCCAGCTTCTATTTATGTAATAATACTTTCATCGATCCAATTTCTATTTAAAGTATTCTTTTCATCTTTTCATTAATCGAGAATCTACATTATTATTATTATTATTATTATTATTATTATTATTATTATTATTATTATTATGAAGGAAAGAAGTGGAAGAATAGAGGAAGTAAAGAAATATAGATGGAAGGAAAAAATAATGATAGTAAGTAAGAGAAGAAATTAGGAAAGAAATAAGGAGGAAATTGAAGAAGGGAACTGAAGGATTGGAAACAATTTTGATGACGATTGGAAATTAAGGAAGAAATAATCAAGTCAAGAAAAGAAATTTTTTTGTTAAACTACAGCTGCACAAAAGAGCCTCTGAAGGCAACTGTGTTGAAGCGCTGGATGCACACTGACAATCGTTGGAACAAGTAGCTCGTCTCTCTAGGCTCTCTGGTGACATGTGTCAAAAGGCGACCCAAGTCTTTGATGAAGTCTATTCCTTCGTTATTGACTGGGCCCATGGTCTCAAAGGCCAATGGAATGAAGAGATAGCCGACAGCGAGCTGGCTGTACTTGATGGTCTTCCTGGTGGTAGCCACCTCCGCTGCAGCCCCCACCGAAGATGACGTCGCTTGGAGATATGATGGAGCCACGTTGTCAATCACTGTCGCATCCCATATCAGGTTCCGTCCTCTTCGCCAAGGGATCAGCGTCAGACCATCAGGGCGTTTTCCGTCCGTTCTGGAGAGTCCCGGGGGTTCCTTAATGTTTGGGAAACCAGCGCGTGTGAGGCTACGACTGATTATGTCGTTTACTGCTGCGTGCCTGGCGAACCGCCCTGGTCCAAGACCACAAGAAAGCCCGTGTGCTCCTTCCGCATTGACTCGTGACCCGCATGGGCATACATGTGGCTCACAAATGCGTGTCCCCAGACGGAGACCCACCGCTATTCTGACAGCTTCGTCGTCTAGCCGAAGTCCACATGAAGTGATTGGTAGGGCAAAGAGCCAGTCTCCGGCATGCGGTGCTGCGGCTGCCTTGAATCGCGCCTGATGGTATGGGTCGGTTTGGGCAGTGCTCAGCTCGGCAGCTGCCTTCTGCAGTAGCGGCTTGTCCTAGTTTGATTGCTTGTGTGCTGTATCATTGACCGGACGCATCATTTGGCTCTCGGTGCACCACAAATTTTCCATTATTATTATTATTATTATTATTATTATTATTATTATTATAATTATAATTTTTATTATTATTATTATTATTACAATAATTTATATAGCGCCCCTTCAAGTTTTCTTACTCTGAAGCGCTCCCAGCTCAACCCCGGCCGAACAGAACAGTCTTAGGGGTAGTTAGAAACAATGCAGACTGATTAATAGGTGTCCAAGACTCACATGTATTTGAACAATATTACTTTCATCGATCTAGCTTCCAGTGGCAAAAAAATGGCTTTTTGCAACCTAAACTACGATTGACCAATGCTCGTTATACGCGCAAAACAGATGTAGTTCGCATTATAAATAATTATTAATAAAATAAAAATTAATAAAAATGTTTAATGTAATGCACAACTTAAATATATATATATATATAATAGGCCTATATTTATTTAATTATTTTTTTTATTGAAAGCGTGAGACAAGAGGATGATCGGATAAAGTGGGATGGCTGTGTGGTGATGAGTTCCCTAGGATATTTTGGCTGGGAGTATTTTATGGAGTTGTAAGTTAGCGATAGGACTTCGAAACGAATGCACTCAGGGATTTTTAGCCGATGCAGTTATTTGAGGATTGGAGTGGTGCGACAATGCTTGGATTTTCTGGTGACGGATCTGGACAGTGAGTCTTGGATAACTTGTCGACGAATGAGGTTGATTAGCAGGGAATTGCAATCACGGACCTTCGAGTGGACAATGGTATAGATGGTCATGGTGGAGGCAGTTTTGAAGTCGAGTATACGCAAACAGAATAGTAATTATGTTATGGGGTTAGATTAGAACATGGGTTTGATGTTCATAAGGTCGATATCTGGCACATAATACACGAGCTGAGATAGGTTACAATAGTAACAGTAATTGTAACATTGATGCAATAGCATCCATTTAACATTTAACGATATTAGATAATCCCTCAACAATAGAGGAATTAAAACATAAAAAAAGAAGTAGATGATGTGTCTTTAACAACTATAGGCCCTACATAATTAGGCACAGACTTACAAAAGTGATATAAAACGACAGTATTAGCATATACATCGTATTGTATTTAAATTAAAAATATTCTTTCAATTAGCAATTTAACTATCCGATTTTACTATAAAGAAGCTTTGTTTCGTCATTTCAGAAAATATTGATTACTCGGATAAACCAGTCTTAGCTCACACGATTGAGTTATCTGAAAAGAGTAAAGATAAGCCTAAAAAAAATAAAGGCAAATCTGAAGAGATAAAAGAGAAATCCATTAACGGTATAACAGTATTAGATGAAGAACTATTTGTAGTGACAAAATGTAGTAATGAGATGGAAGTGTATGACTCAAAAACTTTCAAATATCAGCGTACTGTGGAGATCCGCGATATGACACAACCATTGGACATAGCATCCTCCAAAGATGCCAACTGTCTTTACATCGTCGGCAGGTTTAACGACGAAAGTGAAAGCAAAGTCGTGAGGCTTAATCCAGCAGGAGAAGTATTTAAACATTGGCCGACAGGCGGAGGAAATGGACGCCTGTCAACCTACGGATCCAATGTTATTCTATGTCTCACAGATAAGCAGTTAATAGAAGAATATTCACCAGATGGAGAATTACGTGTTACAGTTCGTTTGTCACCAGCAGCTAAATTAAATAACCCACTGCATGCCCTAAAAGTGACCAGTACATGCTTTGTTGTCAGTCATGGTGATTTCAAAGATGAATTGCATCGTGTGTGCGTAGTTGATTTGGATGGAAATATTATAAAGGAGTGTATAAAATGGGATAAATCAGGTTTATTCCAGTCACATACTACATTCAAGGTTCCAATCTGTTTATTGGAAGATAATGAAAGATCAATTCTCGTGGCAGGTACAGAACCCAATCGAATATTGTTACTGAGCTCGATGGTAAAATATCAGCGAACACTTATTGAGGACGAGAATGGTTTGAAAGATTTTCCTGTCCGACTTTGTTTCGATGATATACACGGTAGATTATTTGTAGCTGTCAACAAATGGAGTTCTGGCAAGAATGAGTGGAAAGATGGCCGTGTCCTAATTTTTAATATCAAATAAAGAATTCATTATCTATGCACAAACAGAAGCTTCGACAAACTGTGTTATAGACGCAAAGCATGAATTGCATCGTGTGTCCATAGTTGGTGTTCAATGAAGCATTGCAGAGAATTAAGAGAATGGTAGTCGGAAGTCAGAGAGGGAAGGTTGAACGGAACATTTTTGCCAAGTAAAAGAAAGCGAAAGGTTCACAGTCTATTAGTAGCTGATGAATATACGAAATAGAACTTCTCAATAAAGTTGCAGCAATTCTTTATTATATACCAGAAATTGGGTTAACTCAAAGTCCAATAAGAATATACTATGGTGAAACAATGATCAATTGTAGCAGAAAACACCTAACGGCCGCGCAAATAACAATGGAATGATTTTAAAATCCTGATATGTAGGTCTGACATTTGAACACCTATCGGGTGATTCTGGTTTCCAAGACAGCATTGTTTTGTAATTAATAATATTTATCCAGATTAGAGTAAGCTGATGCGTATTTTGATTCGGACTAAAGCACCGATGACCGTAAAAACAGCTGAATAGTTGTCGCATCTTTCGTGCTGCTATGATTTAGACCTACATGTTGTGCTCAATGCGATGAACGATGCCATTTTAAATATGTCCGCTTATCAGTATTCTGATTATGACTTTGACATTATTATGTTTATATTATAATACGTTAACCTGTGACGTTACAGATGTATATTAGTCGATCGCATGCGAGTTCTGATTTCCAAGAAGCGGTCATTATGCATAATGATGTTCTATAATTTTTTATAATTTTATACTTTCGGCTGGTGCCAATCTGTAGACTGCAAATAGGAGCAGGCGCACTGGACCTACATAGCGGGGTAAAAATGGTTATGTACGGAATAATTTATATAGGAGTCCACGCTGTGAAGCGTAGTAAATATTGACAGATGAAGTGATATTATTGTCAGTGAAGTGAAACCTATTTTGAGAGCAGTGATTTTCAGGAATTTAGCAGATATCACAAACAAAGGTTGAAATTGAGAAATCCAATCAGTAGGGTTCATGATGCTGACTTTGAGTAAAGAACGACTCAAAATCAGAAGATTTGAAACTAAGTTTGAGCACACAGAGTTCAAGGTAGTACCGTTGTAGTCAATCAATTGACCTCGTGTGTAGCCTATAGTGATGAATTTAACTGTTGGCAGCCATGCAAGGCGGTAACTACGTTATACATCTGACTCATTTAACTGAAGTATTAGTATCAAGGTTGAAACAGCGACCAATGTTTGCCATGGTGGCAAGTATCGAATCTTAATTCTCTTAGGTGCCCATTCTATCATTTGAATGTAGGATCTAAAAACTGAAGATCTCCATCGTGTTATCGAATCGATCTGAATCGATCAAACGACCTCTATGGTACATTTATATATTTCAACAAATATTTCTAACACGTCCTCTGATTGGTATGCATGAGAGTGGCGCTTTTGGTCAATTGGAAAAAGACAAGAGGTAAGTACGTTTTCAAATAACAGCCACAAAGCTCTGTTACCGCCGTGAATTGTATAGTGTCATGTCTCTCAGTTTGAGCTTTTTTCAAGACACATGTGAATAGAGGGTGGTAATTGGATGGCGCTCTCGCCGATGGTTTTCATCTTTAACGTAAAAATGTTATGCAATTATTCGGACATCGATCTCTTTAATGTTAGCCCCATTATTGAGATTGACTGCTTTGTTCTTTAAGAAGATCAACTTGAAGGTATACACTTTCATTCACGATAATTATTCCACTGCTACTTTCATCCTCTTTCAGACTTTCACTCATAATACCTTAACTGCAATATCATATATTATCTTGAACAAAGGACGTTTACCGTATCTAATGCATAACTGATATTAAATATTATTAAAATTTACACCAGGAGGCATTAGTGGCATTACAACCCATTGCATGCCATTCTACTGCGTATAATAATTATCTTCCATCAAAGTGGTAGCTTACCAATTTCCCTTCTGCTTAGCTGCTATTTGCATACAATGAGATTTCCTTAACGTTCTGTCTGTATGGATCATTCACTGTCTTGTCTTACTCTTAACCTAGAATATTTTTATTTCTCCCTTCTTTCAATGTCCACGATGTTTGGCCTTGGTGATCTGGAACTGAGAAATAATTGATCGGCTAGAACTGATGAGTTGTGTAGTGAAGAGTTCGCGAAGTTATGAGGACTTGTAATATTACAGAAAGTTGCGGAGTGGTACTTTCAAATGAGTTCATAGTGACATTATTAGTATATTAATATACTAATAATATAATTAATATTAATATAACTGTTTGATTCCGTCGGCAAAACATGATAAATTGAAGCTTTGGCAAAATAAAAACAGTTGGCTCGTTACCAGAATATTATTTATTAATCATCATTTATGTAAATAATTTGAAAACTTTAGACACCGGCCGCAAGGATTTCACAATTAATAATTGTACACGTCGCGGATTCGTACCTGTTGAAAACACAATGCCGACCTGCACGGCCAACGTCAGATAGCCTACGCATAATTATTTGCTCTTGTTATCACTAGTCACAGGATATTTTGATTAGTAGCCTAAACAACGCGTGAGAATATTTAGAAGCAAGTAAGTATAGGCCTAAACGCCCAGAGGCAAATTAAAGGCTCTCTGACAAAAACAACATTTGTAAGAATAATTACAAAACCTACTCCATTCAAGTTCACATTGACGATGAATAACTAAAGATCGGTCTACAAAATTGCGATCGGTTTCAACTCTGCTCAATTAAGTATACGTGTTATTGAAATCTAACATGTTCATACATTATTAAAAGTGATTTATTATCAAAGATAACTTAATGTGTCATTCCTACCACCAAATACAATGCCGTTAAATTATGATGTTATCGCTAATTGTGATCCATTCATAATACCTGAAGATTATGTATATTTGTGGAAAACCAGAATCTGATAGCTGAAATGTACTAAGCATATAACTTCGCGCAGATGTGTGCTTTAAAAAGTTGGAAAAAGCATCATTTAGCTGCATGACTATGTGACACTTCGTTAAACGCTATGGTTGCCCAGCCAAGAAAGAAGCTTTTTCGACAGAGAAACAATTTGCGGTAGAAATTACTCCACGAAGATGTGGATTTTGCACATTTAACCATGGGCCTTACACCAGGACAGGGGCGGCGATCCCTGTGAGGCGTTCGAGGGGCACAAGTCCCTCCACCTTTTACGGAGAGTGAACACATTATAAGTGTGTTCCATAAATTTCTTACCCCTCTCATTGGGTGTTCCCCTCCACCTGTCAAACGAGATCGCCGCCTCTGCACCAGGAGAGTTTGCTTGATCCCAGGGTAGGCAGAGTAAAAAAAATGGCGCGCCTCTAAAGAGCTGTCCAAGCGTTCCATTATCCTCAAACTTTTTCACGCTCTAGTCATCCACTAACCTAGTTCGACATTTCAACTTTCTGACCTCGATAGTCGTGTGATTAACGCGATGAACTATCAAATGAGAGATCGGGTTTTAGACCCCCACAAGAGCATAAATTTGCCACCTAAGTTTTAATAAGTAGACCACTGACACCTTGATCAAATTTTGGGTGGGAAGATGAGACGAGAAGGAGGGGAGGAAAAAGGGAGGAGGAGGAGGTCTCATATGCCAAGTTCAAGTAAATGAAGCTACCAACATTTTATTGTCATTATATTATTTAATGCCAAACATTAAACAAAATCATCATTGGGTGTCCCTTATGAACTGGTCTGCCTCCCTACTTTCTCTTCAGTGCATCATCAAGCGAACTAACCGAAACTAACACCATGCAGGCTATATGTTGGGCCTAGACGGATTAACCGCTAGTCATCGACCATATGAAGTTAGACCGACTTCATAACAAATATCCTGTGTTCAGTCTCA
This sequence comes from Bimastos eiseni, assembly GCA_959347315.1. Lineage (NCBI taxonomy): Eukaryota > Metazoa > Annelida > Clitellata > Crassiclitellata > Lumbricidae > Bimastos > Bimastos eiseni. The sequence goes on along the minus strand of OY365810.1, from coordinate 2,641,565 downwards.
CTTTCTGAAATAGGTTTTCTAGTCCTTTCGCCTTTCTTTTCAGCAATTCCGTTATCGTTTGAAAACCATTTACTAGATCTTGATTTTGACACCGTTAGCTCGATCGGGGTCACTGACGAGTCTATTCTGAAAAGTAGCTATATAAATCAATGATTAGACCTGCCACACAAATATATAAAATAGATCAAAACATTAAAAACGGTGTACTATGCGATGACCATGCAAGCATGGTTCTGTAACTCAATGGTTGTGGTAGCACATGCTACTTACAAGGAAACTGGACGAATTAATAATGTTGTTCTTGGAGACTTGCTCCCTTGTGCCGCACCCTCGGACTTGCATAGATTAATGCACGCAAAAATTCGTCAAATGTATTAATGTAAGACCATTAATCAATAAATTGGATTTATGAGTGCGTATATTGCCCAGATAGTAAGCTTGTAGAATGTTGCGCCAAAGTCAGGGAGAGTTTCGTCAAAAATCTCTTGACAAATGACTAAATGGTTCTGGCCTAATTCCAAAACCATGCCCAGGGATGATCCAAAAACTATCCGCTTATGACTACGGGAAATTTTAACCATCCAAAAACAATGACAGTTAGAAATTCCCAGCATAAGAGGATGCATGCAGTGGGAATTGAAATCTTACTGGTGAGCGTTGCTTTATGCTTAGGTCTACTCTGCATTTCGCCTACACCATACGGAAGCCCATAGGAGACATCCACACATTTCTATTCCTTACGACAATGCCATAAGAACGGCTTGAACCGTTCATTCAATTTCTGCCAACGTCAACGTACTTTTTCCATAAGATGTCCTGCATTAATTAAAGCTTGAAATAACCGCAAATTATTTGAGGGATTGTTATTATAAAGATATCTATATCCATCATACAAACATCATAATAATACTAAATAATACTACGGCGTCGCATTTTGTGCCTTCCATTCATGGTCGTTGATCATACCGTGCCAGGTTCGACTACTTGTAACGAATCCGGGCAAAATTACTTAGCTGAGGGATGATTAGTTGATGAAGATTACAGTTTACGATCGCAATCACGAAGCAGACTCCTTGTTTTCAATTCGTCATTGAGAGCCATGTTTAGGGCACCAGCGTATTCACGAATGTCGTGTCGATTAATATAGATTTCAAGTAAAAGTGGGTGCTAGCGACACTTGAGAGAGATTACAGATTAAGCTTGGAGCTAAAGCGAGTTTCGTATAGTTTAGTTCGAGAACGATTGTAACATGGCCAAAGTATGATTTTAATCAAGTTTTTTGTCTATCCTTCTTCACAAACAGTTCAATCTCTGCATAATTGCATATTATCGCTAACCCAAATCAATATAGCTGCATTTGATATCGCCCTCTTTCCAAAATTGACAAATGTGCAAGACCAAACGACAGAATAATATCATGTACATCAATTGCGTAGAACTTTTATGGGGCTCTATCTCGCTATGTGGTCTACTAAGAGATATCTGCGATATTAACTCGAGAGCTCATTGTGCAATCTACAGTGTACACGGTCTAACTGGTTCTAAGCAGAAAGAATCTGTTCGATGCATATACAGTTTTTTAATGTAATAAATTAACTCCAAAGAAAAATAACGAGCAGAATTATGACAATAAAACATTATAATATTTAAGCGAAAATGTACATGGAGGCTTATATACACTGAACCAAGCACAAATGAGCCCTCGTACTGAATTGACGGAAACTGATAATCAACCACACAGCGATTTCTGTCGGTCATAGAATACACACTTATACCCACAAGAACTACGTCATTTTGGTATATTATCGCTTTTAGATTTCCAACGCTTGGCTTTGTCACGTGGTACACCCGGGTGAAGAAGATTATGGGGCACCTTGATTGAGGATGAAGTTGTGGGGAGGCATTCATGTTATTGCAGTATCTGCAACCTGTCGTTCTTGACTGGCCTGAGGCCAGTGTGTGTGTGAGTGAGTGTGTGTGTGGATGCGCCGTAGGTTTTTGCTCCGGGAGACGTGGAAGACGGCGTGAGCGGAATTCAGGAATCTCTGGACTGCGTGTATCAAGTTTATCCGAGTCAACGGTGTAGGTTTGGAGTGAATTGCTCTAAAAATGTGCATATATATATACATATATATACACAGTATATATATACATATATATATATTGACGATGAAAACTGTGTCAAATGCTGAAAATTCTAAGTGAGAATGATATTATTGTTATGTTTTTTTATTATTATGTGTCTCTGTATCTCTTCTAAAGCGCCCCGATAGAACAGCAATTAGGCTATTATTATTATTATTATTATTATTATTATTATTAGTAGTAGTAGTAGTAGTAGTAGTAGTAGTAGTAGTAGTAGTTGTAGTAGTAGTAGTAGTAGTAGTAGTAGTAGTAGTAGTAGTAGTAGTAGTAGTAGTAGTAGTAGTATTGTGAGTAAATGACTTGCTCAACGTCCCTTGAATTGCAGGTTGATTGTTCAAGCCAATCCGCCACAATACCGCGCAGGGTAAAATCCATTCTAGTAATACCCTTTTAAAGATGCAGTTCATCCGTAGTTTAGTCTTATTCACAGGTAGCCCAAATGCAAAAATGAAAGTAAGCCTAGGGGAGGCTTACCCTGCAATGTCAGACTGCTTAATGAATAACTACTCCAGTAGATGCGCAGCCTACCTTTAAAGGCTATAGCACATGCATTTTCTAATTTAGACCATATAATTGTTTACAACCGTAAGAGTTATATGTAGACCTAGATGAAGCACAAACCATTGTAATCAAGATTCGAATTTTGAGCAGACAACAACTTTTCAAAAACAAGGTAGGCTACGTGTAGTTATCTTATACATACAATTTTCTGCTTGACCAATGACCAGTCATTTTGGATAATTAATTGAATGTTTGTATCATGTAGGCCTAACTAACATGGTTAGACAGCCATCTTTTGGTCTTTGGACCTGCTTGAAAGCGAAAATAGTAACACATAGAGTGAAAGTATAAGAGTCTAAATTGTCTATAACAGGTTATTGATTATTTATCTACCAAATTTAAGTGTTTCGTGTTGAATAGCCTATTTTATCGCAAGCGTAGAAATATGCTTCAACTTTAGACTCATAATATTATAGAAGACTTTCCGAAGCAATAATCAGTCACATCCCATGATCCATAAAATATTCCTACAAAACACATAATAATTGAGCCTAAACGAATGATACGCAGAGCAGAAGGTATTCATCAAGAACAAGTGTGATTGACAAGGAGCATGAAGTGTTAATGCCAGCCATCTTATCTTGATAGTGTTGACCAGCAAAAAGATTCGTTGGTGGCCAGTCCCTCTCATCATGTCTTCCAACCGACTCTGTAAAGGCTATGATCAGAATATCTAGAATAACAGATCGTCAGTGCTGGCGATTTATTGATGCCATGCTAAGCAATAATAAAACTACACAGCGAATTAAAAAGCGAATGTTTGAATCTTAAAATAATATTAACAGAATTGTGTTAGCATTGATCGCATGGTAGCGCCAGAATTACTTAGCTAAAATAATGAAAATTTCAATAATAACCGCTATTATAATGATCGCGAAAGTGATAGTGAAAGTGACAGTGAATGTGATAATGAAAATGATCATACTAATGATAATGATGATAACGACGACGATGACGACTATGATGATGATGATTGTGATGATTACGATGATGGCGATAATGATGATGATGATGCGAATAATGACGACGACGATGAGGACGACGATGATGATGATGTTGATGACATAGTAACACTAACAATTATAATAATAATAATAATAATCATAATAATAATAATAATAATAATAATAATAACAATAATACAAATAATAATAGTAAAAATAATAATAATAAGTATATAATAATAATAGTAATAATAAATAATTAGGAGTGGGAACATCTGGCGGATGTGAGGCAGCGGTCCATGCAACCCGGCCGACGCTTCATGGACAACATGGAGCAGAGGTCCATTTTGGTGAAGTTGGATCTGTCGGACTCCTTCAACAGCTTACATGTATATCGAGACTGTATGCTGTCATCTATCAATGAGATCATACCAGAGCTTGCATTATTTTGTCAATTAGCCTATGCAGGGGTACCTCCATTAAATTTGGTAACTTAATTTGGTATCATGTCTCAAGTCGGGCCAAAGCAAGGTGATCCTTTGAGACCGCTGCTTATCTGCCTGTCGTTGCAGCCAGTCCTACGCTCGCCTCCGACATTCGGCTTCCTTGACGACCTCGCCTGGGCTCTCCGGCTGCATTGGCTGCCACTTGCCGCGGATGTGGAAGTTATCGAGCGATGCTGTTCCGACTTCGGCTTAAATCTCAACCGAGCAAAATGTGAGGTCATTACAAATGACTATGCAGAAAGCCAACACAACGCACTAAGACAGTTTGTACCCATCAAACCAGCATCGGCTACTCTGTTGGGTGTACCGCTTTTTTTCTATGACGCCTTTCAATTTACTCTGGAATTCCGTATTTCGAAACTTGACCGGACGCTGAGCAGACTGACACTGATAGCATGACAGGATGCCTTTTTGATCCTGAGAAGCTCCTTGGGGTCACCAAAACTGTTGCACACACTGCGCTGCTCTCCATGTCCCAACCACCCCAGCCGAGAGGTACGTGTGTATGATTCTCTCCTACACAGGGGCCTCGAGATGATTATGAACGCTACCATCACCGAGCTACAATGGACGCAGGTAGCTATTCCCATTCAAATGGGTGGACTTGGTATCCGTAGGGTGTCATCGCTGGCACTTCCCGCCTTTTGTCTTCAGCCGCGGGCAACCTCCCTCTCCAGTCCCCCATTCTGACGGAAGCGCGCATTCCAAAAGACGAATGATGCGGAGTCATGCCTAACCAATGGCAAACATGAACAGGTGTCACAAACCTCGACAGCTTTCAAAATCATATCCAAGCCCAATTGGATAAACCTCTACTCAAGATGACGGCGACGGAGCTAAGCAACTCACTTCCGGATGCTTACGATCAAGCTCGGATAAAGGCCGTCTCGGCACGGCACGCAGGCGCATGGCTGTATACGCATAATCCAATAACATGTGGCCTAATAATAATAATAATAATAATAATAATAATAATAATAATAATAATAATAATAATAATAATAATAATAACAATGATAATAATAATAATAATAATAATTATTATTTTTTTATTATTATTATAATAGTTGTATTAATTATAATGATAATAATGATTTTAACGAGTATTGTTGTAAGCAATTACATATATAAGGCCGATTGGCTTGCAGAGGCGCGTTTACAGAAAACGGGGCCCCATGGCAGGCGCAAACATTTTTGGGACCCTCTGAATTTATACACTGAATCTGAGGGGCAGTCTATAAATGACGTCACGCACCCATTGGAGTGGTCATACATCTGTGACGATTTGTGACGAATGGGAGGGGGTCTGAGATATGTGACGTCACGACATCACATCAAATATCGAAATACGCAACTTAATTTATTTTAAAATTTCACTAAATTAAACAGCGAGCCAGCTTCTAGCGGGTAGTGGCAAAGAGGCTCATAACAAGCAGCCTTCGCTCTTACCGACACAGCTAATCGAGTCAATTTATATTCACATTAACAAAGCAATAATGAATTACCACAATACACTGGTCATGTGAATGCTTAGCTGCAAAAATAGTGAATATAAATTATTATATTTCAAATATTACAAACGTGAGAAATGTTATTTTGCATGAAATTTTTCATTAATGTTGGAGCCCTAAGACGTTATTTTGTATTTAATGTTTCATCACTTTGGGGCCCTCTGAGATGTTATTTTGCATTATTATTATTTTTATTATTATTATTAATAAATTTGTAGCGCGCACAAGGTCACACCTAAATGTGAATCTGAGGCGCGGATAGTCAGTCGCCAGGAGAAGATGCAATCAGATTTCCAGATCCTTGAAAGCCAAAGAGAAATAGTGAATTTTGAGTGGCTTTTTAAAGGAAGGAAGTGAAGGAGTGAATTTGAGCTACGAAGAGAGAGTGGCAGTCGATTCTATTCCCTAGGAGCAGAGACATGAAATGCACGAGAGCCCATAACTGTTCTGCATCGTGGTTCAACTAAAAGACCTGTACTTTAGTACGCAATAGCGGCAATAAGCCTATGCATGTTCCGCACATGATGTCCATTTAAAACATATTGAAAGAGGTAGGCTACCATAATTTTGCTAAAATTGATCTTTTATCTTTCATTTGGTAGGCCCTGCGCAATTGCGTATCTTGCTTCCGTGCAGCGCTTCCACTACTTGTACTTGATTTTCAGAAGCATTATTTTATTTGTTATGATTTCCAGTGAATTGGTACAAAGGAGGCTCTCCTGAATATTCGTCAAATGGCTCTTCCATTGGGACTTGGTATAATGGGTTTTGCAGGAATCATTGCTTGGAGGCGTTACAAGTCCTTCAACTCTCGTAAGTTTTAATTAGATGGAAGCAATAATAAGCCTACGTAGGCCTACATGTTCCGTACATTAAGGTTCAAATGAAAGAGCGTAATAAATGATTATTATTGTGTAATACGATGTAATTTTACAACTTAGAATACTAAGTTGCAGGTTCTTGCTCGCTCAGCGGCCTACTTGCAACGACCATGAAATTGTAACCCTAACAATTAATGTGAGCTGATGTTTTTCGTTCACTTTGTAATTACATATATATAGACTTACTAATTAATATGCATTTCTGGTAGCAAATTTAATTGTCAGCGATGCGACGTCTATAACTGATCTGTCCTGCGCTATCTTTAACGCCACGAGAAATTCGAAGTTGAGGATAGATCCCTCAACACGATTCTATAGTCCAATTGTCTTCGAAGGATTGTGCTTTACCCATGCCAGTCCTCTGGCATTTCCGATAGTCATTGTCTTTTGAATTCTCGTGACATTCCCCAAAGCTCATTATTCTTCTCTGTGGTCTGCACTGGTAATCGAAGTCTCAATTTACAAACAATACAAAGAGGTGTCTAAATGTTGTTTGCCAAGAAGGTGGCGGGGAAGAGGGATCAGAAAGAGAAAACCATGGAATCATTGTGACCCCAGACTCGGAAAACCACCTCCCACAGGACGACTTGAACAGGAGACACGAAGTGCAGCAAGACGTAGGCCTATCCGCAAAAGATGAATCAGAAAAGGAATCAAAAGGAATCAATCATGACACAATAGTTGTCCAGAAAGAGGCGAAAGAGAGGTTGAAAAACGACAGCGAACAAGACTTCACAGATCCTGGTACAAATATAAAATCAAAAACTGGTAAGACGTTAATAATTATTATCAATGATATAGGCTTAACTAACTAGATTATCACTGGCTTCATTTTCTAAATAGGACACTCATTGTACGTAGGCTAAGCTTGTGGGCAGACATAGCAATGAGATGTTAAGATGTTAGAAGTCTCAATACGTTACTGGTATTATTATTGAATATTTAGTGTCAAACAGCTACATTAGACTAAGATACATAAAGGAAGACATGTATTATAAAGATATTACCTCGAATAGGCCTAGGCCTGTCTATAATGAGAATTTCAAAACCTTCAAATAAAAACTTGCATTTGCAATTTCAGCTAATTTGTTATATTTAATATAATGTAAAGCACATATATATATATAAATATATTTATATATATATATAATAACACAATAAGACCTGCCTGTTTCATGTGGACTTGTTGACTTTAGATTATTTATAATTCTTAAACAGAAATAGACTTCAAGACAATTCCAACATTTGTTAAGACTATAAGAACAAAAACAGCGAATAACAAAAGCAAAGCAATATTTGGATTGTCAGTTCTCAACCAGGAACTGTTTATCATAAGTCAACACAGCACATCGGTTGAAGTCTATGATTCCGAGTCATTGAATTTCAAGCGTCAGTTTCAATTGGAAGACCTTTACGACCCGATAGATATCAAGACTTGCTCACGTAATAACTGCTTGTATATAATTGACTGGGAGGATGAAGATTCTTGCGAGATCGTCAGGGTTGACTCAAATGGAAAATTGATCACAAAATGGGGACCAGAAGATGGAGGTGGATACATTTCAGTCACACCAGAAGCAACTGTAATCCTGAGTGTTTGGGAAAAAAACCTACTGAAAGAATTTACAACTGATGGAGTGCTTCTTCGTGAGATTCAGTTATCTGAAGATATAAGTGAACTTCGCTTAGCTATAAAACTGCCAAATGGTCGTTTTATAATAAGCCAAGGAGAGGACGAACAAAGTGAACACCGTGTTTGTTTGGTAGATGATAAAGGAGCTGTGGTTAAGTCGATTGGAGGAAAGCCAGGTTCGTCCGATGGAGAGTTTCATAGTCCGAATTACCTGGTTGTGGATGAGTCCGGTTTTATCTTAGTTGCTGATCAGAATAACAAGAGAGTTGTTCTACTGAGTCCGGACTTAGAGTTCGAAAGAGAAGTTATTCAAGAGAGAGACGACTTAAGATATCCTGTGAGAATGGATTTGGATCGTGCAAGTGGTCGACTGTTTGTTGCTGATAACGATTATCTTGAAGATCACACAGGTTGGAGAGATGGAAAAGTAAAGGCCTTCGATTTCGAGATCCAACAGTTGCCCTAAATGACTTCAAACGTCGATCCACAAAGATCTGGTGAACGCTTCTAACTGCAACACTTCTTTTGAAGCTTTGATGTTGCTACATTTAGCATTGCACAAATACAACTTGGCAATGATACTTCACCCTACGCTTTTATGTATATATTTTGCATTGCCAGTAATGGACAAGCAATCATGCTTTCTATATGTATGTCAAAATAATAAACAGTTTCTTTGTGACAGAGACGACGGTCGGCACTTACATTTTTTTAAGCATTTGATGAATATTTTTTTTAACTGCTACCTTGTTTTATCTGTACTAGAATTAAATATTTAATAAGTTATAGTCAGCCTCACATCTCGCCTGACCATCATATTTAGATATGTTCCTTCAACAAGCAATTCTGCCTGCCTCATAAGTTTCTGTTGACTGGCTTCCTTCAACAATTTCTCACCTTAGAACTCGGCCACCCAGCTCTCAAGGAAGCAGAAGCTGAGACAATTCAAAGTTTTTGTGATGAATGCCTTTGCTCATAGGCCTTTGTCAGGGATTTTAATATTTCATCAGTGGCATGTGAGTCTAACTCACTTAAGACTAGTCACTAGAGAGCAGACAGAATAGCACGTGCGTACTTGCTTTTAGTTCATCCATGACATCAATTGGCGCTGCTTTTGTTAATTTTATAAATACCCAGTTGTCTATTTTACTTGAGACAGCTCTAAACAATCTTTCAATATCAGTCTTCCGATAATTGTTTGATGGGGTAGGATTACACTAGATAAGATTAGTTAAGCTTATTTCTTATTGTTACCTTGTCACAATTGATATACTGCTAATCTATTTTGAAACATCTGATGAAGGATTAAGACATTACTTACTCGAGTACTTCGATAATTGATAATCGCTTAATATAAGCCGCCATCCAAAGCGATTATGTCATTTGTTGAAAGTAGGGGTGCCTTCCAAGCGGGGATCATTCCCCTTTGGAACTCCTTCCAAGCGGGGATCATTCCCCTTTGGAACTCCTTCCAAGCGGGGATCATTTCCCTTTGGAACTCCTTCCAAGCGGGGATCATTCCCCTTTGGAACTCCTTCCAAGCGGGGATCATTCCCCTTTGGAACTCCTTCCAAGCGGGGATCATTCCCCTTTGGAACTTCTTCCAAGCGGGGATCATTCCCCTTTGGAACTCCTTCCAAGCGGGGATCATTCCCCTTTGGAACTCCTTCCAAGCGGGGATCACTCCCCTTTGGAACTCCTTCCAAGCGGGGATCATTCCCCTTTGGAACTCCTAGAGTCCATCTTCTCCTATTTAGTTAAATGATTTGCTTTGTTTGTTAGTTATATTTAAACAGATGAATGTTATTTTGCTGTGTAATGAATTGTCAACGATGGTTTCAATAAACTTTTATTCTATTCTATTCTAAATGTCATCTCTATTAATTATTCATAGGGTTCTCTGAACTGTCTGTCACCTGCTGATACTGGATTGAAAGCGTCCTAGACACATTTAGATCTCTGATCACTGCTGTATAACTAACGATATTCCTTTAATTACACAAGTCTCTGATGAGTTGCTGAAACAGAGCGCTATTTAAATAATTAGGTCCACAGGTTATTTGAGATTTATGCATTATCGTACAGCGGATTGTTTTAGCATTTGAATACGCGTACAAAGAGAAAGTAAGGTTATATCTGATGCTGAATGCATGTACAGGTAGGTCAACATGGCTGATGATCACATATGCTGCCTTCATAACATTGTATTTATATCTCAAATTGGTATTATGGCTGATTGGCTGTAACTTACAAGTATCTAACATTGTCCAACTGCGACTTGCAAGGCGACTGCGTGCTCCTGTGCTTCAGTAGTGGCTTCGAGCACGAAGAAATATTCAATATTATTTATTAATTAATTCACTCAAGAAACAAAATCGTAATCGTCATCATTCTTCAGACTTTTAAAGTGCAACTCAATGTTGAGGAAAGCGAATTGCAGTAATAATTGTTAAGCTTTGAATGAACAATATTTATAGGCCTATAGACATGTACGTATTGCAAGTGTGGAGGCAGTTTGAAAGTCGAGCTGACCGGATGCGACGGACTACGACGGTGGTCACCCTATGTGCGTGAGGCAGGAGCGCGAAAGTTTGGCGATATGCACGGTTAGAGAAAGAGAGATTGGGTGACGCCATGCATGATTTCGGTCATTACAGATGATGGAAAGGGGTGAAGAGTTAATGGAATTAATATGACTGGCCAGACCTTTTCTTCATTTGTTCAAGTTTGTTGGCCTATACATATGATTTTTGGAAGGGTTAGGTCTAATTAGGCTTATATATATATATATATAGTAGTTAGGACGACATCGATTACCCCTTGGCTTCGGCCTGAGAACATCACAATATAAATTGCTTGCAGTAGGGCCTATATACGATAGGTAGCCTAAATACATTGAGACATCTGAAAAAAATAGATTAACGTTTCGTTTGATTGGCGTGCGCACTCGTACCACGTACGTAGGACCTACCTTGGAATTCTAGGTTAACAGCGTCTACGCGTGGTCGACCACATAATTATTACATTGTTCCAAAATCTTGTAATTAATTGTGAAAACAAATTTCGAAATGGCTCCATTGCTATTAATGCATATTTGTCTGTCCATAGTCACATGTATAATAGAGATTCAGAGGGTTTATCAGCACGAAATAAACCGGTGACATTGGCGTAGGCTAGAGCCTACACACCAAGTAGGCCTATCTCTAATACTAAAAAAATAGCTGATAGATATCGAAAAATTATAAACATGGAACAAATTGCAAATGACCAAGACCGTAATTTAAGACGGAAACCAATCCCAAGACCGTTCCTTTAAGACCAAGACCGATGCATTCAAAATCAAGACCAAGACCGATGTATTCGAGACCAAGACCAAGACCGCAGTTTTCCGGTCTCGAGACCAAGACCGCGGTCTCGAGACGACATCGATCCCTTTCCGGCAGTGGTTTCGATCTCCGATAACTGGGCTGGTCGACAGTCAAGCATAAATAACCGCGTCGTATTTGCTTGTGCAGATAATTTGCGTTGGCCTTGCATTTACTGTGTTTCCATTAAATACCGGATCCAACTTTTTCTCGGGTAACAAATGACACCATCCACTATTTATGCTTAATATGGTAACAAAATGCCACCATCCTCTATTTGTGCTTAATATGTAACAAAATGCCACCATCCTCTATTTATGCTTAATATGTAACAAAATGCCACCATCCTCTATTTATGCTTTAACTCGACTTTCACCTAATCGAGAACTAATTCTGTGAATCGTTTTCCGACGATCACGTGACTGTTCGTCCATACGAAGTCATTTGGTTTTTAATTACAGCCGAAAAGGCATTAATCGCTGTCAAAGATCGTCGTAGGAATTCAGTAAACAGAGACATGACATAATGCGGTCACGTGAACCCAAAATAATAATAAGTCACATGATGGTTAGTGTTCGGTCTATTTTTATCCGTGGGCGGAGCTTACGACGCACGGAACGAGTCTGTATAATATATCGGTGGTCTCTATCCAATGCAAGGTGCGCTTGTGAGCGCGCGTGGGTGAAGTGTTTTTGTTTCCACGCTCTTCATGGCTCACCGCATTGGACCAATACAGAGAGTTTAAAGGGCGTAAGAGCGTTAGATTTTGACCAGATTGTTAGTGTTAAATTGTTAAGATTTGCCGCAGTTGAGTGGAGAATTGGTTGTTTTCTGTGCATCGATTTCTGGTGATCTTGGAAGCATATATCATGGGAGAAAGCGGTACTGTTTTGCACGTTTTCGTTTGTCTAACAGTCTAAGCCTGCACGGCCGAACATAGCTACGCTGTATTTAAGCCACTATAATTAGGCCAGCTTGAAGACAGTCATGTGAGCGACCTAGTACCCCTCAGGAATTTCTCTGAACATTAGATGCGACCAATACTTTCATATGGCGCCGTACGGGTCCCTTATAGAATTATGGGCTTCTGTGGAATCCATGTGCGTGCTGGCAAAGTGATTATCGATTGTGAAATGGAAGGCGTGAAGTTATAGCGCCACAAAAAGCCTTGTCAAGTAGACTAGCGTTAATGTAGGCTCTACATAAGTCATGTTCGCAAAGTTTGGACCAGAAAGTGTTAAAAACTAGTTCGCACAATGGTATTGGAGTAGAGTGGTCCGTGCAAAGGGACCTTGAGTTTCGTGTCACCCATAGGGGTGTTGGTGACTAATAATTGTATCTGATCAATTCATTGAAAAGTTAATTATGGTCGCTGGGTAGGCCTAATTATTGTAGCGTTGCTCCCATTGCGTGACAGTGTTGTAGCACTGTGTAGAAAAGAAGTTAGACTGATGAAAATAATTCTTGCTAGATATGTTGGACAGAGGAAATCTTTTTGCCTAAATAGAAACGGGACTGACGAAAAGAATTCTTGCTTAAGTAGAAGTTGGACCGAAGACAAAATTTTATTTTAAAATGAAAGTTGGATTGAGGAATATAATACTGCTACAAGGATGAATAAGTTAGAATGCTAAAATGATCACTTTCCCAGTTGCTGTATCACAATCTATAATCATATAGGAACCTTATATAGCATGGAATCAATTCAAACAGGTAAACTGGTGTTAAAGAAGCAAGTCCAATTTGTTGATATACGAGCAGGGTCGAAGAGATAGTATTGTAAAATCTAAACTCTTTAATTGTACCTTTGTGTACCTATATTTTTCTAATTATATTTAATTGTGCTTGTGTCATTATATAATCCAATCCTGTTATGACAGTCAATTTAGAAATGCATGTAATTCTTGTTCACAATGAAACAATCCACTCCTGTTTTACTCAATTGAAAAATGCAAAAAGGCATGCAATTCTTGTTCGGTATAAATTCTTTTATTTGATTCTTATTCACGATGTAATATTGCGCGTTTGTTGGATGCAAATACTTACTTACTTAATTTTATAATTAAAGTTGATGAATAGAAACTAATTATTTTATTGTTGCTTCCTTTGTTAGATGTCAACCTGAATTCAGCAGCGATTATATCGGCTGCTGTTGTCTTTCCAATTGTTGTTGTCATTGCTGGTTGTGCCTTTTGTCTTCGGTTGTGCAGAGGAAACGGTAAAATTCTTTGTCATGTAGAATGTAGGTTCAGATGTCCATAGGAAAATACACTGACTACGATAAAAGAGGAATTTGGGTAGGGGTGTCAAATCTCCCCCCTCTGAGTGATGAAGGCAACACCCCCCCCCGGTCCCAGGTGTCAGAAGGCAATTGGAGGCATTTGCCTCCCGACCCTCCCCCCTATCTGGACGCCCCTGCTATTGAGAGCTATAAATTTGTTCTTCCATTCTAGAAAATGTTAACTCTCATTAAATACGCTCTTGCATGCATATAATACATTATACATTCTGGTGAGCATGTTTATGCTTCACACATTCTTGCTTACATGCAAGTACATACATAAATATGTGTCATATGTAGATGAATACTTGAATACATAATTATATGTCAACACTGATACGAAGATAGTTCGTGCACTCATTCATTAAATACCAATGGTAAGTTGAACTGTAGTTCTACGTTTATGAAGCACCTCTTTGAAAGACGTGAAACCTCATGAATTTATAATCAATGAAACAGAATAAGATGAATGAATTTTGGTGTGAAATGTTTATAGAACACCGCCCAAATGCTCAATTAAATTACGATATGGCAAGGACATGAAGAATCTCAAATCGCAAGTTAACAATGCGGCTTATCACAGACAGATGAACTGATGGCACAGATTGATTCATCAATGCTGACAGCTTAAACTTGCGCTATTTATTTCTAGAAAATGAAGATGACGAACGCCGTCCGTTGCTCACAGGTTATTTCAATTTGTTTTTACATTATATTAAGTGAGATAATCTACCGCTGTTTGTTTTTGAGCTGCTCTGGAAATTACCTTTTTACTGTTGCTGAATGGCATTGCATTTATGTACATATGTTCGTATGTGTGCTTGCACGTATGTTTGTATATCGTATTGTATTTTTCTATTTATATAAAAACAGTTGTTATGTTGTTATATATTTCGTGTGTTTTTATATATTATGTAAATATTAGATAATGTGTATTTGTATTGATATTACAACTGTATCTATGTAGTCTTATATCTATATATATGTACATTGTATAGGTATGTATGTTTAAGGATACCTATGCATCTATAGTTTTGTGTAGGTACTGAGTGATACTAGTATTGATTTCTATGATAGTGAGATGGTGGAATTGATTTGGCCAATTATGATATGTTAGTCACATGAATTTGCCTGAAGCCAAACAACTGAATAAATTATAACGTAATGTAATTCGATGTAGGGTGTGTTTATTATCACGTAATAACTGTTTAAGTATGTGCTGATCATCATTTAAGAACTTGTTTGTAAGCACCTTACTACAATTGCATATCATTTATTAATTTTTATAGGGCCAATCTCAGTATTGGCCATGAAGTAGCGTTCCCGGTGTACAGTAAAAAATATACTTTGTTAATGTGATGGAACATAATGTATAATGTACTTGCAAAATAACCATCCTGGTTATTGATAATTATCACCCAGTGTAGACATTTTATCTATCTGCTCTAGTTGTTTAGTGACCCAGAATCATTAATATACAGTTAATATACAGTTAGTATACAGTTAATATACAGTATGCCTTGAATATTATGAACAAATATAAATATTGTAAACACATTGCATACGAACATACATAGACGTTTACTTTTCTATATGAATTTATGAATACTTTTGTATTGTATTTTATGTAGGCATTTATAAAGTGTCTCTAGTAGGGTCAGCTGTTCAGAAGCGCTACCAGTGCAAAAGCCGTAGCTGTTCAATGTATTATGTATGTATTTTGCAAGCACGCATACATTGTCTTCTTTCATTGACTATTGGTGCTCGCTTCTGATTCTGTATGTTTCATATGCAATTGATTATTATTTCCATTTTTGTGTAATGTTTTATTGAAAAACTAATAGCAAGTACAGAACAATCGAGAAGAACAGAGAGAGTTGAAAATGAACAGTTGCAACGTCATCAAAGGGAACCAGAGAGACGTTCACCTCATTCACATACTGGTAAATACTCTATGATCATTCACGATGCAATGTGTGTAAGGTAATACTCAATACTCCACTATAGGAGGGATGCTGTAAAGTAATAGATATGGTATGCAAAGCTGAGGATTCAAGCTTGATTTCAATGTCCCCCAGATGGTTGATTAGTCCTTTATTTGCTCTGTGGTTGTGTTGTTAAATCAGATGTGTAATACGATATTTAGCTGACAGCCTGACAATGGTTAGGTTTTGCCTTCTGTCAGTTGTTCACATGTGTGTTGGATCCTGGTGCCATAGAAGCTGGTAATTATATGTGACTATCTTAACTTATTGATGTGAAAAATATGTGTTTACTGGCATTCAAAATTGGAAGTTTTGACCTGTTCTTGTCATTGCTGTCTATGTCAGGTTGGATAGTAATTATCTAGGAAAGAGGAATTATTTTTCATTTGATGTCTGCATAGGTCTTATTGGCAACGACGATTGCTATAAAACTGAATTCTCATGGTAGAATTTAACTATAAGCCACTTTGTGAGTGATGGAAATTATTTTTAATAGTTCTCGTACAGTTTTCAAAGGACATTCTTTAGTCAATTATGGTTTTGTTAGTTTTAACAAGAGTTCAACTGGAGCAGAATGAAGAAAGAATTGAAGAGGCCAGACAGCAAGAAGCACAGCCTGTGGTTGTTGCCGGTAATAGCTTTATTGCTGGCTCAATAGTGCAAAAAAAAACTAAAAAAATAAATGTTGCTGTAAATATTTTCATTGTATCGTTGTACTTAAATATTCCCTTAGTTAAATATAATATTATATATTCGACTGCATTGCGCTTGCAATGCACTTTATTAAACTTACTTAATGTGATATTCATATTATGTATATAAAGTAAGCTTAAAATTATTATAGACATCGTAATTATGAACTGGCATATGACTGCGACATTTCGATAGAGTAGCATATTATCTTTTGTCCATCGTCTGTGTAGTCTTGTGCTGTAGTAGGTAAACAATGAATGTTATGAATTAAGGAAGGTTGATAAACACATCTATTACGGTCGGCTTCTGCTCTGAAAACGGAACTGCATTTGCGTAGGATTGTGTAAACTGTAATTGCTGCCATTGACCTACTTACATATTATTTTCGTTATGTTTAATAGCAATTCTCGTATTCAAATTCATTATTCAAAAGACTTCAAATACAAAAACTCTTGTTGTAAGGCAGCATAGCTTTGCACAAGGAATGCATACTCCAATCATTCATTATGTTTGACCACTATGTTAATGTGTATGTATTTTATGTGTTCATGTGTGTGTGAGAACACTTAACATAGCGCATGTTAAGTAATTCACAAAGGCACTGCTCCTTTGACCAAGTAACAGGTCGAGCCAATGAAGTGCATTTTGAATCAAATTGTAAATGTACGCTTCACAGACTCAAAGGCAACAGTATTCGTATCTCCTGATAATTGTTGAAATGTTCGTTCATTCAACAGAAGCTGCATTAATTCCTGATTTGCTGAGAGTTGATGAACAGGAACAAGAAAACTCCCACCAAACGGAACCGGATATTCTTGAGCCCAGACCTTTTCCAGGTAGACCAATGTTTGCCACTATAACCTCTGCAAATTTATTATCACCATCATTTCTAGTATTTGTTTATCTTTAGAGGCACGGGGTTGGGTGTGTCTTGTGTAGGATGTGTGTGATGTTGTCTGGGACATTTTTGCTATCCCAATTATTATAAATATATTACGATGTCACATGTTTTGTAATAATTGCCGGTATTATAGGGTGATCCAAAGCGGAACTCAGAGTTCCTTAAGTCTCTGTTGTTTGGCTTCAATGATGACTGCTTGATAGTGTTTGTTATTCTCTGAAAGTCAGAATGATGACATTAGTTCTTTAAAAATGCGTGTAGCACCCTTTCAAAGTAACTATATGTACTCAAAGGCCACACTCCAGCTTGGAGAAATCAAATGACTCTAAATATGTGTAAATTTGTGCAATTTATATATTATATATTTTCTGAATGTCTTGAGGTACAATAAAAAGCTACTATTCCTACTACTATCCATGTTTGCCTCAGTGATAACCCTTTAACATCCAGTGTTATTGATTGTGCCTTACATTTTACTATGCGCTGGTCGTCAAAGGGTTAAGAGAAGCTCTTTTTCTTCTTCTATAGAAATTCCATTAAAAATTGCGTTTGTATGACTTTGAAGCAGTAGATGCTTTTTATAAAAGAAATCTACGAAATTAGGCCTACTCGATTTTTGGTGAACAATAATTTTTTTCCAGAAAATTTCTTAAGTTCATTACAGTAGCTGAGAGTAGCCTTTGGTGATTTTTTTAGTTCTTGATTAATGATACTGATGGATCTATTTGTGAGGCAATGTATTAATGTTCACTAACTGCACATTTTATTCACATTTCTGTGTGAAATTGCACGCATTAAATTTTTTGGCAATAGTAATAATCTACTTTCACAGTCATGTCATTACTAGCTAGTTAGTATGTTTCTAACTATCATTCTTTAGAAGGACAATTGATTCCAAACTTAGATGACATTCAGGATCTGCCAAATACAAGAGTCATAGACACTGAACAGGTAGAAGAAAGGAAAGTAATTACTTCAGAGGCCCAGGCACCGACATCACAGGCAGAAGAAGCAGGTAACAATTATTATCGCTTCTAAGTAAATTAAACGATTATGGTTCATGTTGATATTGTCACAGTTTATTTGTTTATATTAAGACTACCTCAGTTCATAGCTGTAAAGAATGAGTGCATGGTTGATCATGCTGAGAGTCCTCTACTTGACCATTCTCTCATCAGATAATAAAATTTGGTAACAACATCAGTTAGGAAGTAATGGCGTATAATTTCGGTTATGCAAAAGCGCATATGTGTCATGGACCTTTCGGTTGTAAATATAAATCTTCGAAGTGCTCATCACCACATCTGATTTAATAAGGGAAATATGCCTATCCCTGGTGCTGTCTAAAATCGTGTCCGCAATAGCAAAGATTCTCTGTTCGTCTTGGTGTCATGCCAGAATTGGGGCAGGTTAAACCGAGGAGACAGGAGTTCCAAGTATGGTAATCAGTGATGATTTTGGTTGTGTAGTTGTTTGACTGCCTGATGAATGGGTCCTGCTAATTCAGTAAGACAAGCAGGCACTTAGGCAGGGAGCCAAATTTGAATGAAGTCTTGAAAATAGTTCTCAATGCAGATTTCTGCAGCCTTACCATATGCATCAATTCACAGATGTAGCACCTCACCAGAGTTTGCTTGTCCAAGAACAATTGCACAAAACAATGACTCTTGAAGACAATGACACAATACAGATTGAAACAGAATCAGAAAGAGCTTTGTTTCAAACCATTACAGGTAATTTAATAAGTATTATATTTAGGAATATATGTATGTTATTTTATGCATGATATATTTCTCTGTATTCATCTATAAAACAAATGTATTCATATACTAATCCCAATAGCTTATACCTACCATAACCAGACCGACTAGAATTACTCCCAACTCCTACACCCTTATTATCCTGATAGATAACATCTATGTGAACTGCTGGACTGAACTAATCGATTCCTTCATAAATGCGATTACTGACCTTGCTGATCATTTTCCTGTTCAGGCTCTTTTCTCTTTGGGCACACTTAAGAGGAAGGTCCTAATGACTAGTAGAAATGTCTCCATTGTTAATGAAGAAAGAAAGGTTCAGTTTCGAACGGCTCTTGCCGAGACTTATTGGAACCTGTTGCGAGAAACAAATAGTTGAGGCAATGCAAATGAGGTTTATGAGATATTTATAAAAAAGTATACAGATATCTATGATACATCTTTTCCACTAAATCCTTCCTCTAAGCATGCAAATATAAATATAAACAGCCGTGGATGACGCAATATTATATAAATCAGTTAAGACGAAACACAGACTTTATTGAAAATATCTAAAAGCAACCAGTGAACAAAAAAATGAAATTACGAAATAGGGATAAATTTAAATCTACCAGGTTAACTGCTGAAAAGAACTATTGTGCCATGGAATTTTGTAAATGCCAAGACAATTTTAAAAACACCTGGACATTCATTAGAAAAATTGTTATGAAAGGGCGGGAGGTGATTCCGAAATACACTCTTTGAAAGTTAATGGATCCAACTCAGAAAATGCTGAAATTATGGGAAATGGTTTCAATATATATTTTTTAAGCATTGCTGACTCCCTTACCAGGGATTTGCCCGATCCTCATCAATCTTTTGAGAATATTTTACACACACCAGCCCAGAATTCAATGGGACTCCTCCCGACCTCAGCTGCGATATTCAACTCACTCAGAGCAAGGGGCTGACAATATTGACCCATTTATTGCTATCTCTAACCTAGCATTGCTGACCTTTTGGCTGACCTTATCAATTGCTCCTTTTTTACATTTACGTATATTTCTTTTCATCAATCCCGCTTCCATTTACTTGCATTTGATGCGGTGAAAAATTGATGGCGAAGGCTTGATGGCAAAAAGTTTACCTAAAACAGTTTTTATATACCAACTAGGAATCAATGCAAGGTTGTGGGAACACCAGATTTTCATGAATCTTTTACCTCATGTTAATTACCACCTAGAAAGTGTTCCAGATTAGTTTTCAGTGTTTTAAACACAGACTACCATCTTCTGAATCACATAAAATTCTTGTTGTGTCATGTTATCCATTTTGATTTACTGATTGGCAATGCATAACTTCACCATTCGCCAATGTTCTAATTGCCTTCGAGTTGGTGAATCGGTTGGACCCATTCATCAGGCAGTGGACCAACTACACGACCACAATCAGCACCGATTACCTTACGAGGACCATGCTGTCTCCAAGTTCAGGTTTATGGGCCACCTAAGATTTACTGGAAATGATGTGGTTACAGGGGTCACTGTGTAGGGACCCTGAGCAAGAACTTCGCTCGCAATTGCTCTGCAGTACAACTGCAGTTGCGCCGTCGAGGCATGTGCGCTTCTGAGCAAAAACTGTTGGAATAAGGGTGATATCAAAATTTCAGAATTTCATTCTTAATTGCCAGCTAAAACTGTTTATGGTGTATGTTTAATGGGCAATGAACTGTATTCAGATGTTATGCAGAGACCAGATGTATCTTCTCCGAGCAATGCACTCCAGAGTGAGGCTCCCCTGGACATCCAAGAACCTCCATCACCTGCTTCTGCAGATGTTAGCCTTTCAGCCGAATTGCAAACGAATATCCCTGCAACTGCGCTACAGACGGAACAACAGCGAGACTCTCCAGCCGCCTTATCAACAAGTAATTAAATGATTAGCAGTGGAGTATCATCAGCTGAAGTCTTAAACAGCAAAATTAATTATATAATTACCTTAGTTTAATTACAGGAATTTTGTGTCATTGGGTGAGAGGGTAGTAACATACTGTAGTATTTGACTCTTTGCAAACGGTTTTTTAAAAAGCACTTGTTTAGACCTGTTAATCATTGATAAACTCCTATTGTGAGGTTCTTCATATGCAATACTATGAGGATATTGATGTATACTTTCATATACTTACAAACAAGACACAATTGTTAACATCGATATCCTAGGAGGTGTTTGGATGATAGAGATGGAGGTGTAGATACCACTACCATTGGTATCTACACCTTGTGTGCATATGATGTACAAGGCCTGAAGACAAAGGTATTCGATAGTTTTTTGGTCCTATTGGCTAGGCTATCACATTACAATGCCCAAGCTAACCTATGTTGGAACCATTAGATGTTCCTGGATGTGCACATTTTTAGCATTTGTTCTGTATTTGTACATGTTGTTTACTGCTGTAGGGTTTATTTGAAGTTCTAACTAAGAAGGTTTCTCTTTGACAGAATTTCCTGCTAAGTTGTTACGTAAACGTTTGGTGCAAACTCTAAAATCTGAGTTTTGTTGATCATTACTTTCAAAGTATTATACTTCTGCATTTAAATATATAGTTATATTTAAATGTGTTTGTATACTTGTATATATATATATATATATATATATGTCATATTTATATGTCATGTATGTACAGTTATTTAAATTGTATGCGTATGTAAATATGTGTAATTAGGGATGCAAGCATCTGTCTGGGTCTATTTATAATTCACTGCAACAATATTGTCATTTTTAAATGTGATAGCAACGCTCAAGCCCCAGTGTTGTTTTAGATGTTGAGTTGGATCCAGTCAATGGCACAGAAGACAAGGAGACGAAAGAAGACACAGTTGTTGAAGGAAAAATACACGAAGATCCATCTGCATCTGTTCTCATGGAGCAGACTCAAGAGATTGAAGGTAATACAATCAAATCTAGGATTATTGGTAAGATTCTTGTCCATTCTGAAGTCATTGACTTAAGTTAACTAAATTATATTTGTATCCAATAACTTCTATTGTGTCAATGTCTATTGCACTACTTGTAATCAACCATTATAGAGATGCTGTGATGCAATATCCCAATAAATAACACGTTCACCTCATCTAGTATTGCGATTTTAAATTTGCTGATTGGACATTGGACAGTGTATTACAACATTCAGGAAATTGTTAATGGGGTCAGAAGTCATTGTACATGTGCGTCTACTGAAATTTAGATAGTAGTGTGATTATGGATATTGGCCCAGAGACTCTGAACATCCTTGCCATCTGTCAGCTGTTGACGGGAATCCGTTGGTTGATTCCACGCTTGTGTCTGGGCCAACTATTGGCGATTCTTTTAGCTTACTGTGCACTTTTTTGAAAACTTGTAACATTCATTGAAATGACTTGTAGCATCATGTAGGCTGGCACAGAGCATACATAGATTTCTGAGTAGATTTCTCAGCTATATCAAGTTTCATTCATTGATTCATTGAATTGATCTCTGATTTGGTTAATCACTGATGGTGGTACTTATCTCCTGTGTTGACCTAAATGTCTGCCAACATTTGCATAATGTGGGCATTACTGTTATTGTAAAAAACATTTATCAAAAATTTAGATAGCACCTCAGCAATTGAGGAGGGCTCCCGACCAAAATCAATGCTAACGATAATGAATTAGATGGATAATAGAAGCAAGAGATGACTCAGACTGACTAATAAATGTTGATTATTGAATTAATTTGTTAATTGCAATATATTTCTGATAAATATTGTTGTATATATTGATGCTCCTGTTGCAGTACTTGACAAAGAAGAAGAATCTCAAAAGGCAGAAGAGATAAATGAAGAAAAAGCGAATCAAGAAGAACCATCAACTTCAACACAACAACAAAATGAAGGTAAATTCTATGCATTGGTTTTATCCTTTAGGTATGTTGCTATACAGAAATTGTTTTGTTTCTTATATTGCTATTGGAGGTACATCAAGTTTTACCTCATCTTCCATGGTAACTCCTTTAACTATTACCGTATTGTAGCAAGAATTTAAAGCTAGTAACTTTAGAGTTATTCTCTCAGGTACAGGCCCAATGCACGAGAAATGGTCCACACCGCAGGAGAAATGTTCAAATACGATGCGACGTCAATGTCCACTTTAGAAACTTAGATTTTTTTTCAATATTTATTTAACTATGCACATGAAGAAAATACATACACGAATTTGCACAATATACTATTTTGTCAATCCAACTTCTATTATTTCAATTGGTTTTATGATGAAAAGTCGGTTTACTCTAGACAATGCTTGTCAACTTCTAAATAATAAAAGTACCTGCAGTTAACATACAGCAGGTGCAATTCATACCTGAACAGTGAACTGTTCCAAAATGATTCATTATATACAGTACAAAGCTATTTTTATTTATCACATATATTATTATTATTATTATTATTATTCTTAAAATAAATGTTTGAAGATATTTGCATCAATTGTAGCATACGGTTGATGTGCATAAGTTTCAGATTAAAACTTAGATTAACTGTTTTGTGGCCTGGTTTTGAGGATGTTTTTAAAGGTTGTTAATTATATTATGCTTTGCTTTGTGCCTACCGAATTCATTAACTTACTGATGGAAATGTTTTAGAAGTAAAAGAAACTCCAAATGAAACTCCAGGTGAGGCAGGAGGGCCTGCAGAGGAGGAGGAGGAGGAGGGGCAGGTAACAGAGCCTGCAAGTGAAGGTAACCATGAGGCAAGCGGAAACCTATTTAACTTTACACTTTGGTCATCTATTTTTATAATTCTTCAAAATACAGGGTGGGTAGACAAAAATGGTCCGACTTTGCTGGAAAATAACTCCCATCAGTAATTGGAATTTATTTATAATTAATGCATTGAATCAAAGATATTTCACTCTAGTATTAGCTTAGAAAGTAGAACTGGTTATAGTTTTTAAGTTTAAGAAATGTTTGGGACAACTCTAGCTGCCCTATTTTGTTGTCGATAGTGACTCAAAATGGCGCCGTTGACAGACGATGATCGAGTTTTGATCAGAATTTTGCTAACTGATCGGGGATTTAATTCATTTAAAATGACTAAAGAGTTTCCTAACAGATAAATAAAACTACCTTAAATCATGTGATAAAAAAAATTGCTGAAACAGGAGCATCAAGTCGTAAACCACACAAATCGGTATGCACGGCACACAGTCCACACACCCGCTAACATTGCTCATGTGTCCAAGTTAATTTGCAGTCAAGACGATGACCCGGGTATAACCAACTATCTCCAAGTTAATTATTAATATTGCCGTTTTGTACAATATGACTGACTATAGGGTTTCATTTTTTGGATTTACTGTTAATATCGTCATGACTTCATTAACTAGTCACTAAAAACGAGGACTTTAGTTATGTCAGGATTTGCGCCATGAAGATTAAAGATGGGATAACTAATGTTTTTGAATCTTACTATTAAAGTGAAATGCCTTCAATTTGATGTATTTATTATAAATAACTTCTAAGTATTGGTGGCGTTATTTGCCTGAAAAGTCGGACCATTCTATGATGGCCCACTCTGTAATAATAGTTGCAGATATCAGTGTTATCTCCATCTGCACATGTTTCCAGTTTTATAAATTAATTCTTTTAAAATAATGCATATGAATATTATATTCATGATTTCATAGTAACGTATTTGTATATTAAAGTGCAGCATTCTGATTAATTTATGTCATTAATTATTTTATACTGTTATATTGTTACAGCTTATCATCTGCATAGTCATATACTAGTTTAGTAAGGAGGCACTTTCAGAGCTGCGGTGTTTCAATGTAATTGTATTGGAAATTGAGTATAGATTTACATTGTTGCAATCTGCAGTCATTTGAATTATTGATTTGTATCTTTTTTTAGTGAAAATCAACTTTGATGTTATTCCGTCTTTTGTTAAAACTATCAGAACTAAAGCTGCAAAGAAAGAGAGCAAATCGATCTTTGGATTGACAATTCTTAACAGGGAACTGTTTATCATAAACGAACACAGTCCAGATATTGAAGTCTATGATTCGCAGTCGATGACCTTCAGGCATCAGTTTCATATGGAAAGTCTTTTCGACCCGGTCGATATAAAGGCGAGCTCAAAGCATAACTGCATTTACATATTTGACTGGAAAGGAGAGTCCAACGAAATTCTAAGGGTTGCTTCTGACGGAAAACTGATCACAAAATGGAAGACTGGGGATGAAGGTGGATACATTTCAGTGACTCTGAAAGCCAACATTATTTTGAGTGTCTGGGATAAAAGCCTGTTGAAAGAATTTACAGCGGATGGAGAGCTTCTTCGTGAGATTCAGTTATCTGCAGATATAATCGAACTTCGCTTAGCTGTAGAACTGCCAAACGGTCATTTTATAATAAGCCAAGGAGAGGACGAACAAAGTGAACACCGTGTTTGTTTGGTAGATGATAAAGGAGCTGTGGTTAAGTCGATTGGAGGAAAGCCAGGTTCGTCCGATGGAGAGTTTCATAGTCCGAATTACCTGGTTGTGGATGAATCCGGTTTTATCTTAGTTGCTGATCAGAATAACAAGCGAGTTGTTTTACTGAGTCCGGACCTAGTGTTTAAAAGAGAAGTTATTCAAGAGAGAGATGACTTAAGATATCCAGTGAGAATGGATTTGGATCGTGCAAGTGGTCGACTGTTTGTTGCTGATAACGATTATCTTGAAGATCACACAGGTTGGAGAGACGGAAGAGTTATGGCCTTCGATTTCACAATTCACCAACAATCCTAAATTACTGCTCGAACAATTATTCTAGTTTCCGTTTTGAATCCCTTGAAGTTTGACAATATCTAAAGATCTTTATGCCTGCATTCTGGGAAAATTGCCTTTAATCTATATGTTAATACAATTGACTGAGGCGACCATTGCCTACTAACTCTCAGAATTGCAATTAGCTTGCTTTTCTTATTCTCAGATTTTTATTACACATTCGCTGTCCTTTGATTTGCTTACTTGTTATGTTGCGAGTATAGTTTCTGCTTAGAACATCTGGATAACCGAAGAACAGTATTTCTACATGGTGGCATGTTTGGACGCCCACTGAAAGAGGGGACTGTGAGACCAAATTTTCTTGAACCAGACGAGTTTTAATGACCTGGGTCAGGCCCATAATCAGCTAACTGACTTATACCGTGAGCATGATCATTGATCACAGTAACATAATTATAGGCCTTCAGAGTTGCTCAATTCGATTTTTACGTAAAAACTCTTAAAGCCTCGCAAGCAGGCCCGTCGAGAGCAAAGTGGGGGCCTGGTACATTTATAATTTTGAGTATGGATGAAAGACTGATTGATGTCACAGTATACTGTAATACACAGTACTAGAAAATGTTGCAAAATTCCAAGCCCTAAACTTACATAATAGGCCTACATCACTCACTTATCAAAGTTTACATCAATTCATCATCATTCATCACTATCAGTCAGCCTGCCTACGGATGAATGATAATGACTTTTATTTTTCTCGGCGAAAAGGGTTAGGGTAGGGTTAGGGTTACTTTACAGAGTGCCAGCATGCCGCCGGAGAAGACCTGTATGACGAAAGACTGCGTGATTTAGACTCCGTTTCTGTCAGAGAAATAAAAGTAAATTAATGTGTTAAATGGCCTGGACCTGTGTTAGAGCAAGAACTCGTTAACCAGTCTGTAATTACACCGCATTCCTATCTCCTTCTGTTTTATATCTCGCTGTGATGGCACCCAGACATAACATAGGCCTTTGTAACGTTGTAACTACACATATGTAATTTTTCTATATGCACCAGTACATTATTCCAATTCAGACCAGCAGCCGCCAGAGAACATCACAAAGGAAGATAACCTACCAACAGACCACTACGAGGAAATAACCGATCAGGTGGTTATCCAACTAGGAAAGATTAATGGCAATGTACCCGACTACGAGGAGGTGCGCGGATGAGAATCTTACCAGATGCTCTCGCCAAAGGTGGAGCACGGAAAGTACACATCACTGGTATAGATTGGATTGTGAAACTGGGTCAACATCTTCTGCGAGAGGCTAATGCAATGTGCAAGTGTGGAAAGGACAGAAAAAAAATGACGAAAAGCCATGACCAGTTCTTCAAAATTGTTTTTCCTGCGGTTATATAATTGACTGTCTTTGTATAACTCATGTCTACTGATTTGTTATGTCTACCAGCGAAGAAGGTTCAGCTGATATTGATGATGACAAAGATTGTGATTTAACTTTTTACTTAGACACCTGTTATGTTAACATTCACTTCATACGACTATAATGAAAATAAAGAGAAATGGGAACCAGACGAAGAAGAAGAGAAACGAGTAAGAATAAGAAATGAAAACGAATGGGTCGATGAAGCTTTTGATAACGATGACCATTATTTTATTTATCTTATAGTTTGCTCTAGATTTCCTTTGGGACATAGAAGTGAAACAAAAACAGTTTATTGGAAATATGCGTGTGGTTGTATCTGTATGATTCTTATAACTTAAAATAATTCACTGGACATTTGTGTTAAATGAAGTTCACATATTAAGGACACTTTGAAAATGATTTATGATATCGTTTTAGAACCCATTAGGCCTATAGGCCTAAGTCTGATTCAAACATACATGAAAAATGTCTACACTACTTAGGAAAACATTCCGGCCCTTCTTTTCAAGCTAGACTTTGACAAATTGTTGCAATATATATCACTGATATTAATGACTTAACGCAGGTGCATGCGAATCATGGTTATAATATTATCATACGAAGTCATTGTGTTGTTAGTTTCTTTATTAAAGTCCAAACATAACGAGTTGATAAAGTAAAATAGATTCCAGATCAATATTGAGGGTTCCTGACTTTTAACTCAGGTCACAAGAGATTATAATTATCTCTTGTGGCGTGAGTCTTATATTATAGCCTAAGAGTCTTTGCTACGATAAGTAATCTTCTAAACCACAGACATGTCCACACAAAACCTTGCGGCAGAAAGTCAGGTCAGGTCGGGTCATCAGAAACATTGGAAATAAACAGGTCCTACAGGACGACAAATTTAGGTCTTTATTAGGGAGCAGACATATTAAAAGATATTCCATAACGATTTTGAGCATTTTCTCGTCCACATTATTCACAGCATTCCCTGGGTAACCTATGAACATCCAGCAAGGTTGAAGACACTCACACGATCGCCACAGAAAATGTGTAGTCTACATTCAAATTCGTATATATTTGCCCCGACCCGGTTTCGTTGACTGACCACTGTTATCTATACTTAACCAACTATAGTCTACCTTTCTCGAATTCATATTGACATTAGAACTTGTTTGGCAAATGCGTTGCTCTCTCACTTGCAGGATCATTGGCAGTTGTTTATCAACTCACTTATTCATCCACCTAAAAGATGATCCTGTGGGTAGCGTGCAGTAGGCCCTACTGTCAACCAAGAGGTCGACAACTCAGTCACATATTTGAGTGATACTGTGTAAGCCTACATCGATTGTCTACGCTTATTAGGTTAAGTTATTTTTAGGCCTGTGCGTTGTCCAATGCATTGAAGGAGTTCAAGCGGTTAGCATATCTAAGTGTCACAACGTCTCAATAATCTCTGTTCAAAATGGAAGCACGACATGGTTTTACAGGAACATAATTATCCGAAAAATAAAGCGAACGTGTTAAGTATTTTAGTTTAGACGCAATAAGAAACCGAAATGACGCATTTTGAAAATACGGTTTGCCGAGAAGTAAGCGAGTGTTCATGAGGTAGGTAAGAACGTTTGTGCTGATCTACGACATGTATGTATAATTCAAACACTTCAACTGTAAGATTAGGCTCATATTTTAAGAAAAGATTACACAGGTGTCAACTATATTTACATTATGGCTTCGTTAATTCTACATAATTAGGTACTCACATGTAGACATGACGCCTATTTTTATGAGAATAAAATTATGGTCATAATCTAACCTTATATTAAAAATGTTACAGTACCCCAGTAGGCCTACTATCTGCTCTGAGAAACACATCAATGCTTTCTGGACTTAGCAAAAGAACTGAAGAAATATGGTTTGGTTAATTAATCTTCTATTGCCTTTCGTGATAACGAGTATTAAAGTCATCATTCGATGATCGTGCCTATTCCTTCAATGAATTTGATAGTTCATTTAGCTTGGTGGTCGTAGGCAGTTTTCTGCTATGGACCTTTGCCGGTTGGCTGAAGTCCCCCTCGGGTTACCTTTTCGCTTGCTGTTCGTGACCTTGGTCTGACGATTGATCAAGAGCTCTGTCTTTCGCAGCTCGTTAACTCGGTTGCGCGAGTTGTTACTATCAGCTTCGTCAGTCGCGTGTTGTTATGCGTTCCCTCTCTCAAGATGCTACTATAATCCTTGTTCATGCCTAGCTTACATGCGTGATGTTCTGCGCTGGCTTCCTGTCTCGCAGCGCATGCTACAGGATAGCAGCGCTTGTCTGGCGGTGCCTCGTTAGTAGCGCCTCGCCCTATTCTCTGTTACCCGGTCTCTGATATATCCTACCGTAGGGCTCTCCGTTACTCGAATTGGGGGAGCTACTGCTTCCACGAGCGCGATCCTCGATTAGGCAGCAGCGAGCCTTCTCGGTTGTGGGCCCCTACATTTGGAATAGACTTTCGCTGCAGCTTTTTTCAGGACGGGGCAAACAAGAATTTTGCTGGCGACGGGACGGAGGTAAAAAAATGATTTGTCAAGCAAGAATTTTTGTGGCGACGGACGGGGTTCCTTCTTGATTTAAATTTGTTTTGGTTTGGTTTTTGTGTTTGTAATGGTACCAAACGATTTGATTTCCTAAATCTTGTATCGGCAAAAACGCTGATACAGTTTAAAAAGTGAAATCAAAATCACTTAATTATAGGCGCATGTGATATGATAAAATGTTAATATATGAAATTCAATGAGATTTATTATTAGTATGGCTATTAAATTATGACCGTGTATAGAAATTTGCACGCTTTATAATCTAAATCAGGAAATTCAGGAAGGCCAAATCTCCCGCAGCTCCCAAATGACATCCCTATTCCGCTAGCGCCAAGCATACTCCCTAGGAACAATCTGCCATCAGCCTTCTATCGTATCCTCAAGTCATTTTTTTGACCACAGCTTGGCTGAGAGCGCCTCTGAGTAGGTTTCTGAGGGGGGCGCTATATAAAGTTTCTAAGCGAATGAATGAAGGAAGGATAGGATAGCAAGTTAAACTGAACGTGATGCTTCAAAGACCGGAAAAATGGGTTACGAAGTAATGTAACAATAATAATTATAATTATTTATCTCAATAGAAATACTAACGTTCTCTATATTGTTACACCCTAAGGCGTTTTCATAGCTGATATAACATTATGATCTCTTTCGTTGTTTATTTTCTCTCAATGTTACCGATACAGAGGAATTTCAGTTTCAATTTGCCTCTTACACTGAAGTGCTTGTATTTGTTGAATGTAGAAAGAAGCAACGGAAAAAGCTCGAGATGACAAATATGAAGACAATTATTCTCAAACAATTATCTTTATTTACATTACTTACGTATCTATACATAGAAGCAGGCAAGTGACTTAACTTGTCAGACTGAAATGTTCTTGCCATCTGTTATGTATCTTCTACATCGTGTTAATGATATTTAATGATATTTGGATATTTAAAACTAATGAACTTTACGATGTGATGATGTGATCAAAAGCAGACATTCGCAGATGTTGAGGAATGATACGACATAAGTATTAGAGTTGCTTACACTTGTTAATACTACCAGTTTTTTGGTATCGTAAGGCAGGACTACGCTTTGATTATATATATTTTGATTATATATATATATATATATATAATTGACCGTAATTATCCATGGTAGGGCCTACGTCCTCAATATTCTACATCTTATAGTCTCGAGTGGAGCAATGGCGACCACTTCAATTTATAGAACTTATCATCGATATTTATAGATTAAGCAATGTTGGACCTACATGAAAATACAAAATATTTCCATTAGGCATTTTAATTCAATTCAAATCAAATTTTCCTTGTAGCCAAATTACAGTAAATGATGATAGTGCGACAATAGGAAACTAAATAATCTGGTCACAGATAGAAATCTAAAAGGGTTATCGAGTCCGTAGAGACAAAATGAGAGCGAATAAAATAACAGGCCTAGCTAATGATCTCTTGGATTAGTGTGATGTGATATCACAGAGTAAAAAGCTTAAGCTAGTTCAACGACGATTACAAGGGAATATTAGTTATTTGCGAGTGAAATTTAATTCTGTAGGGCCAAAAATGGCATATAGGTGGAATGGGGCTTCTTCCATGGATTCCATTTTACAGGAAAGGCTGGTGTTTATTGTTCAGAGGAAAACCTCTGCGGTGAAAGAGCAGTTGACATTTCCTGAAAATTGCAAGGCAAATTTATTTCAACGCAATGTCAAATGACTATTTTATATTTATATATTGCAATATATTGATTCATCCATAATATTGAGCCACTTTCACGATAACTTGAATCAAAATTGTGTGGAAACATGTATAAAATGGTATTTGTGTTGTGGTCGTTTGATAGGGCAATCAGAGTTGATCGTAACACCGCGTGATACAGAAGTCGTGGTCAACCATTCGACGTATTTCAATTGTTCTACATCCATTCCTAGCGAGCTAATCCATTGGTATCACTATCCTGTTGGAGATAATCGAACCAATTACGTATACTACAAAGGTCAGTTTAACAAAATCTACGCCGACAGATACTCCATTGCGATAGACATCACGACAGGTCAATACGATCTCAACATTCGCTCCGTACAACCTGAGGATGCTGGTCGGTACGTCTGTCAGGATAACGGAGGATTGGGGAGTCAGGGTTCAGCTCAACTTATTATTTTAGGTCAGTGTAATTATCTTCTTCCTTGTTCGGTCAAGTTACCTGATTATAGTAGTGTTGTTGGAGATGCTGGTCATAAAATATTCTTCTGCCTCCAAGATGCAATCTGCAAACTCAGCTGAGAGCAGACCTGTCTATAAATAGCCGCCACACTTTCTCAACTACATGCGTCATCGTAGTCACAAGGCAGGAGCGCGTATGATTTGCTTTGTTCTACAACCATTGAGCGGCGCTATATAATTATTCAAAGAGGATCTCACTGTCCTAAATGACTTGGTGCCTGGCCAATGAGAATTAAACTGTTTCATAGTATTTAATATAAAAATTATATCATAATAATTATAGAGTCAGGAAATATGCTCCAAATGTGCCCTGTGTTGTTTTCAAACAGACTCCAGTCCCATTTGTCAGTCCAACATGAAACCAGAGGGACATGTTGGATCAAACAGCTGTGGCCTTCCCCTCGATCAACTGAACTTGTCTTGCAGCGTTCCGTATAGAGGCAATATTCCCCCAGAACTGTGGTGGAAATTGGAGGGTGAAGACGCAGCAATCTCAAGAGGGATATCAGCAGACTACTCCAAAAATATCGTAACAGTGAATTTAACAATGAGTCCTACACCGGAAATGGATCGTGATTCTTACATCTGTGGCACAACAAGATCGCATTACAACTGCACAACAGCCCAGATGAAAGTACACTGTATGCTGACTTCATCTATTCCGTATATTTTGTTGTTATGAAATCATTAATTGTCACTGTTTCACCAGGCATCAATCGATGGAGCTAAGCATTTCTGAGTGAAACACCTTCTCAAAATCTCTGCTCAATCTGAGGGATGGTCGAGCCTCATCGGTCCGTATTATAATATATTCAAATAAATCGATTCAACGAAAATAAAGCTCCTTATGCTGAATGGATTACACAAATCACTAATTGGTTATACTGTTATTAGAGTATGTGAATAACTGTTAGATGAATTATAAGATGTTGCATTAGATTATGACAAAATACGATCCAGAGTTATGAGGCATAGGACCCATTATCGCAAACACTTTTTTCCATTTAAGCTGTTGATACAGTCTCTACTTTAACATTTAGCAATCTATTTGTTAGGTTTAATATCTTGTTTTAGATGCAGTTGTTGACAATCCCATGATTCTGAACATAACAAAAGGCGAAACTATTACATGTTCGGCAAATGCTACTGTTCCATGCGTGTACAGATGGTTCTACGGCAACGATACACTCTGTCCTGCATCGTGTGACCAAAATTTAACGACCATTCGTTTGGGGATCACAGTTGTGAAGCAAGTTGCCCCATAAACGGAATCAGCTGCACATTCGTCGCCATGCGAATTTTCGTTCATGAAGCTGAAACCGCATGTAAGAGGTTTCTCAGTAGCAAATACGTAACCAGTGTAATATTAGACAACAACATAATTGACAGACGGAATTATGTCGACATGGTTTTGTATCAAGAAAGGAGTCCGATAAGAATGTAATTTATCACCTAGGCTGTTTAACATTCTGGCAGACCAGGTAATGCGAAATGCACTACTAGGCTACAACAAGGGATTCAGAATTGGAGGGAAGACTATTAATAACCTTAGCTATGCTGATGACATCGTGCTACTGGCCACTTCACCAGAGGATTTACGGGAGTTGGTGCAACGTGTTGAGATAGCAGCAAAAGAATACAATATGCTGATTTACGTAGCAAAGACAAAATTTATGACAAATAACAATGACGCACTTTTGATCAAAGTGGACGGATAGAAACTGGAACAAGTGGACTCATTTACATACTTGGGGGAACAGAGTAACGAAGGACGGGGACTGCGCGAGTGAGGTAAAATCAAGATTAGCCATGGGAATGTCAGTCATGTTTAAGTTGGTAAGCATCTGAAAAAATAAATCAGTCAGTACTAAAACTAAACTGCAACTCATGAAGGCCTTGGCGTGGCCAGTTGCAACGTATGGTTGTGAGGCGTGGACAATAAACAAAGAAGAAGAGAAATGATACTGTTTAATTGTTATAATAATCAATATTAGTAATTGCACATCGTCACTTAAGTTAATCGCAGTTTTAGCTTTTGCTGTTACTGATTCTAAGTGCAAAGGCGAAGTGCAAACGATACGAGGACGTTTTGATGACGTTCGCTCGATAATCCGAAGGTTCGATAGTCCGAAGATTCTAAACTCCGACATTAGTTTAAGTTGAAGCAGGATTAATTGATGAATAGAATGCGTACAACTAGGAGCTGGATTGATATGAATTTAATCATGCCTAAATGGAATCTGGATGAATATTTTATTTGGATGAATATTTTATCGCATTTCTTTATTCTCCTGTTGACTTTCTTTTTTCAGCCGCCTCAGTATCAACCAAAACTCTGCTATTAGCCGTATTGATCCAAACAATAACGACTGGTCTCCTTCTGATCTTCAGTTGCGTCCTGTTCTTTAAAACACGAAAAGGTGTGTAGGAACAATTGAACATCCATCCACATGTATAAATATCAACAGGACAACGATGTCGATGATCATGATGCTGGTTACTATTGTTATTATTATTATTAAGCAAAAAGCTGACTTTTTGTCACCAGATCTTCATTACGATTGCATTATTGTTATTATTCTTATTATTATTATTATTATTATTATTATTATTATTATTATTATTATTATTATTATTATCATCATATTATGCTGTTATCGCCTTTGTGGGCGAGCTAAGTGAGTGGTGGCAATGTCCCGAAGAGGCAGGCGGCGTTCCCACGCTGAAGAACAACCGAGATACGTTGGAACAGAAATGACGTCTCCATTGGATCGTGGGTTGAAGCACTCGTTCGACTACCCAACTCTGAGATGAACTGCAGTCCTTCACTGCTCCAAGCGCCGCCTGGATTCCAAGGAGAGGGCTACGAAGTCGTAGGTGTTGGTTATGGTCGAATACTTGGCCCTCTTCGTCTTAGCTGCGCGTTCGGCTGCTTTGCCAGCTCTGATAGATGTGTGGGCAAGATGTGACTTGGCGTAGGTGTCGGGCACTGTCACATCCCATGCCAGACATCGACCACGTGTCCAAGGAATGAGCGTGACGCCGTCCGGTCGCTTTCCATCTTCTCTTACCAAGCCGAGAGGTTCCTTTTGCGCTGGAATCTTCGCTCTGCCAAGAGCTCTCCAGATGACATCGTTCAACATGCTATGTCGTTGATGTTTTCCGCTGCCTATTCTACAAATTAGTCCATAGAGCCCTTTTGCGTCGACCCTCTCTTGACATTGGTGACACAAATGTGGCTCGCAGAGCGTCGTTCCTAGCTTCAACCCGGCTGCCATTCGTACATCCTCGTTTGAGAGGCGCAAGCCTAGGGCAGTCACAGGGGGCGCTAGCATCCAGTCTCCAGAATGAGGTGCTCGTGAGGCCAGCAGGCGAGCACGGTCGCATGGATTGTTATTGGACTCCAGCAGACCTTTCCATGCCTTGTCTGTAAATCGGAGGTCCCATTCTTTCTGGCGATGACTCGCTGCTCCTGTTGGTGGTTCTGCATCTGTCAGGGTCTTCCAAGCGTTGAGTGCTGGACTCGCAAGTTCATATGGTCCTCAGCAGACTCTGTTGGTAGGATGCAATGCATGGAGTTCGCTTGTACTAGCAGCAAAAGCCAGAAAGGCAGAAAGTATAAAGCAAGGACAATCTTCCGATTGTCCTCTCGAGGTCATTAGCCTTTGAATTAACGACCATGTTCACTGCTGGACCTGGAATCAGAGGTGCACCCAACAAGGTCATGTCCTCGAGGGCTATGCTCGTGAAGTCTTGAAACCCAGAGTCATTGTTCGGCATCTGGGTGTTGTGACACGCGATTTCGCATTTTCTGCGGTTCAATAGCAATCCCAGATTCTTTGATTCCTGCTCGATTAATTGAACGTCGTCGGCCACTGTTTCCTTGAAAGGAACAAGATAAAAATCTTATCATCGGTCACTCATAGAGTAGACATAATACACATTCTAACAATAACTGCAGTCGTATCATGGCCAAAAATTGGACCAAGTTATCGATCATTTACGAAAAGGAAAAAATAAGTTTTTTATTGGGTTTTATTTCAAAGCACTAGCATTATGTGAAAAAGGAATATAAAACCCTTTTGACGTTCTCGGACACGCTTGTTGTTACTACTACGGATATTCACTGTTTGGCGCTGCCAACGTCTATGCTGATTAAGTTAAATAATCAAAGGTACTCAACTAATTGTGTCTTGGTTTTTTCATATTTCAGCGACGGTTGAGATTATAGAGCTTAAAGCCGAAAATGCTGACTTACATAGAACAATGATGCACAGTAGAGGTGAGAAATATAAAATGTTGCATTTAATTACTGAAAAAGATTCAAAATTTACGTATCAATCCTTGGATTTTACATACATGTGAAGGCCTAGCACTTTCTACATAACTATTGAGAAGCGCTCCCGATCCAGGTCTAGCCAATAAGGACGTCTCGACAACTGGATAGTCTTGAGAAGTGTTTGGAAAGAGCTACATGTAGGAAGATTCCGAGGTAAGAGTAGGGTTGCCAGATACCTTTTCTGAAAATACCGGACACCTTCCCAATCCCATCCTTCCCTTCCCGGGTATCACGCAAAGCGGGGGAGGGTACGAGAGTATTACCCATGGGAAAATTGTGTATATTGTTATATTATTGTTATCAGTGCATTTTTTTAAATAGGAATCATAGGATTGATTGTGTTTCATGGGCTTCCTCACAGGGAGGGGGTAAAACCGTAAAAAACCCTCTCTGAACCCTCCCCATCGGGCCATCATAAACGCCCCCAAAAGCTCTGAACGGTTATTACTCCTAAACACTATTACTCTGTGGAGTCAAAAGTCAGGAAACTGGTTAAATACATAATATTAATATAGGTGGATAGCAGCAAACGACGAAATGGGCCAATGGCGTTCTCGCCGGATGTGACACGTTACAAATACCAACTCAACTTACTCAAGTGATAGATGGCGACACACAAATTTTAAGCAAAGAGTTATGTAACAGGCAGTTCGACAGCCCAGTCACAGCTGCCTAAGTGAAATCGACGATAAATAAGAAGACAACAACAAAAACAACAACAACGAGTGTAGTTCTTTAAGAAATTTTGATTTTTGAAAAAAATAATGTGTAAATAATAAAACGAGCACGAACACAAACAGAAATTGAGAAAATTTTAGAAAAACCGGACATATACATGTCCGGTATTTATTTTAATTTTATCCCGGACAGTCTGCTCAAATACCGGACTGTCCGGTTGAAAACCGGACACCCGGTAACCCTAGGTAACAGAGGAGACTATTCCAAACAGAGGGACCCATCATTGAGAACGCTCTATTCTGTGTGGTGACAGTGCGAAGATGTGGAACCACGAAACCGCATTGAATGCCGAACGGACACAGGTAGAGAAGAAAAAGTTTGATAATATAGACGAAAAGAACCACAGATACAGCTTCTTCACCGGCTGGCGGGTACCGAGCCTAAACTATCGACGATTTAATTGAATTTGATTCATGGAACCTATCATGCAAAGCTTGGAAACTCCATATATCATGTCACTAGTTTTGGGGCGATAGTCATCTATTTGACACAACAGGTTGATTCATTTAGTTAAGAAGATTAATTTACTAAGAACTATGTCAGACACCTGAAATAAATGCCGTTTGAGGTATAAAACGTCCTATTTTTAATTAAAAGCAAAATTTAAAGTGGGGCGGTACGCGTAGTTTTGTCGAGTAAGGTCCAATAGTAAAATATAAAAAACCTCATTTTCAAAGAAATATCATGATAAGATATTTATGCGCTTTTCCAATATATTTCATTAAACGATTATTCTCCATAATAATGTTTAGCTCAAGGCCATCAAGTGATAAACGCAACAGATGAAGCCAGCAACGAAGGCTCTGGAGCAAAATACAACACTACAGTGGATCGTGAAATTGAAATGGAACCTTTGCTTCCGGGTATGGATAAACTTTATGCTATTGTAGGACTGCTGTAATTACACGAATAATACTAATCGAATAATATTAACAGTTACTAAGATCCTCCTGGGCAGATGTTTTAGGATATTCTAGAAAACGCTGTCAGTTTGAGACCATAACTTTGGCCAAGGAAAGGGATGTCAATCACATCACTAGTAACGGATGGAAATTTGTCTCAAGGCGAAAGAAATGCTAAGAACATGATGTTCATTACGATTGCATTATTGTTGTTGTTATTATTATTATTATTTTTATTATTATTATTATTATTAATATTGTTATTATTATTATCATTATCATTATCATTAATTATTATTAGTAGTAGTAATAGCAGTAGTATTTTTTTAATTGTTAATTTTTTATCATTTTTAAATTATCATTATCAGCTCTAACACTATTTGCATCTATAAAGTTGGAAGTGCCTCATCGTTATCAAGTCTTATCACTAATCCTTCTTCTCTTGCTTGATGGCATCAGGCTATAATTGACTTTACTGATGATTATGAATAACATTTGCTTCTTGAAAAACGCAAACCAGGTGCAATTGATTGCAGAAAGACAGCTAATGGGATGATGATGATGATGATGATGATGATGATGATGATGATGATGATGATGATGATGATGATGATGATGATGATGATAGTGTTTTAATACGATAAGTGAACAGAAATCGACTAATCTGTGAAAGTAATGAGCTATAATTGAGAAAGTAGAAATTGATAAAATCACGAATGCCGTGAAATTCCGTGAATTTGGGCAAAATTATTTAAAAAATACTTGACCACAGCGTTCACAACTGACATATACTGTACTTCCGTCCATCTTCCTAGTTTTACAGACGAGAACTTCGCACTAGCTATATGCTAATTATGGTTGAGTGTGTATGTTGTTAACGATGACGCTGACATTAACTTAAGCGAGACATCGCACAGCGACTACGCTTCGTTTAGGCTTACATCTTAATAAACGCAAGCGTGATTTTATGCAGAATGTTTGCTCTGCTATCCATACATGTAAAACGAACATCCATACATGTAAAGCGAACATCCATACATGTAAAGCAAACATCCATACATGTAAAGCGAACATCCATACATGTATAGCGAAGGCGCTTACGTTTTGATATAATCTTACCAAATAAAATCGTGATTTCATGTAGGGAAATTGCCGTAATTATGGCTCATCCAAAATTTGTTACCGTAAACTTGAAAGGCTTCGCTAGCCGTCATTTTACTGACAATACCCAAATGTGAGCACCTCTACGAAAATTTGAAATCATGGAAAAATGAATGAGTGCAACAAGCTTGTTATAATTATGTGCCAGTGATAAATCAAATGAATGTCTATACAGCTTTATGTGCGTTATATTTGCAAATCATTGTCATGATATTTTAAAATAATAAAATGTTGTCAAAAGGTGTTCACATTTGGGCACCCGAATTAATTAAATGTGAGCGTCCTATTTTTAATTAAAATGCAAAATTTAAATTGGGGCGGTACGCGTAGTTTTGTCGGGTATCCTCTAACATAGATTCTTTGGATGCGATCAGATGATATGAAGGCAGTAAGAGCATTTGTGATTTGAGACATGGTTCGGACTGCAGAAGCAGCCTGGAATGCCAAGCAATACTTGCAAGATTGAGCATGGCAAGCGCGAGATAGTTCGGCAGTTTCCAAGATGCAAGCAGAGAATAATTATATCTGCTGTAAAACGTATCTGCATAAAAATGTAATAACACTTATCATTATGGCTGCCATTTCATTATAGTCACTCAAGTGATAAACCATGAATGACCACACTATAAAACTCAGCGAAATCATTTTCTTCACATAGCTCTCACGCAGGAGAAATTAATACATGTGGTTTGCCAATGGGTTTAGTGTAATATTGAGTAGGCCTATTTCAGGTTATGTGATATAGGGGCTTTATCCGCACAGAGATTCAAAAGATTCTTATTGCTTATTATCAAAGATGCTGCATCTTTATTACGTTAAGGTCCAATAGTAAAATATAAAAAACCTCATTTTCAAAGAAATATCATGATAAGATATTTATGCGCTTTTCCAATATATTTCATTAAACGATTATTCTCCCTAATAATGTTTAGCTCAAGGCCATCAAGTGATAAACGCAACAGATGAAGCCAGCAACGAAGGCTCTGGAGCAAAATACAGCACTACAGTGGATCGTGGAATTAAAATGGAACCTTTGCTTCCGGGTATGGATAAACTTTATGCTATTATAGGACTGCTGTAATTACACGAATAATACTAATCGAATAATATTAACAGTTACTAAGATCCTCCTGGGCAGATGTTTTAGGATATTCTAGAAAACGCTGTCAGTTGGAGACCATAACTTTGGCTAAGGAAAAGGATGTCAATCACTTCACTAGTAACGGATGAAAATTTGTCTCAAGGCGAAAGAAATGCTAAGAACATGATTAATGACAAGGAGACCTTTGTCAGCCGAAATTTATAATTAACCGTTGTCTAACATGTAATAGACTCTTATTGCATGTGTAACTTTGTATATGTGCACACCAGTGAATTTTTTGCATGAGCATTGATTTAAATTGTGGATTCAAATTTTAGATGATCATAACATTATTCAGCCCTGCATCAAAGGGAAGGAAATTATAACAAATGCATCAAAGAAAATGGGTCGAGCGATTGCTGGAATTGCAATATTAGAGGACCTGATCTACGTTGTTAGCGACAAAAGTTCAGAAGTTGAAACTTTCAACTCTGAAACGCTTGAATTCAAAAATCGCTATAGCTTGAAAGAACTATGGAATCCATGGGATTTGATAAGCTGCAAAGTGAACAAGTGTTTGTATGTCATGCATTGCAGTTCAGCGACTACAAAGCACGTGATACGCATTAATTCTGATGTTGTGGCTTTGCATAAGTGGTCAACTGGAAAGGAATATGGAAATCTGTCAGCTACAGGTGGTGGATGTATAGTCGTAACTGTTCGCTATGAAAACATATTGCTTATATATGGATCAGATGGAATGAGGATGAATGTTGTGTCCTTATCAGTGGATATAATTCATCCTTCACATGCTCTGATGTTGAGAAATGGCCAATTCGTGATTAGCTATGGTCAAAATAAAGATAACATTCACAGAGTTTGCATAATAGACGAAGACGGTGAAATAATTAAGAGCTGCTTAGAAAGGATGGAAACACCAAGTTATTTGGCTGTGGACGAATCTGGTTTAATACTTGTGGCTGATCAGGGCAACAGCCGGGTTTGTGTGTTGAACGCTGACTTGGAGTTAACAAGGGTAGTTGATACAAAGCAAAGTGGATTACGATGTCCGCAGAGAATTTGCCTGGACGGAATGACTGGAAAGATTTTTATCGCTTATAATGAGGTCTTGAAATTCAAGCGAAGAAACGGAAAACTTTTGATTTTCAACCATGGCGGTGATCATAAACAAATAGTTTAATGCAGATATAATTATTCTTGTCACTTGGATTCGGTTTGCAATTATTTTTACGACAATACATCAAATTAATCGATGACTTTTATCATAATAATGTCATGCTCTGAGGAGAAACTTAAGCAATAAAATGTCTACACCAGGGCTATTCAATTAGATTTAGTCAAGGGCCAAACTAGAGAAATCTGGAGATGGTGGCAGGCCAGAGGCTCAAGGAGGGGTTTGGGGAGGGGGTTTGGGGAGGGGGGCTGCTGAGGGTTTGGGAAGGGGGGCTGCTGAGGGTTTGGGGAGGGGGTTTGGGGAGGGGGGCTGGTGAGGGTTTGGGAAGGGGGGCTGCTGAGGGTTTGGGGAGGGGGTTTGGAGAGGGGGGCTGCTGAGGGTTTGGGGAGGGGGTTTGGGGAGGGGGGCTGCTGAGGGTTTGGGAAGGGGGGCTGCTGAGGGTTTGGGGAGGGGGGCTGCTGAGGGTTTGGGGAGGGGGTTTGGGGAGGGGGTTTGGGGAGGGGGGCTGCTGAGGGTTTGGGGAGGGGGTTTGGGGAGGGGGGCTGCTGAGGGTTTGGGGAGGGGGTTTGGGGAGGGGGGCTGCTGAGGGTTTGGGAAGGGGGGCTGCTGAGGGTTTGGGGAGGGGGGCTGCTGAGGGTTTGGGGAGGGGGGCTGGTGAGGGTTTGGGAAGGGGGACTGGTGAGGGTTTGGGAAGGGGGGCTGCTGAGGGTTTGGGGAGGGGGGCTGCTGAGGGTTTGGGGAGGGGGGCTGCTGAGGGTTTGGGGAGGGGGGCTGCTGAGGGTTTGGGGAGGGGGGCTGCTGAGGGTTTGGGGAGGGGGGCTGCTGAGGGTTTGGGGAGGGGGGCTGCTGAGCACCCTCCAGTACAATTTTTTAAATGATACATTTGCAAAATATATAATATAATGCAAATAATTATAATTATAATAGTAATAATTCAAAAACATAGATTTTAAGAAAAAATCCTTAAAATTTTAAAATTTTGGCATAGGTCCGCGGGCCAATTGTTAGGCCTTCGCGCCCCAGATTTGGCCCGCGGGCCGCTAATTGAATAGCCCTGGTCTAAGCCTTCCTCAGATCGTCACTTGCATGTATATGATTCACCGAAACCCACAATAGCCAAGGAAATTTCAGGTGCCCGAGACGACAATATATCGGTTACAATACAATAATTAGGCTACCACGTGGAATCCTCTCGATGAAGGTTTTTAGGCCTAGTGTTTTCGCTTATCGACTTCTGCTGGCGAATCTATTTGCAGCATTGACAACTCACGAAAAAAAGACGCGTTCAGTTATTGATAGTTTAACATGATATTCTAAACGTACATCTCTAACCTTTCGGATATTTACAAAGCAATTGACAACATAATTGGCATTATTGTAATGCATCGTGTATCGTTTGATGTGTCTAAGTAATAATAGTCAAGTTAAGACAGAAGTGAGTTAAACGCTTCCTTCAAAGTTCCTTAAGGTTATTTCTGACATGCATGTAGTTGTTTGCTTACATATAATGTTTTTATAGAACTTCGGAAAGAATCCCAATGGCGGAAAACTAATTTTCCAGCGGTTAGTTTTCTAGACCAGTGGTTCTTAAAGTGGTGGTCCGCGGAGCTCAAGTCACCGGTCCGTGAAACAATCACTAAAAATTAAAAATTTATTCAACTTATTCCAGGAAACATACAAATAATTCTAAATATATTTTAAATTCAAAAACATTTATACATTGAAATTATTATTTAGCTTAATTTGCAAAAAATCAATCTAGAATCTAGATCTAAAGTTCCCATTATCGCCACACCGTCATAACATATGTAATTATGTAAATTCGTAAAAAAATGTTTATTGATTTACAGTCTAAATTTTAGACACTATTTCGCATTAGTTAGATTTTAGAATAACTTCAATAAAATATTAAGATATTATAGGCCCTATAGGAGCTTCTCCCTCTAATTTCCCATTATTTTGGATACGATTGCCAGATAAAATTTTGCATTTCTAATTGGTGGTCCGCCAACAACTTCATAAATATGCAGCCGGTCCCTGTTTCTAAAAAGTTTAAGAACCACTGATCTAGACATTGATATCGCGCCTTTTTGACACATAGCAAAGGAAACAATAGGGCCTGCAGCACTAATAATTGTCACATTGTCTGTTATGTTAACTCGACTCATTTATAGACTATTGTGAGCCAGTGATGAATTATTGCAAGAGCATAGCGGGCAAAAACGTTTTGCTTACACTTTCAATTTTCATGTCGGTAATAAAGTTTTTATGGAATATAATTGCCCTTGCGTTATATTTGGATGAACAGAGCATCCACGTTGCTATTTAAGTAGCTAATCAGCCTTATTGACTGTCAGTTGGTGAATTATTATTTGAACGTGCGCATTGCATTGTAGCCATTTAATTACGATATTTTAAAAATTGTTAAAGTATACCACATAATTATTGATGCTGCTGCACATTGAACTGTTGTTGATCGCCAGCGTTTGGCGAGGCCAAGGTTATGTACAGCAATTTACAATTCTTGTTCGTTATAGTGATTACTCAACGATAAAAGAATATATTCGCTCGATGAAAAACCCAATCAGCTCCAATGTTTATTGCTCGCATCACTGATGCGAGCAATAAATTCCTTATTAAAGGAATATGGTTCCCTGATTGATGTGAACCGACCGAATGGCACACTGCAATTTGTCCAACTCTCTAACTATTTTATAAAACAGTA
Organism: Bimastos eiseni; assembly: GCA_959347315.1. Lineage (NCBI taxonomy): Eukaryota > Metazoa > Annelida > Clitellata > Crassiclitellata > Lumbricidae > Bimastos > Bimastos eiseni. The sequence goes on along the minus strand of OY365810.1, from coordinate 2,597,281 downwards.
AACAATCTTTTGCGACGACGTGGGTCCTCGCATTTGCTTACAGACTCTCCCGCATCCGTTAATGCCGCCTTTGCATTTGTCTTCAGTGACATGAAATCATTACTCCGTTTCTAATTACAAACTCTCTTATCAAAATCAATATCAATAGCCTAGAATGTTTCCAGGCTGCAACTTTCTTACAGCATGACTGCTGATTTGCTTGCACTACGTGCAGACACACCAGATAATGCTGTCGAGCAAAGTCTTGGTAGGCACCCTTCTTCCATTCTCAGGCTACAGGCATACCCCATGGATTGACGTGTTAGGCACAACATGTACGTGTACAAGTAGGGCACGCACATCCAGTGACTTAGATACACACATATGCTAAGCTTGTGAGACCTGCTACCTGACATGCAGTGTCCATCTTGTGTATTGGTGACATTTTCCCACATTGGCATTCGAATTCTGCATATTGTAAGTCAAGTTTTCTTCACAATTAAATGTTTCTTTCAAGAAAAAAAGGTCTTCTGATTCAACAATTAGTATTTATTATCTTTGGCTGTTACACTGGTTGCATTATTGTTGTTTTCCCACTCGGTTTCCGGAAAAACAATTTGCGACTGTTTTGTATGTTGTCATTCGATGGCCGCTACATAAATAAGTTATTGCAATAGAATGTTTATTGTAGCCCCATACATCCGTTTAATAAGAAAATATGTCTTATTGTGTTTTTTCTGTAATGGACATTGCATTTCGCACAGTAGGTAACAATCTCAGTAAATTTGTGCTCCTTAATCTCTTTGTTTCTGGGCTCTACATCTTTAATTATAATTATAATTTCAGCCACATGTACGCAGCGTGAAGCCATTAAATTCGAGGTTTGCTTGTGGAGAAGCTTCATAGCCAACTGTTCAGAAGACGAAGAGGTCAACATCCGTTCTGCATTCTATGGAAACATGATGGGCAGCGAGAGATGTCTTAATGGGAAAAATTTTTCGAGCGAATACAACTGTTCAACGGATGTTCAGTTTTATATTGAACGTCGATGTAAGGAAAGAAAAAAATGTTTGATCAAGTTGCCTGATGGGCAATTGGATGCGTTTTCTACCGCCTATTGTCGGATCCATGTTATACAGTATCTAGAAATCATCTACAGTTGTCAGAACCGAAGTAAGTTAGCCTACGTATCCCATAGAAAAGATAAATAAGATCCTATGAGATTCAAAAAGACAAGACAAGAGATATGATATGACACAGTACAAGACATAGCAAAAAACCACCATATGTTTTAATTGTTCTTAATGCAAAGACAAAATATAAATATACAACCATTTTTCATTTTTTTGGGCTAGATCATAATACCATCATCTTGCAAGCATTGTAAGCAATTGGTTAGTAAGAACTGTGATGGGACATTAGTTCGCTTATCCTTTCAGTAAACACATATAACCGTTGGTTAATGTATTATTACAGCTTTAATAGTAGATTAAGTTAAATGGTAAACTATCAATGCTACACACATCCGGAGATTAATCAATCAAATGTTCACATAATATTCGTTTATAGCCATAGAATATGAAACAACATCTAAAATGTGTCTACAAGTACCTAATAATTTTTATAGTGTGCAATTTCGCTACTAACTTATTCATTCGTTTGTTAGTTATCCTATTGACGAACACACTTTCAGTTTTAGAGCTATTAGCTGCATCTAAAAGTTGGCATGTCGGTTACAACAAACTGACCTTCTTGGTTGTGACAGGCAATTAGTATTATTATGTTGAGAATGAAATTTGCGTATAATGTAGAAAGCTTCTAATCCAGCAATGAACTAATGCTTATTTAATAGTACCGTTGTCATAGAACTGTAAAACGTTTTGTAACATATTGACATCTAACGACCTACCTGATTCAACTAAATACTGATTGGTGTTGATCGAATGTTTGCAGATGCCTTTAACTCTGATTACACAGTCAAGGCACACGTCAACGAGAAAGTAGTCTGCAACGCTAACAACAGCCAGAATTGCACTTTCAAATGGAAATATATCGATGGAAAGACGATCACCCAAGTATCCACTGATCAGATTATCATCCCTCAAAAGCAAGGACTGTACAAATGCGAGGCTGAATGCTTACTCCGCGGCAAAGTATGCACAGTTGTAGCCATGAGGATACAGGTGTATAATGCAGAAAGTAAGTACATGTATAATAATTATTTGTATATGAAAGTTTTACTCAAGTTCATCTGCTTTCAGACATACAGAAATGAGTTTACGCAGACTGACTTCAGTTGTTTGTTAGCTATTGTCTAATAAACTGTTGTTGCGTTTAGTTTCGTTTGGTGGTTGTGCTGAATCTGGCAATGCTCGTGTAGACGAAAATATGGCTTGGGAACATTTGACTAACTCTTCTGTAGTGTAGCCAAGATGTTTAAATCTTATTCTTTTTGAATTATCCTTATTGCTGGTCTCTGATTTGAATAGCGCTTAAGATCATTGTCAACTCTGTTGGTGCTGGTGTCTATTTCTCATGGCATCAATCGATGTTTTGGAAAATGCGTTTTAAGCATAACGAATTTAAACGCAGTAAATGAACAGAGTGAAAAGGAATAATTTTATGTTACAGAAGCAATAATAATTTGTGTTGATCGATTTGTAGCAAGTAATCGACTGGTGATAAAACTGTTTTCTGTGCTGCGTGCGGTGGTCGGTTGCAGTTTCTCTTTCTGTGGGTGTTTTCTTTTCTACAGACGAAGGCAAAGCACTAACAGTTAGTTTACTTACTTTTCATATCAAAGGTCACATGAATATCAGTTAATTTTACAGCTATTTAGGCTTTGTGTGCAAAACATAATTAGTGGGAGCGCATTTGAAGGGTCCTTAAATTTCGTATTGACATACATGACTAAATAGACACATTAATTTTGTGATTGTAATAATGCTAAATCACATTGCGCCACTTCAAGCTGAACTCATCAAGGCCTGTATGGGTCCGATGCCCCAGACTGTGCGCCTTAGGCAAGCGATTACGGAAAACAAACAGGCCTAAAATGGCAGTTTGAGACTTGGTTAACCTATATAAATACTCGTTGGGTATAGACATCTTGTATTTCAATGACGCAGTAATTCAAATGAACAACCGTACGTTGATTCGGCACTTATTAAATGATTTGGAAATTGTCTATTGCTCTCCGTTAGCAACACGGCAAGACATACAGTTTTAGAGAGAATATTTCGATTATGAGAGGTTTACTCTGTTTGCAAGGAGAGAGTTCAAAACTTGTCGACTTTGAGGTTTTTTTTAAATCATATTCTTCATTGTATCTGCTTCATAATACTGTTTATAGAATCGAAATAGCTTTTATCTAACTTAAGTTATATTCGTTTGAGTCTTTCATTAGCATAATCTTAACAACTGAGAAAATCAAAGTCACAAATTTCAGAATGTTCATGTCATCGAATATCTTAGCAACCATCCCGTTATTACTCTGCAACTCTGCTGGGAAAGAAAGGGCTATACTCTATATGAAATATAACACAAGACATCAAAATCTTTTTGCTACTTTGCAAATTATGGCAGGTAGCGTATGAAATCTAGGTCGTTCACCTCTGAAAACATGCATATTTTAGCAATGAAAATCTAATCATCACGTGCTTCACGGTGTCTACTCGGTTAGAGCGGTAGGCCCTCAACACTCAGTGTGCGCTGAGTGAGCGGGTTCGACCCTCGTCCAAGGCGTCACCGAATGAGGACCTTGAACAGAAGGGCGATATCGAGTTTCAAGAATTTCGATTTCAGATGTTTTAAGAGTCACTTTTCTCCAGATAAATATTTGAATTCAACTGTTTTTCAGATATTGAAAGAAGACATATTTATTTGTAACAACATACTATGAAACGAATTTCTGTGTTTTTGACCCCTCTGACCTGTTTCAGCCTTTCTCTCAATTACTATGAGCCAACAATCGGCGGGTTTTGACCCCTTGCCTAGCATTTATGAACATTACACAACCATTGACACATAATTATCACTTTTGTTATGGGTTCGTCGTAAAAGTAGGATAACGTATACAAATTATGCACACACCTTTCTGTTTTCATACAATTCCCTAGAGAGCACTAGCGTTCAAGCTACACAATTCTTCATCTTGCTTGAATTATCTGATCAGTAGAGTCAGTTAGCCATTACATGCATAGGCCAACACTTGGGCCACACGTGTATCTAAAGCTATATATATATATATATATATACATATATATATATATATATATGTATGTATATATAATCTTTTATTATAATGCAATGCACAAATACATTATTCCAAATCAGATCAACAACAGCCAGAGAACATCACAGGTCAAGGGCACCGACCAGCAGACAACTACGAAGAAGTACACGATCAGCCGGTAATCCAGCAAGGGACGATTCCTGATAATGTTTCAGAAAGTGAGGGGGTGCGCGGAGGAGATCATTACCAGAAGCTGTCACCAAAGGTGGACCAGGAAAGCTATTCATCATATTGTGTTCTGGAAACTGGAATGGAGGCCTGACCTTGATGAAAAATCTTGATGCGTCAATAATCAAGCCTAGACACAATTCATCCATTTATTTATTGTTTACGGTTTCAATATTTAAATTTGCTCTGTCTGTATTTCATATTGCTGCAGATTTGTAAATTTGACTAATTAAGGATGTTATAATAATAATGACGATGATAGATGAAATTGTGTTTCTGTCAACATTGACACCTATTATTTTGACATTCAATAGGCAGGTTACATAAAAGAAGAAAGGGAATGGGAACTAGAAAGGAAAAAAACGAAGAAAAGGAATAGAAATAAACAATTGCACAAGGCATCAAAATCTTTTTTCTAGTTCAACGCCTCTAAAATGTAATGCATGCGCATTTATTTTGCTTCAAATTTTGGATTCGAATGTTTAGGTAACTCTCATATTACTCAACCTTGCATCAAGGATGAGGAAATAATAACATAAGCCTTCAAAGGAAATGGGTAGAGCCATTGCTGGAATTGCAATACTAGAAGATCTGATGTATACGTCGTTAGATGTGGACGAATCTGGTTTAATACATGTTGCCGATCAAAGTAACAGCCGGGTTTGTGTGTTGAACTCTCACTTTGAGCTAGTGCGGGAGGTTGCTACAAAGACAAATGGATTACGAATTCCACAGAGAATTTGCCTGTATGGAAAGGCTGGAAAACTCTTTGTCGCAGGTAAAGAGATCTTGAAATTCAAGGAAAAGAGAGGAAAGTTGTTGATTTTCAATTATGACCAGTCTTAATAAATAAGCATTTAGGTACAAATATTTAGTTGCCCCTTGGATTCGGTTTGTGACACTTATCTAGACATCTTCAGAAATGATTTAGGAGTCTTACCTCTACGGTGTGCCATAGATATAACGTTCTCACAAGAATTAGAAATGACTACATCAAAAGCCTACCTCAAATTGACACCAACAATTCTACGAACCTTTCACGTAGGCGCTACCCATGACGAAACTTAATATCGGAAATGTAACAATCACCACCTAGAACCATCCTCAGGAAAGTAGGCCTATTAGGTTCTGAGCGTTTCAAATTCTGCTGACAATGGCATATCTCCTTGCAGCAATGACAACTCACGAGTTATAGACGCATTTAGCTTTGGATTGCAATGAACTATATTCTAGAATTATAGGTTTCAACGTTTTTGAAATGGACAACTAAATGTTAAAGGAATTTTTAAAAACTTCAGAAGCATCGTGTATCATGTGTTGTGCAGAAGTTATAACTGACAACGTGTTTTATTAATGGCAAATTTTTGACAAGAATTGGTAAAAGACTTTCAGTAAGGTTAGTTCCTGACAATTGTTGTTTGCATGTGCTGTCCGTTTTGGATTGAGCCTTCAAAATTCCAAGAAGCGACAACGAATTATCCAGCCGTTAGTTATCTACACGTTAATAACATGCAATTTAAACACAGCATTAAAGCGTCGCTTGTTAAATGTGATAAAAAAAATTACCGAGGCTGAAAAGTTGTCATATGACCCTGGGCGTCACAAACACGTCGAGCCAAGCAAACGGATTAATATCCACAGTTGCAGATGACATCTTCGTGTTAAGAGTTTTTGGACAGAGCTGTGTCGAGAGTAGGCTTATAATCGAAGAATACTCAACGAGGCACAACGATGCCACTCACATCTTTCTCTATTGGTGGCGCATAACGCAACATTTGTCCGAAATCTCTGGCATAATGTCAACTCTACCCTCAAACTAAGACTTAGGTTATCTACCGAGTGCGTATCGTCATTTGGGATTTGTTCACTCCTTGTTAAGTTAAACGTAGACGTATTAAATGAAAAGCTTCTGTTCTTAGCTACTATTTTGTCGTTGTTGCTTCTTTTGAGCGGCGCCATATAATGTTCAACCGCAATTACAATCACAATATAAAAGCAATGTTAAAAGAGAACGAATACCTACCTGTAAGAACTATTGGAACGAATGGAACTGGGAAGTAGATTCTAAAGCCTTTGACGAGTCTAAGTCTTTCCACGATATGATGAATATGAGTGTTCATGGATTTTTGTTCAATAGTTGTCTTTACTAGAATTAAGTAACTTAAGTATATGAACAAATTTGTAGATTCAGATGAAGTACTTTCTGAGCAATAAGTCATATTTTAGAAAAATCCTTAAACAGTCAATAAGTCAAAATGTCAGATATTACAGACAGTTTGACATCTATTGCGGAAAAATTGATGTCCACCCAAGAACCACAGTATATTTATATTGCCCAAGAATACTTACGGTTTTAGCGAATAAGCATCGATACCCGTTGAATGTAGGAATATTTAGTGTAAGATTGCATCAATTGTGAAACAAAATATCACTAGGAAATATTGCGCTAAGGGCATATCAATTAGAATAATCCTTCCCGCATGACTTAAAAGAAGACATCTTTCTGAAGAATGTTAACCCGAATATCTAAAATACTGTATTCGGTGGCAGATTTGCAGGGTGCCACAAGGGGCCAGTGCCCTACCGACTGAGACACAGGACACTTCTCTGTTGCCACTCCAAAAAGGAGATAGTCAATTCACAGCATTATACGGAGTTGGATATAATCACTTAGGCAGGTTAGCAAGTAATAAAGGAAGTAATCTTTATTTGCATCAGACAAGCGCGCACGTAGACTAAACATAATTATAGCCTAACTGTTGCAGCTATTACCGTGTTTACTCTCTTAATCTCGCCGATGACTAAAGATCGGCAATACGGGTATCTGGCATAATGTATTTGGCTTGACGTGTTTGAATAGTAAGCCAGTGGTGAAATCTTGCGGAAACATAGCGGGCAAACATACACTTTCAGTCATCAAGTCGGTTATAAAGTGATTGCTCTTCTGCGCTGTAGCTGACTTTCAGTTATTGATAGAGGATCATATTTTCACGGTACTATTTTGATTACTAACCCACCATATCGACTCTCAATTGCTGGATTTCTTTCTGCAGCGTAGCTATATAAAATATTCCCAAAATTACTTAAGAATACCACATACAGATGCTGCTGAAAATTGGACTGGTGTTAATAGCCAGCGCTTGGCAAGGTCAAGGTCAGTACAGCATTTATGTTCTTTGTGGTGATTAAACAATGGTAATAGAACATTGAATAAGCATAAGAACCGATTGGGTTTTTGATCGAGCTAATACTCGATCGATAATCCAATCAGTTCCAGTGCTTATTGCTCCGGATATGGTTCGTATCATAGACATTCAAGACACAAACCAACTGCTGAAGCTGTTGCATCAGTAGTTTTTGGTTCAGCGCCGTAATGGTGTGCTTGACATCCGATCATCAACGCTATAGATAGCCTGCTGAACGTTATGTGCGCAGTCATGCGTTGCCATCAGACCACACTTCACGCAATGCACATGGCTCGGTATCTCTTTCGTCTGTAACCAATGTCAGTTATCAACCTTTACATGTACATCAAAGAATCTGTCTTCAAGACATCTTTAAGTAGTTGATTAACTGGCAGTGATTAGGATGCCCATTTGAACGGCTATAGCAGCAAAAAGCATCAAGATGAGCGTCAATGAATGGCCATTCAGTCTTCTAACACTTCTGAAATTGCGCTGGTTCTTTGCACGATAACAATGCCCAAAAATCCGAGTGGGCTCCAGTGGCGTCCCTAAGGGTGCGGGGGTTGCGGACCGTACCGTGTGAGACCATCAGAGAGGTGACACCAAAATGACACGATGATTGTCTAGAAAGCGTCTGTGGAGAATTTTAGTAAAATTTATTAATTTTAAATCAACAATGACAGGAAACAAAACATTTCGTAACCTTCTCTTACATACAATGATAGAGTAGTCTATTAATTTACGTAATGCTTAAACTCTTTGCCATAATGGACCTTCTTTTGAACTTTCTAATGAGCTACTGTCAGCGTCGTCATTACTGCCCAGGAATGAGCCTTTCTTTCACAAGTTGTTGAAGGGCTGATTCGTATCGCCATGGTTGGGCTGGGAGCGCGTCCAAATAGACTTCTTGAGGAGCTCTATAAATGTTAAAGCGAATGAATGAATGAAGGAATCAATAGGAACTGGCCTAACGTGGCCTGAGATTGAGCTTTGAATTCAGCGGTTGCGCTCTTCGTCCCTGACATTTGTCCGATCGCGAGTGTTTCATCGGGCGAGTGCCCCGAGTGAGGCTTAAGTTATATAAATAGCACGCTTAAATCGCATCTGGTGGGTTCTATGTGAGACTCCAGTTTCTTCTCCAATACATGCAGATCTTAGGTAAAAAAAACATACAGTAATGACTCGCTCCTCATTCACAAGTATACGACTATCGGTCACACACTCGACATAGTATTTACATCTGTCTCATACGGCATGTCACCGATTCTCAGCTCACCCTCACCCTCTCTTCAGTATCCAATTTTCACAAAGGCTCATATTGAGCCATCTTCTTGCCCCACCAAAACTATGCCCATTCCATCATATCGCCTCCATCAACCTTGGTACATTCAAGCTCGACCTTGAATCCTTCCTAATCTCCTCACCCCCATACAGACCATAGCCATTTCTTACTTGCATGCAATTCCATCATATCACACATCCTCCAATCAGCACTTAACCCGAAGCTCAATCAATCCATGGTTTGATTGTTCTCACCGAGCTCTCAGATCATCGCGTCGTCGTGTGGAATGAGCTTACTTTTCTAGTCTTAATATTCTAAAACCATGAAAAAATATATACCATAGCTAACTTCTTTCATCCATAGAACTTACCCATAATTTCTTGCTCACCCTAACTCATCCAACTCTCCACATCTATGGAAAACGTAAATAAAATTCTTCACCACCGTGGGTCCTCTCATCCGCTTTCAAATTCTACAATGTATATCACATGCATCAATTCCAGACTCTTTATTACTTTTCTATACTGGCAATGTTTCATCCCTCCGTCTCTCTTGTCGTAATGAACATCACTACCTAAACAATTTTAATCACTATTGTATTCTGTAAAAATATAAGTTGGACAAATGTATGTTATTATATCTAAATAGATAATATTTAGATGAAAATAATGCTTCCTGGAATGAAGGTTGGATTGGCAAGCAAATCTTATCACCAATTTAATTTCCATTTTACCGAATACAATGGGTGAAAAATGACGTTTTCATAGTCTCTATTTTGTCCGTGAACCGTTTTTCGTCAAATATTTGTCGGAGAGCGATATGTCGTGAATCATTTGGAGTGTAACCGTCCTAGAAAATAATGTGTTGATGGTGTCACAGCTGAATTGGCTGCCCACCGTTCAAATCCACCAGATGATGCTGTCGAACCAGATCATGGTTGAGACATAGATCTGTTTATTCAGTAAATACATGCTTTAATGTGTTTAGATATAATCTTGGTTACACAGTTGATTTCCCAAGATATGTGCACGGTCGATTTATTCATTTTGTCAAAGGCAATTCAAGTTGGAATAGTTGAAACATATTTTTTTGTGTTACTGTAGTTTAATCTGCATCATGTTGAATATTGCAGTAAAGTTTCAAAATATATGATAATTATTACCCTACAAGCGAATCATTATATAGACCACAGGCAATTCCCCTCCCACTCCTACCTAACTATCAAGGTACGAAATATATTTACAATAGGAGACAGTTTCAGAAAGCACCTTAGTTCAGTTGCCTAAGATGAGGAGAATAAATTATAAGGGCAGCAGTCAATGTTAGATATATAGATATTAGCACAACATAGGCCTAGCATCTAACAACGTGTATATAAATATATTTACAGCTACATGTACGCAGCGTGAGGAGGTATGCGTGTGGGAAGACTTCAGGACTAGCTGTTCAGAAGACGAAGAGATCAGCATCCAATCTGCTTTCTATGGAAACATGATGGGTAGCGAGAGATGTCTTAATGGAAATAAATTTTCGAGCGAATACAACTGTTCTACGGATGTTCTGCTTTATGTTGAACGTCGGTGCAAGGAAAGAAGAAACTGTGAGATCGAGTTGCCTGATAGGCAAATGGATGCGCTTTCTACCTGTCAGATCCATGTGGCGCAATATTTAGAAATCGTGTACAATTGTCACAATCGAAGTAAGTTCTAGTTAGGTTTCCGAAACAAAGATGCTATCAGAGTTCAAAAGACATGTGAGACAATACAAGACATAGCATTAACCACCACATTTAATTGTTCGTAATGAACACAAAAGATCAATATATCACCATGCATGCAAGCAACATAAACAATTTGGTAAGAAGAACTGTGAAGATTATTTCTGTTGGCGCTTTTGTAAAGAAATTGACTGCTGGCCAAGCCAGCTATAATAGGGTTGCCATAAGGGCTCAGATGATAAAGAGGACACATGCAATGTTCACCAGATCCGGTTACCATCCCGTAGCCGGCTCCTAGTGTTAAACCAATGTTCAGCGTTGTTCAGGTAAAAATAAAGTCAAACTACATAACATGTATATCTGTTTCAACAAACTGACTTTCTTGGTTCTAATTTAGGATTAGTTAGCACGAATATCATTTTTTGAGTAAAACTTTTACGTATGATGTAGGCTTAGAAAGATTTCAACCCAGAAATTCACTTGTGGGGTAGCCTACTAAGTGTTTAATATCAACGTTGCTTTTATAGGCTACTTCAAAATGTTCTGAAGCATGTTGACATACATGTTCAATAACCGACATGGTTCAACTATAGTAATACTGATTGGTGTTGATCGAATGTTTGCAGATGCCTTTAACTCTGATTACGCAGTCAACGTAAACGAGAAAGTAGTCTGCAACGCTAACAACAGCCAGAATTGCACTTTCAAATGGAAATATATCGATGAAAAGACGATCACCCAAGTATCCACTGATCAGATTATCATCCCTCAAAAGCAAGGACTGTACAAGTGCGAGGTTAAATGTCTGCTACGTGGAAAAGTATGCACAGTTGTAGCCATGACGGTACAGGTGTATAATATGGAAAGTAAGTACGACAACCTATATGAAGATTTTGCTCAGGCTTTCAAGCACACAAATGATTGACTTCATTTTGGTTTTATTTTTCTAATAAATTGTTGTTGCAGGTGGTTCCGTTAAGCGGAACCTGTGTTCTATTGATTCTGTCTCTTTTGTGAAATTGTGTGGACACCATTTAAACAATTAAAGATAGATATATATATATGAGCCAGTGAATAAATGAATAAAGTAAGATGCTCTATATCATGAATCGGTTTCTCCAGCAATCCGCATGTAGTCGAAATGCGATTTCACTAATCATTATGGCTTGAGCCCATTGAACAAATTTTCCCTTTGCCAAGAATTTAAAAGTTCATTCATTCATTTATTCATTGCGAAAACTTATATACCTTAAAACTAACATAGAACGTTGATATAGTAATAGAATGATCTCAGTGAATTGCTGGAATCCATGCAAGCAACGGCTACACATTAACAGATCTATTTGAGGCCTGATTTAAAGATTCATTGTCATTGTCACTTTGTTAGTTTAGATATCTAATTTTCAAAGCATCAATTGATGGTACACCGAAAACAAAGCCGCAAGTGGTTCAATATCCAGACGCTCTTTATGTATGTAAATAGTAATTGGCAAACGTTTCTTAGCTCTGATTAATATTAACTCAGTGAATGAACAAAATGAAAATGTTGTATAAGTAATACTATTAATTTGCGCTGATCAATTTGTAGCAAGCAGCAGACTGATGATGATAACATTACTTTCTGTTCTGCTTACGGCGGTCGTTTGCAGCTTCGCGTTCGGTGGTTGTTATCATTGCCACAGACGAAGGCAAAGACCTGAGAGTTAGTTTGCACTTGTTAGAATCTTGGAGGGTCACATTGATTATGATTAATTTGACGTTTGTAGGCCATAGCATGTATAAATAGTTATTTAATGGGCGTTGAAAGTTGGTATGCATATGCATGATTAATATGTATATAGGCTTACGCGCATTTTTTCTTGCAATTGCTGATCCGCAATGCGCGTCTTCACACTGGACTCATCAAGGACTCGATGTCCCAGAGTTTTGTGGAAAATGTTGCGATATGGAAGCGTTTTGCAGAGGCGAACAGGAGACAGAGATAAGTTCCCGTTGGAGGACGGCACACGAATTAGGGCTTTCGACAGCGAAGCTGCGGCCCGGGGTAGTGAAAATTTCCGTGGCAGTGAAAACTGGAGCACTTAGCTCCGTGTCGAACATGTTACGAATGGTTGGACAGATCCGCATAAGAACCAATGAATGGGATGCACTCTCGATTAAGATGCAATTGGAGATAATCTAGTGTGCATGTGGAGATATGGCAAAACCTGGGAATTCCTCTAATCAAGCGAGCGGCAGACTTTGAGACTGGATGGAATTTTGACTCACAGGATATTAATTTTCCATCGCTATCACAGAGGGTGCGTTTCCTTTCCAAAGTCTCTCTTAGATTAGGCCAAAGCACCGATTTAGATAACTAAATGTGGAAAATGGAAAGGTACATTTGCAGTGTCAAGGTTTGATTGTTTAACATGGTACAAGAAGTGTAGACATCATATATTGTAACAGAGATCTGCGTCAAAGCGTTACGTACCGGGGATATCCCTTCTTGACCTTCCTTTTGCCTACGTATTCTGCATGATATAGCAAAGCTCATTTGACGCATTTAAAATTCGTGCCAATAAAGCGGTTTTTTGTTTATTAGTTTGAACATATTTGCCTATATTCCTATATGCATTGCATTTACTTTTATTATGATACAATTGTTCAGATCACCAACCGCCAGTAAACATCACAAGTCAAGAACACCGACCAACAGACGACTACGATGAAATAGACGATCAGACGGTTATCCAACTAAGACCGATTCCTGGAAATGTACTAGAAAGTGAGGAGGTGCGCGGAGGAGATTCTTACCAGAGGCTCTCGATAAAGGTTGAGCGGGGAAGCTACATATCGCTAGTATAACTTAGATGAGGAAATTGGTTCAACATCTTATGACAGTGACGAACTAATGGAGACTTAAAACCTTGAAGAACTGGATAAAAATGATGAAATGCAAATGATCAGTTATTCCAATTGCTTTTTTACTCACGGTTACAATATTTAAATTGACTCTTGTTGTTTAGGTTAGAACTGCAACTAATTGACTAATGAAGAAGGCTATGCTGATAATTATGATGATAAAGACATTGACGTTCCTTTTCACCTTGACCCCTGCTATTTTGACATGACACCAACAGATTACAGTGAAGAACAAGAGGAATTGGAGCCAGATGAAGATGAAGACGAAGAAAGAGGGGGAAATTGAAGCTGATGACAGGGATGATGATCATTATGATGATGAAAACGACGCTGATGAGCATGATGATCGAGCTGACTATTAATCTTGTTATCTGTACTTAATTTGCCAATGACCTCTGAGGCAAAGCGAGAAAGCAAAGCAGTTCATTGACAATATTCGTGTGGTTGTGTCAATGTGATCCTTATAACTTCAAAGCCTTCGCTGATCGGTTGTGTAACCAGGTCTATTATGGACAAATTAAGGATGAATTTTATGCAGACACATCAATGGCGTTTGAAAAAAAACTTTTGTTCTTGCTGAAATCGACATATGAAAAATGTCTGCAGTACATCAGTAAACATCACGGTTTTTGTTTTCAGGCTTTGATGTCATTGGCTTTGAACAGGTACACGCAAATTGCGGTTATAAAATTCGCAGTAATTTTTTAATCTTCTTACTTAAAGTCCAAATATAATGGGCTCATAAATCAATAAGGGGTTCATCATTGATGATTCTTAAGTGTGTTTAACAAATTAATTAGGTCACCAGAAAACCAATCGACATTAAAACTGGGATAGACCTACTATAAATATATGCACACAAAAATAGCATAAACAGGCTGTGGTGAGTTCGCAGGATGGATGATATGTCTTAATACTGGAGGGAGTTTGCTCCAATGAGGCGATGGAGCAATCTGTAAATTTTTGCGATGTTATCATAGAAAGGTGGAACAGTGTTAAGGCAAACGAGGAACGGGTTGAAGAAGTTTTTGAACCGCAGACAACTTACGGAGATACATGTATGTGGAGTGGGAGGATTAGAGTGCATTCAGGAGCGGAGGTCCGGAAGGGATATCGAGGGGGACAAGTTCCCCTCACCTTTTACAGAGAGGAAACAAGTTATACGTTTGTCTCCCCCACATTTCTCACCCCTCTCATTGGGTGTCCCCACCTCTCAAACGAGATCACCGCCTCTGAGTGTATTTTATGCAAGTTCTCTGACTTCAAGTTTAATTCGCTCAGTTAGGTGAAGCCAGTGTATATTAGAGGACAGGAGTGAAATGGTGGTGCTTGTGGGCTTTGATGACGTCTACCAACTTGCCTGCTTGTTTGAATGCAGTTTGTCAAAACACGATCTGATTTTTAATAGGTGAAATTGAGAAGTGCAAATGGTCCTGCTTACAACATCTGACTCCTGGGAGCTTTTTATTAGCCACTGATCGAGTCCCGGGACTTCATTAAAATCTGTTGAAGGTAGTGGTTAGACCGTGGGAAACGAACGCAGACAATATGAGGGCTGAGAGAATTGGAGTGTGTTGTAGGTAAATGTTGTGACTTCAAATTTGATTCGTGTCTGTCACGCTGGGAGCCTCTGAGTAGCCTGCTCCGATAAGCGCTTTACAAGTGCAATATAAACATATATACGAGTTCATAGGCTAAACTTATTGAGCTAAGCCTGTGCGACGGTCGTCCAATGCCTAGAAGAGGTTCAATGCTTAGACGAAGTTCAAGCGGTTTTGTCCATGTCTCAATTATCTCGGTTCAAAGTTGAAGAATGGCATGGTTTTCAGGAGCATATATGCGAATAAGAAAGTGAACGTGTTCGATATTTTAATTTTGACGCAATAAGAAAGCTAAAAGTCGAGGCAACTCATATTGAAAGTACGGTTATTGAGAAGAACGCAAGTATTTACGAGGTATGTTAAACTTTGGCGCTGATTTACTGCATATTTATATGATAAATCAAACTTATTTATAAAACTCGCACACTTGAATCGTAAGATAATGCATACTCATTTTAAGAAAAAAACACAATTATGAAAATATTTTTCTAATACAGCTTCTTTATTCCTACGTAGGCCTACTTAAGTGTCCATGTGTAGGACATGACGCCAATTCATAACACTGGTCAACAAGCATTTTGCTACTGGGATTATGTCACCTGTACCTTACTAAATTTGCTGTTTCCAACTCCGAAGTCCGTTTTTATCCATCACGTCCACTTTTTAAGTTATGAGGTTGTTTATAGCTGTTTGCGGAATTGTAAATAGAAGTGCTGTAGTGAGTCGTCGGTTGCTACATTTGCAGTGGTTTTTTAACATAACATGGTACAACTTGTTGATTAATAACTAGAATGAGCTACGGCGTCGAAAGTTACAGAGGGACAACACAGTTGTATCAGGTACATGTATGAACGTCAAGCCCTCAATGCAGCGTCTGGCCAGTGCAGAGACACGATAGGCAATGCGCTGCGGATAGGGATGCAAGCGCAGAACATCACGCATGTATCCGGAAACACACTGTCAAACTTATGGAATGCCAACAATACAAATGAATTTCTATTTAAATTTGACTCATAAACTGCTTGTATTTGTTGAATGTAGA
Organism: Bimastos eiseni; assembly: GCA_959347315.1. NCBI lineage: Eukaryota > Metazoa > Annelida > Clitellata > Crassiclitellata > Lumbricidae > Bimastos > Bimastos eiseni. Next base: position 2,581,109 of record OY365810.1, on the reverse strand, counting down.
AAACAGCATCAGCGGAAAAAGCTTGAGATGAACTACATAGAAACATTTCGCTTACAACTTTCACTATTTACAGTTCTAGTGCATCAACATCTAAAAACCGGCAAGTGACTTCACTTGTTAGACTGAAATGTCCTCCATCTGTCATGTAGTCTCGTGTCTCTGGTAGTTAAGGAAATGTGGATTATGTAAACTAATTTACGTTCACCGGCAGACATACACAGTTGTTGAGGAATGACATGTCATGTTAGAGTTGCTTACACATTTGCACATTACTATTTATTCATGCTGCTACTTTTTGTAGAAGCATAAGGCATGACAGCGCTTTTGAATAGCTAATCGACAGACATTGTTCATGATTATTAAGTCATCAATATGTACATCTAAATTGGTGACCCGCTGGCTTTGTTTTGAGTAAGCCGATAACCTTAGCAACTATCACGGACTGTCAAACACTTCAAACTTATCATCGATATTGATAGGTTCAGCAATGGGGAGGAAACCGTTCATTACATATTTCAATTACACTTGGTTCAATATTTTATTTGGTAACTGAATTACAGGCATACAATGACGATTACAAGAAATACAATGAAATGTGAGGGTTCACGGATCCGCTATCCTGGAGCCAATGTGTAAAATAGATCAAGAAGGCAATAGCCCACCGGAAGTGGTCACAAATTTAACAAATTAAAATAGACAGAATTAAGGAGATCCTCAGTAATAACTCAATTAATGACACAAAGAAGAAAAAATTCGAAATCACGAAATGCTTTGAAGTAACCTTTATAGGCCATAAAGACAGAGTCTACTAGTTAATAATGATTAAGCGTCTTAGCTGGCATTGAATATACATCTACATGTACCTGTAGACTACATGCATGTTGGAAAACTTTCTGAAAGTGGGATTCATTACAAAGAATTGAGAATTATCGAGTATATGCTTATATGTAAGAAGTAAAGTTTCTTGTTTATTAGAAATTATTCTGAAATAAGGCATCAATTGATTTTCAATCAGAGATAAGGTTGAACATAATATTTTAAAATTCTAACACGAGGAAATTGACAGCACTTATATTGATATACAAACTTTCCTATTTGCACGCACGTTATATGATCAATCGTTACCAGTCCAAATTCTCAAGAATTTGAGAATCAGCGTGTGCTGCGTAAGAGACGTTCGCTACATAATTATTAGACAACCTTTTTCGGAGGTTGGTTAATATCTTAAAATTGGATTTAAATGTGGAGGCAAAAGCAATGTTTATTGAGAAAAGTTGAATATATGATAGAATGATAAGTGTAGACCAGATAAGGATATGACTCAGTTCGGTGGAGCGAAAGAGTATGCCAATAGCCTTGGCCGTTTAATCATAAATATAATATGTGTACTCTTGTCACATCAACTGTTGGCAAATATATACTCCCAGCAATTTAGTAGAGAATACTTGAATGATGGGGTCCCTTTAGTGAGTAAAATGGCATTTTCTGGGGAGCATTTTTTAATATGCAATAAAAACAGGTTGTTATTGGTTTGACTCAGTTTGAGTGTTTGTAAATTTCACTGAAGCCGATTGGCAATTTTGTGTGTTCAGAATAAAAATTCTGGAATGAGGTACGAATTGATTTATGAGAATAAAAATGTTGGAATGATCTACAAATAGAACAGAATACATCGATAGTGATACATTAGACACATCATTTATGAAAACTGTAAGTATGAGCTGGTCCAAGATAAGAACCTTGAGAGCCCCCTAGCGTATGGAGCCTGCGTCTGAAAAATAAAATTAATTGAGATAAATTTGAGAGCGAATAACAAGCTATCTTGCAAATTTTGATTACATGCATCTGATTCTGGAGGTACCAAGCCTTTGTATTAATGTCTTGTGATACTACAGAGTCAAAGGCTTCAGCTATTAAAGTAGAAGAAGGTAACAAGGTAATAATCGTTATTTCAACTTGCAATCGAAATTCTGTCCTGAATGGCCTACACAGGGATATGGGTGGAATGGGACGGCTCCTCTTTTCTGGGTTGCTATCTGTGTACATGAATGACTTTTGCGGTTTTTATTGCTCAGAGGAAAACCTCTGTGGTGAATGAGCTGTTGACATTCACTGATAACTAATAATAGCAAGGCAAGGCAATGCTATTTCACCACAATGTCACACGATTATTCGGAATCTACATTGATTTTATATACTCATATATAATAATATTGAACCACTTACACGTAATTTGAAATTTTGGAAACATGTGTCAATATGGTGCAAATGTTGCTGCTGTTTACCAGGACAGTCAGAGTTGATCGTAACACCGCGTGATACAGAAGTCTTGGTAAACCATTCGACGTATTTCTATTGCTCTACATCCATTCCTAGCGAACTGATCCATTGGTATCACTATCGTGTTGGAGATAATCGAACCAACTACGTCTACTACAAAGGCCAGTTTAACAGAATCTACGCCGACAGATTCTCCATAGCGATAGACATCACGACAGGGCAATACGATCTCAACATTCGCTCCGTACAACCTGAGGATGCTGGTCGGTACGTCTGTCAGGATAACGGAGGATTAGGAAGTCACTGTGAAGCTCAGCTAATTGTTTTAGGTCAGTGTTATTATTTTTTTAAAATCAGGACATCTGTTTATTGAAATGTGATTTACTGACATATTCAACTATCCAAATAAACTGCAAGATATTCTATAGAAATTACATTTCAGTAAATGTTGTTCCAAGTGATGTTCTGGGTTGCTATTAAATAGACTCCATTCCCATATGTCTGTCCAACATGAAACCAGATGGACTTATTGGACCAAACAGCTGCGGCATTCCTGTCAACGAACTGCACTTGTCATGCAGCTTGTCGTATATTGGCAACATTCCTCCAATCCTGCAGTGGAAAATGAAGGGTTATGATGCACAAATCTCAAGAGGGATATCTACAGACTATTCCAAAAATAGCATAACATCGAAATTGATTATGGGTTCTGAGATGGAAATGGATCGCACTTCATTCACTTGTGGCACAACAAGATCTCACGACATGCAATACAACTGCACAACAGGCCAGGTGAAAGTAAACTGTAAGTTGATTCAATCTAATCTAATAATTTTTACGAATTCATTAATTGTCACTATCTAATGACCAGATATCATTCGATGGCAATGTGTATTTGTGAGCGAAACACTTACTGAACAATAAACTGCCGACGGATGGTCAATCCAGATCTGTCCGTATTGAAATAATTAGACCAACATTATAATAAATCGATTCTGCGAATCTAAACCTTATCATGCTGAATAATTTATAAAATCCGAGTTTGCTTAAGACTGTCAGCAGACAATTAAAGTCAGTGAATAGCTATTATTATCTTGTGTGTTACTCGTTTAGTCAGCACATTTGTGCCGAATTATTTTCCAATATCTTGCTAATGACATAGTCAACACATAGAGACCGTATTGCCTCCTTTGCTAATATTCCAGCAATATATCATACGTTGCCGAATTGTCTGGCGCCGAATAGCATCGCTTATTATGAATAACGGCATAGAAATAAATTGTTCTCTCGTTCAGACTGAATAAGCAGCTTTACTAGATTTTCGCACTACAATGTATTACAGTAAGTCGATTATTAAAGTCTAATTTAGGCTTTCTAATGCAGAAAGACAGATAAAATCTGTAATCTGACAGGAAGCAATAATTTTATTGAAGTTAATTAATTGCTGATATAATATATATAACAAATTATTTTTGAGTTGCAATGATTGAAATTAAAAACAGCATGGCAATCAAAGAATTCAGAGCGTTACTTGAACTGTTGTCCTTCTTGCACTGCTAGCATTCTAGGAAACTCGTCTAGGCAATCTTTTTTTAGGTTAATTATTGAGCTGCGCCTATCATACTGTAGATGCTGTTAACAAACCGATGATTCTGAACTTAACAAAAGGTGAAACAATTACGTGTTCGGCCAATGCTACTGTTCCATGCATATACAAATGGTTCCACGGCAACGACACACTCTCACCTGTATCGTACAGTCAAGCCTTAACGGTCACCCGTTCGAATGATTACAGTTGTGAAGCTAATTGTACCATCAACGGAATCAGCTGCATATTCGTTGCAATGCGAATTTTCGTCATCGAAGTCGAAACATCACGTAAGGCCAGCACCAAGTCAGTAATCAGTGTCACAATAAACATTCACATGGTCAACTTTTGTTTATGAAAATATGTAAACAGAAGACTATCTACGATGCTTTTTATCAGATTTTTCTTATATTTGCAAGTTGCTCATAATGTTCGTTTTATCTGCCTCGGATTCACAAGTGCCAAGATGAATTGACACTTATACGACAACGTGTCAACGTGTTAACTGATTAATCATTGCTAGGCTATTGTAACTCAATGACATGCTTTGAATTTGCTGAGTGATCGATCTTTCTTTCTCATTATTTAATCACCTGTATCAATTTCTAATTGTTACCTCTGTGTTAACGTTCTATTTCCAGCTGCCTCGGAAGACACTACAAAAACTCTGATATTAGCCATGCTTATCTCAGTGGTAGTTATCCTTCTGATCGCCAGTTGCGTCCTGTTCTTTGTAATACGAAAAGGTACGTACGGGTGACCAGCTGTTCAATAATAATTGTCATTATTATGATGACGATGATGATGATGCTGATATTTATTATTATTATTATCATTATTATTATTATTATTATCTTCTCCGAGGTAAATATGATCCAACGGGATAAAACAAATTAGGGGATAGGCCTATTGTTATGGAATGGCTAGTCTTCGCAGCTGGTTTTATTGGTGGCAAGAGTGCTACAAAACGCGACAAGCGATGATAGAGAAAGGTGGTCTCTCTCTAGTTGCCTGATACCTCGGCAAGGCGGTGGCCAAGAAGGTTGATCAGTGCTAGGTCATCTTGGTTGACAGAGTTCAGTTTTATTATTATTATTATTATTGTTGTTGTTGTTGATGTTGTTGATGTTGTGGTCGTTGTTATTATTATTATTGCTATTTTATAATTACAAGTCGTAAAACTATTTGCATATTAAAACATCAAATGACTGGTCATCAAGCCTTATCAAAATTTCTCTTTCTTGAAGCTGATGGCATTATTAATGACTTCCTTGATGATTTTGAATTACTTTAACTCTCTCAGAAAATGCAAGCAATATTTGTAGCAAATATAACTAACATGATGACAAGATTGTGTATTTGACTGAAAAATGAGTAGAAATTTAAAAAAAACGTGCATGTAATGAGCTATTTTTGTGACAGTAGAATATCATGAATAGTCACAAAATTTAATGTCGTTTACCGCGAATTTTTGAACGTTTGACCTAGCCATTGCTTTAATGACGACATATTTGTATAATTATTAATTTTTCGTGTTTCAGCTAGGGTTAGGAATAAAGAACTTCAAACTGTCAAGCTTGCGAATAGTGAGCTTCAACGTGAAAAGGCTACCTTGCTTGAATCTATTAATCAAATAAGAAGTTAGTGATATAAAAAAGTTACATTTTGTTATTTATGAATATTCAAAGCTTATTTATCTATCAATTTATGAAATTTATATAACGCCCCATGTTTATAACTTCCAGAGGCGCTCCGGCTAAAGAGTGAAGTCTTGAGAATAGAGATGTCTGGAAAACTGTATGGAAAGAGCTAGACAGGCTTCACAGGACAACGCAAGTTAGAGGAGAGGATTCTTCAAACAGAGGAACCCACGATCGAGAAAACAATAGTCTGTGTGTTAGCAATGCGAGCAAGCGAACTACAAAGTCACCTCTGGAGGCCGAGTAGAAAGATCTGCGACCAGAGCGGATAGATGTTAAGGAAAGTACTTTAGAAGATAAACGGGCGCACATTCACCATGACAGAGTGCAAGACAACAGATAGAGGAGATTCTAAAATGAATGCGCTGCTGAATCTGGGATCAGTGAATGACATCCGCATGTACACAGTGATGTGGCCAAACCTAGGGACACCACCAGCAGTGACGTCACTAGGGGGTGCGGGGAGTGCGACCTGCACCGGGTGACACCATCATAGGGGTGACAGCAAAAATGACACGATGACTGCCAAAAAAGCATTTGTGAAGAATTTCAGCAAAAAATTCATCAATTTTAATTTTACAATAACAGGTAGCAAATCATTATTTCGTTACCTTATCTTACATGTATATGTATATAGCATCAATTTACATGATGCTCAAAATCTTTGCTTACATAGGCCTGCTCCTTGAACCTTATAACGCGCTGCTGTTTCAGTTTCGTCATTATTACTCAGTAATACGCCTTTCTTTCTTAAGTTGCTGATGGCTTATTTGTATTGCTGTGGATGGGCTGAAGCGCCTCCGAGTAGATTTCTTGAGGGGTGCTATATAAATGTAAAAAACGACTGATTGATTGGTTATATGATTGATCATATTGGAACTAACCTTGCAGCCTAACTTGGCTTGGGATTGAATTTTGAATTCAGCTGTTGCGCTCTTCTCCTCTGAAATTCGTCTGATCGCGAGTATTTTATTTGGCTAGAGCTCCGAATTGCGCTTTGGTCATATAAAAAGCGCGCCTGATTTGCATATTAAAATTAACACTACCTTCAGATGCTACGAATGAATATGGCAGTTGTCATTATACCGAATACATAATTATTCCTTTTTTGGGTCGTAAACGAAAATACGATTTAGGCCTACAAGTATCAATAGTACAATAAACATTGTGGCCTACTAAGGATTCTCTATGGTCTGGTAACCATAAGGGAGAGGTTCTATGCGGAGTGACACCATGAGTGACCGCACCAGATGACACCAGCCCTAGTGACGCCACTGATCAGCAATACGAGCTGCGGCCCGCAGGACTGCACCTCTTGTAAACAAATAGAGACTAATAAATGATCTAAGATACAAAATCTAAAATACGATTCACCTTAAGGCCCAGTAGTTTATGTAACACAAACGTAATACTATGAAAATTCAATTTGCGTGCTTTTGACACATATTTCAAAAAAAGAAAATTATCCATGTTTAATAATGTTTAGGTCAAGGACATCATGAGACTAACACGACAGATCAAGATACCCGACCAAACGACAACACTTCAGCACACCACGAAATGGAAATGCAGCCTTTGCTTTTTATATGTAATAACATTCTGCAATAATATAGGCCCATTTGAGTTATTCTAATCGATTAAAAGAATAATAATGCAATTCGTGATGTGCTGAAGTGTTGTCGTTTGGTCGGGTATCTTGATCTGTCGTGTTAATCACATGATGTCCTTGACCTAAACATTATTAAACATGGATAATTTTCTTTTTACCAATCGTGATCTCCAAACTTCTAAACCGCCACTCGAAAGCCAAGCTACTGCACCAGCTCATTAACGAGCGCCGCGTTAAATCAAATGGATTGTCGAAAGGGTGGTCGAAAGAGGACAGAGACCTGTTTCCAGAGGAGGTAGGGTAGCTGTGAAGAGGACTGTCGTTTTTGTCTAGGATTTGAGTGTGGCTGATCGGGCGAGTCTGGGTAAGAATTCTTGAAAGGTGAGACTTGAGCTTCGAATAAAAAGCCCAAAGGGTGGGGCAAGAAGAGCCTTAGACATGATGGTGGCGGGTGATTGGCAATGATGGTGGAGAAGCCAATAAATGCGGATTTTAGTAGGCACATTGTTCCAGAGACGTGGTTCTGTGCTGGAAATTGCTCGGTTGGAGAACTTGAGATGAGTGGTGATTGAGGGTCGAGAAAGGCTGATACAGAAGGATGACCGGGTACAGCGGCTGGCTGGATGGTGAAGTGAGAACGATTCTTTCAGTTAGTATAGATAAAAAAGAGGGACTGGAGATTGGTTTTCTTGTCAAGGTTTGTTTTCTTTTGAGTAACGGAGAGCCGAGAAAGTGTTTAAAGGCCATAGGGACATTTCCGATAGAAAGCGAGTGATTGTTGATTTCAGTGATAAAAGAATCGAGGATTTAGACACAGTCTTTTAGGACGGATATAGGGATAGGATCAAGTTTGCATTGTTCATTATGTTGAGTGTTCAGGGGGAGTAATTCGTCTGTTTCAGTGGTAGGAGAGAGAATTGGGAGTGATAACTGAGGGAAGGGGAAGTAGAGTTGGTAGAGAGCAGTGAAACAATGCTGGAGGAGTTGTAGGCTAGAAGAAATTGTAGTGTGAAGCTAATTTATGATACTTGGTCTGAGAAACAGAAGGCGTCGGTTATTGAAGGGAGGATATGGAGCTGGGAAGCGGGGAGGGGACTTAACTGTTAAGAAGTGAATTGACTCCTCTCCAGAGACGTCTTGGATTGTATTATTGAGGAGTAATAATTTTTTGGCAGCAGCATTCAGTGTGTGGTATCATTGTGGAAAAGGTTTCATATCAAAGCCAACAATGATAAGGTAGTGGTCAGTAATGTTTAGAATAGAGTTTGATACCTTGGGAGATAGGTAGGAGGCTGTGGAAGTGATACCAAGTTCCTGATGTTGGTCGCAAATTTAACATGCTGGACGTGATTGGCTGATAAGAAGATGTTCAGAAAGCCGGATGCAACATGGTCAGAATGATTGTCGACATTAATGTTGAAGTCCCCTGTGAGCATAAATTCGCTGGGAGCGAGAGGAGAGATACAAATTCGCTGAGAAATACAGGGTTTGGAGGAGTAGGCAAGTGGACGTTAAATGTTGAAGACTGTAAGGAAATCTGGGTCGAGTCTGAGCGTTGTGGGGAACATTCAAAGGATCGGAAGATGTGGCTAGTAGAAATGGTGGAAACAGCGGGTACGCGGACAAGTTAGGCAGATCCGCCACCAGAAATGTTTGCAGACTTGAATGTCATCTAAACGAATGCAAGGAAAGCTTTGGAGGGATTAGCCAACAGGAATCAGCAATGTGGGGGTTAGAAGACGAATTGGACAAAATGGTTTCTTGAAGCGCAATGAGGCCGGGAGGCAGAGCAGGTTTGATAGGTGGGTCTAGGAGGACGGGTCTAGGACATTACCCCCGGACATTATCCCCCGGACATTACCCCTAGGACATTACCCCTCCGGACATTACCCCCATTCCAATACATACTTAGAGTATGTATGCGTGCATGTATGTATGTATGTATACATGTATGTATGTATACATGTATGTATGTATATATGTATGTATGCATGTATGTATATTTGCGCTATGAAAATATTGTGATGTCCGGGGGGTAATGTCCGGGGGGTAATGTCCGGGGGGTAATGTCCGGGGGGTAATGTCCGGGGGGTAATGTCCGGGGAGTAATGTCCGGGGAGTAATGTCCGGGGGGTAATGTCCGGGGAGTAATGTCCGGGGGGTAATGTCCGGGGAGTAATGTCCGGGGAGTAATGTCCGGGGGGTAATGTCCGGGGGGTAATGTCCGGGGGGTAATGTCCGGGGGGTAATGTCCGGGGAGTAATGTCCGGGGGGTAATGTTCGGAGGGTAATGTCCGGGGGGTAATGTCCGGGGAGTAATGTCCGGGGGGTAATGTCCGGGGGGTAATGTCCGGGGGGTAATGTCCGGGGGGTAATGTTCGGGGGGGGGTAATGTCCTGATACCGTGAGGACACCAAATAAAAGAGTTACTAAATGTGGGGGACAAAGGAATAGCTTGTTCCTCTCTATAAAAGGTGGGTGCTAGAGGAGAAGCTAATGTCACTAAGAGCGATGGAGTTTTTGGGTTTAATAGTGATCGAGTATTGAGGGAAAAGAGACGAAATTTCTTGTTGGCTAAATGATGTGAGTATTGCGTGTTGAGACAAGGATTTGATTCTATGTCACCGGATAGTATCATGGTGCATAAGATTTGTCGGAAGGTGAATAGTCTATTGGTCTACGAGAGAGAAGCAATGATCTGGGTGGAATGGTGTTGAGACCAATGTACTGTGCTGTGGCGGTAAGTAGCGAAAAACGTTGGGACGAGAGAGATGAAGGTGTGATGTTAGTTGGAGTTAAAGTGAATCAGATGAGATGAAAGCGATTGAAAATTGAAGCGAAAGACGGCATTTTATTTTTGGGTCAAAGATGGAAAATACAAAACGAATAGATAAGACCAGATGTGAGACAAGCGGGAAAATAAAAGATATAATCTGAGTCGATCTATGGAAGGCTGACGTTGTTTTAAGTAAAATAGGAAATATCTGACCTGATGTCCTGTGTTATATTTGATTGAGAATAGTGTCTAGATAGACGCGAGCCCATAGAAAATAGAAATTAGATGTAATCGTAATCTTACTATCCAAACTTCTAAAGCGCCACTTGACGGTCAAGCGCAGGCACCAGCTTAATCACGAGCGCTGTTAGAAGTCATCCTGGACAATTTCTTGAAACATTCTAACGGACGACTATGTCTCTCTTCAAGAAAACTTCAGTTGCAACAATTGTCACGGATGGTTCTGGATATGATTTATAAGGGGCTGCTACACGTCAATAATTATGGCATGATTCACAAAATGTGCATGATACAGATGCATGTGTCTTTGTACTCTCTAAATTGCGTGGTAGTGTTTTCAATTTTGAACCTAAATAGCTTGCGTTGTTTGGTAAATATGGGCCTACATGACTGTATGTATGAACTGAAGGCGAAAAGAATTAGTGTTGAATTTATGATGCAAGAAGACATTCTGCATCATAAATTTATTATAGACTTATTTACTTTTAACTAACCATCGTTTAACCAGTGGTATATAATTGCTTGTTTAGATGCATGCTTGTGAAATGTAACATGCACAACTGTATTTTTGATTCAAAATTGTGGATTCAAATTTTAGATGATCCCAACATTATTCAATCTTGCACCAGGGAGGAGGTAATTATAACAAATGCTGCAAAGAAAATGGGCCGAGCGATTACTGGAGTTGCAATACTGGAGGAACTGATCTACGTTGTTAGCGACAAAAGTTCAGAAGTTGAAACTTTCTACTCAAAATCGCTTGATTTTAAAAATCGCTGTATCTTGAAAGAACTATGGAATCCATGGGACCTGATAAGCTGCAATGTGAACAAGTGTTTGTATATCATGGATTGCAGTTCATCGATTACAAAACACGTGATACGCATTAATTCTAATGTTGTGGCTTTGGTCAAGTGGTCAACTGGAAAGGAATATGGAAATCTGTCAGCTACAGGTGATGGATGTGTAGTCGTTACTATTTGCGATGAAAAGAGATTACTTATATATGGACCAGATGGAATGAGGATGAATGTTGTGTCCTTATCAGTGGATATAATTAATCCTTCACATGCTCTGATGTTGAGAAATGGCCAATTCGTGATTAGCTATGGTCAAAATAAAGATAACATTCACAGAGTTTGCATAATAGACGAAGACGGTGAAATAATTAAGAGCTGCTTAGAAAGGATGGAAACACCAAGTTATTTGGCTGTGGACGAATCTGGTTTAATACTTGTGGCTGATCAGGGCAACAGCCGGGTTTGTGTGTTGAACGCTGACTTGGAGTTAACAGGGGAGATTGCTTCAAAGCAAAATGGATTACGAAGTCCACAGAGAATTTGCCTAAATGGGAAGACTGGAAAGCTCTTTGTCGCTGATAACGAGATCTTGGAATTCAAGGGAAGAAGGGGAAAGCTGTTGATTTTCAATTATGATCGGTAATCATAAATGAAATAAGTATTTAGGTGCAAATGTTGTCCTTTGGATTCGGTGTGTGATTCTCATTTAGACATCATAAGAAGTGATTCTATGCGCCTTACCACTACGGTGTGCCACAGATATATGTTTTGACAAGAATAACAAATGACTAAATGAAAAAGGCACCCAAAAATTCTACAAACCTGTCACGTAGGCGCTACACATGACGAAATTTAATATCAGAAATGTAACAATCACCACCTAGAACCATCCTCAGGAAAGTAGGCCTATTAGGTTCTGAGCGTTTCAAATTCTGCTGACAATGGCATATCTCCTTGCAGCAATGACAACTCACGAGTTATAGACGCATTTAGCTTTGGATTGCAATGAATTATATTCTAGAATTATAGGTTTTAACTTTACTGAACTGGACAAACTGCATGTTATAAGAATTTAAAAATTTCACAAGCATTGTGTACCGTGTGATGTGCAGAAGTTATATAACTGACAATGTGTGTTATCAATGGCAAATTTATAACAATAATTAGTAGATTCTTTCGGTAAGGTTGATTTCTGACATTGTTGTTTGCATGCGCTGTCCGTTTTGGATTGAGCCTTCAAAAATCCAAGAAGCGACAACAAATTATCCAGCCGTTAGTTATCTAGACATTAATAACATGCAATTTAAACACAGCATTAACGCGTCGCTTGTTAAATGTGATAAAAAAATTACCGCGGCTGAAAAGTTGTCATATGACCCTGGGCGTCACAAACACGTCGAGCCAAGCAAACGGATTAATATCCACAGTTGCAGATGACATCTTCGTGTTAAGAGTTTTTGGACAGAGCTGTGTCAATAGTAGGCTTATAATCCAAGAATACTCATCGAGGCACAACGGTGCCACACGCATCTTACTCTATTGGTGGCGCATAACGCAACATTTGTCCGAAATCTCTGGCATAATGTCAACTCTACCCTCAAACTAAGACTTAGGTTATCTACCGAGTGCGTATCGTCATTTGGGATTTGTTCACTCCTTGTTAAGTTAAACGTAGACGTATTAAATGAAAAGCTTCTGTTCTCAGCTACTATTTTGTCGTTGTTGCTTCTTTTGAGCGGCGCCATATAATGTTCAACCGCAATTACAATCACAATATAAAAGCAATGTTAAAAGAGACGAATACCTACCTCAAAGAACTATTGGAACGAATGGAACTGGAAAGTAGATTCTAAAGCCTTTGACGAGTCTGAGTCTTTCCACGATATGACAAACGCGCATTTTACGCAATAGTTGTTGGCATGATGGTAAAGAAAAAAATTAAAATTGGTTGAATAAGGCGTAGTTGACCTGCTTTATGAACATTGAACAATAGTATTTATTTGAGAAGGATTGTTTTAAACAGTTACTCTTTTAAAATACCAGATAATAATATTATTACAATCAATTTTGTCAACTGCGGAATGATCATTGTCCGGCCGCAGGTCGCATATATTGCGTAAGAACACTTACTCTAATATCGAATTAGTATCATGTTGATCAAAATAATGTCTAGTACGAGAAAACATTGCTATCTGAAAAATATTTCACTGGAAAATTTGCCTACCGTTGCATATAATTAAAAATGATCTCTTTCGCACGTTGCATGAATGGCGCCACGATGACAACAAACATAGCTAGGGTCTATATGCAGTGCAACTCGATATCCGGGTTCTCTGTTGGACTCGAGTTTTTTCTTCTCCAGCACATAGGCCTGCAGGTTATAGATACAAAACAGACAGTATTGACTTTTTCACCACTCACTATTCACGTGCATAGCCACGCACTCAACTTAGTCATTACTTCTGTCTCTCCCAAACTATGGTTCGCGACAAAACAGTGGGCCGCGGCGTCTTGTCAAGTGGGTTGCAATGATTCAGGTCTGTTTAAAAATAGTTCGTCTAAATTTATAAATATAAAATGAAGCTGTTCTCTTGACCTTCTTTGCTGTATTATACTCCAATGAGTAGAGTCTAGTCTAGTCTCTTCAATATATCGAGTATATTCAATGCAAATTGACGTTGAGATACTAATTAAATTATAACCCAATATTGTTCGCCTTTGTGAGATGGGTAGTGAGCATTCAAGGATTTTCCGAAGCGGACCCCATGACTAATAGTTTGGGAAACACTGGACTAAGGTACCGACTATCAACAAATAAAGATGGTTATATCATCTCACAGTCGTTTTGCTGTTATCTTCATTTTTCAAGTCCAAACATAGAGTTTGCAGTGAAAGAAGTGGTTCAAGATCATCATCGATGGCCCTTAAGTGCTCTTGACTAATTTATCAGGTCATAAGTGAGCTAAGAGTAGTTGAAACGACATGGAAACCAGACACGAGAAACATCTCCAAACAAAAGCTGGCGTCAGCAAGTTAGGTCATCAGAAAATCGGATTTAAGTCATCGTCAAAAGCTGGTACCATCTGCCACAATACCACATAATGACTCATCAGATTGGCCTCTCCGGCTATTGACCAGTCACCGACTCGAAACGTGATGCTTGGCTATTGAGAAGTTACCATTTTTTGCGCCGACGAATACACTTGTCTGCCCTATGTGGTCATACTGGTGTGAGAGAAATTGTCGTTGATTTAAATGACGTTTCATTACGTACAATTCCTTTATCATAATATGCGTACGTAGACATTGCGGCATTTTAATAAATGCGATAGGCCTACTTATAGGTGCTTATTTATATTTATTTATATACATTTATATATCTGATATATATTATATATATGTATATAAAATTACCAATATACACATTTATTCACTAATCTAAAACCATGGTCTAGTGGCTAAGGTGCTGGGCTGTCAACCGAGAGGTCGATGGATCAAATCCTAGAAAATTGTTATAGATAGTTCTTCTGCATGCGAGTTCTAACCAGTTCAACTATGATCTGTTCACCACATGTACACTGTCAGTGGAAAGATCACCCAGAGAGGCAAACAGTGGAAATCTGCTCTCATGCACCGAAACTAAGAAAAGTAAAATCGATAACGTTTCTTACCAACAGATGCCTCTCAGAGCCAACCTAATGATCTGCTTATCTTTCACCTACCCACTTTTTTATTTATTTTGCAAATAGTCAAACCGCAAAATCTAATCAGGCCTATTACTAGGACCAACCGAAAGGACTAGTTAGAATGCAAGTATAGTCTTGCTCAAAAGTTATGACTGTTGAAAACTTTATATTCTCCACTGATCGGGTCACAGAGTAAATCTGAAGTAGATTTAGATTTGTTAATTGCCTTAATATTCACGTATTCGTCACTTTGAGAGCGCCTCTGTATTACAACGGTAGTTGCAGTAATAACAACAACAAATTCTAAAAAACATAATATTACAAATTTTAATACTTTTTTTTTCATTTTCAAGCTAATGAACAGTGGCCTGATTACAAATTCAGTGTCAAAGAATGATTACATGTAATTACAGAATTGAAATTTACTGTCGTCAGTCGTTCAAGGCGCTTATTACGCTTTGGCCTACATCTTATTTAGCCACCGCCACCGCCTAGCTCGTCAGACTTACGGGGTATTAGAGCATCGAGCTTTCGGTACCGAAGATCTGTCACCTATAACTCTGACTGTTGACTGAGGGGGACAGCATAGTACTCTGCTTCGATACCGCTTTACAAGTGTTCATAGGATAAGACTAATACGATTTTCAGAGGCTATAATTAATAGCGAAACTAGGCCTTTTTGACGGTTAAGGAAGTGAACGTGCTCGATGTATTGTGCTTGACTCAATAAGAACACTAAGGGTCTAAACAACGCATTTTGAAAAGTACGGTTTGCGAAGAAGGACTTAAGTACATGTAGCCTGCTTGCGAGGTTTGGTTCGTCTTTCTTGCTGGTTTACGGCACAATACAGTATGTATAATTCAAGTACTTTACCGTAAGTTAGGTCTCATATTTTCAGCAAAGGAGTTGCAAATATGAAAACGTTTCTATAATGGCTTTATTAATTCTACATAACAATAATGTCCACACGTCGGACATGACGCTTATTCAACTGAGATTATATTGAAATATTCACCATGTACTAAAATGTGGCTGTGTTGACTATTAGTTCGGACTTAAAGAATTCATTGGGCTCATCATCGATTCCTTTAAGATATAGCAAAAGAACTGTTGAAACAATATGCCTTATCTAACACAGAGACTTCCATAGTAATGCACAAAATATGATTTGATGGTCGTGCCACACAAAAATGAATTTGACTGGAAAATTGGACGGAATGAAGTGCGGCATAATGGACACAGAGGCAACGTAACGGTTATTATTACTGCAATAGAAACTCGAACATAGTCTTCAGTGTACCTTCATGGCGTTTTCATAGACGAGATATTACGATCTGTTTCGTTGCTTAAAATACGAAAGAATTTCAAGTTCAGTTTGTCTAGGCAATAATGCTATGCTTGCATTGGTTGAATGCAGACAACTGTATCAACGAAACAAAGCCTGGTATGAAAAATATGAAGACAATGCTCAGGCAACTTTCACTTTTTATTATATCTATGCACTTACAACTAAAGCCAGGCAAGTAACTTGATTTGTTATTCTTACATGTCTTTCAATGGTCAACTTTTGTGCTATTTTTGTGTCATGTTACTGGTAGTCGATTTCAGATGGGACAACGCCTTTGATTAACTATTCTACGAACATTAATGTTCTCAGTTTCTGCATGATTCATGTCGATTGAAACTGTAGCGACCACCTCGTCCTATTGAACATTTCAAACTTGTCATCGAAATGTATCAGTTAAGCTGTACAAAATGGATATACTTTGACGGGCAATTTATAGAAGCATCTCGATCACGTATTTCACTATGATTTCACACGAAAATCTGACGCTTGAAAAAATGAAATAATCATTCATCTATATATTTGTACCAAGTTACTTTGAATCAAATTGATATAAGAACGCGGTTGCATCGAATTGGTATGAATGTTGCTGCTGTTTACCAGGACAGTCAGAGTTGATCGTAGCACCGCGTGATACAGAAGTCGTGGTAAACCATTCGACGTATTTCAATTGTTCTACATCCATTCCTAGCGAACTGATACATTGGTATCACTATCGTGTTGGAGATAATCTAACCAACTACGTCTATCATGAAGGCCAATTAAACCAAATCTACGCCGACAGATACTCCATTGAGATAAACACCACCACAGAGCAATACAGCCTTATCATTCGCTCAGTACAACCTGAGGATGCTGGTCGGTACGTTTGTCAAGATAACGGAGGATTGGGAAGTCACGGTGAAGCTGAGCTAATTGTTTTAGGTCAGTGCTATTATCTTCTTTTTGATCAAGTCATTTGTATATTGTAATGTGGATTTGGATATTTTCCCCCTCTGAATCAGCAGAGGTAAAAGCTGGATTGATGAAAGGAATTCTGCTCAAAATGATACAAGAATCGTTTCACCAATCTACCTTCCATTTAAGCATTATTCTTTGCATCAATCCAACTTCCAAAAGAAAGAATTGTTTTCATCAACCCATCAACTATTTCAATTTGAGAGCGCATATTATGTGCATGATAATGACTTCGTGCATATTTGGCCAAGATCACTATGCCACACATTATACATCATTTTTAAACAATTAATAATAAAAAATTAATAGTCAACATAATGCTCGCTCTCTCATCCATGTTTTTGCTGGATAAGTGATCAAACGGAGGAGATGTCCGGAGGAAAATGTCTGGAATAGATGTCCGAATGCCGTTGTAATGATGCAGAGATGCTCAAAAAGTAATCTTCTGCTTCAATCTACAGATTTATAACTATAAATAGGAGTCGAACTTTGTTCACTGTGACATTTGACCTCAAGCCTGCGCAGATAGCACCTCCGATTAGATATGTGAAGAGGCGCTATATAAATGTTTTATTACATCACATTACATTTACATTACACTTGTCAACTAATAAACAGGCGACATCTGACGTTTTCTCATAATACATAGTGGCGCTATTGAAATGCTCAATCGCAATTTTATTAACGGTTTGGAAGAAAATCTCTCTGTCCAAGCGTTGGTTGGTAGTGAGAAACCAATGCAAACAAACTATAAGATTATTCCAGTTCTATTTAAGTAAATGATGCTCTATAATTATTATGAAATTCTGCGTTGCGTTTAAATAGACTCCATTCCCATCTGTCTGTCCAACATGAAATCAGAGGGACTCATTGTACCAAACAGTTTAAGATTAGATTAGATTAGATATAAGATTATTCCAGTTCTATTTAAGTAAATGATGCTCTATAATTATTATGAAATTCTGCGTTGCGTTTAAATAGACTCCATTCCCATCTGTCTGTCCAACATGAAATCAGAGGGACTCATTGGACCAAACAGTTTCGGCCTTCCCATCGACCAATTGCATTTGTCATGCAGCGTGTCGTATAGTGGCAACATTTCTCCAGTGCTGCAGTGGAGAATGCAGAATGATGACGCGCCAATCTCAAGAGCACTGGCAACTGATTACTCCGGAAAACGCGTAACATTGAAATTGATGATGGGTTCTGAGATAGAAATGGATCGAACTTCATTCACTTGTGGCACAACAAGATCCCACGACATGCAATACAACTGCACAACAGGACAGATGAAAGTAAACTGTAAGCTGACTGCATAAATTCTATAACTTAGATATTATTATTACAAATTCGCCATTATCTAATGACCAGCTATCATTCGATGACAATGTGTATTCGTCAGTGATAGACTTGCTCAGAATCCCTTCACAGTCTGAGGGATGATCGAGTCAAATATTTTCACATTAAAAAAATGGTTTAGCGAATCTAAACCTTCTGATGCTGAACGATTGGCAAGATCCGCAGTTGCTTAAAACTGTCAGGAGATAATTAAAGTTAGTGTATTGCTGTCATATTTAAAAAAAACTACAAGAATTTGTAATGATTATAAATAAAACGGCATCGCTATCAAAGAATGGAGAGCTTTACTTGATCTATAGTGTTAGCAATCAAGGAAACATTTCGCAACTTATTTTTAGGTTTAATTTTTGGCTGCGTTGGATGCTTTACAGATGCTGTTGACAATCCCATGATTCTGAACATAACAAAAGGTGAAACAATTACGTGTTCGGCCAATGCTACTGTTCCATGCATATACAAATGGTTCCACGGCAACGACACACTCTCACCTGTATCGTACAGTCAAGCCTTAACGGTCACCCGTTCGAATGATTACAGTTGTGAAGCTAATTGTACTATCAACGGAATCAGCTGCATATTCGTTGCAATGCGAATTTTCGTCATCGAAGTCGAAACATCACGTAAGGCCAGCACCAAGTCAGTAATCAGTGTCACAATAAACATTCACATGGTCAACTTTTGTTTATGAAAATATGTAAACAGAAGACTGTCTACGATGCTCTTTTATCTAGTTTTAAATATTTACGATGGGAACACCCTCACTCAAGTTACTGAGAAATTCCCAACTATGCAAAGTGCCAAGATGAATTGCCACTGATAGGACAACGTGTCAACGTGTTAACTGATTATTCATTGTTAGGCTGTTAAACTCAATAACATGCTTTGAATTTGCTGACTGATCGATCTTTCTTTCTCATTATTTAATCACTTGTATCAATTTCTAATTGTTACCTCTGTGTTAACGTTCTATTTCCAGCTGCCTCGGAAGACACTACAAAAACTCTGCTATTAGCCATACTGCTCCCAGTGGTAGTTATCCTTCTGATCGCCAGTTGCGTCCTGTTCTTTGTAATACGAAAAGATATGCAAGGATAACAAGCTGTTCAGTAACGACGATGACGATGATACTAATGCATCACCATCCTCATTTTCATCCTCATCGCCGTCGCCGTCGTCGTCACGTCGTCATCATCGTCGTCATCGTCGTCGTCGTCATCGTCGTCGTCGTCGTCATCGTCATCATCATCATCATCATGGTCGATATTATTATTACTCATATTTTTGGGCCCCGAGGTAAACATGATTTTTTAGTACCTTATTACCATTATTTGTTGATTCGAATGCATGATTGCCAGTCCCTCGTCCGTCGGACAAGGTTGCCTTCTTCGTCAGAGGATTTCCTTAAACACTCTCCAAAGGCTCAACGCCACTCGTCGCGCCATCGTGGACGCTCCTCAGCCCTCATTCAACACTTCATCATTCTCTATCACATCTTTTGCTCCCTCCTTGGGGACACCCTCCGTCGGCTCATCATGGGGAGCGCTCTCAAAATCTTCTTCAAGCTTATAAAACGCTGTGTGGCTTCCCAGCCAACCACCAATTTCGATTTTGATTCTTTCATACCTCCTTTTCAGTCAGGGTTCAGGAAGTTTCTCGCTAAGGAAACCCTGCTATCCCATCTCCTAGCAGACATCTTTGGATCTATCGACTCTGGCAACTAAACTCTTCTGGCGCTTTTTGTCGCTATTAGTACGGCCTTCAAAACCGTCGATTACTCTATCCACCTCAACCGGCTTTCTACTTCCTTCGGTATCTCCTCTGGCCACGCTTGTTTCTCTCAGACCGGTCACTCTCTGTGATCTTTGGTTCAACTCGCACTGTGCAGTGGGCCTCATTTTCTAAGGCCTCCCTCAGGGATCTGATCTGGCCCCGTCTTCTTATTCTATACATCTTTGCTCTATTCAGCATCCTCCCTCCTCTCGGAATTGCCTAACGCCAGTATGCTGATGACATAAATGTATGGACTCCTTTCCTCCGCATTGCAGATGGTTGAGCGCATGTCTGAGGCATCCACTGTTATGGACTACTGGTTGCTTTCTAAACGCCTATCCCTAAACCTCGCAAACTCCAGTTAATCTGTCTTGGTGTCAGAGTCCAGCTGTGCAAGATCAACTTGGAGTCCCTCCGTCGGGCTTTCTTCCACATCTCCTTTATCCTCATGTATTCGAGATCTGGGCCTCCTTCTTGACCCTACCCTTTCCCTATCTGGTTACATGGATGCCATTTCTCGCTCCTGCTTCCATCATCTGCGCCAGTGCTGGGCCTACCTTGTGTCTACGCTTGTGCACGCTCTGATCTGTTTTAGGGCTGACTTTGGCAACATTGCTTTTTTTCTACTCTCCTCTCATAACATGTCTAAGCTCCAGTCCAAACTCAATGTGGCTGCCAACTAATTGGTGGAATTCAAAAACATTTTCACATCTCTTCTTTTATTCATGAAATCCTTCACTGGCTCCCGGCACCTCAACGCAATCGTTCAAGATCCTTGCGTTGGATGCGCAACTGCCTCCTTGAGTTTGCCGCGCCAACCTTCTGGGCCTCTGTACTAGGGCCTCCTCTATTCCGCACCGGACTTCCCTTCGTTCCCTTGCTGGTGAACTGCTGGTGGTTCCTCGCATGCGCTCTGCCACGGCCCAATCCCGGAGCTTTGCATACGTGGGTCCCACCAGCTGGAACAGACCCCCTCTCTCTTCCCACTGCTGCCTTCCGGAGTGTCGCGGGTTTCTCTCTCTCGCCACTCCTTCTTCTTGATGATGAGAGTACCCGCTGGTTCTTTCCTCTATCACCAAGTTCAGCAACACGACACACTTGATGGTTTTAATATGTATAGTTAATGATATATATACACACCACTCATCCTATCGACACTAACTGGAGTTATTAGTGTCCTTTAAGAAATGTTTCCCTGGTTTACGTTGGTGACGGGATTCTTAACTACGTTGATTATCCTTATCGTCAGAACGACCTAGCGTCTCCCCCAGTTCCGAAACAAGTCCCTGTTCCTTCCCTTGCTACACTATATGAATCCTTCTACAGGCGATTTTCTTTGCCATCCCAAGCGCAAAACTCCTATCTCTATTGGACGACAAATCGTCTGCTGAAACTATTCCTAAACCGGGTTGATCGGATCTTGATATCCCTAGCATAACGTCAATCACTAGGTGCGTACAGTTAATGTTTGACAAGCGGATGTATGGCTGGGCCTGATCAGTGTCATAGACGGGTGACAGGTCCTAGGGATCCAATTTAATTATTATCGTTCTACCGCCTAGTGGGTCGCGCCATTCGTATCGGAATTGTCCCCTATTCATGATCCGTGTCAACCAGCCGGTCCAAACCAAATCTTTAACTGATTCATGAATTTCTTGTCTGTGGGTCGTAGAGATGGAAGGGGCAGTCGGTTCTGACATCTGCCTCGCGGTGTTGGTTTTCGTTATTTGACACACGTTTGATCTTTGCATAATTCTCGCCGTCTATATTGAGGCCGTCCGCTTCAGGCGAAGCCCATTGGTGTCTCTCCTCTGAGGTTTCGGGTAGACCACTTCATCCGTAGTCCTCTTACGCCTCTGCTGTCGGTCGATGACTTTTATCGTCCTGAGTGTCGCGCGTGACACGTAGGCACCTGAAGACGTTACTATTCTCCGCTTAGCTATGCGTTGAGTCGTGAGCGCCTCTGATTTGAGTGGCGCTACATAATTGTTCCGTTACAAGTTGCGCATTACAAGTTACAAGTATAGCAAATGCGTTGAATCTTTCTTAATCAAATATTTTCAACTGATCTTAGGAAATAAATGCTGGAATTTGCTCTGTTTTTTCGCAATTTTAGGAAATGCTACTGTCAATCTTCTGTTTTCCTACACATAATATTTTATAAACAACATGTGAAATGTAGGCCTATATTATATTTTTCGTATTTCAGCGACGATTAAGAATGGAGAACTTAACGTTGCAAATATTCCCATGCGTGAACATAGAAGTGAGTAATTAATATGAAATGTTACATTTAATTAACTAAGCCGCACAGCGCTCTCTAAAGGTTGCTATTCAAAGGCGCTCCCGATCAAGTGCGGCTAAAGAGGGAGTCTTAAGAAGTTCATGAAAATAGCTACACAGTTTTAACGGAGAGAACTCAGGCTAGGGAGTAGGCTATTCCATGCAGAGGTACCCACGATATTGAGAACACCCTATTCTGTGTGGTGGAAATTCACAGCACAGAGTATCGTAGAAACTTATGTTTTCATACTTTCAAATAAACAAAAGTTGACCATGTGAATGTTTACTGTGACACTGATTACTGACTTGGTGCTGGCCTTACGTGATGTTTCGACTTCGATGACGAAAATTCGCATGCAACGAATATGCAGCTGATTCCGTTGATGGTACAATTAGCTTCACATCTGTAATCATCCGAACGGGTTACCTTTAAAGCTTGGCTAACGTAATAATAAGAAAAGAAAATTTGAATTTAGCATTCTGGACATTAGGTGTATTCGGTGAATGCAGTGCTGTGTGATGCTGTATTTGAGGACGACGTGTGACGACGGTTTCGGAGTCAAAATTCGTTATAAATTGTGTGACGTCATTTATGGACGGCCTCTATCCTTCATCATGGCAAATATGTAGATGTCTATGGCGTTAGACTATCTATGTTGTGTTGTGTCTTTTGTGATGAACCAAAATAAGTAATATAAATTATATCATTATGTAAATTAAAATTATCTCAAAGCAAAGAAAATTGATGCTTATATCAAGATGATACTCGAGGAAACATTTGCCAACCTACATTTATTTTTTTCACTTTGAATTAACCGTTGTCATGTCAATAATAGACTAATTGCTTGTCACGATGTACATCTGTGAAATTTAATACATGCATGTTTACGCAAGTAGAGAATAAATTTACTTGCAGCAGACAGTTGCAAAAAATGTAAATAAAATAACCATCATAGTCGCTCAAGAAACAAACCACAGTTGATTAAACTTAATCATGGACTATTGGACTTAATGTTAAAATTGTTGTCACGTTTCTCCTATCAGGATTAATTTATGCATTTTTCCAAATCGGGTTTAATATAAAAGGAGATGGATCTAATTCGAATGATGCGAAAAAATATGTACCTCTTCCAGGCAGAGATTTATTAATATTCTTATTGCGCGTCTTTCTATCACAAGACACTGAATCTTAAAATCCGATGTACTTTATGACGTAAATGATCCGACGTTAAATATAGGCACACTCATCATCGACCAAGAAATGTCTTAGAAATTATTTGCGTGCTTTTCCAATATATTGTACGATAATTGGCCATATTATACGAAAATGTTTAGGTGAAGGACATCGAGTTGCAAACCCGACAGATAAAGCCATCAACGAAGACATCAGTTCGAAAGAATTCAAGATTGAAATGCGGCGCTTGCTTGGGGAAATTGTCGAAAGTCATCATCGTATAGCAGTTAAAAAATTGTGATACTAGTCATCGTGGGAAGAGTTCTTATAATAATTATTCTCAAGGACTCTGTCAGTCGGAAGACTTTAACTTTCTTCAAGGAAACTGAACTCAGTTGCATCAATAGTCAGGGCCGGTTCTATTACATAAGCTAGACAGCCACCTAGGGTCGCCGATTCTTATGGGCAGCCAATTTTGCAAAATTATCATATAAATTTTTTTACAAATCCAAAAATGAAACAACGTTGGCTTATTTTTTAAATTTCTTTTAATCCCAACAGCTTTATAAATATAGCATAAATCATCAAATCATTGATTATTTCTTTGTAGACTTACAGTGATAGTTGAACAATATATTATATTAATACTTATGCATAATATTAATAGGCTACATAAGTGCTAGACGCAAAAAATATAAAAAGGTCTAATGACTTCATTTAAATCGCTTGTGCTATATCACGAGTCAGAGGGCCGCTATAATGCAGATTTGCTGAGGACCGTAAAATGCCTAGAGTCGGGCCTGTTAATAGGCAAATATGGTTTAGAGAGTTGGACTAGGGAATTGATATATTTATCCTTTATTATTGAGCTATTCATAAATATGCAGGTGCATGTGGCTTTGGACTCTCTAGGATGTACACCGTACAGAGGTTTTTTCAGTGTTGAGCCTAAACAATTTGTAACAGTATGTAAATAAAAATGATCTCAAGACGAAGCAAATTAATGCTGAAATTATGATCAAGTGCACGGAGACGCTTGCTGACCTAAATTTATTATGAGCAATAGGCCTATTTATTAAACTTTGTTTGACCAGTTATATTAATTGATTAATTATATAGTCATTATTAATTGTTGCTTTTCATGATGTAGGCTACGCATGTGAAATTTATTACATGTAGGCCTACATGTATTTTGTTTCAAATTGTGGATTCAAATGATTATAGTCTAATCTAATGTTATTCAACCTTGCATCAAACTGAGAAAATTAAAACGAAAGCTTCGAAGGTGATGGGCAGAACCATGGAAGAATAGCACAACTCACACAAATGTCCACAAGGAGGAAAGTTAATGCATAATCAATACACTGACAACGTCCAGAAATAATATGCAAGCCGACCATTAAAGTTCACGCAGTTATTATTTCTTCTTCTACATCAGTTAGGTCTGACACAACTGACTTAGTACAAGCTTGTTCTGCACGTCTAGTTTTAATTTTGGACTGGCTAAGTTGCCTCAGAAACTCTGATGAGCAATTCAGCATTTATACTCATTCATAATGTTTATTATTAGATTTTACTTAGCGCCCAATAAAGGTCATTTACTCAAGACAGCTCTGCACCCAATCTCTTCTAAAAAGGACGGTCTTAAAGCCAAATTAAAAAATGATTGAATGACGCATGAGTTCTTGGCGAAGTGCCACAGAAAACCATTCCATGTCGCAGAACCAACGACTGAGAAGATTCGGTTCTGCCCAGTGAATGTCCGACATCGAGGGGCAAGAATGTTGGTCTGTAAATAGCTTACAGATGAACAAAAGAAGACACAGCAATAAACATCGAAGGTAGAACCATTTGGGTACTGAGAAGCTGATCCATCGATGAAACGCCATATCATTGCATGCAGAGTTACGACCTATAGCCACTGAGGGATGGGAAATCAAACGAAGGTCTTCCAAAATGCACTCAGAAACATGGCAGATTTTGGGATGCGTTCAACGCAATTTTAAGGACGTTGCCGCCGTGCGCAGAACCCAATTCCAACACCTTATCTGGAATATAGGGAGCCCGTCATAGATGACGCTAGAGTATTAAAGGCGAGAGACCACGGAACAGTGGAATTCATAGCGTTCGACTGCATTAGGTAACGGAGTACCACACTAAGTTGACTATATAATATTAACAATCGCGGAAGAGTACGTGGATATATGTCGTGTGAACGTGAATTTATTTATCGAGAGCAGCATAGGATTATGAAATCAATCGAGGGAACTCCAGAGCGAGGGCTTCCAGGTTATTTTTGGCCAGCTGCAGGAACGTGCCACACGAAATTACCTGAATTTTAGATGCAAGGTATTCTTATATTGCAGCTCCGTGCTGTCTTGGCGCAATATAACGATCATATAATCCATTTGGATCCATCACAGGCGTTCAGTCCATACTCTATATACCTCTACTTCATTGGAGTTCTTTAATATCAGACCGTGAGGTCCGTCAGTGCGTAAACAAACGAACCGATCTTTAGATTTCTAAATCTTTTACAACCATTGAGTGGCCTACTTGTGATCGTACTAAGATATAATTCATGTAGATTTTACAGTACGTGTGAGATTTCTAAATAAGTTACGATGTCATGCTAATGGTTTTCCAAATATTGTCCATACCTATGATATAAATGGTCATGACTATTAATGGGGACCTGGTGAGCATTATGTCCTAAATGTAAACGAGTAAGCAGCGTAGATTCTTATGAACTACCTGCAAGTCTTACGTCTAGAGTTTGTCAAACAGTTAAACATGTAATACCGCCATAGACACGAGTAGGCCTACTGTTGCACAATGAACTTGATTTAGCCTAATAATGTTACGCTCATTAGCAGTGAGAAGATTCAATGCATATAGCCCGAAGACGACTAAGGGTAACCTATTAAGACCCTACATCCCATCGGTTGCTCTTTAGAACACGCTAGTCTCGCTGACATAGAAGTAATGCGGAAATCTTCCCCAACTCACAAGATTTGCATTGCAGCCACACTCTTTAAATAGTCGACGGATCACAGAACAGCAGTAGAGAGCGATATAGTATCTCACGTGATTTCTTCTGTTTACTGCTGTTACTAATTGCTCATTACGAAACGGTCTGAGGTTTCTACTTGCACTAAAACTCGATTTTATGCAGAGTCAGTGACTGACATGATCTCTGTTAGAATGTTCGCAGACATCGTTGTAATTGCCTAACTGTGTTACTAGACCATTGAAATTGTGATTATTATCAATCCATGACGCTGCTTTTGTGTGACGCTGAATAACTTCCATAAAACCACAGGCCAATAATTCCTATGAGCCTAATGTTTATTTCATTTTCGATATCAGCTTGCAGTAAAAACTTCTTCTAGCCAATATAATGAAATTTAATCTGATACAATCAATATGTAATAATATGACAATGCAATGGCTTCTGTAGTGGTGCAGGCCATTTATAATGCACAGTGACATCTCAGAGTGAGTGAAAATGGAGCGACAAATTCCAAGACATTGGGGAAACAGTCGAAATTTCCTTGGTCTATTTCTGCGGTGGTTAATCTGTGACTTATGTATTTTGCGCTGTATATGAATTTATGGGTGATATTATTCACTCATAAAGTTTAGCATGTATTGATTTTTTAAGGGTTTAAGCCAAGAATATTCTATTATATTTGTAAAATGGATCAATGTCAGTAAGGTAATTAGCCGAAAATTGTCCATTTAAATATTCGCTTGTCACACTTTGTAAATACACTCCTGTGTATTTTTGTCAAGTCACTATCTGTACTTAATTGCTTAGCTACGTGTAAGTAGTGTGGTAATTAAAATAAATTCAGGTAATTGTCATGTCGATTAAAATATACCAAAGGATTTTATGATATTTTATGATATCTGAAGATATCAAAGTATATCACTTTAGTCTCTTTCTTGACTGCGCTTAAGATTTATACACAAACTACACGTTAAAATACACAGTGATTTTCCTGATTGCTATTATTAGACTATTAGTAGGCCCTACATGCATGTAGCGTCTTCAACGCTTCATACCCATTGAAGGATGGGTATACACGTACGTTATGTTGCGTCCATTCAGCCTCGACTGTGCTAATTTTTCATTGAATTCCTTGATTGAGATGTTTCATCATTTTTATTAATACATGTACGTGCGGTAAAATGCATTATCAACAAAGGATTATAAATGTGTTTACATTTGTATCGATTTGTGCATCAATTGGTGTTGCCCTTCAATATAATTATTAAAACATTCGTGTTTGGAGCAACATGTCTAGAGGTTCCCTATAGGCCTATAATATAGGCCTACTGTCCACGCGGGCCGTAGACTTATGAATTCGATATTGCGTGATAAAAGCTTGCTCAGGACAATAGTCGATCTACAATAATTATTCTTAAATTTACGCGACGTGATCTTGACACTCGACTGCATTACAACATAATTATAGGCCCTATTCATTTGTAAATTATGAGCGCTGAATTTTATGAATGACGTGACTGGAGTACTGGAACGTCATGTAGGCCGATATTAGCGTCATGTAAGTCGAATAATTATAATTGATTTGGTTTTGATTATCATTTTTACAAGAGCATTACCTGTCGCCCTTAATTAATGGTCGTGCTTTTTAGACAAAATGTGCAATATTCTACGGTCAACGTACACAATGCAAAGAATATCGCTAGCTGTACCTTTACTAATCTACTTAGCAATACCAGGTGAGTGTGGGCATGTGTTTTCTAACGCAGAGTCGGTATACACAGTTACTTGGCAGACGTGTCATCAGTGATATGTCGTTAGCTATATTAGATATGTATTAGGGACCTATGTTGCTAGTTACCACACTAGACAGTAGGCCTAGCAATATTTTCTGACTAAAGCACTAAACATCATAGAACAGGACAAAACGCTAACAGAAACGTTTAGTAGTAAACGTCAATAATTATTAATGCATTATTTATTTATTGTTTGACGAATCAGTGGAAACAATCTTGACTGTCGAACCTCCTGGGATTAGCGACCGTGTGGGGGTTCACCGAGGCTCAGATTTCATAGTCTCGCAGTCTGAGCCACTATTAACTAAACTTCTTTTTTCAGGTTAATGCTTTAATTTAAGTGTAAGCTTCGAGGTAAAACAAATTGAACAAGCCATGGTTAGTTTCCTGGGTTTAATGTGCAAATTAGGCATACGGAGACAACGAAAGCTGAATACACATACAATTGAATGACCTGACTACTAGTGACTAGGCAAAGTTAGTCTACCCAAAGGTACGCAATCCAATAATAAATTCTAATAGATAGCGTAATGATAAACATGAATGTGGAGAGATGGCAAAATGTTATTTCATAAAAACAGTCACATAAAACCAGTTAGGTGTACCAGCACTACTAAGCCTGACAATGCAACGTCCTGTTTCTGCCTAGGATACGCCAATGTAATCTTAGCACCAAGAGATACTGAGGCATTGGTTGGAACTCTGACGTATTTCAACTGTACACCATCCAACACATCTTCTGAACCACCAGAATGGTACCATTACAGCGTAGGAGCCAAACCTCAAGAGAAGAATTTCATCTATGCATACAGAAAATTTTATCCCTCTTATCGCAATGGATTTCGGTTGGAGATTGATATTCCTTCGGGGACGTATAGCTTGGTTATTGAGTCAGTGAAAGTGGAAGATGCTGGACGATATGAATGCCGTAACTCTAAAGAAACCAGGATTAAAAGCTCGTGGGAGCTAATAGTGATTGGTAAGAAGAGATGAATGCTTCGTCACATTATATGCCACACGAATTCAGAGGCGGCGATCTCGTCTGAGAGGTGGGGGACACACAATGAGCGGGGTATGAAATGTGGGTGACAAACATATAACGTGTCTCCGCTCTGTGAAAAGGTGAGGGAACTTGTCCTCTCGACGCCCTGGATCGCCGCCTCTGCACGAATTATAATGTTGTGTACAATTACTCACGCCGTTTTTACTCTGTTAGCTTCTATCTAATGTATCAATGAGCTCAATTCTAACCACATCAAATTATAGTCAAATGGAACTCATACATTCTGTCAGTGTCCACTGCATCTATTAGTATATGCAAGTATGAGCATCACTGTTCAATGCTCATGTAGGCTATTATTAGTTCTCATCAATGGCTGTCAATGTATTCAGTCATTTATGAAATACATGTACTGACGATGCTAGCCCGACCAGAGGGCGCAGATAAAGCGTCCAGCCAAAAGCGGTCAACGACGGAAGCTCGCAGATAATAATTTAGAAAATTGCAGTTTTCAAAGCTGCACATTAAACATTTTAGTAAAACTCCATTTTGCCGTCGTAAATTATCGTCTTCCTCTTATCATTTCTGCGGGGTTGTAAATTATTTTCAGGCAGATAAATCATAAAAACTAGATATAACTGGAAGTTTGATGAATGATGAATATACTGATGGTAGAAGTTGCAGGAACAATGATAAAAATGTTTAATATGCTTAGCATAATTGGAAGCTGGGTTAGGAATAATTAATTGTCAGTTTAAAAGCCCGTATGAGTGAAACATGTATAGCAGAAGTTGCCTAACTGTCAAGTTAAACGGTACGTTATATTTTACAGATGTTTGCATCTGTTACGGCGCCGTAACAAATGTCTTGTGCTCTTTTCTCGTTAGATTCTGTTCCAATATGTGATTCTAACATCCAATCTGACGGAGTCATAGGATCAAACAGCTGTGACATCGAACCAGAAGAACTAGAGATTTCATGTACAGTATCATTCCATGGGAACATACTTCCCGTGATGATATGGAAGAAATCTGGAGATAACAGACCAATTACTACGGGCTTAACAACAACCAAAGACAGGAGAGTCTCATATAACCTAACAATCCCAGCTGACCCTTACTTGGAAGGATCGCATTTCATATGTCAGACAACACAATCAAGAACGTTTCCACACAGCTGCAAAACTAATACAATAAAAGTTATGAGTAAGTAAATTTCAGCATTATTTCTGTATTCAATTGAATAGTCAGACATTGTACATACTTGCACCAAGTAGTCTAATCCAAATAAAATTGATTAAATAATCATAATGTTGTGTGCGTGGATGTGCACCATTTAAAAGATGTTCGATTTAGGCTGAAGCCAAAACTGCAGAGCCTTGACCATTTCCCCTAGACTGTCTTACAACCTGTATAATTTGCACTCTGCAAGTCAGGACGAGCTCTATATTCCACCAATTGTGATCTGGAATGTAGCTTCAGTAAGCATTGTAGTTTCCAAAACCAATGTGTCTCAAATACGCATCTCTTGGCATCCGTTGTCACCCTGAGTCTTTGATTGCCTTATAGGGAAGACTCTACATAACGCACTGCTTATTTTTAATCAAATTCACGAAACTGATTGGCCTGAGACTATTATGCCACCGATATAAATTATTTCCATGAAATGGCTGTGTTTTGGCGAAGACCACAGGACACAGTCATGTGATCTATTCGGTTGCATTAACTGTGTAATAATTACATGATTGGATTGCTTGCTTGAAATGTTAATTAATTAATAGCCTACATCGCACCGGTGTCTAGTGCACATAGTGTAAAACCGATGTCGCAAAAAACCCGAAGTCATGAACCGGAATATCAGTCGATTAAAACTGAGAGTTAGTCTAAGATGGATAGGCAGTGGCCAATACGCAGAAGGTATGTCATCTGAGTTGGACAATTGACTGAGCAGAACGAAACGATAAAGTAAGAGAGTTGATATCATCTAAGTTCAACAAACAAAAGAAGTTGTGAGATGGTGTTGACAGTCTTCAGTGTCGTTCGCACATGTCGATAAATTGCAAACATTTTGATAATGCTTATTTTTAGACGTCTTCAGTAATGACTCTATAGTACAGGAGGTGACTGGGAATAATATCACGTGTTACGCTAACAGTAGCCAGAGGTGCAATTATACATGGAGTCGTATACGTGGTTTTGGAGAAAACAAAGGACAAGTGTTGACTTCCACAAATCCAGGAGAGTATGTGTGTAACGCCCACTGCAAGATACGAGATGTTTGTTGCACTGTTAAAGCCATGGAATTACATGTTACTTCAAAGAATTGTAAGCACCCTTATCCTATTCAGTAATACCTTTGAAACAGACGGTCTTCACAGTTTACCTACTTTTTTGCACTGGAGCATTGTTGATTACAAGATTCTATCATCAAGAGAAATTATTTACTCTTTGTAGTCCTTACCACTGTACATGAACTATTTTCTTTTAAAATGTGTTTTAAAGAATGAATAAACAGAAATTTAATTTTTGTAGACGCTAACAAAACCTCTTATATCATTTTTATCATACTTCAAGTCTACATATTCCCTACTCCTACAGACATATCTCTGCTGTATAGCTGAAAACCATCGGTTCATGATTATTGAGCATGTCACAACCACATCGGTTGCCGTGCCCTGGTTGAACTTTTTGGCAGTTATAGCAATGGTGGCGGTGGCGATGGTTTAATATTATAACGTACATGTGACTGCAGTTAAATTCGACTCTTGTAATTGCTTGTCATCATTCGTTCATCCTAATTTTTTAATCATAGGCCCTACTGCTGTTTGTCAGTTTGCCATTGAGTTGAATTAGTGTAATAATTATTATCTTCTATTGCGCTGGTGTCTAAGAAGCTGCTAGGCCTAATAAGAATATTTATAGCCATACATTCAATCAATCGAATAATTACTAAATTATAACTAACCCTGAAATTACTCAAAGGCATGCTGTTATGTGGGCCGTGCAATAATACTCAAGAATATCTGTCTTTTTAGCGAGTTCACTATGGATTGTGCTCACAATCCTGGGGGTTATCATTAGCGCTATTCTGATCCTCGTCGTGTTGATGGTCTTCAGAAGACGAGTGATGATACGGAAGCGACATAAAGAAATGTAAGTTAGCCGATTAAAAATGGGTTCTCTTTTTCTTTTAATGCTACTGCAAACTACTGAGTGCAAATAAACAGATGACTGGTGCAGTGTGCACTACTGACAATATTCTATTGACGAAGTGCTGTCGTCTACGTTTATTGACTCAATGACTCGAGATTTTGACCAAATGTTACATGTAGGTCTAATTCGCATTGGTACCTAAAGTAAACTGTGAGAACAGTGACTGATTTTGCTACTTCTCAGCTCAATTATTCGATGAAAATACATTTACGCCTCTTGATTTCATATTTATATTCAATTTCCTGATATGTATTATTTGCATGCACATGACTCTCTTTATATCCGTAGTCATGCCCTTTAGGACGCCCAAATCAATTGAAATTATCTAGAGGCTGGTGACTTATCTTTTTAACGAATGGAATCTTGAGTAGAATTTCGAATCGTTTTGAAATATTCAATGTTCTTGTGTAAGCTCCGCTGAAACATACTTTGTTCACTTGACGAAACAGTTTACTTCCCAATATTGAAACTGAATTTGTGATATGTGTTTTTAAGATCTACAGATGCAACAGAGAAAACCGAGGAGAGAAAGGCTCTTAAAGATTAAGGTGATGAGAAACGCAATGCTTGATAATTCTAGTAAATTATATTATAAACCTACTTGGAAATCATGATGAAGCACCCAACATCATGGCAAAGTTTGGCAACGTTTAATTTTGTCTGTTGTTCCTCATTATACAAAGGAGTTACTTGGAGGAGAGGTGGAAGAGGATGCGAAGGAGGTAGAAGAAGGGGAGGGTTGGAGGAAGAGAAGTGGAGAAGGAGGTGAACGACATTTCATAATTGCTTTTAACCGTCTTAGGATGAGAAGACATATGTTACTATAATTGCACAGTTTAGTGAGCGCCACTATCAAACCTATGACACATCTGAAGTCTTCGCTTTCCTTGTAAGATTTTCACACCGCCCTCAACAAATAATGTCGGTCATAATTGATGCAACAGAAACTTATTGGCTGCCTTGATGAAGACGGTTAAATTCGACTCTTGTAATAACCTGTTATGATCCGTTCGTAATCTACATGCAGTCATACTGCGGAAAGAGTTTGAAAATCAAACGAGAATATTTTTATGGTGTTATACAGAAGTTCTTTTGCAACTGTTTTTGTGCCCAGATGAAAAGAGGCTCATAGCCTAAAGACTATTTGAGCGGTGACGTAACTCGAAATTACTTGGATGCTTTGAAGATGGAGGAAGAGACGAAGGTGCAGAAGTTCTCAAGAACAACGCTTATTCCTTAAACCTCGTTAGCAGTGGAACGTCCAAATGACATCGCAAAATGTTAATGGACGTGGAAAGAGTAGCTCTTGGAACATAAAGGACAACGGTGTTGTCTATTGCCAGTGATTCTTATGTGATTCTTATGTGATTCTTATGTGCTATAATCGTAATTGTAATTGTAACGGAGCACTTACATAATCGCCACTTGAGATCGTATCGTATCTATTTATTTATAAAGCGCCTCTTATACCAGCCGTTCAGAAGTGCTCTCAGCGTGACAGTCCCAAGGAAATAAGAAAATCTTCAGGCAACGAACGGATGAGGGTGGGAGCCCGATTAAAAGTTTGCTACGGATAATGGGGCAGGTCCTTCCAGCGCATTCGTTTCAAGACCCTTGCTCTAATGCATAACTGTGTCATTGGGTCTGCCCAGACCTATATGCTGGTCCTCTGCATTAGGGTCTCCTCTATTCTACATATCGACTTCTTATGCCCCTCTGCCCGCGGACTGATGTGGTCCTCGCATGCGCTCTGCCACGGCCCAATGCATGAGCTTTGACTTCGTGGGTCCCACCAGCTGGAACAGCCTCCCTTTTCCTCTTCGGAAGGAGCTGCTCTCTCTTCACCCTACCGCCTTCGGTCTGCCGATCTACTTGATCTATGTCTCTATACACGTACATTGATAACGCAATGAATATTCTTTATCAAATTTAAAATAATTTTAGTAAGCAAATGCTGATTTTCTAATCCAAACAGATTTGTCAACCATCATTAAGCACAAACTGTGACTTTATCTGTACTATTTATTGGGTTTTTATTAATATTGTTATCTCATATTTAAAGTGGACAGTGTGCGTTGATTAGGCCTACACACAGAATTATCTATTATGTAATCGTACAATAACTTATGTATTTCTTTCCTAGTCCCCATTCTATTCATTTTTATTTCTTTCTCTTGCCATATTTGTGTAATAGCTTCCTGATAATTGTAGCATATTGACAGATATGACCCAATCCAGTAGCAGTACTTCATACGGGCTGTTGAAAACTGAGGTCCAATGATCGGGCGCAGAGATATAATGCGCCGCTCATAATGAGAAAGTCCATACAAATTCATGGCACACGACGCCAAGAAGAGTAAAGACGTTCAGACGTTCACGAGGCTGGACGATCAGTTAAACAATCAAATTTATATGGTTAACTAAATGCAATTGGGTAACCATTTATCAGTCTATGAAAAAAGATGGAGTAATATTAATGTTCATCCTTATTACGCCTAGTGGGGCTGATAAACATAGGCCCACAGACGATAAAACAGAGAAAAGCGAAAATAAAAGCAAAGCATTAAAGTCAGCGGTCAATCAGCTCAATGTACACAGGTAATCAAACTTAATGTATACTTGAGCATGGCAAAATGTTTATTCATGAATTCATAATTATGAAAGGCAATCATTCGACATTCGATTGATATAAGCTTATTTAACGACGCATCCATAACAACGATGATATGCGATGATAGGCATATCATCATTTCGGTACTTATCTTATACATGTTCCCAGTAGATCATGAATAGCAACATTTTGAGAAACGCACAAAGGAAATACAATTTACTACTACGAACCTTCACAAGAAATTTTTAATTCAGTTTGCCCAGGACATTATCAAAACTATTTATAACATATCAATTTCCTGAACCTGAAAAATTCAAGACGGTAGAAAGAATTCCAGCATACACGCACATGTAAGCCTACGTTCGAATGTCTCGATTGTGTTGCTGATAATATTGAAGGCAAAGAGGTCATCGGTCAAATACCGTAAAAATAAGAATAGATTTAGCATTTAATCTAAACGAAGACATGAAACAAGATTTTACGCAATACATTACAGACAAGGGTAGAAACCCGCTTCAGAGGTTCACCATCAACCATTGCATGCTAATGGAACCCATTAAATAATGGTGAACTCCTCGTTTTCCAAACGTGAACTGCAAATAGACACCATCGCGCTTTCTGTTTTGTTGGCCCTAATGGTATCATAGGCTTAATGCGCAGGGTTTACTCAGATGCAATTTATTGAAGCCCTGAGACAGTTCTTTTCCGCTGCGAAATGACCTCGAAGAGGCGCTATATAAATTATCGTAATGAATTTGACTTCAAGGAAATAATTCTTTAAGAAATCTACCTCTCACCGCTGGTCACGTATTGGATTTGATATCATGTCATGTTATTTCACAATAGACACAGTCAATTGCTTGGCGCGACGCGTGTAGGCCTATCTCGGGTTCAGATTAAGTGATCTTTCACGCGTAACAAGTGCACAATAATATAAGAATATTCAGCATTTAGTTTTAACATAAATGAAGGTGATTAAATGATTAAATACTTGCCTGATGCATTATGTTCGCCACTGGTAAATGTACATGGACACAATAGCCTATTTCATTTCATTTTAAAACTAGGTTTCTCTTATCTGCTATTTCGGTTGATGACTAATTATAGCCCATGCAGGTTTCACTGTACCTCAGACAATCTATTTGACTTAAAGCGCTAGCCCAGTAAATCCTGCAATAACAATGGGCACCGCAAATATACTTTCCTTTTCATATGCTCTTGCATTTTGTACAATCAATCATTTTGTTTCCTCAGTTGAATGTGACGTTCTAAGATTATCATTGAGGCTTCCGTATTCCGACTGTATACAAGTTTACCCATTTCAATTTTGACAGAACGTATGCGTGCTGCAATGTTGAGAGAAGTTGTTTCTGAAGCACCGTCTGGATTTAATCAATAACCAGGCATACTTTGAAGGATAGGCCCATGTGTCATACTAAGGCCTACTTCAAGTTTTATTCTCACTTGAAAGTTGCAGGGAATCTAAAATGTCATATCTATTAATTCTTGCCTGCGTCGAATACGGTTAGTGTCCATAACAGTTATCGGCCTCTGCGTCATTTTAACGAATGTTTTAATCTATACGCAGAATTCGCTGAGTAACTTCTAACATCGAGTTGTCAAGTGCCAGGCGTGCCGGACATTTTTTTCGGCTTTGACAAGGAATTTGTGAGTTCTAGAGAGATTTTATTTGCAAGTTGCCTAGGCCATGTGACTGCATGCGATCGAAACTATAGTGACTGACTTTTGACACTGACGCAACTGGCTTCCCACAGTGGTCCAAATTTCACGCTCACATCTAGAGGATCTGGAAGATACACGGTGGAACGACCATTTGGCAAGAAAGACAATTTGCCGTTGAGCCGCTCTTTTATATAATTATGCCGATGCTAATACATATGTAGTCGATAGCACTTCACATGGAAGCCGCTTAGGACTAGCTTAAGGAACTCCTTCTCACACGTAAACGTCCACACTTCCAAAGTAGGCTAAGTATCATGGTGTTTTTGTTACAGTATATTGTAGTCTCCGTGTTTTACCACTTAACACCGTCGCAATGGTTGGTCAATCGACGTATTTTAACTGCTCAACAATGACCATCTCGAACGAAATTCACTGGTACTTTTATCCAATCGGAGCTTTAGAGGATGAAATCAGTTTCATCTATGGATACAAGGAAATCCATCCACCATACACAGACCGACTGGATATCGACCGAAACAATGCATCGGGAGCATACAATTTACGTTTTCCTATCGTGGAAAGAGACGATGCGGGAAGGTACATCTGCCTTGACAATGGATGGAGTGGCAACGGCAGCGCTTCTGCCGAGCTAGTTGTTCTAGGTTTGTTAATACATTTTAAAGATGCTAATAATTATTGTTTATTATAACATGGTCAAAAAGGAACTTTTAATGGTTCACAAAACCATTTATAGAATGACCGGTAGGTTAGAGCAGTCAGCCCGTAACGTTCAGTGTGCGCTGAGCGAGCGGGTTCGACCCTCGTCCGAGGAGTCACTGTATCGGGACCTTGAACAAGTCCATCGCGCACAATTGCTCTGCAGTACAACTGCGTGTATATGCATTTCTGAGAAACAAATGTTGGAAGAAGGACGGTATCAAATTTCGGTAATAAAAAAGCCAAAACAAATCGCATCCTGGAATAGCGTAACCAGAAAAACAATTTGCGGCTACACTCCTCATTGGACATGGTCTCAAAGTAAAACAATTCTTATATAAATGTCGGCAATTATTTATTTCGGTAATTAAACCGTTGCCAGGTCCAATAATCCGCCCGTTCCAGGAATAGTTATAGGCAAATTCTTCTTATTTCCTTGTTGAGAACTGTAATGTTGTCTACCCAGACTTTATTATATATCCAAACCTTTTCACAATCCACAAGTCTTGCAGAACCAATTTTTTTAATGTTCTATGTTCGAAACGAAGATCAGTAATTATATGAACAGTATGTTTCATCAATTTTTAATGGTGGAGAAAGTGTATTATTCATTTATAATCAGTTTGTTTGATTCTGTTTATATCGAGCTCATGTTAATTATAGCAAATAAGTCTTAGACGAATGACAGTTGTCTAAAGACCCTCAACATTTATTTTCATTCTATCTTACTGGAATGTGTTTGTCACACTATTATGAACATTTTGGTGCCACAAACTTTGAATGGCAAAATTAATTTGAGTAACTTGTAATCTGTCTTTCAGAATCGGAGCCATTATGTCAGTCAAACGTGAATCCAATAGGGGTTGTTGGACCAAATACGTGCGGAATAGAACCTGATGAAGTGCGATTGTCCTGCAGTGTGGTCTTTCATGGCAATATTCCACCAATCTTAATATGGA
The DNA here is from genome assembly GCA_959347315.1 of Bimastos eiseni. NCBI lineage: Eukaryota > Metazoa > Annelida > Clitellata > Crassiclitellata > Lumbricidae > Bimastos > Bimastos eiseni. The sequence goes on along the minus strand of OY365810.1, from coordinate 2,542,553 downwards.
CGAAGCAAGGAGGAGACAAATACACTGACAGGGGAATTTATTGCGAGAACTCAACCAATCGCGTCGCATGCAATCTCACTATAACTAACATAGACTATCGTGGCTCATCATACAGCTGTGCGATCACATCAAATTATAAGTGCACCATTGACATCAAAGAAATTCTATGTAAGTTTACGATGTGGGTGTGTCCATTAATCATACTATTTTTATGATAATACATGTATTCACAATTCTTTTACAGTTGGTGTAATTTGTATCATATCAAACGACTTATCCAAATCGTCTACTAATTGAATAAGACAGTTTGTGATGGGGCTCTAGAAGCTGTACTCGTATTAATCAAGGATGTCCTGGTCAAGAAAGTCCAGTGTGTCAGGAGAAAAGGCTCAGACCTTGGCCTAAGTCATCAGTCCTTGTGCGGTTACTGAGGCGTTAGAGAAAGCAATTGCCATGGGTTCAAATCAAATCAATCAATCGAAACCATTTTATTATTGAAATATCAATCAATCGAGGTCAGTACAAAATAAACATACATGATAGAGAAAGTCTTATCATCAGAGTACTAACATCTCGGTATGATGCTCAGCAATGGGTGATCCAAAAGGGACATATTTCCCGATATTGATGGGTTCCCTTTTACACAATAGATACATGTAGATAGATGGCGGAATGTTATGCTTGTTTAGCAAATAACAGTTTTATGAGATAACAGTACAAGCAACAACTTAATTAAATAAATAGCAATGAGTAGACTATGTTAAAAATTATGATAAGAATTACGAAACTAAAACACGAACACAGATAGAATTAAACAAGATGAAAGAAAAAAGAAGAAAGAGGAAAGGAGATGCAAGCAAGAGTTAATGGATGGGCACCATGCATAATGTAACCTACATGTATTTAGGGTCCTGAAACTAAAGACATGAGTTTAACTTTGTATTAACAAGTACTTTGGGGGGCTCTCTTGAATAAACTAATTGTCGGTAATAATATAGTAATATCACTGGGCAAATTGTTAATCACCGATGGTCACAGTTGCGCTCTATTATTCAAACGCTAGCTATTATGTTTGTCACCAATGTGATCTCTTCATAATACCAGAACACGAAGACGACCACCTGCTCAGTCTATGATAGAGAAATTATCCTGCCAAAGTGTCACAAATATATTAATAATTGAGTTCAAATTAACAGAGTTACAGAGAACACCGATTGCAAGACATCTTTGTCGAAAGAGACATTCACAAATGAAAGGATTTCCTTGTCATTGAAAGTTAAAAGTATCGCTCTTAGAAACCAGAAAAAAGACTTCAACTTTGTATGTGATCGACGTTAGAATTTCTATAAATGATTATAACCCAACTGCTTCTTGTATATGTCTAGATGTACTGAATGATGATGTTAAGGCCGAGCATCTTATAGGCGATGAAGTCAGCTGTTCCATCAATGGCAGTCTGACGTGCAGCTACAAATGGAAATGGTTCGATGGAGTGAATGAAATCATCGTCTCAGATAATCAAACTCTGTCGACTACCAGACTCGGTTGGCACATGTGTGAAGCTGAATGCGAGATGCAAGGCAAAACCTGCCGAGTTAAAGGGAAGTTGGTTAAAGTATCATCCGCAGCCGGTGGGCCATTATTTTATGCTTTGATAATTTGTTATAATTCATTGAAGTCTTATTAATTCGCACTATAGCCTGCCTAATCTGAGCAAATGACTTCCAATGATCAATAATTCGGGTTGAAAAAATCCTCTTTGTCAGACAATTCATAAGAATAATGCTTTGGACACCGCTAGCAGACAGATAAGCCTTACATAAATTCATTTATACAGCCTATCTTGGCCAGTCTTCACAATGGCCACATTTCAAATGTATAGAACTTTTCCATTTCTGCTTCTTCAATTATTATATTCCATTGTCCCTATCTCTGATTTATAAATTATATTGTCAAGCTCAATATAGGCCTACACATGTATGTGGTATTTCGCCATTCTTTAATCTATTTTGACACCTAGTGTTACTCTCAGAACCTCTCTGCTTCTATTCTATTTCCTGTGTAGAGAAACTTAGAAATAATATTTCACACCTTTTGTATTCTACTCTGGCTGCGTTGTTTCCTCTCATATTAAATTCGAGGCTATGCTTATCGTCTGAAAAACTCAACGGCTCCGAAATATTATATCTGCTACCTGGTACCTCATGCGTAACCTCCCCTTGCTCACTTCATCCCTCAGTTCCATTCTTTCGGGAGATTGCTATAACCTCAGAACCGCGTTTTTTTACTTCTCTGTGCCTTTCTTTCATGAAGGATCTCTTAATCCGTAGCAAAATCTTGCCCGGGTATCTTCCCCATCGCTTGATTTCCTGAAATCATTCCTATTTCCTTAGGGCTCTCACGCTTATCGAGCCTCTGACAGGCTCTGCCGTGAGAGCCTCTTTATACATTTTCAAATACGAGACTATGCGAATACGCAAACCTTTTTGAGATGGTTTAATTTCAGTGTTGACACCGTTGGAACCTCACAGCAATATACTCCTCTCCGTGTTGTTGACAGCAGCTGCATGTATCGTGGTTTTTATTGTTACAGTGTTAACATACAGACTTTGCAAGCGAAAAAATGGTAAGAAGTCATTATATATTGCAATATTTTAAAATCAATGCATTTCGACTATTCTGTACACACAAAACTTGTTACTTTAAATAACATGTAGCCCTTAGTCACACGAAATGTATATGACAACCTTCCTCGTTAGTTTTAGCGTATGTATTATTGGCCGACTGGCCATTGTGCATCTGTATCATGGCACACGGGACATTCTGGTTTCAGCAGTTACCAGTGTGGAAAGGAATTAACTATGAATCGAAACACAAAATACTATTCAACATGACAAGACTTTAGCATGGCTGCAGTCCGACTGTGCCATACATTGGCTCAACTATAATAGCATCGAGAAGAACATGAATACCGTTTCATATATGAATACTAATAACCATTGTATTAGGCAATAACATTAACGCCAGCAACGTTGCCTAAATAGTAATTACAATTATTGCCATTACACCTCTAATATTAGTTCATCAGCCTTACTGCACCTCCGATTGAAAATCACTAGAAACTATGTATCAATAGGACCTAGTCAAGAAGTATTGTTTATGTCATCGGTCTCATTAACAAAATATTTATTTTATTGATGGTAGGTCTTGCTAAGATCCATCAGACCGAACGTTCTCTCGATCACTACGATGAGATCGATGAAAATGCAATGGGAGTGACAACTCCACCAGCGACTTATCTCGAACTGGACCTATCGGTTGAACCCGAGGTTGGAACAGATGATCCAGCATACCAGCAATCACTCAATTACTCAAAATTATCGGGTGTGCGCGTTATCTCTGCACCAGCAATTTATTTAAGCGTAGATAACGCAGAAGCTATAGACCTGGACACTATTTCCCATTAGAGTGCTGACAGTTACGTAAGTACACCAGAGGACATACAACGCTAACTCCAGCGTAGCCAACTTAAGGTTAATAGATTTTACAGATTGCCCAAGGAGGGTACAGCAAGCCGGAATGTCAGACGAAGGAGGACGCTGTAAGCCTAAGCATTGTAAGCGTCACTCCGACTCCGTATAGTATAAGGATCTCCAAAGTAACCAAGAAACGAAAGTCACATGGGAAGTTTGTAAGACATAATTATAGACTTGTTATCCCAGGATATGTCTCCAAGGTGCACATTCCACATCCAACAATTCCTCGCAACATGCGCATATAGAACTTTTCAAAATAAACCGTCATCCAGTGGTATAGAGGCTACATTGTCAAAATGATTTCCTTCAACATGCTAGTGTAAACTCATTAAAATCTGCCATCAAATAACATTCAATGTCCAATGGCACAAACATAATTATAAAAGCGGACATTTTCAGATTTTCAGCTTTGCCTGCATGTATGATGAAGGTTCATCGATTCGTCAAACCAGCAATAATCGAGGACTAATTAGACGCTAGCAAAACCGCTTAGCGGGAGGGCGGGAGGGCGGGAGGGAGAGGCAATTTACCGACCCTTAATTTCACCTGTCCATTTAAACGGTCCAACGCCAGGAAGCGAAAATACGATGCGAAATGGACCCAATGATCGTCCAATAAGATGGCGGCAAAAGAGGGACCAACGTCTGAGGTAAGGGACATATAGGCCTATAAGGGGCGAACGGAGGATCGGGGCTGTTACATACGAGACGAGGAGGAGCGGCAAGAGATCTTGTGGAGAACTTTGATCACTTTATCTCTAACCGCTTATGAAGGCCTATACTCTCCGCTTCTATCATTAAACGATTATTAAACTATAACTCATCATCTCACAAGTGTTAAAGTCAACGTTTGTAAAGTAACAAAATCAGTTTGATTTAATGTAGAAAGGTTACAAGTCCTTATGAATTATATTATTTCAACAGATAGTTTGAAATTGAAACTCAAAATCGGAAACTGTTCACATGCAAGAACTGTCTATCACGCCAAGATACTGTTTTGGTCCTAATTTAATTGGTATTAACAATGGATCCCTTTTGTTGCCAACAAAACTCGAAATAATAGTACTTACATGTAGAATTGTCATTTTGTTCCATTAGACTTCCAAATTAGTTAAGAATAGGTATTGAGGTAGGCCTACATGTATTTTACATTATATCCCACCTCACCACAAACGTTCCAATGCTTCAAATCAGTTCCAAAGGGTGAATAAACTCTGATGATGAGTGTATACTATAAGGATCATTTCAATTTTCTATTGCACGGCAATACAATTTTATTGTGTGCAAAATCGTGTTTTGATAGTTAGCAGCTTATTTGCATTCATTAAGAACTTAACCATGCTTAGTTCGTGAAATTCGCTGATCTTACACAGCCTTACAGCAAGTCAGCGTACAAACTACATTGTATACTTTGATACTAAACTTGCATTCAACGTCCGATTAAGTTGGCAACGCTGTGTATTGTATACAAAGTACATGTAAGGAGTTTGACAAACCTTTAATGCAACATGTTCATTCGGCATCTTTGTGGGGCCTACTACACCTCTAACATGACGCAGCGCTCGTGAACATGCAAGTAGGCCTACTCATTTTAATAGAGCCTCGTTATTTTCGAGATTATAATAGTGATAGTTGGTTGCTAAATGTTTTACTGTACATCTATGTCGAAACCAAAGATAATTAATCGTCTCATCAATTTTTCAAATTTTTAACGACCTAATAATTACTGATAATTTGTAAAGGATTTGACAGTAGACATACCCTTGATATTTTATAATTTTAGTACACAACAATTTCACTCACTCTAACCAAGAGCGACTTTTGTGATGAAACGAAAGACCTTAATAAAGACAAGAGTATAAATCGAAAGAAATTATAAGACTACTGCTGTATTTATTTGTAGATTGTCCAAATAATAGGTCAAAACCATGCGAACTCAAAGAACTCTTGCAAATGATGTAACCAAGATTCTAAAAGAAAAAAGTCAAATGCTACTGCATAGGCTTATAAAGCGTGTTTTGTAGCACTGCGATCTATGACATTTGCATATAAAGGAGACGCGTCTTTCTGCAATTCAATCATTTCCGCATTTGCAGTGTCAGCTATAACGCTGTAGATGTTATCACTTTCCCCGATTGTTCCCACTTTATGACCGAGATCATCCTCAGTGTGTCTGTTTAGTGTTGCCACTGTTGCGATTTTCAGTTCTTCTAACTCGCTGTAGATAGCAGCATGGCTTCCAGAAGGGAGAACTTCACAGTAGATTGATTGGGGCAATTCTGAAACAATTAAAACACTATTAACTTCTTCAAAAGGCAACCTAACTTAGGATCGAACTCAATGAACAGGTCAGTTGTGCATGAAGTCACATGATCTTATAAAACATTTTCCCTAATGATGTTCCTGATACATCTATCTAATGTGTAACAATATTATTGCCAGTTTAACAATTACATTGCTCTAACATTGAGAAAGTAACATTCCAACAATGCTAGAGTAATATTCTAATACAGAATGACATTATAATTTCATCAATATAGAATATAAGTCAGCATATGAATAAAACGGTCATATTTACTGCAGAGACAGTTTAAGTTTCCCATTAAGCCTCTGTTAGTACTTGTGTCTTTGCTGTCTATCTTGGTAACAAATCATAAATGGTAAACAAGAGGAAACCGTGCTCTCAAGCGCTGATATAACAAGAGTTGATCTCATAACATCGTGTCAAATTGCCACATAAGGTCACGTGGTTTACTTTTGCAGACTGTGTCTGTTTACATCGATTAAAGATTTAAACCTATTGAATCGATTCATTGAAACGATTCAGAAGATCATTGCACACATTCACCTATAAAATAATTAATCATCGATAGCGCAGCGCAATAAATTAACTGATTAATGGAATTGACCGAAAGCATGTCGTACGTATTGACAACGGCTGGCTAAATAATCCATTACTTACCCTGAGTTTGGTATTTGATGCAATATTTAATTGCAATTACCACAGTTGTGATCAGAACAATGATGGTCACTCCAAGGCCGATAATTGAAAATACAATGACAAGATTTGCACCTGTCCAGAACAGTCAGATATTGTTGTGCGTAAAGAGAGGCCTTTGCATTGCAATTGTTTCAAGACTTTGTTGTATCATTTAATGGCAGAGATGGGAACGATTAGTTGAATTGCAAATGCATTAAAATTATAATTAGCAAAATATTGCAGATAACCGATTAGAATTAGAATTATCCAAAATTTTGACAAACAGTAAATTGATTGGCCCATCGATTACTTAGATTGTTCATTTATTAGAATCTAATAGTTACCGATCTCTGTTTTATCTGTCTGAGTTCTGCCGCTGTTTAATAAACCTTGCTTAGTGCATGCGGAAAGCGTTTGTCTCGAGATAACAATCGCTACATACTTATGAGATTCATGTAGGGCGATATATAAATGGCGATATACATACATATATAGCTACCTGTTAACGGGCTTCACTCACTATCCAAATAAAGATAATCGTTGCCCATTCAATTATATAACATTTTTATATTCAATACCTTCAAGGATTATTTTAAACAGACATCAAGCTTATCTTAAAAGATTAGTACATATGTTGCGACTTATACTGATAGTTCAGCCAAAATAAACTCAGACAATAGTTCTTCTAATGTTCCATTGAAACTAACAAGCTAAAGAGTATTAATTTTATCGGACCTGTTGAGAAGGATTTTGATTTTTGAAGCGACCATCGGCTAACGACTTATGTACCACGATTTTGGGAAATATAACCAATTAGATTCGATTGAAATAATGAACAAAGTGGGCACTTAAGGAGAATGAGAATCATACTATCATTTATCGTAACCAGAAGTGCAAAGCTTGCAATGCCAAACATTTACCTCTTGTTCTACACCCACTAGGGCCTTGTGGAGTCCATTTCCCTTGCACACAAGTAACTTCCCATGCATTGGTGTCATCCTCTGCGCAGATGACGCGATATCCTGTGCTGGTATTCTCAGCTCTAGCGGATTTCGGTGGTTTGAATTCAGGACAGATTGACACTATGAGAAAACACTGTCAACTTACTTATTTTCATTCATTCATTCTTAGTATTTATGTAGCGCTCCTTCAAGAACCGTCAAAACGGATTTAGATGACTGTACCATCTCAACACTTATGAGGTGGCAAGGCAAGTTGAACTGTTGAGCATTATAAACTCCTTTATTACCGAAATTTGATATCGCCCTTCTTCCAACATTTCTTGCTCAGAAGTGCATACATACGCCTCGACGGCGCAATTGCGGTTGAACTGCAGAGCAATTGTGCGCGAAGGACTTGCTCAAGGTCCCTAAACAGTGATTTGGAGGGTTGGACCCGGTCGCTCAGTGCACACCGAACGCTACGGGCTGACGGTTCTAACCGATCGGCCACCGTGCCACACATAATGTTGACAAAGGTCTTCTGAGCCACTTTAACCTCCTTGTGTTATGCTATGTCTATTGCACAAGGCATCAGGAAATGCAGGCCTATACTAACGAATGGAACCCTTTATCAAGTCAATATCCAATAGATCAGTCCATTTGCTGGGCTGTGATTGGTTACACCTGGTGACTGATTTATCCCAAGTTACAGGTGTTCGTTAGTGGAGTCTCAATAACAAATTAATCATTAATTGTTAATTTAATAGAAATGTCGTTGCGTGTGTTACTCTGTGGGAGTGATGCTATTCTCATTGCGCGACGTTGCGTCATCTGTGTAGAAACCAGTGAGAATGACGCTTTGAGAAAGGAGGTGACATGGTGCCACTAGGACCCTGCCTGGATGGTATAGCAGTGACGGAATAGGGGAGGAGAGTGTCACATGGAGGGCGATTGGTGGGGCAAAGGAAGAAAGAGGAAGGCAGAACAGTTAGAGGAAGGTACGGGGTGATGATGACAGGGTAAGGGGAAGGGTTAGAGGTAGGGCAGGTAGACATAATATCATGAGGAGTGGGAGGGACCGGAATGGAATGGGGAGGGAAAGAGGAGAAAGAGTCGTAGAGGGTGAGGAAACTGTAGGTTTGGTAGGAAAGCGAAAGGTCATGTCTTGTCCGAAATATCTTGTCGTATTTTATCGTTTCGAAACTTATCAGTCTAAAACGTTATTGGGACTTACTTTCACTGTGGCAATCGTAGACGATTTCTAGATATTTTGGCAGAGAGTTAGTACAATAATTGGCAGATAGCGCGTCCAGAGGTTGATCAGGCAACTGGATACCACAATTGCTTCTTTCTTTACATCGATTTTCAACAAAGAGCTGAACATCCGTAGAACAGTTGTATTCGATCAGCGATGTATTGTCATTAAGACATCTCTCGCTACGCATGAGTCCATAAAAGGCAGATCGAATTTTTATTACTTCGTCTTCTGAACAGTCAGCTTTGAAGCTTTCCCACACGCATATCTCGACTCTGATACTGCTTTGTTGCATTTCTAACGACAAACATAATTCACAACTTCATAAGTTTCCTTGAAATAATTAATGTCGAGTTCGTATTTGACACGAGTAAATTTGTGTAAAGTATCATTAGCAAATTAACTGACTTATGTGTATAAGTATCGACAAGCTTTATTATGGTGAAGTAGGATCATTCGTAAATATAAAAATGTGATAGGCCTAAGTGCAGCCAAATCACTGTATTTCATCGCAGCAAATGTATGGGGCCTGGCATTCAAATCATGTCTGCGATTATATCATTCGAAGACAATTACTTCATCAGAGTAGCGCATAGCGAACAGCTGTGCGAGCACGGGTAGTTTGCAGTTGAACTTACCGGCACAATGACGTATATCAACACATAACATGAGCATTATAAAGAACCTCAACGGCATAGTTTTGTCCTATCCGCAAATAAGAATTTTTGTCAAATTCTTCAGAAGTATCTCAAGTTAATAACCTACTTATCTGAACTAGTAAGACCACCAGCTCCTGTGTCATGATATAACTGACGAATGACCAATTGTGTCAATGTACTTATACATCTGATAGATGCAAAAGTAAAAGACTAAATATACCACCGGTTGGACAGAAACTACAGTCCTGTGCATCAAAAATGGTCACGTTTGCTTTCCATTTTTATTCACGAGCTTAAATGCTAACCAGTTGATAATGACGCTTTGACAGTTTCACTTAAGTTCTGGTCAAACAAAGATATCGCACGATAAGCGTATTACTATTGTCACTATACAAACAAATGGTCCAAACACCCAACGAAACATACAGACGGTGGTTACATCGCCCATCGGGTAAGTGATCAAGTCTCAGATAATGGTGTCAACCACCAACAACTCAAGGCAGGCCCGCCGAGAGGGAGCAGAAGGGATAAAAGCCTTGTGCCCGGTGACTTTCTATGGGCCCGGGATGGGTTCATAGTAAAGTTTCTCATAAAGCCTAAAGATAAGTTAGAGACCCGTGACTGCCTGTCTATGGGCCCAAAATTATGTGAATGCTCAGCTAAGGGACCCATAATTTTTGTCGGCGGCCCTGACTTTGGGTTTTACTCAAGTATCCGGGAAGCACTATTTATGACACTTTCAGTTAAACCTAGCTGTGTTGTGGTTACAAACTCATGTCCTGTAGGCCTATATATATATGACTTGATAAATGTCGGTTTTGGTGCGTCAACAGCAGATTCCTTTTGCAATAATTTTAGACCCGAACAGAAAGAATCAGCCTAAAACTCAGGATAATTATTGTAACGCATTTTCATTGAAGCGACCGTTGACTGAATTAACAATACGTGTGTCAACAGGACCGTCGACAGAAATTTCTGGCCCATATGCATAGAAATTCCTGGCCCATATGCATAGAAATTCCTGGCCCATATGCATAGAAATTCCTGGCCCATATGCATACAAATTCCTGGCCCATATGCATAGAAATTCCTGGCCTATATGCATAGAAATTCCTGGCCATTAGGCCAAGCAGCTACGTGCCTTTTGGCGTGTTCCAGGCCAGACGTATATTTCATACAACAAGGCCAAAGTATGCGCAACACCTAACGTTGAAACTCTGTTACTCTGACTTAACTGAAGACTGCAGTCTAGTCTAATGTATTGGTTTTATTTTCCAGGTTGGATATCTTTCATTGAGACACACTGTGTATGTTTATTAATGAGAATCATTGCACGTTCCATGATGAACATGTACGTATATGTTCTAGTTTATAGACTTTACTGGTCCCTAATTATCGCCTATCACCCTAAAAGTTGCATATGAGTCAGAGGTCTCATCTATGCGCATGTGGCTTAAGTACCAGTAGAAACATGTGGTAACTAAATCTTATATTCGTTTTCGTGACATACCTGTAAAGTGCCTTTTGGAGACGATACCATTTGTAAAGTGATGAACATGCTTGGGAATTATGGTAGCAGAATGATGGGCAGAGAGGTACATGTAGTTGTGATGGGATTGTGGTAATTATGCACACATCAGTGATGTTGGTAGAATTGGTGGATGCGATACTATTTCACGTGATTAGTCTGCATCTAAAACGGCAAAGACGAAAACGATGATGGACCAAAAGATTCTTAGCAGCCGAGCAATTTTCTCACATTACTGAAACAATTTAAAATATTATTTTTTGACTTCAGCAGTCGATCACAAGAAAGCGGAAAACGAGAACGAAGAATTCTGAATAAATAGAGAAATTGATATTATTAACTGAAGGCTTTAGCCTGGTATTATATGTCATTAGAAACATTTCAGAAATCTGAATCGTAATTGTAATTTTCTAATTTCCACTGCTCGATTCGTCTGCCAGTGTACAAAAGAAATGCAATTGGAACACTTTGCGTTAGTCTGTAAATGTAATTGCCTACGCATATGAGATAATGCTAATAGAATTAGTCAGGTATTTTTATCAACAGAGGGAGGAACGGACTAAAGATTTATTTTCGAGAAGTCAACGATCCTGTTTATTTGAAATGACGAGGACGTAGCTATTAGGTACACAGGCCTTTAATCGGACTAAGAAAACATAGCAATTTAAGCAATGTGTTTTATGTAAAAGCCCATTCTTATCTGCATGAAAGATTTCCTTGTTTTCCAGACAAAACATCCTTTACAAAATGCCTCAGCTGAGCACCAGCCAGCGGAATGTTTTAGATGGATGTTTGTTAGGACATAAGAAGTGAATTGTTATCTCTCAAACAAATTAAATTCAAATTCCAGAGTCGAACAAGGCTCAATAGCGTAGTTTCATGTACACTCAGAATCATTTCTAGGTTAGCAACACCTACGAAGCATAAATGACACGTTACAGATGAGATTTTCAAAACAGACCGATTAACTTGGTAAACTATTAAGATTGCATGTTGAGCACTGTTTCAAAGAAGAAAAAGCAACAGATTATTCGATGCAACCCTACTACCATCAATCAATAGGAAAAAAGAATAATAACGGACTAACTTTCTATTACGTCGAATGTTCAAAAGCAATACTGAACCAACGAGATAAGAGCTGATTAATGCCCACCCTTCAAAACAAGAAGCATAAATTTCACAATCATTTGTTATTTAAGACAAAGTGCCATGGCTGTTTAGAAAGAAGCTGCCTGAAGTCATCGAGAGTCGACATTGTTGCACCACTCGCCTTAGAAGTCACAGTGAAAAACAGGACGAAGTATTCTTCTACTAGAAAGGCCTACTTCTGCTTTGTCGTTAATTCAACTTCAACACTATGCAGGACTGGTTTTTTGTTATAGTTAGGCTTCAATAAAAAGCATCAGTATTCTAACTGTTTCAAATAAGAGCGGATGTCAAACGTCGTGTCTGAAGTTTGTTCAGAAAATTCAAGCTCAATTAACTTGACTAATTGTGTCAGGCTCCTTTTCTGTAATGCAACACCGTCGACATGATTTTTATAGGACTACGTATTTTGACTTCTTTCCATTTCGATCGAAATTGTATTTCTGATTGCGACAGTTATTTGATAAACACTGATGGCTACATGTACATGATATAAGAGAGCAGTGGCGTCACTTGGATTTGAAGTGGGGAGGCAGATTTACATGAAGGGGTCTACGAGGGTGGTTACTGTATCTCCTCTCTAACGCCAAGATTTTTTTGTAAAATTACAATATTACAACAATCATTTGCTTGTGACTATACAGTCATAATCTGTCGAAAGTGGCACTATTCAAGGCGGGAAGTCACCGGCTTGATCATACATGCAGTTGGATAAAGTAAATTTATTCAAAGACTGTGACCCAGGAAACTGCTGCCACCGCGGAATGACTGCAGCAACGCTGTAAAGCTGTCGGGTGGCTCAGGTTATTTCTCAATGGATAAACTATATATTTCAATAAAAAATTATAAAAACTCTGGGAAGGGACGCGCCTTTGCTCCTCAATGGTAGCGATGCCACTGTAAGCCAGTATCAATGATAGATTCTGGATTGGGCTATTATTAGGTAGGCCTAAGCGTTAATAAGTGTGTAGGCACAAGAAATTAAAGAAATTAAATTTGATTTAATAGGAAATCGACGCACACCTTCGATTTCCGCCAAAGAGGATGTTTCGATCCTGGTTTCTGGTCTTCATTCTCAGCATGGCTACTACACTGTGTCCGGATGAAAAGTAGTACCCAACAAAAAGTGTCACAACTCGTTCAAAACTGCAAGTATTTGCCTGAAATTTTAAACTCAACAACAGTGACCATATTTACACGAGATCCCAAAGCCGTTTGGAAATATTCGTGAAGTTCTTTATAATTGCATATTATTCGTTGCAGGTCAGGGAGCCACATGTGCGCTTTAAGGAGAATTTTGTGAAGGGTCGACCGGTATAGGGTGCTGCTCAAAATAATAAGACATGCTCTAGTTCTGAAACTCATCCCAAAGCGTGTGTAGAAACTAGATGCCTGGAGCATTCGTTTTTTTGTCAGTCCAATATGCCTCCTTATTATTGTTCAGGTTATGTCTGTGCACGTGACCTTTTTAAGGAGTGTATCTCAACCTGTTGCGTTTGATAGCATTTGTTTATTCCACGGTACCTACGCAATTAACTGACGTTCTCGCGCTGCTCAATTAATTCGTGAATAACGTAGCCTATTATTACTATACTGTGCTCTGGCTGCCAGAGGCGCTATGGAATCATCGATCGATGATTTGCATTAAAGGTTGTTTAATTAATGCGAATTACAAGATCTTCTGCAGAGTTGTCTCATTGTTCATTATACAAAATTTTCTACGTAAAAATCTGGAGTAATAAGCTATACATGTAGATTGGAAAATAAAATGGGTGGAACTGCATAGAAGGAAATAGAACAGAGCAGATCAGAATAGGATAGTAGGCCTAATGCACAACATATCATACAAAAGAATACAGAAGAACAGAGACGAATGCAATGCAATGGAATCGATTTACTTTGAATAATTTCAATATAAGGAATCGTTAACCAATTATGACAGCGATTTACGCCAAAAGAAACCCTTAAACGAAGGGAATCCAACTACATGTACAATGTAGGCCTAGCTATTAGTTCGTTCAATTGCCTCTTGAATGTTTTTAGGCCATGGAAGCAAACCAGCTTCTGATCGGCACCTATATCAATCTGTATTTACCCAAACATTAGTAGCACAGCTGCACAATACATATTGTAGCCTACATGTTCATGTATACATACATGAATACATAGAGCAACAACGAAAAAATAAAAAAGAGCATGAACTCCATCACGTATGGTTTGGGTGAAACACGCTAAAAATCTGACAACATCGATAGACATACAGGGTGGCCCAAAATAAGTGGGACCACCTAGAGCAATGTTGAGAAAAATATATAAAATTATGTTTTGAGCTTTCTTCAAATCTAATATTCTTCTTAATTATTATCTCAACATATGACGTCATTATTTCGTTAACTTTTGGTCGCCATCTTTACAATTTATTACATATTATAATATGTTGATATAATGACAAAATTAACAGCAGAAGATCGTATCCTGAGAATGTCACCTTCATCGAACCAGACGTGTGGCCACCAAATAGCCCGGATTTAAACCCAGTAGATTATGCTATTTGGGGTGCCCTCCAACAAAAATTTACTTTCGTCGTAAATTTACAACAATAAAACAACTGAAATTAGCCATTGTTAAAGAGTGGCAACATTCGTCTAAGAGGTTTATAAACAGGAGCAATGACCAGTAGCAAAGACGTTTTGAAAAAAAAACTTCTGAAAATCGAGGAGGACAAATTGAACTTGAACTCTGATTTAACATAAATTAACATTTGGCAACCGTTTCCTTGGTTTTTTAATACAAAAAATTTCAAACAAAATTATGAATGAAATTATATAATACGTTCCCACTTTTTTGGGTCACCCTGTATATCAACAGCATTTATAATGAAATCGCAGTCCTCTTGATAACCAACAGTCCCTCACATTCATTTCATGCATGAAGTGCAGCACGGATTCAAGGCTAATAGGGCCTACATGTACAATTATGCGAAATTTAAAAATAAATTCCACGTTGCTGAGCCTTAAGTGTGCTCTAGGGAGTTAAATTCACTTTTGGCAGGACAGTCAATTTCCAATCCATAGAGAAGAAATTGTTTATAGTGAGTACTAACCAATTGCAACAAAACAGGTTCACTGAATTTATAGCATTTACTACAAAGGCCTACAAGGAGTTAATAGACCTGCAAAACGTTACTCTCATTTCATGCAAACTAGTCCTAAGTTCAAATGACTTCCCAGAACCTATAAACCAGTTCATATATGCCTATTTTAACTTGTCCACACAACTGATCTCTGCTCTGTTGACACAAATGCTCATACACGTAGGCCTAGATATATATAGGTCTATTACGGACAGTGGCTTAGCGAGGGGGCGAGGGGGCGAACCGCCCCAGGCGGCACTTGTCCTAGGGGCGGCATTTTCGGGGGAAAAATAAAAAATAATTTTTTTATAACTTGCACTCTTCAAGATTCTTGCTGCTCTTGTCTAAACCTAAAGCTGTTTTGCTATTTCTCAACTTAAAACTAACATATACGACATACCGAAGGACCATCGAATGGCACCTAGTGTTAATAGATACGCTGCAAAAGGGCAATGCCACCTCTGTCTATCTTGCCATGACTTTCGCACCTATCAAATGAAATAAATTTTGCAATAATAATAATGCGTAAAATGGCCCCAGGCAGCACTTGTCCTAGAGGCGGCATTTTTGGCAAAAATAAATAAAAAATTCTTGTTGCATAAATTGCACTCTTCAAGATTCTTGCTGCTCTTGTCTAAACCAGGCACCATAGGCTTTCTTGCTTCTTCTCGGCTTAAAACTAACATATACGATATACAGAAAGACCATCGAATGGCACTTAGTGTTAATAGATACGCTGCAAAATGGCAATGCCGCCTCTGTCTATCTTGCCATGACTTTCGCACCTATTAAATTAAATCAATTTTTAAATTATAATAATGCGCAAATTCTTAGATCGACGAAAAATCATTCTTTCCTAAGTAGTGAGTTGGATTAACTAAGGACAATCTCTGCTTAAATATAAATTTGATTTATGAAAAAACTTGCAAAATGCATAATTTATTGATGCAAATAAAGTTTTATGAAACAGAAATTTGAGTAATGAAAGACGTTTTTGCCTACTTTGAGTGATGAAAAAATTAATGCAAAGTTGGATTCACAATCGAAATCTAACTTAAATAGAAGTTGGATTTATCAAAAACTCTTTCTTAATTAGAATCTGGGTTGATGCAAGAGTTATTGCCTAAACAGAATTTGGATTTTCAAAACAAAAACTAATAAGAATAAACTAATTAAAACCTACTTAAGACACACAATTAGAGAATCACTACATTCTAATTTAGCAATTCTTTCAGTTGAACGCTCTTTGACAGGCACAATTAACTTTGACAAAGTTATTAGTAATTTTGCTGCAGGGAAAGCAAGAAGGCAAGAAAAGTAAATTTTTAAATTGTAACAGTTGACAGATATAATGAAAGTATGAGACCGTACCAGATCCGTATGATCAGTTCATTCATTCATTCATTCACTACGAAAATTTATATAGCGCCCCTTCAAGGTTACTGCTCATGAGCGCTCTAAGTTTATCAGTTAGGCTACTAATCTCTTCTAAGTATCATACTTACTATGGTCTCGCTATGATTAAATTATTGTTTAGGCCTAGGACTTTTTTTCAATACGTATAGAGAAAGAATATGCCGTATGATTTGTATTGTTTTATTTTCATTTTATTTTTATAATTTTCGATCTAGCCTGCAAGACGTTTAGTAACTTTATTGTGAGGCTTGCTATATTTTTTTATTTTATAAATGGTTAATTTCTTAATTAATACAATCTTATTCTATTTTCATATCTTTATATCTAATGATAATTCATTTTAATTAGTCAAAGGACATACAGCTTTAATTTTGAAAGGGCATGCTGATGCTGTTACTAACTGTAGGCCCTACAATTATTTGAATACTGAATAGAGTAATCGTAATGTATATAAGAGCAGAATGAAAGCTGTCAAAAAAGGCGCCCTATGCCTATCTCCTTGTGTATATCTCGTATGCAAGAACGAAGTGGTGGAAAAATAGGCAGAGGCAGCATTTTGTACCCTCGCCCCAGGCGGCGCTTTGCCTCGCTACGCCACTGATTACGGAACCGTGATCAAATCCTTAAAATTTGTGATTTGACTACATTCAGCTTCATATCAATATACTCTCCAGTTCCACAGAGTATATGTCTGCCATGGCTTGAAGGTCACACAGGGATGCCGATATTAAAAAAGGTCATCTAGCTGCGCGTATGCCTATGACTCACCCCAAGTACGTATCTTCAGTTGGAGACCCATGCATGTATCTGGAACCACGAAGTTTAGGCCTATCGATTAAGTCGTTGACATACACAGCTAATAAACCAGGAATATGGATAGGCATCATCATTATTTTAATCGTAAGTCAAAGTATTAAATGCCTACAAGAAAACTTTTGTCCGAATGAATCGCCGCACCGGAGAAGATGATGTAAGATGGAATTTGGTTGGGATAAGCCCTAAAGCGATAGTTTATAAATATTATATGAAAATAGGTTAGGATAGACCTAGTCTAGGTGATGCTGTATTGTGATTGAACAGTAAAGATGGAAGTAGAACATTGGAATAGTCATGTAAGATTAGGTATATTTATGTTATAATGGTTTCAGTAAAGATAAATTGAGTTAATTACATGTACATTTGATGAGACTGGGTGATATTACGTTAACTTTAATTATGGTAGGCCTAAATTACGTCACTCGTCTCATCAATGCACAACAGATGCCACAAAGAAATGATTCCAGGCATATACGAACAGACTATGGCGAAATTGACTATAGTCGAAATTGAAGTAATTAAATTTAGCATTTTTTCCTTAAATTGAAGGACATCTTTCAAAGCTTTATTTACTAAGCAAAATTCTGCTAGATGAAGTGAAAGAAATCATCAATAACGCGATTCTAACTGCGTTTATCAGTACCGCTGCTCAATTCATTCATTCATAACGAACATTTCTATAGCGCCTCAACAACATTTATGCAAAGCACCACACGAATAACAATAATGTTTATTCATCGCAGACGACTGTTCTGATTTGCCTCAAAAGAATCCTGGGTTGCTCAAGCTGAAAACTAATCCGAACTTCCATAGACCATTATAGCTACTACATGTACACTGTAATCGAGATCACGGCCTAGATTCCCTAGAACAACGTACAGCCAATCGGAAAGCACAACACTAAGATTTTACATCACAGCTTTCATCCTGTGGGTTATGAACTGCACGTAATTTTAAATCAAAGGTGAGAGCCAAGAATTTACGATGTGTTGATATAGAATTACCATAAAAGTCTCCTGACACTACCTTAGACTTGATCATAAGATCCCAATTTAGAGATAATTTTATTTAATGATAACCTATGTTGTAAAATGTTCACTGATTCGCCACTATGTATAGGTCTTATTCTTGCTTTTAATATCGCAACATGAGTCTGGGTTTTTCCGTGGGTGTCAATCATTTCTGCCGAGTTAGAGGTCATGTCGATACTGTATTTAAGCGAATGTTATTATTTTAAAACATTCTTACCTTCAGAATTATGCTCGTCTAATACGGTATGCACCCCACTGACTTACAACCACTTTATAGGAATAATTTTATGTTATCGACTTTGTATTTCGGGGAGTTATGTTTCATACTTCCTTATTGAACGATGTCCCCCCCCCCGTCAAGGCTTGGAGCTCAAATTGTTTGGTCTGACATTACATAGGCCTACTAAAATAATGAGCCTTTGTGAAGTGGTTTCAAACAAATGAATATTTTATATTATTATTATTATTACCGAAATTTGATACCACGCTTCTTCCAACATCTTTTGCTCAGAAGTGCATACACACACCTCTACGGCGCAATTGCAGTTGTACTGAAGAGCAATGGTGGACGAAGGACTTGCTCAAGGTTCCTACACAGTGACTGTCACGGACGCCTCGGACGAGGGTTGAACCCGCTCGCTCAGCGCACACGGAACGTTACAGGCTGACCGCTCTAACTGATCGGCCACAGATAAATGTGGGTAAAAGCCACATAGCGTATTTTATTACCATGAATGCTTGCGGTGTATTTTAGCGTATTTAATTATTTCCTTCATTATGTCATGTGTTTTGTAAGTAGAAGCTGGATTGGTGATCATAACAATGCTTTAAATTGAAGCTGGATCGCTAAAAGGAATTTTAAAGTGTTTTTTAAAGTATCTAATTAAACAAAATGTTTATCAGAAATTCCACTAGATTTAACCGCGATGCCATTTTGTCATCAATTGAGCTTTCAATTATGCATGACATTTTCACTGATCCAACTTCCATTTATGCATATTTCTCTTCGTCGATTAACATTCCATTTAAGTATATTTCTTTTAATCAATCAGGTTTTTGCGTGCGTACAAGGCCTTTTGTTTACATCAATTCCACTTTCATTGCAACGACATTCTCAAATCAATTAAGCATGATATTTTCATTGGTCCACCTTCCATTTAAGCTACAGCTTGACATCTATTCACGTCAAATAATAAAATATGCTAAAATACATCAGAGGCACCATTGTATAATAAAATATGCTAAAATAAACTTTTACCTAAATGTGTATGCGGCTGAAAGTTCGGTCCAAAAACAAACGAAAATTTTACTTCTACGACCGAACCCATAAAAAATTTGGCGCGTAAAGAACCCCATTTTCTGATCTCATCCAGCCAGTTTGTTCTTGGTGTTCCCTTTCCTCTAGCACCCTGTATTGTTCCTTGTATTATCTCCTTGTCTATATCTCTCTCTTCTTTCCTCCTAACATGTTCAAAATGCTTTATCTTTGCTTCTTTTACTTGACCTAAGAATTTTCTTTCCACACCCTCAGCTTCCAACACCCCTTCGTTTGATTTCCTGTCTTTCCAAGATATCCTGAAGATAAATCATAAACACTTCATTTCAAAAGCATCTATTCTTGTTTCTTCATATTTCCTTAATGTCCAACTTTCCACTCCATACATGGCCACTGGCCATGCTACATGGTCTTAAGTAATCGAGGTTTTGTTGCTAACTGTATTGCATAATTTTTTCATACCTGATTGGCTTTTATTAGAATAATATACATGTTAATGTAACTCCCAACCTCTCATAGCACCACACACAGGTTTTAAAGGACAATGAGGACATAGCAGTTTGCACAAGAGTCTTTCTTGGTCAGTTTCATTGCCAGGTCAGTGCATGCTGGAGGTCTGCCAGATGGAAAGGAATTTAGGCACCTTTGAAGCAGCATGGCCTGCATTACGGTGCTGTAGACATTGTCCTATTGACATTAATAATAATTGTGACACAATTAGATGAAAGGTGATTCAATATCAGACACAGGTTTGATTTTGGCCTGACTGTTTCCCAAGCTCGAAACTGGTCATGAAACAAGATAACCTAAGTCTTGGGAACAAAACTCTTGGAAAACATTTAAATCATAAATTTTATCGGAGAACGATAAAATGTTAAGGATATAACCTACAGGTTGTGGAAATGAATTCCAGAACTGATAACCTGCAACAGACTACACGTTGCTGTTAAGTGCTGTGTTCACTCTAAAGGCCTGGATGAATGCCAACCTACTATGCCATAATCTTTCGAATTAGAAGTTCTAGTAATCTTTCTTATTTGTGAGTGTCTTCACTGACGGTTTTCAGTGATGCTTTATACACATTTGATTACAAAATACTGTTAACAAAATCAATGTGCTCAGCATTTCTTATAATTTCAGTCAAAATGAGAGGGTTGTCAATTGACTCACAGTCTCTGAGCTGTACAATACCACACTCCATGCCAGTGTCTTTATTAGTGTTTTCTTTATTTCTTTGTCTATTTTCCCTCTCAATTGAGAGGAAATTAAAAAGCAGACATGTCATAATTATGTGTACATTGTAAGTTAAGAATTCATCAATATGTGCCCTTAAGAATTTGGATGAGACCACTTTTGTTATGTTCTGTTTGTCTATAGTAATAGTAACTTTATAATCATGTTTGAGGGCTTTTATTCCTTTCGAGTAGCACAAGATTTAACTTGTTTTATCAAAGTTTAGGGACAGTTTATTTACTTTAAACCAGTTATTCACCTTCTCTAGCTCAGTATGTAGCTGGTTAACTAGTTCAGCTAGACATAAAGACATTAGTGTCATCTGCAAACATGATGAACTGGAGTATTGATGAGGAATGCAAGATATCATTTACATACACAAGGAACAGCAATGGACCCAGAATGGAGCCTTGGGGTATGCCACATTCGACATTTAACATATTTGTTAAATCAGTTATCTGAAGTTGTGCTATTTAAATTTTATAAATAGTGGATGGATAAATCTATACCCGAATCATTGCATTGATAACAAAGTCATTGATCATTTGGTTTTTTTACAGCTGTTCCAGAAATCTTACCCTTATCCATCTGATCCACTGCCTTCGAAGCTTGCTCGTCCTCAAATCGGCCTCAGCAGACGCTCTTTCTCCTGAATTAGTTGATGCCAAACGTTTTGTTTTATAGTAGCACATAATACATAAATTAATAGTATATAAATCGGCACATAAATTAATAGTATATAAATACAATCGCAACAAAGGTACTGTATGAAATGGCCTGTTCGGCTGACTGTGTGTCATTTTGTGAAGGGTGTACTTCTGTGAAACTCTTCATAGGAAGAGGCGGCTTTGGTGAAGTATATGGTCCGTGCATTTGGAAAAACCAGAAATCTGCCATTAAGAAGCGTATGTTTGGCACTGAGACAACGGTTGATGCCACAGAGAAAATCCTTGTGGCTTGTAGGAAATGGGAGTCGCTTGCCCACAGAAATCTAATAACTGTTTATGAAGTAAGATTTGCATCACCTGCCCTGTATATACTGATGGAATATGCTGAAGGAGGGTCTTTGAAGAGTGTTTTGTCGGTGTATAAATCTTCTGACCTCCTGCTGGGCATTCGGATGAACTGGGCCACTCAGATCGTCCAAGGCATGGAATATCTTCATCAACAGAAGATTGTTCACAGAGACCTCAAATCACCAAACAGTAAGTTTTTGTACATTTGTGATTTAATCGACCGGCCGATTAATCGGGCCAATTTTAGAGATATCGGCAAGATAATCGGAGCCGATATTAAAAATAATTTTTTTAAATTATATAATATTATTTTCAGTCTATAAAAGCAAAATGACGACAGCAACATCACTGGGTCTTTGAAGGACGGCATTTCTTTCCGTTCCCATATCGTGTCGTCGAGCCAAAGGCTCCTTCAGACCAGTGGTGAGACCACCCACTATGCTAGTATAGACCGTGGGAATGTGTCAACATAGGTGCAGAGTGAGTCATAGTGCCTGCTTATGGGCCAAGGAATGGCTGGCCAATTCAACAGAAACTGATGAATGTACATACTGGAGGCATGCCTAATGAATACATGCTAGCTGCCAATCGCCTGAGAGGCTGAGACTAAATGGGTGGCTGTGAACAGGCCAGCCGATCCTTGGCCTTTAATTACCCTGGGCACAGTTCGACGGCGGGCGGTGTGTCTTATCTGTATTAACTGCCTAGGATTAGTCCCCAACTACATGCATACGTCTCCTAGGTAGCAAGTGTTTGCTTGTATCACAACAATAGGCACTAGCAGTAGGTCTAGTATCTTTTGGAATCGGACATCTTGGGAAACACAATTAAATAATCGGCTAAGTAATAGGTATTGGCAAATGAATAATTGGCAATAATCGGTATCGGCATAATCGGCAAAAACTGATATCGGTACAGCTCTAGGGAGGGGTTTCAAATTTCGGCCATTTTGCGTACGGGTGCACATGTTGGGGGTTGGGGGGGGTTCCGATAATATGTACATACGCAAGTATAATTGTCTAATTATGATGTCCACAATACAGATTATGAAAATGAGAACTGTAAGTCTAATCACAGACTATATTCTTTAATCACTTTTATGTAGCATTAAAACGGTTTCAAATGCAAGTGTTGTTAGTATTTTAATTCTTCTTGACTGTTAACAAATTTAAGCTGTTAAATATGATGCTTAACAAGAATAAATAGCCTGTGGTAAAATCAATATCTTATAGATGTCTTTAGCTATATAACCTTTGCAATGGGGCGAGGGGTTGAGCACAAATGTACGTGCGCATGGGGTAGGGGTCCACGAAACTTACGCGGTGCAAAAGGGTTAGGGGTGGGGTCCGAAAATCCGATTTTTGCGTACATGCCCTTTTTAATTGCACCCTAAAGGTTATCCAGCTTCCTACATTCCTCCTTCAAGAAAACGTAGATCTTCTTCTTTCCTCACGGTTCTCTTCAACCGTTCTCTACTGGAAGGCATTCTTCCGCCATCACAGAAGAAGTCCATCCTGGTGCCTGTTCTCAAACGTGATGGACTCGACACGTCTGATGCAGCAAACTTCAAACCGATTGCAAGCGTTTCATTCCTGTCTAGAATAGTCGAGAGGATTGTTGCTTTTGAACTTACTGCTTATCTAGAAACGAATAATCTGCTCCCTGTCTATCAATCGGGTGTTCGCAAGAGCCATTCTACCGAGACCCTTCTAATTCGCCTACTTTCAGATATATATGGGGCTATCGATAGGTCGGAAGTGACTTTTCTGACATTGCTAGATGTCAGCGCCGCTTTTGATAGTGTGGACCAAACCATTCTTCTTAGACGCCTCTCTGTCTCACTTGGCCTTTCTGGCAACTTCCTTGATTGGCTAGGATCTTTCTTGCGTGATCGTTCCCTCTCAGTTGTTTATGGGCCTACCAGATCTCCTTGGGCACCTGCCCCTTTTGGTTTGCCCCAACTATCTATATTGGGTCCCCTTCTTTATATCATGTACACGGCCGACCTAATCCTCCTCGCAGCTGACTCTGCCGTAAGCCAGTCTTATGCTGATGATGTCCAGGCATACATGCACTGCCTTTCAACTGATGCTGCTCTCACAGTCCGCTGGATATTCTTGGGGCATGGATGTCGTCGAACCGCCTGCGTCTCAACCCATCCAAGACCCAATTCATCTGGCTAGGCACGTGCCAACAGCTCGCAAAACTCAATCTGGCAGCCCTTAGCTCTGAGTTTCCGCAGTTTATATTCTCCTCTACAACTGTACGCGATCCAGGTGTCATCCTAGACCAGGAACTGACACAGCAAACATTCATCAGCTATGTCGTAGCTGTTACTATCAGCTGAGCCAGCTGAGAGTTGTCTCCCACTCTCTTAACATCAATGCGACCACTACCCTGATCCATTCTTTTATTGTCACTCGCCTTGACTATTGCTGTGTGCTCTACGCTGGCCTGCTGGCTGGGCGGTTGGAGTGCTTGGAGCGGGTCCTGCGCATGGCCGTGTGCCTCATTGGCAGTATCCCAAAGTTCGATCATGTCACTGATTATATGGGAGGTGTCCTACATTGGCTACCTATCCAACTGCAGATTGTGTACCGCGTTTCTGCTTTGGTGTGGCGGTGCCTATTAGGTGCCGCGAGCTACTATTTGACAGCATCGCGCTTTCTCTGTTATTGGCCCAATGGCATGGAATGCGCTACCATTATCGGTGCGTTTTATGCCTATGGTTCATTCAGATGCATTTTGCAGAAGCCTTAAGACGTTTCTTTTCAGCTGGGGTTGAGTCGGGAGCGCTCCTGAGTATTAACCTTGAGGGGTGCTATATAAATTTTTGCAATGAATGATTGAATGAATAAACCTGTCACTAGAACAGTCATTAAGCTTTGCCAGTTAGGGAGCTTGTGAATCTAATTTAACCTTAATTCTTTTAAAATTATATTTAAATATTTCATTTGTCTTTTGCATAGGTGAATTATCTAATTTTCTAAAACATATGTTGTAAATACAGCCGTAAAATAACGTTTTGTCATTTGTAATTTGCGCTTGAATATGCACATTTCTAGCTCGGCATTGCAAAATTCATTTGGCTATAGGCTTAGCTTTTTTACATCAATAGTCATTGCTGATGCACACGTTCAAGTTTTGTTTAAGATTACCGATATAAGAAGTTATCTACAACTTGTTGCTTCTAAACATTTTCTTTGACTGTGTGGTTTTTAGTAGTCGTATTGGAATCATGTGCGGCTTCAGACCTTTATAATAAAACACTCAAGATAACCGACTTTGATCAGATTCGAGAGTATGACCACACGACTGTGATGTCTACTGTTGGAACGTATGCTTGGATGGCGCCAGAAGTTATGGATGGCAAACATAAGTTTTCCATGGCAAGCGATGTTTGGAGGTCTGTCAATTAGAAGTTACTTTGCTAAAGCTTAAATTATCAAAATCAATTACTATCACTTCTAAGTAATTCTGCACACTAAATTGCTTTAGAACCATTGTTTAAACATTTCTAGCAAAATGTTCTTGGTGCAAATTAATATGCATGTTAACATGTTTTCACTAATTCGCATTTTCTTGTCAATAAGAATGCATGCTCTTGATGTATCATCTAGTACTAGTCAGTGCCGGCTTTGGGGTGGCGAGATCAAGCGCCACCCGAGGGTGCCATGCCAGTTGGCTATAATGTAGAATTACCATGTTTTATTCATTTTCTCATGTTGCAAAGGACACCCTGAGGGTAACAACGAGGCTAAGGCCTTCACTGTTACTAGTAATATCTGTTTTTCTGATTTTCTGGAATGTTTTTAATTTGGGTAATCAGTTTGTAGCCAAAACATACCTCATTATAATGATTTGAAACTTGGAGGCATTGTCTTTCTTCTAAGACAATGCAACTGAAAATAGCATCGAAGAGCATTGCAGATAATGTTAATGTAAAATCTAGCGTAGAAGACCGCCCCAGAAAGCGAAGTCGACATGTCATTGTGGGTTTGATGTAGTTTTATGAGAGAAATACATTGCAAAGTGGGATGTGTTGGAAGCTTAAGGTTACTGCGAGTTATTTTCGGTCAGCAGACTGCAGTTAGACTTAAATCCCAGTGATAATTCTAGAAATTGTGAGTAGGACTAGATTGTTAGGAGGCCCTACGGTATTTTTACACAGATGTAAGAAATGGCTATTTGAAACACCAAAGAAGTTTATGTGAAATAGATGCTGCTTTGAATAATCTGATAATCATTTCATTTCTGTTTTTATTCTACTTTCCTGTTTCGTTTGAAGCAGTTTGTATTACCTTTTGATGCAAGTTACTGAGAAACCGGTTGTCTATTTTGACTACAGATTGTGTAAATATGGCTGTCTATTATGATTTTTGAATATCAGTTGTTTTGCATTATAGCTATGGTGTTGTACTTTGGGAGATTCTAACAGGACAAGTTCCTCACAGTGACATCGTAGATTGTGAAATAATAAAGCAAATACCAAAGAAGAAGCTCAAGCTGCAAATTGGTGATTCCTGTCCAGACATCATCAAATCGATCCTTGATAGTGAGAGACTATGTCTGATAAGTTAGGTTTGCACTTGTATGAGCAAATAAGACTCCCTGATTAAGTAAATCTTTTGTCTTGATTTAGTTTTTTAAATATTTAATTACAGAATGCAGATCTCGCTCTTGATGTTAGTCAATTAAAATTGCCTGTGATGCAAAAGAATTTTGTTTAGTTTACACCGCGATTCCCAACCTGTGGGCCAAGTGTGGCCTGCCAGGCCTAAAAAATTAGCCCTCAACCTATCAATGATATAAAATATTATACATCCAAAAAATGAATATTTGACAGAATAATTATTTTCTGTTATAAGTTATATTTTGTTAAGTTTATAAGTAACATCAAATGTACGTACTATTGAGTTCAATATTATATATGTTTTTTTGTACATCTCTAGTTACGAAGTTAGTCTATGTCAGCAAGCAGCCGCTAATACTTAAGTATTCTTTCTTGTGTATACTGCTAGGTTCTTTGGTTCATGTCTATATGATTTGCTGAATGATGATGTAAATTGTTAAATGAAAATTAAGACCATCCTGCTACAGATTCATTTTTAGTAAGTTTATCAAGTTTATTTACTTTTCATTTCCCATGGTCTTAAAATAAATTTCTAATTAGTGTTGAATTATCACTTTTTTATTTCAAAAATTAAAATATTTTAAAAATAAACAAGGAATTAGAAAACAAGAAATAAAAATTTTGAGGAAAACATGAACCCAGAACGTCGTGTGTATAATGACGAATGGAAAGAGAAGTATTTGTTTATTCTTGGTCATGACTGAAAGCCAATATGCTTGATTTGTGGATTAAGCACTTCAGTTTTTATAAAAAGTATAATTTGGAAACACACTTCAGCATTAGTCATGCAGATTTGGTCAATAAACATCAAACGGGAATTTATTGCCAAAAAAGAGACAGGGACGAATAGCCAGCAACCACTATTTTCTAAGATACATTAGCACAGCAGCTCAATATTTCCAATTTGAATGGACTAATGATTCTGGCTACAAGTAATCTTCAATCGGACATTGAGAAATTTGCTAACAATATTCAGCTACAAAAATCACATTAATGACTATTGAGGTGATTAAGCTTAAAATAAATATTACTGATCTAAATTGATTAAATCGGAATTTATCCATGCGTAATTTGATTGTATTCTAAAATGGAAATCTGTTAAATTTTAAAATAGTTGTTTTTAGCTTTGTGGCCAATCATATCCTCCAACTAAATAAAAGTGGCCTTAAGTCGAAAAAGGTTGCAAACCACTGAGCTAGCCTATGATATTTTATATTCCTGTGGCTGATCAGTTTATTATATAATCTCTCTAGTTTTTACTAGTAATGTGC
This sequence comes from Bimastos eiseni, assembly GCA_959347315.1. Classification (NCBI taxonomy): domain Eukaryota; kingdom Metazoa; phylum Annelida; class Clitellata; order Crassiclitellata; family Lumbricidae; genus Bimastos; species Bimastos eiseni. The sequence continues at coordinate 2,514,684 of OY365810.1, read as the reverse complement.
CAATGGGATATGCAAATAAGTGTGTTGATATGCTAATCAACAATAATAATTCATTTTAGGATGTCTGCGCTACAACAAGATTGAGCGACCGTCGTTTGTTGCCATTCATGCTATGCTTGCTGATCCACGTAAGAATTCCTTTGTCCAAAGTTCGTTAATTAATTTGTGACATATCTTTTGTCAGGCTGTGAAATGCCTTTCACTAAAACTAGTGCTGCGAGTGGAGTGCCTCAGTTTGTTATGTTTGGCAATGATATCTTTTCTAGGGCCTAGATTTTAGTTATTAAGTGTCATTTCAAACAATGCAGGTCTTAAAGAAGTTTTTAAAAGGTGTATTAATTTTGGACCACAAAAATGTGACAAAATATTGAAATATTGGCATTGTTTCAGTATGTATTAGTTATTTTTAAATGTTTATAAGCCAATTTGTAACAACGATTTCTTCTAGTTTGAAGTCACTTGCCTGCTTTATTACATTATTGCATATAATACTTGTGCAAGTCTGGCTGATGAGAAAAGCAAAATCTGCAAAATAAATATGTGTGCATGTTATCCTTACTCAAGCACTTATAAAACAAGTTGCCAAAGTAATAATAGATCTACCTGACTATCTTGAAGTGAGATAAGCATTTGAGATTGCATAAGTAAATTATTGGATTGATTTATCCAACAGAGATGATTGATCTAACAGTGACTTCTGATTTGTTTTTTTATATGTAGTAAGAAAATAACTGGATATTAAAGTAAGCTTGTTGAAACTCTTTTGAGTTACTTCCTGCAAACATGACTTAGCATTCCCTAAGTCAGTCAGCAGTTGAGACACCTAAACGAATCTGTGTGAAATGCTAAGCTGTTAGCTATCAAGGTTTGTTGTAATGTTTTATGTTTTTATGTTGGCTAGTGTTGAAGGTTCTTGTGAAAAAATACAGTACTGAGAAATAAGAATGTTATCTCCTCGGTTAATTGTCTCCAGGTCATCATAAAGATACAACTAGTCAGTTTGCTTCACTGTACTCGTCATTTATAAGCAGGCCTTCTTGGTACATATATTTTTGATAAATATTTGTTAACAGAAAATGACCAAGCATCAAAACAATGGACAACACAGAAGAATAAGTCTTTACGCAAATCTGTGAGAGAGAATATATTCTTTTCTATCTGACTCTTACATAGACAATTTCTAAGAAATAGTTAACATTCAGGATAGAGATTATCAAAAATTGATACGATGTTATCGGCAATATGCCTTATGATGATGGTAGTAATAACAATCATAATAAAATTACGACAATTTATATAGAGGCCCGGGAAAGGATGCTTTTTAAGAGTTCAAAAGTCAGCTATCCATGGGAATGTTTGCAAGACTATAACAAGGTCGTGAGCTGTGATTTGAATGTAATTAGATATTTCGCATTCTTCGCATGGTCATCGACAGAGCAGAACAGAACCGTTCGGCCAGCCTCGTACGAAACTGCGGGATTGTAATTGATTTTTCGTTAGGTGGATCGTTGCCGGACCTCTTCCGTTTGTCTGCTAACTGAATGCAGAATTTAGATATGTAGTCTGACGTTATATCATGCCTTTCTTTATATAGGTGGTCAAACACAGTTTGTATTTACTTGAGATGGGTTGTATTGCATGCACTGAATGCCATATTTCTGACCAAGTCAATTTTACACTTTGCAGAACGGAATTGTAGATATCAACTTTTGCTTATCCTTTGGCAAGTTAGATATTTCTGTTTCTCCAACCTGTCAAATGTGTTTTCTTATTTTTAAAGTTGTTGGCCATTGTTTTGTACCAAATTATATATTTTGTAATTTTTTTATAGGTTGAATGTTGTAACTTGCCTTTTAATTCGGTATCATCTGAAACATACTCTTGGCTGTTGCTTGATAATATATTTAAAACTCAAAGCTGAAGTCTACGTTCTTGGTTAGGCTTTGTGTATCCACTACACCTCAAACATTGTTCAGTGGTTCTGATCATAGCAATGTTATAGGCCTACACCTCTATGATACCCATATAATACTATACATTAAACTCCATAAAAATCTTTATTTATGCTTGTTCACCAGTTTATCCATGTGTCTTAAACATAATATCTCCAAGTTTACTTATCTGGTTCAAACACCACCTGATGTCCACCACTGACCTACTTCACACGGTGTTTACTCGATAATCCGAACGTTCGATAGTCCGAAAGTTCAATAGTCCGAAGGTTCTATACTCCGACATTAATTTACAAAGACGCTGCATTAATTGATGAAAAGAATGTGTAAAACTAGGAGCTGGATTGATATGAAAAGAATCATGCGTAAATGGAAACTGGATGAATGAAAAGATTGGTGCTCCTAGCTCCTAGCCGAACAATTCTATTCATCAATATAGCTGTGATTAAAACTGCAATCTTATCACCTATCAACCGGACACCATGCAATCTTAGGACTATCGAATCTTCGGAATATAGACACAACCCTTCACACTGTCCTCAACCTCAGTCCAGGTTCTTCCATTTAACAGGTGTATTGGCTGTGAGTGGAACAAACTTCGATTGTCTAATCAGATGTATTCAACATTGTTATTGTTCACTTTAGGACATATTTGCTTAAGCTTATTATAATTAGACTTTCCGGTTATGTGCTTAGTGCAATATTACTTTTGTTTTGGTGCATTATGAATACCTATTTTGTAATGATAGTAAGAATGATGATAATAATAAGCAATGTCTTTCCCTTTCAGACCTTTCTGTCTCAAATGCTTCAATAGCCCAACTCCCTAGCTTTGCACACATCTCTAAATATATACTTGAAGTCTTGCGCTGGCTTCCTGTCACTGCACGTATCCACTACAAGATCCTTTTTTTAGTTTTCAAAGCACAGGAGCTTCAGCTAGGCAGGATACTGAGTACAATGCCTGAATATTTGCAAAAGCCGTTATCTGCAGCTTCATCTCGTTCCTTTTACTCTGTTGATCATCTTGATCTTTTTGTTCCTAAGAATAAGACTGCCTTGGCCCAACACTGGGCATTTGAAGCTGTGGGTCCAATTCCCTGGAATTGGATTGACCTTCCTCCATCAATAAGAGCTAAACTAACGATTGCTTCTCTCCATCGGCTTCTCGCTCTTTAAAGGCATTTATTTCTCCTTGCTGAGAGTGCCTCTGCATAGTTATTCTGTGAGAGGCGCAATATAAATTTAAAGATATGATACGATTTTTAAAAATATTAATAATTATTGCAACCGTATGTGAACAGGCAGTAAACTGACAGTTGCCAATGAAGCATTGATTGAGTATTGCATTTTTAATATATATGCTGAGATGCTAATTGTCTCGGTCTTTCTCGACCCGTGAGGGTTCGTTTTCTCATCCACCACACACGAACAACGGCGCTTCTTTGATGTTTAAAGAATATATTAATATCTTACATACAACTATCTACACGTAGCTTTTAGAAATTAACTAGATAGATGTCGACTTGTCTCTTGAAGAACGTCCCGTTCTAAACCCTGTTGTTAATGGCCGTCCGACGCCTTCCAAAGTCCCGAACACTATGCTGTAACCTTACTCGCTACAGCAGATAAACCTCGTCCTCCGCCATCGCTCATGTGATGCGGACTACGATCCTGCTGTCCCATTGGTCCACTGAGACCCTCACTTGCCCACCCCTCGGCGCTGATTGGTGGTATGCCCCCTCTACTACTAAAGTCGAGTCACTTGTACACTTGTAGTATACCGTAAATGGCGTTTTAGACGTCCGTTGAAATTAAAGAGTTATTAGCGTCAAAGGAGATCATAGGCCTCCGGGGATTATATTCCTGCTCCGCCGTCGACCCGTTAATATCCTAGGCGTCTCTTTTCCCCCCCGCCCTCGGTTCATCGGGCGTCGGAACCAGTTGATGACCGGTTGCTTCGGTCTCATATTCCCAATTCGTATAGGGTAGATGCCCCCGCCGTCCTCCCTCCAGATTCGTCGTTAGCTGTCCTCCATGTAGCCTCTAAGTTCCGATGCATTTCTTTAGCACCTTTGAAAAGCTCCAGTAGTGACACTACTAATTAACCTTCTTGAGTTATGTATTGTCTGAAATAATTATTGAACTCTAATTAATGTGCAAATTATTATTGGTACAGGCTTTGTTAATCAAAGAGGAAGCTGCATCAGGTGCACAAAGAAATAAATCGTTGTTGAAGTGTTGTGGAAAATGGTTGAAGCAGACTTTCGAAATCCTCTTACCTACAAAATTAAGACGACCTGACAACATAGATCACAGTAAGGTTTCCGTTATGTTTGCTTCTTTGACTACAGTACATCACGACAATTTGTCTAGATACAGACAACGTCTATGACCAGGGTTTGAATTGTCAAATTTAAACTGGGGTGGGGTTTGAAATTTTTTCAAATGTTGACATGTCCCGACTAGAATTTTTTGAACCTGAAGCCGGTATACGGACTAAATTGTAGAGGGTAACGGGGTGTGCGTGTCGCTAAAAGCTGATCTGGCGTTTGCTCCAAGGTAATTTTTAAAAATTAACTGAACCCTCCCAACCCCCGGCAATTCAATCTCTGTCTATGACACTTCGTCTGGATATTTGGCCGACCGACATTTTGCCTACTATGACGTTTTATTTACGGACGTTTAGTCTTTGGTACTTTGTCTAAGCTGGATAGGTGATAAATTTTGGCTTTATTGGAAGCAGAATTTATGAAACAGATTTGTTGAACTGGAAGCTGGATTGATGAAAAGATTTATGCTTGACTGGAAGTTCAATTGTTGAAACGATTTCTTGTTATATGGAAGTTGGATTGATGAAAGGAATGTCGGTCAACTGGAAGTGGGATCGATGAAAGAATTCTGTTGTATTAGAAGCACAATTGATGAAAAGATTTTGGCTTAAATGGAAATTGAATTGATGAACAGAATGCCATTTAAATGTAAGCAGAATTGATACAATGATTTCTGCTTAAATAGTCACTTGATTGACATAATGAATCATACCTAAATGCCTCTGATTAGGTATCTTGAAGGGGCGCTATATAAATGCTTGATTACATAGCATTAAGTAGAGGCTAGATTGATGAGAAAATTGTGCTTAAATGCAAATGTGATCACTTAAAAGAATTGATTAAATGTTTTCTGTTTAAATGAAAGATGAATTAGTGAGATGAATGCTTCTTTAATAGAAGCTGGATTGATGAAAACAATTATGTTATCCAGCTTCTAGTTTTAAAGTTTTTCGTTGATCCAGCTTCCTTTTGAACATAATGTTCTCATCAATTCAGTCTAGACAAAGTGTCATAGATGAAGTCTGTTTATGAAACGTCATAGCAGACTATATATCGGTAGAGAAAAGTCTGTAGACGAATTTTGTTTGAACTGTTGCCCATTTCATATTGTGCTGAGTTTTTAACAGTGTTGTTTGCAAGACTTGAAACTTCGAGACCGAGACACTAGGTTCGAGACAGTACGAGACAGCAAAAGACAAGTCATCCAATATCAAATGCTGTAAAATACTAACGTGTCAGTTTTCTGGAATAAGGTTCATTTGTAATTTATTTTTGAAACTTATAATGTATGTAGTAGGCCTACCAACTCCTAAGAACAGTTTTTATATTGCAGTGTTTTATCTTTTTCGATATCTCTTTGTCAGCCTATCCTCTGAATAGGCCTAGTATAAAGAAAGCCTTTTTAGACATGTCTCAAATTTTCTAGACGATTTTAAACAAGCAAATTCGATACCAAATACCGAGCGAAATTAGAAAGTTGTGAATCTTCTTACTCACCCTGAGAAACTCGAAGTTGTTCCGTTCGTTTCGGTACGTTATGGAGGTTTTACATCAATGACCAACGGCACAGCATAGCTATTGTTTTGCCAATAATTTCAAATTGCGTAAAAGGAAAGTTCACCATTTCAGGTTCTCTCTCAGACATTTTTCCACTTTAAAATAATTGAATTGATTTCAGTATCATGTGACTTACGCGTTAACCAGAATTACCGTTTCTCGTAGATTACAGTTTCAATTTGTAGCACAAGATTTTGAGACAGTTAAGACGAAACTTATCGAGACCGCTTGTTCAAGACAGAACAAGACTTTGACTTCAAGACAGTTTCTAAAAATTCCAGACACTATCTCGAGACGGAGACAGCAGGCTTCCGAGACAGAGACACTAAAAATCTGTATCGAGACGTCTCGAGACCGAGACACTGTCTCGAGACCATACAACTGTGGTTTCTAAAGTATCGCATAGACATCAACATCCAAATTTGACGACGCTGGTGTGTCGACCTTAGACACAACAGCAATCTTCTTACTTTAATTTCTGCTGGGTGTTCTGCATAGTGAAAAGTACATGGTTATGGATGTTGATCCAACGATCAGCGAAGTTCCTCTGTACTTCCAGCCATTCCAAACTTAAACAGTTCTACCAATTGCTCGGTTACCAAAGAATTCGCCTTCAATGCATAGTCTGCTGTTTTACATCATTAGGTAGTCTATCCAAGGATTCTCATTAGCTGATGCGACCTGACGATGTCATGAGGATGCACCAACTAAGCTTTACCGGGCGTCTAGGAATATCCGAACAGCATCGATAGAAGCCCGTATATTCACATGCTGCTGATACTTGATATATCCACTAGATTCGTCATTCACATAGTCTAGCTATCTCACTGATTTTAAATAGATATGTTTGCATATTATTATTTATTGTTATTGTACTTGCAGACTATTGCCAGTTTAGACTGCAGGCAATCAACGAACAGAATGGCACCTCGGTGAGGTCTATTTTGCAGATGTCATTTAGAAGCATGATTGTAAATTTCAAAGCCTGCAACGAGACTGCAGTGTATTATTAACAACTGCATGCACTAATTAAGGGAATGGTCTATTTATGGTATTTTCGTTTTGGAAAATCTTTGAATCGATTAACTTTAAATCTAACTGTACATGTGGATGGTTATGTAGTTAATATAAAATGTCCAAGTTACATGTAATGCCCTATAAAGATCCTGTTTACAGCATGAATTGTGCGATTGATCGAAGTTGGTTTAAGCTTCACTGGACGTGTGCTTATTCCTTAAGAATGAGGATCAGCAATATTGAAAGATTTTGCTCATATGTGTCTCAAAAGATAGTCAGTCAGCAGATCTTGAGTGACGTTTGTGCGATTTTGGCACATCAAAGGACTTACAAGGGACCATTCTCATATGAGGACAACCTTTTCAGCTGAAAGAAAAATTACAATGTTTGACGAGTTGGAGAGCGCTCAGAATCACCCCACATAGCAACTCATTGCAGTTTCAAACTATTCGAATAGGTAAATAGGTAACACACCATGGTCTCCTGCAGCTGTGAACGAAAATTTATTGGACTTGCTCTCATTTCACTAAGCCCTAATGAGGGCTACATCCTATGTATGCATGGAGGCTCATGTGGAAGGATCTGCACTAGTTATCTACGCAAAGTGCATTGAAGTTTATGCGTAATTGTCTAGCGGGCTATGCTCTCTTATCTCAAGGAGCTAAGTGTCTCACTGTCATCCCCGTACCCTTTCAAAGATTTATTCACTGTGCTGTGAACCTCCATGGTTCAGCATGAGAATTTTGCTGAGGTCAGCCTATCTTCTTGGGAGAAATTGGGTAGAAATCAATGACTTGAACTTCTCAGCCTAAGTTTTATCTGTTCTCCACATTCGATTGAAGACCGTTCTGTTTTATCGCATTTGGTTATTAGCTCTTCTTGAGGTTGTGTAATTTAGATTTGCAATTACAATTACAACACCCAGCAGAAGACAACATTCATTCATTCATTCTGCGCATTTATATAGCGCCCTTCAAGAACCAACTCGGGAGCACGACCAGCCCAGCCACGACAAAAGAAAAAAGACATCGTAAGTGAGAGAGTGAGTGACCACTTGAAGCTAACACAGCTAGCTGATAGTAACATCTCCGTGCAACTAGGTTCACATGTTGACAGAGAGTGAGCTCAGAGTCAAGAGTAACTCCCAGATCACGAACTGTGAAGTAAAAAGTTATGTGAGGAAAGAGCAGGGTAAGTAGGGATATGTCAATACCCTCAAGCTGCCTACGGCCTCCCAATCAAATGAGCTGTGCTTGAGAGGGGTTTAAGAGGAGCCGATTGGAGGCCATTCAAGAAGAAACATCTGACTTACTGTAGCCATCGCATCCGACAAGCGTGTTTGGATGTAGGCTTGCACAACATCTGCATAGAGTTGATGCAAAAGCCTCTGAAATACTAACTGGGGCAAATATCAGTGTAGAGAAGGTACAAGAAAGGCCCTAGGACAGAACCTTGAGGCACCCCAAAATTTACTGGGACCCAAGGAGACCTAGACGAGCCAATTAATAAGAACGACTCAAGTCATTCAAATGGCTGGTCTACCAGGCCAAAGGAGGTGGAGGGGCGCTGTAAGAGAATGGAGTGGTCTACCGAGTCAGTGGCAGACCTTTTGTAAGTGGAGACCTAATTGTGTAAACAAAAGACAAGGAAAGTTTTCAAGCATTTGCAGAATTGGGAGGGAGTGGAACCAAGGAGTTCTAGCCATAGGTCTTTATAAAGACGATTCCAGCTAGACTGGCTGACAACGCCACAAAACCGTGGTGGTGCATGATGTGTGAATCACTAGAAGGACATGGGCAGGCGACTGATGAGAGACCCTGCCAGGCAGAAAGGATATGGTAGTCGAAATGTCATCATATCGGTTTGATTGATGCCGAGATAAGTTGTGCAGGAAGGTGAGAACTGTTAAATCGACCTATTGATGGACAGAGCCAAAGAAGTGAGTCCAGAATGAAAGTATGTGTTTGAAGAAACCTCGTGATGTCACATATGAGGTGGGCAGCGGTAATAGGGATATCTAGAATGAATCTTTCAAGACATTTTAATAGGAATTTAATAAGTGGCGTTATTGAAGTTATAGGGGAGATTGCGCAAGTCAGGGCATGGACCAGAATATCAATTGCATGAGTGGTTAATGACTGGCGGATAGTGCGAAGTTGACGCATATGATAAATACATGAATGTAGAGTGTGCCTCATATCGGAGTTGTATAGAAATCAATGTACAGTGAATCTTTGTGTCAGGTTGAAAGGGAGAGAGACCAAGGAGTTCTAGTGATCAGGGAGAGGAGGCAAAGCAGCTGCTAAGGCACGATTGATTAGAGACTAGAAAGCAGAGGCATCATTTGTAGAAATTATTGAAGGTGTGAAATCGTGTCATACTTCAATTTGGAGTGAAAGGCCTGTGAAGTTACGAATAGATGAGCCTGAGACAGATGACGGTTGATGAGAGGCATCAGTGGAGAATCTGAGAATATGGTGTCCACAGAGAAATTCTTCCTGAAGTCGAGGTGCATTGTGGCTTATTGGACAATCTGTGATCTTGAGGCAAGTTGTATAGAAGTTTGATGGTTCGAGTAGTTTGTAAGCAATTGTTATAGAGCAGGCAGCTCAATAGTGAACAATTTGAAAAGGTACTTTGACTTGGAGTATTGTAGGCACTTCTAGTATAGCGATTGAACTATGAACTGGATGCACTCAGGGATTTTCACTAATTGTGTTGATTTGAGAATGGTTGTGTCAAGGTAATGTGTTTCTGACCTGGTTTAAGCTCCTTCGAGTATATATGAATTAATTGTAGACGCTTAACATATTGGATTGATTCGAGGTTGAGAAAAATGAATATCAGTAATAAAGCTTGAAGTGACCGATTAGGTAGCAGAAGCAGTTTAAGCCAATCATGGGGTGAATGTGGCATAAGCTACAAAATGCATGAGGATGGTGCGCAAGAGGTTGGCGATGTGATTTGAGAAAAAGATCCATGGATCAAAGGTAATACCAAGATTGTGAATAGGAGAATCAAAGGTTAAAGTGAGAGATGAAGAGTTGACAAGAAGGTGTTTGGAAGCATAAAAGTTTTACTTGACCTGATCTGTAATGCTAAAGATAGTAAATGCTGTTTGTCAGAGTTGAGGCAGATCAGGCTGGAAGACATTCATCCACATCGAATATTTGAGCAAATGAGGAGGAAAAAGTTCTGGTTGTAGTCTCTGTAAAGCTGATGGCCAGCATAACGGGTTTAGAACATTTCCTCAGATCACACTTCCAATTAAGCATGATTCTCCTCAGCAATGCAACTTCTATTTCATGAAGGAATGTTATTCATTGATCCATATTCTTAACTTCAAGACCTGACTTTTGATGATTTTTGTCTCAGACAGATGCATTCTTTCAGGCTTCCTGGCAATAATATGTCATAATAAGCAAACTCAGAAGCTGAGCACTTGTTTTCTTACTTTGTGCCAAACTTGTACATTTTTCGGCACTCTTATTAAATGTGTTTTTTTATAAATGTTCGTATGCATCATAGCTGAGCTATTTAATGGCCAACTAACTGACTAACTAACCAACTAACTAACTATGCATATATATGTGTACATGTACATAAATGTAAATTAAATAATGATATATATATGTTATGAAAAACATATAAGACCCATCTGTTAAATATTACCGTATGAACAAATGTCAGAAACGGAATCAATAGCCAGACAAACGACAGAAAGACAAAAGAAAGTAAGACAAAAGAGAGAAAGACAAAAGACAGAAAACGAATGAAAACTTTGTATGATATTGAACTAATACATAAATTACTTTGAAGATGTCAACAGCCTGTGATGCTATAGGATGTTATTAAACTCTGGTATAATGATGATGATGATGATGATGATGATGATGATGATGATGATAATGATATTAATAATTAATAACTAATAATAATAATAATTAATAATAATTAATAATAATCATTAAAAATTAATAATAATTAATAATAAATGATAATAAATAATAATAAATAATAACAAATAATAATAATTATAATTATGATTATAAAATTATAATTATTATTCTTAGAGCAGTGTCAGTACCACACGCAGGCAACTGGCTCTTAACCCTACCGATTACAAACTGCGGGCTGAGACTTGACGATGAGTCCCTGAGGGTGGTGGTGGGTTACAGACTTGGGTTACCCGTCTGTTTACCATTGCTGCCCATGCGGTGCCCTGGTTGAGGGAAACGGATATCACGGTCTCTCGTGTGGCCTGGGCCTGGGACGATGGCCCAGACACGCGGACCTGAACGACCTTATTTATAGGAGTCTAATCCGTGCAGGGATCCCCTCTGTCAAAGAGCCGATGGGCTTGACCCCATCTGATGGAAAAAGACCAGACGGACTCTCTCATATACCATGGCGGGCGGGACGGTGTTTGATATGGGACGCGACAGTGTCAGATACAATGGCAATGTCGTATCTGCCAGAAACGTCACAAAGAGCGGGCGTAGCGGCCGAGAGGGCGGCGAGCCTCAAAACTCAGAAATACGCGGAGCTAGCCGCCACCTACGTTTTCACACCGGTGGCATTCGAAACCTTTGGCCCCATCAATTCCGAAGGCCAAAGCTTCCTTTCAGAACTGGGACACAGACTTAGCGCCGTCATTAGGGTGCAGAGGGAGACGACTTTTCTCTACCAGCGCATCTCGATGATTATTCAACGCTACAACGCAGTTGCTTTCAAGGGAACTTTCGCTGCTCAGGAGTCCAACGAGCAGGGTTACTTCGGACGACATCGCCATTAATTTTCACTTGAAATAACAATAATAATAGTATTAGTAATAATAATAATAATAAATAATAATAATTATAGCTGCTGCTGCTACTACTACTATTAAAATTATTATAATTGTTATTATTATTATTTTTATTATTATTATTATTATGCTGTTATCGCCCATGTGGGCGAGCTGCTGCTGTTGCTGTTGTTGTTGTTCCAACGTATCTCGGTTGTTCTTCAGCGTGGGAACGCCGCTTGCCTCGTCGGGACATTGCCAACATTCACTTAGCTCGCCCACAAGGGCGATAACAGCATAATGTGAAACATATATGTATAATAATAGTAATTTGTAAAATAATATTAATAATAACAATAATTAAAAACGTGTTAATATCATGTCAAGCAACCACATGGAGTCTACAAAACCATAATAATAATAATAATATAATACTACTAATAATAATAATAGCTGAGCTAATGCATCTGCATTACTGGTTTTCTTCATGGATTGTACATAAATCACTACATAGGATTTGAATCTTTGTTCGCTTAAACAAAAAAAATACTAAGATAATAGACCAAAATTTCAGTCTAGACCTGTATCGATATTGCTTTTTGCCGATTATTTCATTGCGGATACCGATTATCTAGCCGATTATTTTGCCCATTATTTCACCGATTATTTCACCGATTATTTTACCGATTATTTCATTGTGTTTCCCAAAGATGTCCGGTTCTAAAAGCTAGACCTACTGATACAACCAAAACACTTGCTCCATAGGAGATGTATACACGTAGTTGGGGACTAATCTTAGGCCGGCGATACAGATTATGGACACTGCCCGCCATAGACCTTGCATGATGGAGGAGAGAAAAGAGATAGGCCTATCTATGTAACTGGACGCCAAAGCCACTTTTACTACCTGCACTTTGGCCTAAACTACCGGCCAGCAGAGTTGACAACTGTGCCCATGGTAATTAAGCAGACTCGGCACAAAGCTTTCCCACGTTCTATGCTAGGACAATGCCTACTGGGTGGTCTGAAGCCACATTCTCTGGGAATGGAACGGAATGCTGTCCTTCACAGATCCAATGATGTTGCTGTAGTAATTTTGCTCGTAAAGAGTGAAAATTGTATTATAAATAAAAATTTAATATCAGCGCTGATTATCTTACCGATATTCGATACCGCGGATATATCTATAATCGGCGTCGATTATGAGGGCTGTAGATATATCGATACAGCTCTATTTCAGACAGACTACAGCCCATGATGTGAACCACAGAACAAGATTTAAGCAGATGTCACGTTCGTAATTTGAATTCTGACAAAATTCACCATGAAGTAATCAGCTGGATTGAACATTCTTGGTAGAAATTTTATTTTTTAATTGTTCAACCCTGGCCCACCTTATGAACTTCATAAAATTGTGAACTATGTAGGACAAACATAACTATTTCTGGGCTCATGCATAAATAAGCTGGTTCATTCGAAAATCGTTTTTAAATTTTACTTTTCAGATGTGTAATCTTCCGTTTGAGTTGTTGGACATCATTTTGCTAAAATCATTTCGATTTTATCTGTCGAGTATGAAGCAGACCGTGGGACATAAAGATGGATTTCTCATCGAGCAATTGGCATCTGTTGAATTCTGTTGGAGTAAAAGACTCACTAGAAGCAGATTCAAACGGAGAATCTGGCGTCGTATGTCAGGTGAGCACGTTAAAGTCTGGTTGTTCACCTAATCCTGGCATCAATTATGTTATAAATAATAATAAGCAGTTTTCATATATTAGGTTATTTATTATTTACAACGATTGTGTGAGCAAAGTCATTTTAATGTTATTCTGATCTCGTGTATCTGTGAATTAAAAGTTTTCATTTTGGATTTTTGAGAGGAGGTTTCGTCTGCTATTTCATTCTAAATGAGCATCAACAGGATGTACTGGGCATTATGTAACCATCACTATATAAGTCACTAGATTATATTAATATGTATTGTGCTCTAAGTCCAAAATCATGTTAAGTATTATCAACAATGACGTAGATACGTTTGTCTGCTATTTGATATGATAGTATTGATTTTTTTCTTTGAAACTTCTGATACATTATTGATTCTTTGTCTTTCATTACTTTTATTCATATCGTCTTCTACTTTTCCGTGTTGTTGTTGCTTTTAATTTCACACCCTACATATTTACAAAAGGATGAGAAGATCGAAATTTTTTAACATCAATATGAAAATCTTTTGTAATTTGTGGACTTGTCACTTGTTCTATATAGATTGACAAATGTCCAGACATCACCACATTTCCTCTCAACATTCTCATGTACATTTCCTTCAAACATTTCCCCGTTTGCTCACTTACCCAGCACAAATATTGATGAGAGAGTGCCTTACGATTGCTATTTAAATTAATTATTTATTATTAACTAAAATGTTTAATAATAGGACCTGGCATTTCCAAGCTTTCTGCTTCTTTCCATCCTTAGATTACTCACCGCATATCACATTCAGTTTAATCCCTCTGGGCCCTCCATGACCTACATTCCGTTCTCATCCAGACAAAGCCCCGCCTCCTTTGACACAGTGACAAGACAATATGGATACATGTCGTACATACCTTTGGCTCATTTACTTACAAATAGGCGTAAAAGACAACTCCAGCATCCAATTTACAACAACTTTTTCTTCATGCTAATTTTACTTTCTGGAGACACACATGTAAACCTGGGTCCAATAAATAGATATGCAGCTCCTCGTCCTCCCCCTCCCTCTGTTCCAACCGCTTCTACTACGGAAACTGCCCTTCTTCCTTCTCCTCCAAACAAATTCGTACTTTGTACTTTAAATATACGCTCACTGTTACATCCAGCACACTCAGCAGAAATTAAAGATTTGACTGAATCATCCCACCCTCCAGATCTTTTGGCGCTAACAGAAACCTGGTTCAACTCAAACACAACTGTTGCCCAGTACCAAGACTGCATACCCCGGCTATCATCTACACAGCACACCTCGCCCTTCTAAGTCCGCAACCGTCACGAACACCACAGGTGGAGGCATCGCCTTTTTGACTCGGGAACCATCCACCGTCCTCAACTCACCTGGCTACTGTTTTCGCTCCTTTGAATGCGCTTCAATTACTCTCAAACTTCCTAACAAAATTCTTACTATCTTCAACGTCTACCGCCCTCCTTCCTCCTTCTCGTACTCAAGTCCTTCATCCGTCTTCTTGCAAGAATTCACAACCCTCCTTTCTACCGCTGCTACCACTCCTCATGAATTCCTGATCACAGGGCATTTCAACATACATGTCGATGATCCCTATGATTCATTTGCCACTGACTTTCTCATGCTCTTATCATCCACTAATCTGGTCCAACATGTCAACTTCCCCACTCACTGTCACAACCACACACTTGATCTCATCATCACATCATCTCTCTCTAAGTTGTCGCCAGACATTTCTTTCTCTTTTGATACACCTTCCGATCATTATCCCATATTCACATGCCTTAACATTCTACCTACTCCACGTCCTGTTCCTGTCTCACGTTCTTTTCGTCGCATCAGTTCCATAAACATTGAAACCTTCACGCAAGATCTCTTTGTTTCAGACCTCATTCTAAATCCTCCACTCTCCCTTGATGATCTCCTGTCTTCCTACAATACCACTCTCTCCACGCCCCTTGACAAACACGCTCCTATCATCAACAAAACCGAATCTCACGCTAACAACCCGTGGTATAATTCCTATCTCCTGGCTTTCAAATCTTTCCGTCGACGCCTTGAGCGCACCTACAAACGAACTCGTGATCCTCAAGTGCTTTCTGCCCTAAAATCGGCTACAAATAAATACCACGACCTTCTGGCTAAGGCTAAAACGAGCTTCTATTCCTCGTTGGTCCAATCCCGATCCTCTAATCTTCGACTTCTTTGGAGAACTGTAAATCAACTCCTCCATCGGAACTCTTCCAGCTCACTTCCAAACTCGCTTCCATCTTCTTCTATAGCTGAATCGTTCTGTTCCTTCTTCTCTGGAAAAATTACTAACCTCCGTCTCTCTCTTCAATCACTCATTTCCAAAACCACAATCGATCCACTTCCAAAAGTTTCCTCCTCTATTCATGACTCTTCCGCTTCCCCACTTCCATCATCATTATCCACCTTTGAACGAACATCAGAGACAGAAATACTCAATATGCTACAAACTCTTCCTAACAAGCAGTGCGAACTCGACCCTGTACCCACCTCCTTACTGAAAGACTGCGCATCAATCCTTGTTCCTGTCATTACCAAAATAATCAACCTCTCTCTATCTACTGGCAACTTTCCACAACTCTTCAAACGTTCTTTAGTCACTCCACTCCTCAAGAAACCATCGCTTAACAAAGAAATCCTTTCAAACTATCGACCTGTATCCAACCTGTCATTCATTTCTAAATTATTCGAACGCATTGTCATGTCCCGGATAAATGACTACCTAACTTCTAACTCGCTCCTAAATCCCCACCAGTCTGGCTTTACCAAGCGGCATTCAACAGAAACACTCATCACCTCCCTCTACAATAAACTTGTTTCTGCCTTTTCTTATCAACAAGTCTCCTGTCTCTGCCTCCTTGATATCTCTGCAGCCTTTGATACCATCGATCACAATATATTGCTTCTGAGACTGTGCACCTGGTTCGGCTTTTCTGATACTGCTCTTCTCTGGATCCGGTCCTATCTATCCTCCCACTCTTTCTCAGTAAAGACCTTGAGCACGTCATCTAAATCATGCCCGCTCACCTGTGTTGTTCCTCAAGGTTCTGTTCTTGGACCCCTCTTGTTCATCCTCTATACTACCTCCCTCAGTTCGCTCATTAGCGCATTCTCGGTTGACCATCATCTATACGCTGACGACACGCAGTTATTCATTTCTTTCTCTCCAACCAGCTTCTCCAACTCCATTGATAATCTTCTCCATGTCGTCACCCAAATCTCATCCTGGATGACTTCAAATCTCCTCTGCCTGAACCCCTCCAAAACCGAATTCATTCTGATTGGCCTCCATGAGCAACCGAAGAAAATTCCTGATCCCTCTATTTCTCTCAACCCTGATTCTGCATCCACCCACAAATTCACTGCAAATTCTCCTGTCCGCAACCTAGGCATAATCTTTGACCAAAACCTTAGCTTCGCTGATCACATCACCCATCTTTCTCGCTCTTGCTTCATGCACATCCATGATCTTCGTAGAATCCGCCCTATGCGTGACTCCAAAACAGCATCCACAATCGCCACATCAGTTCACGCTAAATTGGATTACTGTAATTCCCTTTTCCTAAATATAGACACCACCCAATTAAATCGCCTCCAAGCCATTCAAAATGCTCTCGCCCGTGCTGTCACCAAGACCCCAAAGCATTACCATATCACTCCTGTCCTCAAATCACTCCACTGGCTCAAAATACCTGAACGGATCGAATATAAGGTCATATCACTCACCTACAACACACTGCAATCCTCACAGCCCACATATCTCCGTCAGTTGTTCACGATTCAGCCACATCGTTCAACCCGTTCCTCTTCCACCCTCACACTACTTCGCCCTCCCGTTACATCATCACTCAAATTTGCAAATCGCTCCATAGCCATTGCTGTCCCGCCTCTTTGGAACAAACTCCGTCCAGCATTAAGAAAAAAATCCGATCCGTCCTACGAATTTACAAAAGCTATCTCCCCACAGGTTTTTCACTCACAACTCAAAGCACTGCACTTTCGCAAATCCTATCCTGATTCCCCCTCTTCCTCCTATCTCCCTCACCGTTTCAATTCCAAACACCATCCACCTTAACCGTCCACCTGTCTGCCTGCCTGACTCTCTGGATTTGACCCTCTGCCTATCGATTCTGTTTTGATTAAGCGCCTGTGAATAAGCTGGTTCCCGCGACTTCGCTTTTGTGGGCGCTGTAGAAATGCTGAGATTACGATTACGATTAAGATCTCACATGGACGAAATTCCTCCACTGTTTGCAGATGGTTTTGAGCATGCTATGCGAACTGTGTTAAAGCTCTTGAAATAGTTCTTTGCACATACTTGCCTCCTCGTGCCTCAGATTCAGATGCCGTCGCATTGTTCATGTAACAGGTAAACCATACAACATAACCACTCTGCAATGAACATTTATTGCAGCTATGCAGACTTTTATCTGTTGCAGAGTTCTATCAAGAATTAGACAGAAAACTAGCAATCATGAGAAACAGCACCTCCTATATCACAGAGAATGTCCAGCTGACAGGCCTGACCAAGCGGCTGAGATCAGCTGATTGTCTGTCAGATGTTAAAGCGAGACGCATCTGCAGAAAAAGAGCCAAGAAGCATTTCTTTGATAAATCAGAACTGCTACACGCAGCGCGTTTGCTTGATGATACCAAACTATCCGCTTTTGTCAAATGCCTTCGGCAGTCCAATCAAAAGCTCCTTGCCAGAATTGAAGAAAACGGAGGAGGTTGGAGTTCGCAATACTATTGTCTCTTATCACATGAAGCAATTTACTTTAATCAATATTAACGACATTCGTGTCCAGTTTGTGATCGGGTGTATGTCAGCTAGAATCAGGTGATATAGCAATCTGTTAAGACTTCAGGTAGACCTCTGGTAAGATTGAAATTATGGCCTTGCTGCAAATGTTGCCAAGATTTACATGATAGCTAACTTTATATGGGGTACTATGCAATCTCAAAGAATAGGAGCTGCTATGATGTAAACAATATGGCTAACATTTGTAATGAGGTTTCTACTTTTTCGTGTAGTATACAGTATCTTTAGGCAATGGGCATTCAGGCAAGGGCATGCTGTGATTGGCTGTTTTCAAAGACACAGAGAGTATAAATCTTGGCAAAATTTGCAGACTTCTATGATCAAAATTTGTTTTAGATAAGATCTGGGTTAATGAATAGAATTTTTGCTTTTAAAAAAGCACAAGCAGAGTAGATGAAAAACATGTGATTTAACGGAGACCGGATTGATGAAAAGAATTCTGATTATTTAGATGCTGGATTGATGACTATGATTATTATTTCATAGAAGCTGGTTTGCTGAAAAGAATTCTAATTCTGATTAAATTTCAGCTAGAATTTTTTCCAGAAAGTCAACTTCCATTTATTAAGAATTATTTTCATCAAGTTAACTTCCATTTTTCTCGGAGTAAAACGAGCCCACAATAAAATAGAGTAAAACTAACTTGTTTTTTTCAATTCTCTAATTCTCTATTGTTTTTTGCTGAATTAAAGTGTATGAGAAAGCATGCAGTAATCACTATATTTGCTAAATTTAAGCAATTAAATGGATCCCAGTTAAAAATGAAGTTTTTAAGTACTTCACCAGGTTTATAACTGGTTCTTAAATATATTTATATCTAGTTCAATGCCTTGCTGGTTACATAGACCAAGACATTAAAAAGTTGTTTACACTTTTTTAATTACAGTTGTGGTTAAGACTTGCATTGTGACACGAGATGAAGAAGAGGGGGACAACCTGGTTGATGAATTCAACACCCTTCGAAACAAAAATATACTAAGATTGCATGAAACTGATAAACTCATTAGTGAACTAAAGAATTATGATTTGGAGATCCTTAACTCTGTAATAGACCGACAGGCTGTCATTTGGATCTGGTGTAAATCGGAAAAAGGCCTCTCAACTGTTCAGCATTTGTATGAAACCAACCGCCTTATTGGTATGTTCAGTCATTTAACACATTGTTCTTGGAATGAGTCAACATCTGTCAGCATATGCAAACATCAGTTCAAGAAGAAAGTTGGTAAGTTCTTCAAAGCATCTTATAAAAAATTTTTCTACAAATAACTATACCAGCAGGAGGAGGTGGCAGGAAGATCGCAACATGAGTGCGAGAACCACATTGAAAATAAGTATGAAATATGTAAGTTTCTGAATTTGATTGGGAACGAGAAGTGAATGGGCCAAAGTGGAAAAGAAAGGTGGAGAGGCAAAGATAACTTCTAGAGAGGACAAAGATGAGAAAGTGATATTTATTTTGGAAATTATTTCAACGTTGTTACATTTGTTTGAATCATTTGCTTATACTCTTTGCTGAAGACACCAACATGTTTTACTCATGCAGATCCCTGAATGCCCTATTCTATAATGTTACCTTAGAGTTATTATTCCTAACTTTCATTTATGAATAAATTAACTCTTTGTACAGACAAAACCAATTACATGTTCTTCAAATCCCACTGGAACGGCTAACAAATGGATGACCATAGGGTTGGTATCCAGAGCTCCCCACTCACACAATTATTATCTACTAAGATTTAAAGTGCTCAACATTTAGCTTGCAAAAAGTACACAAGAATTGTATCAATTCAATAAAAAAAACATTGCAATATTATCTTGTACCTCCCAATTAGTAATGCCTCAACTCGATTGATATGGTACTATACCTGACCTCACATTCTGTAAAATAGTTTGGACCTCTACTTACAAAGTAGATCTTAAAAGACTGGTTTATCGTTCTAAAACATGCAATCCTGTATGGGCCCATCCATATAAAATTATTACCTACACAACAAAATCGGATTTTTGGAGCCACTCTTCCCCGTTGCACTGCGTACATTTCGTGGACCCTCTCCCCCCATGCGTACGTACATTTGAGCTGGACCCCCCCATTGCAATGGTTAAATAGCTACAGACATCTATAAGACATTGATTTTATCACGGGCTATTTATTTTCGTTAAGCACCATATTTAACAACTTAAATTTGTTAACTGTTGTGAAGAAATAAAACGCTAACGATGCTTGCATTTTAAAGTTTTAATGCTACATAAAATTGATTAAGCAGGAATACAGTCTGTGATTGGGTTTACAGTTCTGATTTTAATATTCCATATTGTGTGGCACAGTGGCTGATCGGTTAGAGTGGTCAGCCCCTAACGTTCAGCGTGCGCTGAGCGAGCGGGTTTGACCCTCGGCCGGGGAGTCACTGTGTAGGAACCTTGAGCAAGTCCTTCGCGCAATTGCGCCGTCGAGTCATGTGTGTGTCACTTCTGAGCAAAAAATGTTGGAAGAAGGGCGGTATTTAATTTCGGTAATAAATAAATAAATAAATAAAATTGTGTATGGCATAATTAGAAAATTATATTTGCATACATATATATTTTCGGAACACTCCTGCCCCCACCGTTCGAACCCGTACGCAAAATCGCCGAATTTCGAAACCCCCAACTCCCCACGCTGTGTACGTAATATGTGGACGGCCCCTATATAGGACAAGTCCCCTCCAAGAAAATGGCAGTGAGCATATACTTTACAGACCTGTACATCGGTTTTACCAAGGTTGCTATGCAAACACATATTATACAATCAATATTGAATAAATAATTGAAATAACCAATATAATGTGCTTTCTTGTCAATAATTAATCATTAATGCCTGACCCCTCAAATGGTTCCTTTTCATGTGGAAAAACATTTAACAAGTGTCATCAGAATAATTTATTTTAATGTTTAATGTGACTCAGAGATTCTAATGTTTACTATTGAATTTCCATTGTCAAAGTCTCCTTTTAGAAATATCGAAAATATGTATATACCATTATACAGTAAATTATTAACAGATATTAGACAATGGACATCGTAAGTCGACTCTTGACTTTACCAACAGAGGATTGGTCCATGTAGGAGCTGAGGAACTTAAACGGGGTCAGTTGGTTTGTCAAACTTAAAGTGAGTTCAAATTTGAATAGAGCCACAAACGGGAATGGATAAAGAGTCCCAGACAAAACTATTATGAATATAAATAAGCAGAACAAGTTTGAGCTTACTAGGTATGGTGTCTCAGAAATGCGACGTCTGTTTTTTTGGTGAAAGCTTTTCTATGTATTTCGTAATGGTAAAGTATATTGATATTCTAAACTTCTACTGCTATCTCTAAAGATTATTCAATCGAATTAATATTATTTTGGCCTAAATTATTTTTTTATTTATTGGAACCAACTGAGAGGGTCAAGCAATAGCATTTCAGAACTTCAAAAACAAGGGCTGCCCTGATGTTTACATACATACACACTCATGCACAAATACTGTATGTATTTATTATTTGTGTGCATGTACAAGTATCAGGACACTCAAAATAGCACCGTTTAATGTACCTAATAATTAGCACGGATTGATATGCTGATTTAATCCTAAATATGTTTGCAAATTGAAAGAATTTGAAATTATATATGAAAATAGACGTTTGTTTATCTTTCAGTTGTACGTGAAATTGCTATCCAGTATCCAGCTGAAAGTCTTGTTGTGGATACGTCTGTGATGGGAGTGACTAAGCTACGAAATAAAATCGTTGTTCTGTGTCGATCAGTTGATCGGGTTCCTACTGAGATTTGGGTATTCGAAGATCAGAATCCATTTCGTTGTCAGAATATATTCCAAATTAAAGAATGTGAACATTCAAGCAACATAGCATCTTGTGATAAAGAGAATTGTCTCTATATCAGTGATACCAGTAGAAAGTGCATCTTTAAGATTACATTAGGGACATGTAATGAATACAAAGCCATTGAATGGCTAACCTTTGATTATGAACCATATATGTCAGCGACTAGTGATGGTCAGTTGCTGATCATCGAAAGAAGAAATTTATCTTTTCTCAGTATTTACAGATCAGACAGAGAACTTCTGTGCCGTATGCCGTTGCCTTATGCAATCAAGTGTCCTCATCATGCAGTTGAGACGTCCATCGGAAATTTTATGATAATTGATGAACAACAGACCACAGGTTTTCTACATGGAAACAACATAAAGTCGAAGTTGGTCATATATCATTTGACACGTGATTGCAAAATGACCATCCATTCCTCAGATCTTTCAAGTTTAATGCAAGAAGTAAATAATCCTGGGTATATCTCGCTCTATTCAGATGATCATGTGTTTGTGGCTGCCCAAAAAGTCTGTCTTCTGCAGTTTGATCTTACACCAAGTATATACTTAAACAACAAAATTCATTCCCCTGGGCCCAACAGATTGTTTTACGATGATGAAATGAAACAATTGATTGTCAGTGGAATTAGAAGCAAAGTTTATGTTTACAGGATGACTCTGAAATAGTCATGTCTACCAAATGTAGATACAAGACAATCTTGATTTAGGGGCTTTGATACTGAGCTGTCCAAAATCAGTTTATGAAGTAATGCCTACAAAACTCAAAAGGCAAACAAATGATAATGAGAAATAAAGAATAGAAACTACGAAAAGCAACAAATTACTGCAACAAAGTCACGTGTAGTGCATAAAAAGGACAGCAAATCCGGAAGACCGATATGACAACCTACGAAACCCGCTTTCTAAAGATGCAAATTACAAAGTTGACCAGTTAAAGTTTAGAACTTAACAAAGTCTAAAGGTTTTTGGACTAATAAAATGATGAGTCATCATGAATTTTCGCAACACTGTCAAAGGTTTCAGCTGTCCGAAGTCCACAGAGAAAACTGGGTAATGAAATTAAGTTTCATGATGCAGTACTTCGACTGAGGTAAAATTGCTTAACTTCTTTGGCACTAGTAGATTAAAACCTTTCACAATGCAATACTTCTTTGAGTAACATAGACCCAATAATTTGTTTCCCCGGATCAATTCATATATCCACCACGAGCATATTTTGACAATAATATTTTGTAGGACAGTTAGTTGATTTTTAATAAATTACATTAATGTACTTGTATTTTGCTATTAAAGGTTTTGGAATGCTGAGTATTTTAAAATACCTGTGATCATGCAGTTCTTTCATAATTATGTGTTTATATTTTTGATTTGGTTATATAACATTTTGCTGATATTTTACTTCAGAACAATAACAATTAATAGGCAAGTGGGCGTTTAACCCTTTAACGACCAGCGCTTAGTAAAACATAAGGCATAATCAACGACTGGTCATTAAAGGGTTAATAGTTTTTATACAGTGTTTTTTTCATTATATATTGTATGGCTCGATGCATTTTATTTTATTTCTACGACATCCCCTAATATACATTCTTGGAAGTACTTGTCTCTCATTATTGTTTATGCCTGTTTCGATCAGTGTGTGAATGCACTGTGAACGCATCGGATTAGGACATAAATACAGTATGTATACAATGCATGTCAGTGCAGCCATGTGTTGTACCAGTACTCCGACTCTCTGTGTAAGGTAGGTCAATTAACTACCAGGACAGTGTTTGGGTCAGTGTGTGGATGCACTGATTAGCCCAAGGTTGCAATGTGAGAGGCACTGTAGAAATCTGCATTAAATTTTGAAAGGTCCTCACAGTCCTTGGATTGTTACATTCTTCTATTCACAGTCTACCAGTCTACTGCAAATGAACTCAATTGCCTTAGATTTCTGTGACATCGATAAATGAATGAATTTCATGACAAAACATTAAGAAATCTTTCTCTATACTTAAGATTTATTTTCTGTTGATAATTTCATTTAGTTGGCCTTATCCATTCTAGGAATTTAAGATTTTAAAATGTATGGAAGTCTAGTTAGTTCCAGTTAAACGACACTGTGACAAACAGGTCATTAGTGTCGCTATCTTCCTTTATCCAGGCTTATGCATGTCTGATCATATGGACAAATGAATATGTTACTTGATTTCATATAAAAATGTAAGCATTTCATAATGACAGAATAAATAGGCTACATGAATTAATCGCATTAGTAATTTAGTAATTCAGTTTATTTTCATTTAAAACACATTTCTTTTTATGATATTCATGATGTCATCGTTTATGTGATTGTGAAATTTAAAAATTTGCTCATTAATTACATGTAGTGAGTAAATATGTTATGGGTGAATTAAACATATGAATTAATCATACATGTAATATCTAAAAAAAATTTATATTAAGGAGAGTTTTATTCTGTTTATTTTTGATGTATTCGTTGGATTAAAGTCTTTACAATGACTGCAAGTCAAATTAAGCAATGTGGACGAGCGAAAAATTTAGGATTAAGTTGACTGTGAGAGACTCTATAGATATCTTAAAATAGAATAGAGTCGACAATACAATACAATTCTTGTCAATGAAGCAACTTGATGCGCCAGTACTCTGACTCTCAGTGTAAGGTGGGTCAGTTAACTACATGGACAGTGTTTCGGTCGGTGTGTGGATGCACTGAGATTCGCTATAGAAATTTGAATTTGGAGAGGTAATGACCATCCTTAAATTGTTGTCTGCTATTCTACTGCAAATGAACTGAATCTGCCTTCAATTTCTGTTATATCGATAAATGTATGAATATCATGACAAAACGTTTGATTTATTTGTCTTAAGTTAAGATTTGTTTTCTGTTTTTAATGTTGAAAATTTCATTTAGTATGCATTCATGGAATTTAAGATTGTAAAATGATTGCACGTGTAATCATGTGGACAGAATAAATACGTTACTTGAAATAATGGAAAATTTTTATCAATTTAAAATTGCAGAATATGTGTTACATGAATAAATCGTAATAGTTATTCAATTTATTGTTTGTAAGATTTTATTCGGTTGATTTTGTCGTCTAGCATGCGTTTGTGGAAGTTAAGATTGTAAAATGTATGCATGTGTAATCATATGGATAGAATAAATATGTTACTTGAATTAATAGAAAAATGTAATTAATTTAAAATTGCGGAATAAATATGTTACATGAATAAATCGTTATAGTTACTCAGTGCATTGTCAGTTAAGATATGTTTTTTTTGATAATCTAGTATTCAATTGTGAAACTAAATATACGCGCATCTAATTACATGCTTTCCATCTTTCTGCTCAAAAATTCTATCGTAATCTGGGAGTCTCTCATCCTCTTTTGCTTTTTTCAAAACCTACGTCTTCTCGTGGGGCCTTATGTACTGACAGCTTTTAAACGGTTCACCCTATTAAAAGCACTTTATAATACAATACATGCTTGGGCTGAATAAACATGTCAATTAATCATAATATTTACTAAAATTTCATGTTAGTTATGAATGTTGTCTGCTTATTCTCAATGGATTCGTGGGATTAAAGAGTAGGGCTGCCGCGAGTACCCGAGTACTCGCGAGTACTCTACTCCAAAATTTACTCTAGTTACTTTTTTTCTCGAGTAGGCCTACTCGCATGCTTCCACTTCCGGTCTTAAAATTGCAATTTCCGGTTCCAGAAGGCTTTCAGAAGCCATATATTTTATTTAGGTGTGTAACAAAAACTAGAAATTTTCTGTTTCTTTGGCTGCTCAGTTGCTTTTCAGGTGTTACATTGGAGATATATTAACTATATTGGTGCACCATAGTTTTAATTAGAGCCTATGCTATGGTCTACTACTCGATCTACAGGGTGGGCCAAAAAAGTAAACTCCACGTAGTTTTTTTCTAATATTTCGGCCAAAAGCAAAAAATATTGAATGAAATTTTACAGGGTGAAAGCCAATTCATATTTGCATATAACCACCAAAAATTAATAAATATTTCAAGCGGAACAAAAGTTATATCACTTTTAATGAGTACAACCACTGATTTCTGATGGTCAAAAAACGCCACAGTAAGTTACAAGGAGTTATGAAGTCACATTTCAAGTAGTTGTAATAAAACACACTTTATAATTATTGTTATTGAGAAAAGAACTGGAAATCATCGCATATGGAAGTCATTTTGACGTCATCAAGCAAGCAGTCGATTAAATTGGTGAATAAAAATGTTTTGCGATTAGTCATTTTATGATAGCATTTGTAAGAAAATAAATATGGGCAAGATGTCCATGACAGATAAAATGCGTATACAGACACTTCGCGAATCTTGAGCATGATCTTGAAGCCAAGGCTGTGATCAAAACTCATTCTGAAATCGCTGGAGCTTTTAAAAATATGCGGACGCGTTGATGATAGGGGTGGGCGTTTGAACGTCGTAAGGGCAGCGGATGGCAGAAATCTATCGGCACCCGAACTAAAATCGAGCATGTTGACGATCTTATATGCTTACAGAATAGCAACATCAGAAATCATCTCAGCACTCGGCGAATTTCAGCAGAGTTGAACATCAGCCGTACATCTGTTAGAAGAATTACCAAGAAGATCTGGACCTTATCGCTATTCGTCGTGTCCCTGATCAAATTATCACCAGGTCATCAAAACTTGCCAAACAGACTCAGATTAGGTGTGGCCACTAGCGGTAGACACAGGTTGTGAAACAATATGATGCTTCAATGCAGAGCCGTAGCAAGGTTTTGAAAAGTGGGGGGCATAATTTAAAAAATATTGCAGGAAGCGCAAACGTTTTTTTTGCCCTCCAACTTTT
This sequence comes from Bimastos eiseni, assembly GCA_959347315.1. Classification (NCBI taxonomy): domain Eukaryota; kingdom Metazoa; phylum Annelida; class Clitellata; order Crassiclitellata; family Lumbricidae; genus Bimastos; species Bimastos eiseni. The sequence goes on along the minus strand of OY365810.1, from coordinate 2,487,746 downwards.
TGAATTTTGCCCCCCAGAAATTTGAAAAATGGGGGCATACATTATCTTAGCAAAAGTATTCTTAAAAATCCATCGGATAAACATAAAAATGAACCGATTTAGGGGCACTGAGCACTAAAACTTGGGGGGCTTTGCCCCCCCCCCCCAGTTTAAAAACCGCCACCCCGCTTGTTACACCCCTGCTTCAATGTTTTATAACAATTACTTGAGATGTGACCTCATAGAATCGTTTTTTGTAACTTTCTGCTGAACGAAATGTTTTTTTACTCACAAAAATCAGTGGTTGCACTCAACTAAAGTAATATAACTTTTGCTCTGTATATATGTGCAATATTTTAGTCAAATTTCGCTGTTATAAATACATTTTAAATATGAATTAGTTTGGCGCCTATAACATTTCATTAACTAATCTCTACTTTTGGCCGAAATATTAGCAAAAAACCCGAGGTGGTTACTTTTTAATGACCCACCCTGTATAGCATGGTGTATAGTATATAGAAACCATGCAGTGTAAACAATGTTGTCAAGAGTAGGCAGCCCTACTCTTGACAACATTGTTTACACCCATATATTAATAATGGCCGTTCAACCGATTCACAATAGAGTTTCATCCAATAAATGTGCATTTCAACTTGATAACTGAAAATATACTTACATTACACGATGCATTTAATTTTAATAACTGCAAATGTAGCTACACAGGCGTGAATAAAATGTTTTTGAAACGCGAATCGGAAATAGGTAGGCCTTGCGCGCTTTCCAATCACGCGCTGTCCAATCACGTGCCTTACCCTTGAATCGGACAGACGATGAGACACTCAGACAGATGGACACGTGATTTAGGTAATTATATAGATAGATTATTAAGAGTCGTTCCACATCGGCAACGTGAACTATTGGATGTAATCGCGAACGATGAAATGGAAAGAGTGTAGACTGGGTAGGCAGAGAAGAGTTAGGATCTGAATGGAATGTCCATTCCACAGGATGAAGAGATCCAAGCTCTCCCTATTTATTCTATGAAGGAGAATTTTGCTTCGCCATGGGAGAATGGAGAAGTATATGGTCTGGATTGTTTCGAGTTTTTTTGACATCTAAAAATGATTTTATTACGGCTTTTCGTTTTGTGGAATGCACAATGGTTGTAATAATTATACACTCTCCACTTTCCTTCGGTCTACCATATGGTTTCAAGTAGGTATATGATTAGTCGGGTAGAGGGGAGTCAACAATCACCCTCAATTGATGTCATTTAGGAGACTGGGGTTGCGTAACCTATCATGTACAAAATCTTACAAGGTTGAAATGGAAGCCGTTTATTGTTATTTACGCTTATTATGATTTATTATAGAAGCTACTCTAAAGGAATTTAAGGTTATTTGAATTTAATATGAAAACCACAAGAATATTTATGAGCCAACTTCTGGAAGTGAAGAGGCTCACAACACGCAGCCTTCGCTTTTGCATGTACCAACACAGCTAACCGAGCCAATTGATATTGACATTGACAAAGAATGAGGAATTACACATAACACACTTAGGCCTAATTGTCGTGTGAATGCTTATCTGCAAAATAGAGAATAATTATATCATGGTGTGACAAAACTCCTTTCTCGATAGCGCTGACATCGTTCACAATGTCGTGCAGCAGGAGAGCAGTTCAATGAACGCCTCTAGAACTCCGGATCCATCCTCTAATCCTCTGGTACCCCAGGAGGTGGTGGTTAAGTTCTTCCAAGTCTAGTTGCCCGCCTGGTACGTCTGACTTTTTGGCGCAGGTAAGGGAAGGAGAATACCGGTGGTGACAATACAATCCAATTAATAATAGCAACTCGATTTCCACGAACACGTATTATTTATTCACGGTCAACGATAATATCAGAGTTACACGGCGAAAACAATAATAATTATTATTAAGAACGACTTAATCTATGCCTCTACATTGAACTTAAGCTCAAAAACTTTTTGACTATATCTCATCATGCATGTCGTTTCTACTTCACTATGTGTCATCCTTCAACTTCCCTACTTCCGAGCTTCTTAATTTTACTATCCCGAGAACTTCTTACGCCAAAAACTGACTATCTTACTGGCTTACTCGACTCCCTTTTAGCTCTACCATTGCTCTACTACAGATCTCTCTGTAAACTGCGTGTTTGTAATAACTTTATTTAACGACGCATCCATGACAATGGATGATATGCGTAAACTATATGGCCTTCTTTATATAGTTTTCCCCAGCGGTACCTAGCCTACGGTACCTGATAAATATTCAACGGTACTCAACCCAATGTATTCATTAATATGCCGAGTACCTAGTCAATGTAGGCACTAATATTCAACGGTACCCAGCCAATGTAATCATCAGTATGCAGAGGTACCTAGTCAATGTATTCATTAATATGCAACGTTAACCTAGCCCATGTACTCATTAGTATGCAGAGATACATGGCCAGTGTATTCATTAAAATTCAACGGTACCCAGCCAATGCTCCATTAGTATAAAGAGCTACATGTACCTAGCTAATGCAGTCATTATTATTCATGTACCTAGCCTACGCTTAAGTTCGGCTAGCGGGACCTAGCCCAAGCTATCACTGAATATGCAGCAATACATCGGCTGACGAGAGCGGTACTTGACGTCATGTACCTCATAAATATGCGAAAGTACCTTGACTGGCGGCTGCGGGGGGAAGCGGTACATGACCTCAGCCCAGCGGTACTTCGGAAGGCGCTGTAATGTGACCAAATTTCTGTCGACTGCAACGGCCTTTGTTGTCAAAAGCGGTCGTTAAACTCCCGGATCCATCCATCCATCGGAAGGCGGCCGCAGAGGGAGCGTGGCACATGGCCCCCAGCAAGACGATTTCATCGCAATAATATAATATATTCTCCATTTTATATTTTAAATATTCTTTAAAATAATTCGAACGTGAGACATGCTCATTTGTACGAAATTTTTTCATTCATTTGGTGGCTCCTGACATGTTATTTTGTATGAAATGTTTTTATTCATTCGGGACCCATGAGATTTGGGGACCCTAGCCAATAGGTAAACACGCCACTGCCCGAAAGGATAAAATACTCGCTGATAAACGCTGAAACGCAAATACAGAGAACGGTAGACCTACAGGAGACTCAGACTGTCGACCACCTCTCTGATGGCCAAGGTAGTCTAAGGCCTACGAGTCCTACGACTGATGATGGCCTCCCCAGTAGCCCCATATTCACGGTAGGAAGTGAGCATTTTTCGGACGAAGTGGACTCACAATGCTCGACGTTCATAGGAATGGGAAGCTGGGCAGCACGACAGAGCGGCAACATCGAAATATGAAAGATGCCAGGAACTAAGACAACGAAGTAATTAACTATGATGAGGTCAGCTGTGCACTAAGGCCATGTATCTTAATAGAGGGCGCTTTCGTACAATAATACAGCTATTTGGTATGCAGCGGCTATTGGCGCGACGCAGCGATGGGGCAGTATCTTGGCGGCAAGACCCGTGAAAGGTTGGCGCCCAAAACGTCGATAAAAGGAGAGCCTTGGCGCGAATCTGATAGAGATACGCGGGAAGACAGTGGCCGAGGTAGGAGAACGCCGCGTGCAGTAAGATAGACTGGCAGGAAATAGGCGAAGGAGAGAAATTCGACGTTTGCGGTCGATCGACAGTTGCGACGAGGTAGCCGCCGAGATCGACGAAGCGAGGGCTCATAAGCAAGCAGTCGAGGCGAGCATGCGTCGGCAGTCGTTGCGCTCAAGTTCAAGTGTCTATTGGTCGTACGTGAAAGAGTGTCGTACGAGGATTGCAGGGATCTATTTCTTATTCATGTGTTTCGATATTTAATGTGGATTAACTCTGTTTACTTCTGTTGATGTTAATGTATCGCCGAATAGAGGTGAGATACCCAGATAATTTGTAATTGATGACAATCATAAGTTAGAACTGCTAACTGCTAATTAGGTTTCATTTGTTATTGTATGTGTTTTATTTGAAGATAATAGTTAAACTTCAATAAGACAAGATAATTTCACTGACCGATTGTCGTTGTCTTTACTAGCTAAGAAATGGCGGGAAAGGATAGTGGCAGTCAGTTAGGAGACATTGACACTGATATAACGTGCCAGTCAAATGTTGAGCTTCCTTTACAGGAACCTACTTATAGATCACTGGCTACGATAGGCGGTAGCGGGTTCGAATTTTCTACTGAAGAAGTCGACGACAACGACTTGGCGGTAATTGGAGGTTTTACAGATAGCGGCAATCAAGTGCTAGAAGGACGAACTAAGGCGGGGAAAGAAATGGCGGGAACCGATCCAGGTGCCAGATTTGGCGCCACTGCGATCCCAACGGAAGTCGCGGACATATGTCACGGCCTGGTAGATGTAGAGATCCTGGATGATAGGTGCGCAATGCCTAGCGCGGCTAATGAAGCGCCGCCAAGGTGATGTAGTAGATTGCGCCAATGAGCGATGATTGACTACAGTCACTTCGGCTCTATTAGACATTTTTGGAATAACTCTCCTCCTTCTAAGGCGGGAAGTAGTAGCCGTCAGCCTCTGTCGATGGAGCATTGTCAGCCAGATTTCCCGAAGCCGACGCTTCCGCCTATGCATTTCCCCGCCATGGAATATAAGATGAAGAGGGCGCGCGCAGAACCGCGGGCGCGCGAAATAATCCAAAGCGCAGAGACGGAGTCTGGCGCCAAGGCGGAGATTAGGCGCGACGCGAGCGGCACACAGCAACCGGAACGAGATTGTTTTTCATGGAACAAGCGTTGGGGATAGCGAGGCGAATGAACGATAAAGATAGATCCTGCGTGAGTTGACGAGGAGCGTCGCAGGTGGAAGCGGCAAGGATTGATAATGAGCGGGGCGCCATAAACACAAACGAAATATAGAGACGTGCGAATTGGCGGCGCTCGAGACACGTTGAGCAACCAAGACTAGTGAGGTCAGCAGTGTGCACAACACGTGAGAAAGAGACGTAATCATGTCTCATACGCAAAACACGTCCAAATAATCTATCTAGAATAAGGTCTAACCCAATACTGAACATTGCTACAATTACTAACAGCAAGACAACCTTGCACGAGACCAAAGCCTCGAGACCAAGACCGCGAGGTCCAAGACCAAGACCGGGTGGTCCGAGAGCAAAACCAAGACCGAAGGTTCGAGACCAAGACCAAGACCGATACTCTTTTATATAAATAATTCAATTTATTAAGACGATAAAGCAGAATAACACGCTTAAAACATTAATTTTATTGCTGAAGAATACTAATCTTATAAATGGTCCAGAAAACAGTTTAATCGGCCAGTCTGAGCTTTTGCGGGTTCAGCCCTTGGCTTCGGCCTGAGAATATCACACCATAAATTATATTATAGGATTGTAGGTTAACAATGCATGTCTAAACGTGGCCGACCACATAATTATTAGATTGCTCCAAAACCTTGACATTTGTGAAAGCAAATTTTGAAATGACTGGTTCCGTTGAAAATGCATTTTAGTAACATGTATATATAGATGGTCAGCACGTCATAAATCAATAACAAGCGCGTAGGGTCTAAGCATCCGGTGTCTCTAATAATCGAAAATAACCGATAAATATCCAAAAAATGCTCTGATACGGCAAATGACCAAGAACGCTAACCTAAGACGGAGACCAATCCCAAAACCGTTCCTTTAAGACAAAGACCGACGCAGTCGAGATCAAGACCAATGGTCCGAGACCAAGACCAAGACCAAGACCGCAGTTTTCCGGTCTCGAGACCAAGACCGCGCTCTCGAGACCAAGACCGCGCTCTCGAGACCACGTCCCTGCTTATTTCATCAATCAATCAATGCGAATTATGACCTATAGCGTCTCTTCTTAGAAATCTACTTAGAGACGCTCCCATGGAGTCCTGTCAGGGCCAAAGAGGATGGATTTAAGAGAAGAGTAGAAAGAGTTTGAAAGACAATGCGAACGGAGTTCCTAGGTAAAGCCGGAGGTCCAGAGGAAACCCAGTTAAAGTGATAGGGTCCACAGCAGAAAAGATACGATGCATCAGCATAGCAATAAATGTAAGTAAGAACGCTGAAAAGGAACAGCAGAGCCGTTTGAACGGTGGCAGCAGTAGGGCGGCAGAGGAGCATACATGTAGCCGCTGAAAGTAAGTACAATAACGATGTTTCTTTTAATAAAACTATGTGGCCTCAGTAAGCAATCAACACTGGACAATGACATATAGACTGGCGTAGCGACGGGGGCGGGGGCGAACCGCCCCGGGCGACACTTGTCCTACCGAAGCACCATCGAAATGATCGAATGGCACCTATAATGTGTATAGACATCAGAGCAATCCTCAGGTAATTTGGCGCCCTAGGCAGTCATCTATATAAGAGCGCCCCACCCCGTTGCATAGGCAGTAAGATGTGAGAAAATATGGGGTCAGGGACGCACTGCACGCACAAATGTTTTTGTAAAAATATATAGACTATTCTTGAAAATGAAAATTAATAGGGAAAGAGCGGGAGATTCCATGTTGGAATTCGAATTAGTAAAAAACTAACTTTTAGTAAATAATTTAATAATTTGTTTTTGTATCGTCACGAAATTTCATTCCTGAAAACTTTACCTAATTATCTCTAAAATTTGGCGCTCCTAAAGTTTGGCGCCCTGGGCGGCTTCTTATGCCGCCTGTGCCAGGAACCGGCCCTGATGGACATGGAGCAAATGAGAATTTAGACATTATATTCATGTTGTTTAATATTTTATTCGGAATGAACGTGTGAAACCGTACCGTATCGTATCTCTAATCTGTATGATAAGTTACCAGTAACAAGTCGATTCTAATAACTATACTTTATTATAGTTCCATCATGATTAAATGATGTTATTTAGGACTTATAGAGTAGAGAGAGAAAATAAAATTTTTACTGCTCAATTTTTATTTATTTTTAACTTTATAAATGTTCGATATAGCCTGCAAGACGTATAATGTCTAAATTCTCATTTGCTCCATGTCCATCAGGGCCATAAACTTATCGTGAAGCGTGCTTTTTTGTTTTCTTTATAAATGTTTTGCATCTTAATTAATTCTACCTTATTCTATTTTCTTATTTTTATATCAAATGATAACGCATTTTATTTTAGTCAAACAGTTTTAATTTTGACAATGAATGCTGATGCTGTTACTGACTGTATAATGAATTGAATACTAAATAGAATAATCATAATGTATAATTATAATGAAAAGACTCAAAACAAGCGTCTTATGCCTATCACCTTTTGTGTGTTATCCCGGTATATACACAAGAATAAAGTGATGGAAATAATAGACAGAGGCGGCATTTTGTGCCTTCGCCACAGGCGGCACTTTGCCTCGCTACGCCACTGCATATCGAGAATGGTGGACTGTTCTTAATTAATAAGTACAAACTTATTTCTGTTACAATTTAACAAAGAGGCACAAATTAATTCATTACAATAATGTTAAGACATGCCTTTGCTCGTGTTACATCTTACCACGTTAGTGGGGTAACATGTACGTGATATTCATCATTAGCCCACTAATATTTTATTTGTATGGTCTTAGCTATAATATACAAGTCTTTTTATACTCTACAGTTACACAGGCAACATGTTTGGCGTCAACATACATGTAGCTTCATATAAATTATAGACTACGATTGTCCTTGTAATAACAAAGATCTTGATGATATTTAGGACTTTCATTTATGGTATCCCAAAATGGCAAGGTATTTTCCTATGTCTAAGTCTTTAGAGGTTAAACAGGAGTCTCATTTCTAAATGATTAATCACTTATGCCAATCTGAGCCGACGGATTTTTTTTGCTAGCGAATTCTAACTTCGTTTCACTGTCAGCTACCATGTAATCACTGACACCAGTGGTCGGTTTGGATGTGCCTCCGTCTTGCATATTCTTTTCCGATGTTGTGCTAATGAGCTCCAAGTAACACACAGGATCTTGACCTTCCTCCGTTCTCCTAACGTAACTGATTTTCTCCTCTGAAGTACCCTCATAATTTGGCATGTTATGATTTTCCTCCTCGTTGTTTATACTTTCACAAATATCGACCTTTCTGTAGACGGGCGGAGTCGTTGGAGTTGTAATTGGTAAAAGAGCAGAATATCCGGCTGGTGTGGGATAAGTGTCTACTATTGGTTGGTCCATTTCTGTTTCGTCAATTGTTTCGTAGTTATTTTCCACTGAATATGGCAGGATCTCATATGTATCTGAAATCGGACTGTCCACTTTCGCTGAAACCGCTGCGTATCTGGCTGAAATGAAAGTGCAATGCTAACTCTAATCATGACGCTCAGTAGCAAAAAGTGCTGAATCCTGATTCTTCTTCTACTACTAGCAGGCGCCCAGCGATGAACACAATTGCTTTTGTAATAGATTTCTATTTTAAAACTAGATATTATTATTTCATTAAACATTTCTAGAATAGGCCTAGTATTAAATCAGTATATAGGCCTACGTGTATATAAGGGTGTTTGTCTGGTTCTTGAAATATATATATATATATTTATATATATATATTAAGTTACAATATAGGGCCTACATGTACACCACTAAGAACATTGTTGTATAGTCAATTAGTCATTCCTGGGATTTAGTTTCTGTGTTTATGGTACTCAAGTCTACATTTCATATAAATATACTGCCTCTCTGTCTTTCGAACTAATTTTTTGGGTTTTGACTTGATTACGGCTTCGTTCTGGTGTGAAATAGGTTGATATCATGTATTGTAGCTGCTAGCACAATAGAAATTAGTAAATTACCAATTACAATTTTATCAGTGCTTTTGTTTAAGTCATAATAAACAGTAGTAGGAAACTGGAGCTTCTGGGCCATTTCATGCACAAACCTGAACTCTAGGTCAAAAGCTAACCTATAGGTTACCAATTCATTTTTTGACCCATCTTAGGTTACAAAATGTCTAAAATATACACAAACCTATAACCTAGGTCAAACACCGACCTATAAGTCACCACAATATTGCAAGTCCGTCACAATTCATGCACAAAACTAGGCCCTAGGTCAAATCTTCCACCTATAGGTCACCACTAAACTATGCATAAACCTAGGCCTTAGGTTAAATCTTCCACCTATAGGTTACCACAATATTGGAAATCCGACATAATTCATGCACAAACCTAAACTCTGGGTCAAATCTCTAGGAATTTCCAAAAGTTTCGATGATGAGTCTGCGGTTTCGTCGAAACCACCACCTATACTCCCTATAAGTCAAAAGCCAAGGGAATTTCCAAAGTTTTCGACGAGTCATCAGTTTTATCACACACCAACCAAGTCTTCATTATCTACCCAAGAATTAAAGTACTCGGGATAACCAATCCATTTCACTAAAGATTTCTTCCCATGTTTCATAATAATCTTTTCGATTCTAAATATTTCTTGAGTTGTCTTCTGTAGCTCCTGTTCGTAAAATGAGCCCTGTATTTCTTCTCCAATATAATCAAAAATCTTATAAGTTGGAGGATCCGTGTATTGAATCTGGGATACTGTAAAAACTTCTTCCGTCCATCTAGGCGTGTACCCCTTTTCAAATATGTTCTTTTTCTTAGTTATTCTAACTTTATCACCGATTGAAAACCTAGGCACAATAGGTTCCGAAATCTCATCACCGTACAAATTCATAAAAACAGTCCTTTCGTTCACTTTCATACTAGCTTTAGCGGTCGTCATTTTAATGGAAGAATGCTTAGTCTCATTGTAATTGCTAGCCATTTCACCAAACACATCAATATATCTCCTAGTTGAATTAGCTGTAAAGTACTTAAACATTCGCTCTCGCATAGTCCGGTTCCATCTCTCAACTACGCAGGATTTTTCTTCATTCTCAGTAGAGTACAACTCAACCAAATTCTTTGCGTCTTTATTATAAAATTCTTTTCCTTGATCCACCCACACCTTACCCGGTTTTCTACCACTCTCTAATATTTTCAAGAAACCACTAGCTGTAGATTTCCAACTCTTATCATTTAATGGCACAATCCAACCGTACTTTGAAAACACATCTATGACGGTTATCGTTATCTTTAGCGAAAGCCTGCATATCGACCAAATCAGCAGCCCATATCTCGTCTATCCCACTAACGTACACCTTTCTCTTTCTAAAACGTCTTACTACAGGTTTATGCAATTCATTCGCTAATTGATTAGTTCATTTCAGATCGGGTAGTAATGTTAGGCTTTTTTAAACCTAACCCCAGGCTCGCTTTAGTGGATAATATAGGTTTGACTATAGCTCTCTCTCTATTTTCTCCCGCAAGCTAAGATTAGGTATATTATTCAATACATTTATCATTGCTCTATCGGCGACATTCCTAGAAGTCGTATCTATGTGCTGGTTGTAAGCTAAATCATGATAATATGCAGCGTTATCGACTCTATCAACGGGTTTAGACCAATCTTTTGGAACGACATATTATCTAAGAGATTCAATAACCCTCTTTTACCTAGAAGTATAAGAGGGTTAATCGTAGAGTTTAGGTTTGTGCATGAAATGGCCCAGAAGCTCCAGTCTCCTACTACTATAAACTATGTAGGCTATGCATCACAGTCAAGAGCGCTTCTGAGTAGGTTCTTAAAGTGGCAATATAAATGCTCAGAATGAATGAATGAATGAACTAGGACATTTAAATGTAGGCCCTACAAACTAGTGAATACTTAACGATAAAAATGGCATGCGAAATGTAGATATCTCGCTAGTATTTTGAAAAACTATTTTCGAAATATTAAGTTAGGTTGTATTTTCAATGTAGTTTGAAATGTATTGAGAAAAAATTCAAGACACTTTTGAAATGCCTTTTAAAAAATAATTTAGAAACGTATTTTGCCCAGCACTGCATACAACACTTAGCACATGAAAACATTGGAAGGCCAATGCGGATCTGGTGGGCACGGCTAAAATACCACGTACGGCCTATTGGGAAAGCAACTCATCAGATAATAATTATGAACTGTGCATTAAGCTTCATTCATATAGGCCTACTATAGTTTTCACAGCGCTAAAAAGAAGAAATTATGATGCGATACTGATAAGTGGATTTGTAAAAGAAAATAATCTGATGAAGTGGCGATTGGTAAGGAACCGTTCACTATCTGCCACCTGGCAATTGATTTGACGTTCTTAGTTATTATTTTATAAATCCACTTTTAACAATTTGCTGTTTACAGTTTTAACAATTTCATGTGCATAGCTTTAAACGCTCTAAAATTCAATTCTGTGTGCTGTGTTTTGATTCTGGTTTAAATTAAAATGAATTCACTTGAAATAATTATTATGGTAGGTATTATCATGACGCGTGATTTCATTCTCTGTAGTATGTGTAAATAGTTTATGTTTGCTTAATACCCAATTGCAGTTGTAGTACGCACTCTGTATACATCATACACTATTAAATAGGTAGAGATGTACCGCGAACTTATCGATAAATACCTGATAGTTCAATATTAAACCAATCCATTCTGTGTGATACTATAATGCTCATTTCTAGTGGAAAACAGGAGGGAAACTTAAATGGTGTTTTTATAGGATGTACGTCACTACCATGTATTATCATGCTGTATCAGTGGGCTTACATGTACATACATGGTGACAATAGTCGAATACCCAACTAGTTACCCTGATTAATACAAGTGAATTTAGTGCCGTTAAAAGTGCGATTATTAAGATGCATCGGAGCTCCATACATCCTGTCTACTCATCATTGGCACGAGAGAGTACACTATTTTAAGGTAGCTTTTGTTACATATCTAATTGGGCATATGATGATATTTACTGCAGTTCTTGAATTGGATAAAGGCAATTATCAGTTGAATCACTACTATTAAAATGCGAACTAACATCGTATTGATATAAAAGTGTCAAATTGTGCAATATAATTATGTCGATTGTAAGTCTTTTAATGTTCTTATAGGCTGGGGTGGGGTAGTGGGGTGGGTAGCATATCTGTTATATAATATAGGGGTGGGGGTCACAGCTGCTGTTATATAACGTTATTAGGGGTAGGGGTGGGTCAAAAATTGGCATTTTATGCATTATACAATATGCGAACGGCCCCTAAGTATAAGAGAAAGTAGGTTACTCTAAATTTCAAAACACATGTTCCTCAACTATTGTCAGAACATAAAATAGATTATTTTAATAGATATGCCGAAAATTGATTTACCCAAAACTCTTCTTTTGTAATGTATGCAGAAGGTAATAGCTACTATGACGGCAAGAACTAAGAACACGGAGACAGCGGACAGCGATGCAAATGAGACGACATCTGAAAACAGAGAACACATGCTCCATTATCTTTAGCCATACATACAGCTGAATTCGCCACATATTGAAATTAAGTAGTTGGCTGAAGTCTAATCAGTCTCAATGTGGTGGGGATTAACCCAAACTCGTTTCTGTACCGACAATGATTGGGGTCCGCTCGATAATCTGAGGATTCGATAGTCCGAAGGTTCTATACTTCGACATTAATTTAACTAGGAGCTGGATTAATTGATGAAAAGAATGTTTAAAACTGGGAGCTAGATTGATATGAAAAGAATCACGCCTAAATGGAAGCTGGATGAATGAAAAGAATGGTACAATCCAGCATTTAGCCAAACATAATTATTTCCATCAATCCAGCTGCCATTAAAACTGCAATCTTATCGCCTATCGACCGGACACCGTGCAATCTTCGGACTATCGAACCTTCGGACTATAGACATAGAACCCAATGATTATCGTAATTATAAGCTAATGTATTTCCTCGTATACCAGCAAAATAAAACCATTTATAATAGTATTCTTTATGCGACTTGCTTCGAATTTACTAAATAGGAAACTTATAAATTGTGGACTCGAAATGCGCGGGCCTTACAGAAGTCACTAATGGCTTTGCATGAGTCATGGCTACATTGTTTTAAGCTACTCGGTAATGTTAATCTTTTGCTGCGTCAAAACTTCGATTATCGATGGTCCAAAGTGTTTATTATTATGGTTGAAAAAAATGAAGCGAACCTACACCAGTAAGGAGAAGAGTTGCTGTCGGTAACTAAGGCGATCTGTGAGGAAGTTTCGCTCAATTCAGGTATGCTGACAATAGACCTAACTGTTGATTCCATCATAAACATAGGCAGTATAATACTATCGGACTGCCAGTGATAACTGTAGGTCGGAATGTTAGTGGCACTCATATATGGCTGTTTATCATTGTACCTAGTGAAGTAGAAATGGCATGAGAAGAAGGAGCCATTTGTTGATGAGTTTATAACAAATGTTAATTCCGAGGAAACTTTTGAATTGGAAACTAGAACCAGTTCGACTCCATCTCTCTCTTTTAGTACTCTGGTGCTATTGTCATCTCCGGTGTGTTGTCTCCATTCCACGGTCGGTGTCCAGAATCCTCGGAATCTAACGCTGCACTGTATCCAAACGAATGCACGCTCCACCAAGGAATTCGTGGCATTCGTCGTTATATTCGTCTTGCACTGCGGCGACGATTCTGCAACATCGGAAGTTCATGTAAACCGTCATCGATGTCAAGAGATACAAGGATTTTATGCTAACCCATGGAAACCTAATTCTAAAGTATTTCTAGCTTGACTTTGAATCACGAATTATTCATTTTCCTTGTGTAGGCCTATTACTTGAAAACAAATTAATAAATAGATCAATAAAAATAAAATGAAAGCTTTCATTTAATCCACTTTACTACACCAATATAGTCACTGTTTAAATATGTTTAGGCCTACTAAATAGACCTAAGAAAAAATTACCAAAAACTCTGGTAAAATTAGACCATTGGCCCAATTTTAGGTCAGCCTATTTAATATGCCCATCTAAAATTGAACCAATGGTCTAATTTTATAATGTAGATGATTTTTTGTATTGTCATAAGCGAAAATGTATGAAATATAGTTATATTCTCATTCTTCTCTCTTTTCCCAATCTGTGGTGATGCTGGAAATCTCTTTGATGATGTACAGGTCAGTGATATTTTCGTTAACGGAAATAGGAATTAGAAGTAACATTATTAATTTCCGTTAACGAGAATAAGAAAGAAAATTGGGAATTATTTTGAGAATAAGAATAGAATTAGAATGGAAATACGTTGCAGAGAATGGAAATAGGAATAGAAATAAGAATTATTTCAGAACGAAAATTATTGCTCTATGTGATGCTTGTTTTGGGGTACGTTATCTATAGGCTATAAGGTAGACAATTGATAGTTAGGCACATGTGTGAAATTGTTAACTATTATTATCAAGTCTTCTAGTTTGGTAATCTTCGGCTATGCACAAAACATCTTTGTTTAACATCTAGTCTTCCCGTCGTTACTTTTGCAAAGTTGAGTTGACGTTGTACGCGCTTCTTCTTTTCTATGATAATGAGTCTATCACGTGAGTTAACGGGTAGAAAGAAAGATAGTTAAGTTTGGAAATTTGGGTAAATTTGTCTGCGCTGAACGGGACGGTCATCAGTGTTGTTTGTGGGACATCGCTTGCCGTCAAGAATTCTAGCGCTATTGATGGTACATATCCAGCAGATTTACAAAGATGCGTATGACTTATATCTAGCAATGTCCCAAAAATGGAATATCGTGGACTTAAGTTGACGTATGTATAGCTTTGGTTCTACGTCTTTTGATCCCCGTCAGTTGACTCCTGTCAGTTAACTCCCAGTCAATTGATCCCCTAGTCAGTTGATCCCTTCGTCAATTGATCCCTTGCATATTGAACCCAGCCCAATTGATACAACATTCATGTTCCAATTGCGACCTTCTCCATTTATTAAAAGAACAATGTAAAAGAGCACGAAATGTTAAAATAATAAAAAAATACAAAAACGTAATTAAGAGTCATGATATGATTTGTTTATCAGCATTACGTCCATAAGCGTCTATGCATGGGATAAATGAGCAAATGCTCTGAGATATAAAAGAATCTCCGAACGGCCGTAAGCGGTTACAGCGCGGAGTGGCACGAAGCCTGGACATCAATCTTTCATTTTGTAATGTTATTTTGCAAATCTGCGAAAGCAATCTTTTGTTTACTAACAGTATCAGCTGCACGTCTGTGACTCGCAGCCTAGAGATTTGAGGGGATCAATTGACGAGGGGATCAATTCACTAGGGGACCAATTGACGGGGGATCAACTGACGAGGGGTCAATTGACGCGATACCATCGCTTTGATTATCATAGCTTTAAGTCAAAACGAAGGCCATCTTTTGCTATTAAACTCATAAATATCAATTTCTCACCCATAACAACAACTTGTGCAGTGAAAGTTTCACCCTTGCCGTCAACTCTAGCGCTGCAACCGTAAATCCCAGCGTCGTCAAGAGTAGTGGAGTTAGTATATAAAATTCCAGAACCATTGACGTCTACTTGAATAACAAAATGTCTGAATTTCGGGTTAAATATGCCAGGATGCTTATAAATGTTCTCTGTGCTGTCGCTACTTGTGCTATAGTGAGTCCATTTGCGCACGTTGGATGCGTTATTGGTTCGACATTCCAAGAGCAACTTCTCTCCAAATCTTACGACTGTGTTACTTGGTGCGACTGCAATACCTCCGAAAACTAAATGCAAATAAACATAAAAACAGAATGGTCACATGCATCGTAACTCTATAAAGAGTAATAGTACTCATAATATTAGTGTCAGCATGAGTGCTGTAAGGCGTGTGTATTACAAGTTCTGACACCCAGAGACGCGTTTACAGAAAACGGGGCCCCAGGCGCAAAGATTTTGGGGCCCTATGCATTTACACACCGAGTCTGAGGGGCCCGTCTATAAATGACGTCACGCACCCATTGTAGGGGTCATACATCTGAGACGATTTGTGACGAAGGGGAGGGAGTTTTAGATATGTGACGTCACGTCACGTCATCGCATCAAATATCGAAATACGCAACTTTATTTTAAAATGTCACTCAATTAAACAGTGAGCCAGCTTCTGGTGGCGAAGAGGCTCATAACACGCAGCCTTCGCTTTTACCAACACAATTAATCGAGCCAATTGATATTTACACTAACAAAGCAATTATGAATTATCACAATACACCCGTCATGTGAACCTAGTAGCAGCAAAAATAGAGAATATAAATTATTATATTTAAAATATTTGAAACGCGAGACATGTTATTTTGTATGAACGTTTTCATTCAGTCGGGAAGATCTGAGAATGAATATACCAACAGACACACATTTTTAGTATAGTGAATGATAATCGGTGCGACGTCAATAAAGGGCAGTGCGTACTATCCTAGCACCAGGTTTTCAAAGTCAACTCGACGAGACATGCACCTGCTTCGTTCGGGAAGAGAAAACCTAGGATTGTATGAAACGCTTTCATTCATCTGGAGGCCTCTCAGATGTTATGTTGTGTTTAATGTTTTCTTTCATTTGGCGCCCCTGGGATATTATTTTGCATGAAATGTTTAATTCATTTGAGGACCCACTGAGATGTTACCTTGTATAAAATGTTTTCATTCATTTGTTGGGTCCTGCGACGTAATTTTGTATTTAATGTTTTCATCATCTGGGAGCCCCTGAGATTTGGGCGCACTAGCCTAGTGCGCCTATAGGCAGACGCGCCACTGCTGACACCGAGTTACTTTCTAGATTGGGCGTCAATCTATGGTAAAGTATTACACATTTATAACATAAGTCTAGGCCCGCAGCAGAAAGATATATGCACGATTGCATGGATAATAGCCGCATATTAATCGGTCATTCGTGTTTTGTCTACAATTAATCTGATAATATTGGGGCCTGGCCAACACTGACCTGACTTGGGATTTCCCCATCGTCTATGACATACAGTATGCCTACAATAGGCCTACTTTGAACTCGCCTAAATGTTGACAGAGCGCATGAGACAAATTGCTGTCAATAGTTCCCTAGTCGGCCATTTCCGAGTCAGACGGAATAGAAAGGGAGCGAGTGAATCCCTCAGAAGCAGTCAACAGAACACGTGGACTATATTTAGACAGGTATAACCCTCTATGATTATAACTGGCTATACAGTTATAAATTGAGATTTATTAATTCTCTTATTTGATGATAATTTATAACGGATACTTACCCTCTACAAGCTTTAATAGAAAGATAACTAAAATCAACATGATGCAAAAATATCGCCCTTAGAACTTGTGGTAAGACTAGAACCAATATGCCTCTCTAGACAGTGAGTTTTGAAAACTTGTTTCCGTGCTGCACACACCCACCAGCATCCGGATGATAAAGGCTGCATGCAATAATTAGAACTAATCTAGCCTTACTGCAGTTACAGCTGTTGCAGGACCTTTGCCTGTTGCCATTATAACGGTGGGTTATCAGTAATTGTGAATCGGTATACATTTGATAGCAATTGAGCGGGTTCTGCTTAGGCCTGTGCTATGTATCACATGATACTGAAGTTTTAGCTCATAAAACATGACGAACTTAGTTAGACTGTCGTATTCTCGATCTAATGTTTCTAATAATGCTCATTCTCAGGATATGCTAGTGCAACAATTTGTCATCAATGTAGGCTTATCATCGTGACATAAAGTGACCTAGATACCTATTAATTTAATCTAACTCGCCTCTAATGTCAACAGAATTTTTCCATCAATCCAGTATCGATTGAAGCAAAATCCGTTTTATTGATCCAGGTTCCCTTTTAATTTGAGAGTCTGTAGGCATACTTTGAACAAAAAAATGGATGGAGCATACACTTTGCAGACCGAAACTCTTTTTGTCCGGATACCGTGCAATGCGATACATTGTGAAAGCCTAGTCGTGACCATGATGAGATCAGCTTGCTTTACAGAATTTCCGGCTATGGTGAGACTTGTAAAACGCGGATCCCAATAATTACGCTAAACGCCGGGTTTATTTATTTGTATTACTATGCATCCAGCTGAAACTGTTTATGCAAACTGGGTTTGGTTACTTTTTTGATTGTAATTATCATAAATTATTTAATATAAAATGAGCCCGGAAAGTTGACTTCTGCAATAACCTGGTGGAAATTTATCGTTTGGCTATATAAATTATTCGCCAATTGTATCATTTAGTTTAAGCACCAATTCAATTTCCACTTGCACTAATGCATCTTTTCATCGTTCAAAATTCCATTTAAGCAAAGATTATTTTCCTCATCCCAACTTCCATTCAGGTCCAAGAGATAATCATTTTCATTAATCCAACTTCTTTTCAAGCAAGAATTATTTTTGTCATTTAAGCAAATATTATTTGCAACAAACCGGCTTCCATTTATGTTTGAATTCGCTTACATGTAGCTCTCTGTGTCGTAAAGAACAACTTTCTCGATGACCTCGACGACACGAACCTCAATACTTACGTCTATCTCAGACGGCGGTCATCGAGTGAGCTTTTGGGCCTCAAATTTGCCTCCATGTTTTTGCAATCATATTGTATCGAAAGAATACATCAAAGTATCAAAGACATCAAAGACATCAGAGAGATGAAAGGCATCAAAGAAATCAAAGAAATCAAAGAGGTAAAAGACATCAAAGAATCAGTGACATCTAAGAGATCAAGAACATCAAAGAGATCAAAGACACCAATCCGATCAAAGACTTGAGTGTGTGACTTAGAAGTTTGAGTTCACCTAAAATTACGTAATAATGAATGCGTTATTTTCATCTTTCTGTTACCCAAATATTAGCCGAATATCAATGATGATGTGATACGATTTTTTTTAAATTTGTTCCAACCTTGCAAATAGGCTTACACGAGTTTTCGAGCCAAAGGCTTATTTCGTACCGACATTGGTCTAGAGAAACGATATAACTGACAAGATATGCCAAGACATATGGTGGACTTTGACGGTTTTGAAGAACTTGAGACATGTGGTGAAAAATAAAATAGTGACCTGGGTTAGAGAAAGACAGAGAGGTGGATCAGCTTGATGGGGAAGAATTCAACAGGATAGGATCGCGATTATATGAGGGCTTGGAGTAGATATAGACCTAATAATGCCAAGATTTACTTTTCTCAGAAGAAAGAATGAGTGCTTGCAAGTCTTCGGGATGTTCAATCAATCAATCAATTCAAGTTTATTTGGCAAACCAAAATAATAAGTTACATGAAATCGGTATAACAAACAAACTTTATGTTTACACAGGAGACCCAATTAAGGACGGAGGGTTCTGCAGGTTAGGGCCACCAATAAATTAGGTGCAAAGTAGTTGAGTATAGAGGCCAATAGGTGAGTAGATAATAGGGATTGCCTAATCAAGGTAGCAGACCACAACCGGTAATTGAAGTAGCTAATGACAAAGTAATAGATCACAATTTATCTTATCAGGCATATTACAGGAACTACTGTAATCAGATTTCTCAATGATGAAGCACACGTATGCCAACGATTATCATAAGTGAGGTTGAGTTCACAGTAATGGTTACAATTCACCAGATATAATAGCAGATTTAATATTGTTTTTGAATGAATGGAAATTGGAGATGGGACGCATATTGGCAGAGATAGAATTCCAGATGCTAGGACCTTTGCACTTGATGGCCATTAGCCTAGTGTTTGTTCTAGCATAAGGAATGTACAAGGTGTTACGATCTCTACTAAGGTGATACAAAAATCCTGCATTAGGAGTAAAATAATCATGGAAGATACTTGGTAGGGAGTTGTGAAAGTACCGATTCTTAAAGAGGCTTATTTGGAGCTTATTTATCTGTTCAATTTTGAGCATCCCTCTAGCTACGAATACTTCACTAGTATGAGCATTATAGTGAATACCAGCCACAAGTCTTATTGCCCTTTTTTGAATAACGCCTATCTTATTTAGGGTGGATTTGTAGGTAGAGGCCCATATTATTGTACAGTAAGTTAGGCACGGGTATATTAGCGATATTAGCGAAAGGTATATTAGCGAAAAATAGAGAGTGGAGCGAGCTTTGACGGGCAGTACCTTAGATAGCCTAGATATGATACCTAGACTTTTAGAAATTTTAACCGAAATAGCATCAATATGTTCTTTCCAAGAGAGATGCTGGTCTACAATAACCCCTAGGAATTTAGAAGATGACACTTGAGTTATAGGAGTATCCAATATTTTAATTTCAGGCACGTGGGCTGGTGGTAATTTTCTGTAAGCTCTAAACGGCACAAAGTTTGTCTTGTCTAGATTAAGTGTCAATTTATTAGCGCTGAACCAATTAGAAATATTGGTTAAATCTGCATTAATGGTATTTATAAAAGTTTCTAAAGAGGAGTGGGAAGCGAATAAATTCGTATCGTCAGCAAAAAGAATAAAAAGGATATTAGGCGAGACGCTAGGTAAGTCATTAATATATAAGATGAATAGTAGAGGACCCAAAACTGATCCTTGCGGAACACCAGAACAAATGGGATTCATTGATTCATTGGGGAGTAAGTATAGTTGCAGTAAACAAACTGATGTCTATTTTCCAGGTAGCTCTTAAACCAGTTTAGTTGGGTTCCACGGATGCCATAGTTCATTAGTTTCCTTAATAAAATGTCATGATTAAGAGTGTCAAATGCCTTAGCAAGGTCCAGGAAGATGCCTATAGAATATTCGTTTTTATCCATAGCTTCAGTTATTTTATCGTGCATGGTCAGGAGACGCATATAAGACGAGTGTCCAGATTGGAATCCATGTTGAGAAGGGAAAAGGACACTGATTTTATCAATGTAGCAAGTAAGGCGAGTGTGCATAGCTTTCTCAAAGATCTTAGAAAATGCTGGTAATATAGAAATGGGTCTGTAGTTAGAAGGGGAATTCCTAAGTCCTTTTTTAAAAACAGGGATCCCTTTGGCATCTTTTAAGGCTGTAGGAAAAATACCAGTGTTGAAAGAACAGTTTATAATTTTGCCCAACGGAGAAGCTACAAAAGGTAAACTAGAGATCATGATGGATGGGTCGATGTCATCCACGCCTCTAGAACGAGAGGGTTTTAAGGAGTTTCCAATTGCGATTATTTTATTTGTTGAAATTTCAGCAAGCCCGAAAGATTTAGTGTTAGGAGCTTTCATATATTTGTCCGGTTGTTGGCTAGAAATAGTAAGGTTATTAGCCAGAGAGTTTGCAATTTCAGTGAAATAGTTATTAAGTTCAGTCGCTATTTCTAATGGGCTCTCCAAGGTTACCTCACCCCTGCGCAACTCCTTAATGTTCCCATCAATGGGAGAGGTACCATTATTTATAAGGTCTCTAAGAATCTTCCACGTCATCTTAAGATTTTGGCTGTATTTAGTAAGCTCTATCTCTAGAAAACTTTTTTCTGCCAAGATCTTAAGCGTTTTCAGCTTATTTCTGTAAGCTGTATATTTTTGCCTATTTGCATCGGTGGGACATTTAAGTAATTTTAGGTGCAATTTTGACTTGGTTTTACAGGCTTTAAGGAGCCCAGGGGTCATCCAAACCTTTCTTATAGTTTTCTGTTTATTAGTTAGCTTTGAAGAGTAATGGTATGCTTCATCATAGGCTTTTTTATAATCATTTATAAAGCAATCGTATGCGTGATTCGCATTACGTTTTTCACAGGCCTCTAGGGTCGTCTTCCAATTTAGCTGCGAGAGAGTATTCAGGAAAGAAGTTGTGACCAAAGGACTAAAATTCCTTTGGACATGTTTGGTATTTCGATAAGAGGAGTT
Source organism: Bimastos eiseni (assembly GCA_959347315.1). NCBI lineage: Eukaryota > Metazoa > Annelida > Clitellata > Crassiclitellata > Lumbricidae > Bimastos > Bimastos eiseni. The sequence goes on along the minus strand of OY365810.1, from coordinate 2,466,078 downwards.
AAAGGTGAAGTCAAAAACGGCTAAAATAGGAAAGTGGTCTGATATGTCAGATATCACAATTTTGGATTCAATCAGTTTTGGCCAAGCGTCGGTAAAGATGTTATCAATCAATTAAGGATGCTGTAAATTCGGTACTGCGGGTTGGCTTAGTGATTAAAGGCAAGAGATGATGAGTAAGCATGGAGTTAAAGAACTCGTCAGTTAGGTTATGGGTTTTCGATTTGAGTAAGTCAATGTTAAAGTCTCCTATTAAAATGTGCTCTTTTGTTTTTTTTAAATTACATTTATTAGGGTCTCAAATTCCGTTAAAAATGTAAGTATGTCTTGCGCTGGTGGTCTATACGCCACTCCTATGATTATAGATTTGTTTCCTTGAGAGAGCCTAACAAATTGACTTTCAAAAGTTTGGGTTGGTGGGCCAAGGTCCGTTATGAGCTGAAAATTTATTTCCTGCCTTGAAAGAAATCCTACTCCGCCACCCCTGCCCCCTTTTCGTGGATTATGGAAAAAATGGTATCCCGATATAGACACCGAAGACGTTGGATCCTCATTCAGCCAAGTTTCAGTTAGAGCTAGTACTTATACAGGCACCTGCAGCAATAGTTCAGTTATTTTGTTTATCTTCCCAACAATACTACGACAATTCAAGTGCAGAATAGAGAATTGGGTGTGGCACGAAAGGACTTTAGCTTGAAGTGAGTATGGGTCAGAATACGTACAAGTAGGTGTGAAATCATTGAGAAAGTTGTGGTCGGGGTCAAGGTCTATAGAGTTTAATAATGCACGGCCATTTGCTTCTTCATTTGGAAGGACTAGGTCGCTAGCATAAGTATCATTTAACAGGAACGCTGGGTTCGTGGCATCGTTAGGGCTATACAGGACTCTGCTTGCAAGCTCAAGCCGACTCATATTAACACTACATTCGGTCCTATTAGAGGGTGAAAGCAGAGAGGAGTGGTCAGCTGGCGCGACATGATCGCTAACATCAACATTAACTGACATGTATCTTCACACAAAATAAAATGCAATGTAATGTAATGAAGGTAACTTATCCTTACTCTTAGAGAACTCAAGCAATCTAACAAACAATCAACAATCAAACAGCAGCAGAAGACGTGCGGGGAAATGAGAGTTAAGACGATCTTTAGCAAGATCATGTTGCCAGTAAAGATTGTGAGATTGATTTTTTAATCCCATTTTCACAAAGGTCTACTGTTCAGGCCTACCGCTTATCGTATTCGTTCTAATAGACACTTATGAGGTCTACCGTCTACATGCGTAACCTACTTAGCCCACACGCGCATCATAAAAATGCACTGAGCTAATTGTATTGGATTTATATTTGTATTCGATAGAAACAAAACTTGATGGCTCCTTGCATTCCATACGCCTATGATTCCTACTATTGTTCTTAAAATGACTGTAAATAGAACTATCTTTGATGTTTACGACAGCTGGCCTGCAAGCCGGAAATTTCAGGAAAGCATAAATAGTACCAACACGCGCGGAAAATCCCGTCATAACCTTATAGTTAGTTCTAGACTAATCCTTAGCGGTCATTGGTTGTTCCGATTTTTTAAAACTTAGTCACAACCTTGCATAAAGGTATTTTGATGTTGTTGTCGTCGTAGTCATCATCATTATTGTCGTTGTCGTCATAGCATTCAACTGTGCATATTTTAGCGAATTTGGACTTCTGAGGGATGGAGCGTCGTAAGAACCCACGATGCGAACTACCGACCAGCCAGCAACGCATTGTAGGGCGTGGCGCTCTTTTGGCCGCTTCATTTTGTCAAATATGCATTTATTAATTGTGCCATTATTATACATGGGTAATAAAATTATCATCTAATTTAATTATTTACATTTCATTGACTATCGTTTTAACGAATTCCTAGAATAGGCTACTCGCTCTCTTACATGGTCGTTGTAACGAATTTAGGCCTAACTATTTTCGCTTTCGTTCTCTATCGCATAACCGACTTTGATTATTTTTGTGTAAAACCAATCCAGCTCCTACTTACGGAAGAAGTCTTTCACAAGTCCGACTTCAATTTAAACAAAAATATATTAATCATTCCAGTTTCTATTATAATTATTATAATAATTATAAGCAATATAAGCTCTTATATTATTTATTATTATTATAAGCAATTATTATTATTTTAATTAAATCAATTGATAGACTTTTATTGAACCCAAGTTGAATCATCAAGATTATGCAGAGGAACACAGAAAGAATGGTTCAAAAGACCAAATCTAAAAGGGCATAAGAGCAGGGACCCCAATTATTTTAAAATTATGCGAATAGGCAGATTGTTAACTCCGTAATTGGATATAAGACAAGTTCAAGGTTTGATAGGTAATATAGGCCAACTTAACTAGTTAACTCTAAGATGCACACGATATAGAATTAGAAAATATGTGGAAGAATAATGTAAACGAAGGTGGTTTTAGGTGCAAAGAAACAAAATTATTAGTTTAAACTTTAATAACAGTATAAAGCAATGACTAAACATTTCTTTCTTCGTCCACTGACATGTCATCATTTACTTGTTACATTAAAAAAACAACTTAAATCCAACTTTTGCCGCCCCCTTGAAATGTGCCACCCCTATGCCGGGGCCTTGTTGGCCTAGTGGTAGGCCTAAATACGACGCCTATTAAGTTCCAGCTAGAACCCCTCTTATTTTCGAAGCCGATCCTACCGAATTGTCATTGACTAAAGAGATTATTTAGACGTAATACATTAATAAAAATACAATACAATTTCAATTTAGTTGTAATGCAGAGCAATAATTATTGAGCGCGAAGGTTAAATCATCAAGGTCCCTACGCTGACTCCTCGGATGAGTGTCCAAACCGCACTCTACGTGTCACGGGCTGACCGCTCTAACCAATCGACCACTATGCCACACAAGTAGCCGTCATATGTGTGGGGATTATGAGTTTTATGTTTATACGTACATTCACAGATTGTAATGGTTATAATTATAATATAATTATAATTCCAACCATGGGATCTGAAATGGTTGAAAGAGAAGGAAGGAGGAGACTTGAAAAAGAGACCCTGAGCTTACTCAACGCTTTTTTGAAGTGACAAGTCTTTTCAGGTTAGAAGCATAATTTGAAGCCAATACCCTGGCACAATATTGACTATAGGGGTGAATGACAAGTGCATGGTACAGAGTAAGGTGTAGGGGAGTGAAAAGAAGGTAGGCGATGCGAAATAAGACACCCACATCTTCTGATGCGATCAGAGCCGGAGCCAAGGTGCAGTGGAATGTGTCTGAATGCAGTGGTCTCGCAAATACCCAGGCCCTGCATAGTGCTGTGATTTGTATACGAGCAAGCAGTTTATACTCGATGCGGGACGGGACAGGCAGCTAATAGAGGACATCACGAAGGAGAGGCGTCACGTGATCGTGTTTCCTGATGTTGCAACTGAGTCTTGCCGCGGCGTTAAGCACGTCGTTGACCCCGGTGACCGTCCATGCAGGAGAAATCCCGTCGCGCGAGCCCAACAAGCCATTGCAACGGTTCACCCGAGAGTTTACGAAAGCAGCGACGGCTGCTCTAGATGCCTCAAAAGGCCAAGGACCTTATGCGGCTCCTGATGAGACGGAGCTGATAGAGCAACAGAACAGTTCTTGACTTAGGTATGTGGCACGGGGCCGATTATTTAGAGCGGTCGACCGGCCTGTAGCCCTCAGTGTGCGCTGAGTGTGCTGGTTCGACCCTCGTCCGTAGAGTCACAGTGTAAGGACCTTGAGCACGCCCTTCTCGCATAATTGCTCTGCATTACAACTGCAGTTGCGCCGTCGAGGCGTGTGTATGCACTTCTGGGCAAAAAATGTTGGAAGAAGAGCGGTATAAAATTTCAGATGTATTGTATTGACACGAACAAGCAAATTTAATTAGATAAAATCATCGAATAATAATCAATCTGGGATATAGGAACCGATTTTAAGTATTGAAACCGACCAGATATCACAGTGAGCCCAACTTGAAACAAACAAACGCTTTGCTGAACAGGATGTCAGTGCAAATAGTTTAGCACGGGATATGTTCATATGTTGATATATTAGTTATGACTCTGACTAATAGTTCTGAACTACGTGCATTAATACCAGTAAGTTGCCAGTTGCAGTTGTCTAGAAACCACTGCATTCGCAAGAAATAGCATTGCCATCTTGGACACATAACGCCTAATGTTGCGTATGGGTGAACATAATGATGGTTTGGGCTACAGGTGGTCAGTGAGAGACATGGTAGAATGATTCGACAAAGTTTCTCTCTGATCATCTAAACAATAGACCTACCTAAGTTATGCACTCTCTTGGCCGCTGAGGCATACATCTGTAGCTTCGGACATAGTTCATCGCTATGCCTCATGTAACTGGCACTTCGAGAGCACATAGATATCATGAATGTATCTGCTGGGATTTGTCCATGTAGGCCCAACAGCACAGCGCTTTCTGCGAAATACAGTAGGCCTACTAGCTTCATGCTACACGTATAAAGTCATGGGAAACAGTAATTAGATACAGGAACAAGGCAGTGTATGTGTGACTCTAAAGTCCTGGTTTGCTGTATCCTATAAGTTAAATGCACGCCGTTGTTACTCTGATCTGCTAACAGTAAATAACGATTCAAAATAAACATGCTGATGATAATTATAGATGACTTTCAAAAGATTGTCTAATTTGTGATTGTTGTCTACAAGACTACAACTGCTGTCATCTGTTTTTGTTTGACATGAAAGAACTTTGGAATGCAAGGCAATCGACTTATGTCAGGACATAAACCATGGGAAGCAAAATTGTTAGCCAAACCGCGTGGCTCATGGTAGGCCTATTGGTCGTAATCGTGCCTAAACGAGGTCAGTATTATTCTACAATTAGAACAGAATGTTAAGGTATTCTAGAAGAAGTAAATAATATCATTTTATTAATACTGATTTAATTTGACTTTTCGTCAATAAGAAGACAGTATTTTATTTATAAACTACATCGTTAAACAGTATTTTTTTCTTTGAAAATGCATTTAATTAGTATCTAAATAATTATACTTGTTCTTTCTTCAAAGGGAGGGCGACACTCGACATCAAACCAACCGATACAATAGTATTACTTAATCATTCAACTTTCTTCAATTGCTCCACGTTCAACTTTAGCAGCTCGGAAGAAATTTCATGGTATCATCCAGTAAGCAATGGTCCACGAATGGAAGTTTACGAAGATGGCGAAATTTTCACCAACTATGAACGCAGATTCCGAGTGGAGAAAGATCTGTCGAAGGGTATCGTCAATCTCATCGTTCTAACTGCGACCTTAGAAGATGCAGGGACGTACGAATGTGAGGATGGAAAAGGCATAGGAGAGACTGCTCGTGCACAGTTGATTGTCCTAGGTTGGCTCTGTTAGTTATCTTTAAGAACACTAACCAAAATGTCTTATACGGTTATTGACATGCAATATGGCCTAACTTCAACTCATTCAAAGTTGTTCCTGCTAGTGTCTTCTCGGAACCACACAAGAGCCATATAATAGTTAATACATTAGTACATACATCTTCTCTGTAGGAGGACCAGAGGCGTAGCTAGTGGGCAGAGGGGACATGTGTCCCCGGGCGTCAAGTTAAAGGGGGCGCAAAAATGAGGAATAAAAATAATATTTTATTTTATTTTATTCACCCAACTAAGTTAGTAAGATTTAATTTTGGCGCCCCCAAACTATACAAACAGGTTGTCTAGCGTGATTTGGCGCCCCCGGGTTTCACTGATCAGAGAGGACCTGAAAAGGGCGACATTATACTAGTGACATTTTCCAAATCTATGCATTTCACTGCAAATTCTTCTAACAATAATTGTTGTTTCAACTGCAAGTTGTGATCGACCTTTAAGCGAATCGAAACTATTTTTTTCGTATTTTCGGCTTGAACGGGACAAGATCGACTCAGCGATCTTACTCTTCTTAGCATCGAAAGAGAAACATGGATGAATTTTGACCTCCTCTTCCTTCGTCATACGTCGTGACACAAGCATTACTCTCTATAATATGACGTCACAAAGCTCTGCACCCCACCCGCAGATGTCCATAATGTCATATGCACATTTTCTCATAATTACCAAAAAGTAATTATAATTATAAAAACACTTGAAATTGTATAGTAGAACGTTGAAAGATGAAGAAAGTTGAATTATTACACTCATTATGCATTCCACAAGATGAAGAGCTCTGCTGGAATCCCTACCCTTATAAAACATGTTCGATATAACCCGAAACAATCAAAACTGTGTTCATCTCCATTCTCCCATGGAGAAGCAAAATGCTACTTCATGGAATAAATAGTGAGAGCTTGGATCTCATCATTCTGTTCAATGGATATTGCGGAAGCAAGCCTAAGTACCATTCGTATCCAGCTCTACTTTGTCTATCCAATCTATGCTCTCTCTATTTATTTTTTGTGTGATGACTAACAATAGTTCACGTTGCCGACGTGCACCGACCCTCTGCTTGTGTGTTACAGAATGGCTGCCACCAAAACCGCAAAATCGACACCAAGTGTAAAAGTAACGAATTAGAAAATCAAGAGTCCAATAATCATTATTGTTGTTGCTAAATTGTGATAAGCAATTACTGTTTATTAAGTGGAAGTTGTTTAACTGGTTAAATTTAAACCAATTAATTTACGCATTTTGATATTTGATGCTATGATATGACGTCACATGACGTCACATTTTTAGACCCCTATAGGCGCGTGACGTCATTTATGGACGGCCCAAAGGGGAGCCAATTCTGTAGTTTGTTCCCGGGCGCAAAAACCCTAGCTACGACTTTGTGTAGGACTGCGTTTAGTCTTCTGCTCAACGATAACTTCAACTATTAACTTTACGTTTCATGAAGGATGCTCACCTTCTGTCTGCTCGTGCTCATCCATTCTCTGATAAAGTTAATTCTCTCGACCCTAGTGACCTCTTTGTATTGCGTCAGTTGATCCCCCATCAATTGGTCCCTTAGTCAATTGATCCCCTCGTCAATTGATCCCCTCGTCAATTGATCCCCTCGTCAATTGATCCCCTCGTCAATTGATCCCCTCAAATTTCTATGCTGCGCGTCACAGACTTGTAGCTGAGACTGTTAGTAAAAAATATTAATTTTACAAATTTGCAAAATGACATTACAAGATTACAAATTAATGACCAGGGTCGTGTCATTCCGCGCTGTAACCGATTACGGCCGCTCGGAGATTCTTTCATATCTCAGAGCCATGGTTTATTTATCCCATGCATAGACGCTTATGCTTAATATTTGATGCTGGTAAACTAATCATATCATGACTCTCAATTACGTTTTTGTAATTATTTTTAGTATTTTAACTTTTCGTGCTATTTTACATCTTTCTTTTAATAAATGGAGAAGGTCGCAAATTGAAAATACATGTTGTTTCGATTGGGCTGGGTTCAATAGGCAGAGGATCAATTGACGAGGGGATCAGTTGACTAGAAGAACAACTGACGGGGGATCAACTGGCGGGTGATAGTCATTTGTATGCCATTTCACCTAACTTTCACATCACCGATTTCCACGTTTCAGTCTGCTTATGGTAAAATGAAGTAACAAAGGCAGACCAAGACTGCGATGGATGGATAATATCAATGAGGACATGCATGTACTTGTAGTATCACTTGGACTTATAAAACTAAAAGGAGCAATGAACTCGACGTACATGTACGACTGAGACAATGGAGGTCATTGCTTCGTACCATCGTCACTAAATGTCTGGCATCATGAACTTTAGGTTACTTTTGCATCAGCTTCAACATTGCTTGCCATACATTGAATGCGTCATGCAATCACCTCTATCTTTTCATGCAATCAGTAAGATTATGCTCAGTGAATAAGATTAACAGTTTTACCCTAGTTTGTAATCAGTTGTTACCTGCTGTCTCTTCGTATATATGCAGGTCAATTGGTCTACAGTGACTGCAGGGGCCTATTCTTCTGAAATGGTGCAAAACATAATTCCTGCTGCCTGGTTTTCAAAAGCAGATGATAATACTTTAAATGGTTTGAATCTGTTAAAAGGGTGATTTACTTGACCAGTCTCGTTCTTTGTTTTGATACTGTCAGCAGTTTGATACTTTGTTGATTATAACAACAATATTGATTGTAGACGTTACTTAGGTTTCTTGCTCATAATTTAAATTTGGATGCACGTTGAACTATGATGGTCTACAATGCATTGTCATGCATTAGATTGCCGGTTGTCCATTATAGAGAATGAACCTGTCTGCCAATCAAACATACATCCAGAAGGAGTCATAGGGTCAAACGACTGCGGAATCCTACCAGACCAATTGGAGATGTCGTGCAGTATAACTTATCGTGGCAATAACCCTGTCCAGCTGGAATGGAGGAATGAATTGGAAGACGATAGCTCAGCACCGGCAGTTAAATGCGCCAACACAACAACCTGCTCGTCGTGTAACCTGACTGTTACGGGTGATCGCGCTAGAAACAATTCAACCTATATCTGCCAAGTTAAAAATACAGGACCAAATGACTACTTCTGTTCTTCAGATGTCATAAAAATATTATGCAAGTATAAAACACGTTCAAATATAGTTTACTCAAATTAATAACTGACTGAGTTTTCCTTGAGACTTGCATTGTAAGAATGTGAATTAATCCGTCATGCGTTTTGTGTGTGCATAAAGGATTTGTAACCTGGCGTGAATGGGATTGAATGGATGAAAATGATTCAATATAAATGGAAGTGGGTTTTTCTAAAAAAGCATGCTGTTAGATAGAAAGGATTCATACAAAGAATTCTGTCCAAATAGAAGCTGGGTTGATGAAATGATTTATGCTTAAATGGAAGCTGCATGGACGAAAAGAATCATGCTTGTGTTGAATCTGGATTTATGAAAAGAATAATTCTTTATGAAATTGATAACAGGATTGATAAAAACAATATTTGCTTAGTTATAAGATGGCTTGATGAAATTAACATCAGCATTCTAACAATGCGTCTGTCATAAACCCGAATTAAATACAGTTATTTGCATACACTAAAGGCAACTCTTGGTCACTATTAACATCTGATACGATAAGAATTGTTTCGATCCATCCTAACTCCTAATCGCAAACCATCCCATGACTTCATATGTCTAATTGCGGCGTAATATTGTGACTTCAGAATTCAGCCCTGCAATTGCATGACGCAGCCAATAGGATGCCCCTTATTACTGGATGATGATAAGGAAAATGCCGTAAGGAGATTATGCAGGTATAAAAATAACATCTGAAATAGGCCTAGTATCAGAACGTTCTATTATATCGAATCGATGCTAACAATTTGTTCGTTCAAAGCTGCCTTTTTTGTCACCCTGTACTTTATTTACATCTTTGTCTATGCTAATGCAAACGAATTAGGCCTACATATTGTGCGAATGCAATATTTCTTTTGAAGTAGTTGAGAAACAATAATGTATTTGATTTAAATTTATGAATGCAGATGCCAAGAGTGAAAACACAACTAATTCAAAGACGGATGAAGACATTTTTAGATGTTCAGCACACAGCAGTCAAAATTGTACTTACACTTGGTACAGTGGTGATGGAATAATTGTATCCACATCTGAAAATCTGAAGCCGACAATGAGTGGCCAATATTTGTGCAATGCCACATGCAACATTAGAGGTCAAACATGTGTAATCATCGCAGCTAGAAATCTTACACTTTCCGTTGAAATCACAACACAGGCATTCGAAAACAGTAAGTGCACTGAGTAAGATCTATAGGTTGTTGTACTATTAACGGCGCTGTGCGTTTACGAAATTTATGGCATTAGCCTCCCCTCATTGCAAAATATATGTATTCTTGCTTGCAAATCTCGGAACAGGTGTAAACCTGACCATGTTGTTTCATGAAAATGTAACACCTGCTGATGAGAAATTGTTTTGGGTTGACATCGTGTTGACAGAAGCTCGCACAGCATGGATAATCGTAGGCGTTGTGCTTACATTGCTCGTCATTGCTGCAGTCGTTCTTGCTATCGTATGCCGACTTCGACACAAGGAACCGAAGAAAAAAGCCGACGGTACTCATTGTTCGAATTTGTATGTGAACGTATGTATTACATATATATATATATATATATTTATGCATTCGTGTATATATACCAGTAGTCTATGCTTGAGCTCTATTTTTGTGTGTAGGGCCTAAATATTGATGTACGTAGGTCATTACACATATTTTAATGCGTAGGGTCTACATAATTAAACTGCTGAAATATATGTTGGAGTCAGTGACAAGCATCGTGACTATTCACGAATTAGAAACTGCTTTCATTCACATTATGACTAAGATTCTAGCGCACCGCGTCAAATAATTTGCTGTTTGTTTTGAACTTTCGGACATAATATTATTATTATTATTACAACGGATGGTTGTAGTATACCCTATAGTTAAATATTTGCTTTGCTTGTTCTATTAGTCTGTGGTTCTCACTAACTATATATATTAGATGAGCATATTATATCCAACGGCACTTTTCTAATCACAAGTTATGTTCTCAGATGATAGAAAAGAAGATGTAGTATGTCTTCAAAGCAAGAAAAGAGAAAATGAAAGCAACTCGACGGTAATGTCGCGTTGTTCTATATTTGATATCCGTTGTAGATGTAGTATGTCTTCAAAGCAAGAAAAGAGAGAATAAAAGCAACTCGACGGTAATGTCGCGTTGTTCTATATTTGATATCGCATTTTTGCCATGTTTAAAAGCCTATGCGCTTCACCCAGTACTACATAATCAGAGGCGCTATCAGTGCGAAAGCCCCGTGAGAAAAGATAATTCCTGAAATGCGGGCAGAAGCACCCCGAGTTGGACCAACAGACGCATAAGCACTATATTGAGTGAGAGCTGTCCGAGTTCGAATTACCAGGAAATCATGTCGAGAGCTATTAGCTGTATTCGCCTCAACATATCGACCAGGGTCGTCTTCCAATTTTGTCTGGGTTGATTAGAAAGCGATCTTCCACTGCAGTTGCCCATGTGGGAGTTTAGTGTGTGTTCACTTAGGCTACTGTTAAGAGTTTCTTCTGAGTCTCTCATGAAATGTAAGTCGCTCCGAATTGTGGGTTATTCTGCCATGGAATTTGAAGTCAATCATCCTTTCCAGTTGTGATTTATTTGTATTGTTAATAACCACACAGGAACTGTTTGACAATTTAGATATCAGCAGTTCAGTGCATTCATTTTGAATTCCTTTCAATTTGATGGCTACTCAACTTGCTTGCAGGATATTCCCAAAATGAGCACGCTTTGCCTTCTTCATTGGTTGTTCATCATGTGCTGATTTCAGTAACGCTTATTCGCCACAAGCTCCCGCTGATTCGCCTGTTTTTGCTGATTTGTAGGATGCAGTTGATTCGGTACTTTCAGTTGAATCCGTGATTCAGAATGCCTTTAATGAGAGAGCTTTCATAAGTAAAGGATTAAGTGGTGACATATATGGCCCAGGATTGTACGAAGATAAACAATGCGCCTGTGAAAGAATTATGGTTTGTACGGATCAACCCATTTCAGTCAACGATGGGAAGATGACTAAAGAGGAGAAAATCAGCAGCAAAGGTCATGAATGGAAGGCGTTGGATCACGACAATTTGATGGCGTTTTATCATATTGTTGTACAGCCTCCAGCGGTTTTTGTCATAATGGAATATCCAGTAGGAGGATCTGTCAGAAAATCACTAAGTACACATGCGGCGCAGCTGCAAATCGATGTGGTAAAAGACTGGGCCACACAAATCGCCAAGGGTATGAACTATCTTCATGAGAAACGTATTGTTCACAGAAGTCTCAAATGTGCTCAGGGTGAGTTTCCTTCTTGTTATTGGTATTCTGGTCTCACTGCAGTAGATGATGAACTGTCTGCAAGACTTATTTAATTAAATCTCGAATAGGCATACACACTGGCGAGACTCGTCCAATGCTGGCAAATTGCAGGTGTTTAAGATAGACTTGAATGCGGCTTCCTAGTTTGATTAGTTGGTTCTGCCTTTGCCGTCTTCCATAGATAGGCCTCACGATGCATGAAATATTGACCTATACTAATCACTCTAAGACCTTGAGCAGAGACTCTACACTCTGTATAAGGTTTCTCTTAAAACAGATGAAATCTATAAAATGTGCCGCAGTCAGTTTTTTCTATTATTTTTTTCTATTAGTTTTTTTTTATTATTAACAATTGGGCTGTGATGGGTGGCATCTAGCTTTGTTTCTTTGTTCTCAACAAGAAATATGTCGTGTTGCTGACGGTTTGCACCTTATCTTGAAGTCTTAGTTATATGATTATCTGATAGTCTTAGGTTTTCGCATTATGTTTTTATTAAGCACCTTTGGTTAGCCATTTAGGCAGTGGACCTGACGATCTTCCACCACCAGCTGTGACGCCATATTTTTGCCTTGTGTGACAAGTGGATATGAGCTAGTCTTTCGCTTCAAAGTGACCATCGATCTGACCATTGTTTGATATATCATTGACTCTACTGATGTCACTATGTTAGTTAAGAATAGGTCAGGTTATAACAAGGACATTCGCGAACCTGCCAAAGGTATCGCAAGTGGGCCTAAATATAATGCGATGTGAAAATACTGTCAGAATACACTCTAAAAGTAAAATTGCAATTCAATAATAAGTTTGTCACTTTCAGTTATGCTTATGGAACTATTCGAGCCATCTACCTCCGCACAGGTAACGCTTAAAATATCCAACTACAGCCTAACCTATGAGATCAACGATACAAACCCAGTGACTTTCCAAGGAATGTTTGCATGGATGGCGCCTGAGGCTATTTCCAAGTCATATCACTCCAACTACAGTGACATCTGGAGGCAACATATTTGATTCCTTTATAACAATTACGATATCTACATTGATTACAACAGAGCCTACGTCCGGAATGATATAATTACACTAAACATTTTCTAAACAGCTGCAACCAAGATATTCGTTATAGTAAAAGAGGCTATAATAGTAAATTATCTTCGGCTGATGGGATAATGAAATTAATAATTATCATGCACGCACTGCATGTAAGTTACTTGTGAGAAGAGAAACACAAGCGCAGATAATTGATACATGAGTTTCTGTTTTTAAAAAAATCGATTGTAGGCCAGAATAGAATAGAATTGTTTAGAATAATCGATGAGGTAGATTATTAAATCTGAGGCAAGAGTTTGTGAAGCCAATAAAAGAGATAAAGCGTGTAGAGCGTCCTGAAAATGACAAAGCGAGTGATATTAGGTTAAATCGGTGCACGTGCGCGAGCGTACGGTACAGAGAAAGCATGTAAGGCAACCATGTTCCTGAGGTTAATCAACAGCAAAGTAAAAATAATAGGCCTAATGTTTATTTACGAGAACGATCTTTTTGCGTCCTCTGATTGCGGCGTGTATGTTACCAAATGTGGTAGAACAACTGAAAATGTTATAAATACTGGTTAGACCACAGCTAGAGTCCTGCATTCGGGTATGGAATCCTTGCCTAAAACAACGCTGGATAAAGTGCAAGAAGGAGCTACACAAATTAGTCGAGTTAAAAGGATTTGATTACGAAGTAAGGTTGAATATGTGCGAACTAAATTATTTCAGGAGCTGAAATGGACACTAGGGCAGAAATTCTTTAGTTACTGTTGTAGAATTCTGGAATAGCTTCGATTATAGTAATGTCTCAGTGGGCATTATCACAACTTTTATGAGGAAGCGAGGAGGATTAGCTATTAGAAGTGCAAGGCATTTTGCAGAGGTTAAAGCAGGCACAGACTAAAATGTTACGTTTATGTTATACCTAACTGTTTCATGTGCATAATAAAATTAGCGCCAAGGTCTACTCTGCCTGTTTCTTAATATTTCTGTTAACTTTGGTGGAAAATATTATTGTAGTTATGGAGTCACAGTTTGGGAGATCTTGACTAGCGAAATTCCTTACAAAGATAACAAAACAGGCGATTTTGTAAAAGGAATTCCAAGCGGAAAGTTGTCCCTGCAGATTCCAAAGTCATGTCCAGAGGTTCTTCGCAAAATCTTTAAAGGTTAGTTGATATACATTAACATTCTTAGGGAAATATAATAAATGTCTCAAATAAAGATACTATAATTTACAGTTAACAGTTTAATTACGCTATAGACCCTCTCTGTAAATCTTTTAATAACAATGTTTTCAAAAAAGAACCATTAGGCCTACTGCTTTTATGGTATTTAACGTGTTGGTGTCACTTGTAACTACTGATTCTGAATCCATGCATCTTATGTTCAAATCGGATCAACACATTCAAAGTTATGACAGCTTGAATATTTTAGCACAGGCCGTAGGGAATCTTGCAGTCTTCATTTTTTTTCTCTACGCTTTCCCCTCGGACGAAACTGGATCTCTTTACCCATATCTACAAATTCACACTGAAAAACTGACTTTTAGTATCACTTGCAAATACTTAATCTAAATGCCATTGCCTACAAACCACATGAGTTCAGATCGGTCCAACCCATCCAAATTTATAGCGGTTTAGCTAGCCGGGTTTACATATTTCGTTACCTGATTGTTTTCCCCTCATACGAAAGCTAATCTACACACCATTGCGTACAATTTCTAACCAAACGACACACTTTTACATCAACTTGAAATGACTAGACCTAAATGCACAGGCGTAGAACCTCACTATCATCGTCGTCGTCATCGTCATCATCATCATCGTCATCATTACTATTTTAATCATTATAGTACTATAGATAGCAGTAATAAATTATTTTTTATTACCTTGAGGTAGGCCTATTATTATAATTATTGTTGTTGTTGCTGTTGTCGTCGTCGTTGTTGTTGTTATTGTTATTATTATTATTATTATTATTATTATTATTATTATTATTATTATATATGAATCGTTATGATGAGCGCAGAGCATGACGTAATGCAGAGTACGTTGTCGCCGTGGTCTGTTTTTGTGCTGGCCTACTCCTTCACTTTCACTGTCGCGTACAGCTCCAAGGCCTTGCAGAACTCACACATAATCCGGCTACATGTGACGTGAACCCCATTGACATCCAGTTGCTGATGAAGTACGATGATACATGTAGGTGCGCTTGTTTGGAAGGCTTTGACTAGGACAACGCCGGACTGCACTGCCGAGCCAGTTTGAGTGGCACGTACTGCTGTCACTCAAACTGGTCGACGAGCACTCCGGTCTGCCTCTCAAAAAGACTTGATTATATGCCCCGCTTCTTACCTACCTCGTCCGATCTGGAATGCTGCTCACCCCTCTGCTTGTAATGTAACGCTATGTGATAAAACATTTATACAGCTCCTGTGCAGCTATATCTACTCATCTGCATTGTGACACCAATGTTGCGTGTACCTCTTTACAAGTAGCTCCTAAATACGCATTTTTTCCATCTGTTTCGTATCCTCTTGGGGAGCGATTCTAGGATGCTCTATTAAATCACACTCGTGGTTCACTTGTTTTTCTTAAATGTATGAATTGTCGATTGTTGTTATTATCAGGGATGTGGTCTCGAGACCGCGGTCTTGGTCTCGAGACCGTCTCGGGACCAGAAAACTGCGATCTTTGGTCTTGGTCTCGAATGCATCAGACTTGGTCTTGGTCTCGGACTATCCTAGCTTCGTCTCGGTCTTGGCCTGGAATGCGTCTATCTAGGTCTTGGTCTTAAAAGAACAGTCTTGGGATTGGTCTCCGTCTTAAATTCGCGTTCTTGATCATTTACCATATCAGAACAATTTTTTCGATATTTGTCGGTTATTTTAGATTATTGGAGACACCGGTCGTTTAGGCTCTAAGCGATTATCATCGATTTATGTCGTGTTGACCAAACTAATAGACCTTTATAAACATGTTACTATGGGTAGAGAAAAAATTGCATTTGCAACGAGTCTGCCATTTCAAAATTTACTTTAACAAATTTAAAGGCTTTGAAACAATCTAATAATTATGTGGTCGGCAACGTGTAGACACCGTTAACCTACATTTCCGAGGTCTCCGCATGGTATAAGTACACTGTTCAAACGGAACGTTAATCAACTTGTTCAGATGTCTTTAGTTATACCTATCGCATGCTGTAAGTAATTTATAGTGTGATATTCTCAAGCTGAACCCAAGGGCTGAACCCGCAAAAGTTCAGAGTGGCCGGTAAAACTGTTTTCTGGACCATTATTAAGATTAGTATTCTTCAGCAATAAAATTAATATTTTAAGCGTGCTATTCCGTTTTAGCGTCTTGACAAATTGAATTGCTTTTAAAAAAAGTATCGGTATTGGTCTTGGTCTCGATCTCGGACCATCGGTCTCTGTCTTGGTCTTGGTCTCAGATTACTCGGTCTCGGTCTTGATCTTGGCCTTGGACCTCCTGGTCTTGGTCTTGAACTTGAGCTTTTGGTTTCGTTCCCAACACTGGTTATTATTGCAAACGACCTGTATAGTTTAAGTAAAATAACTGAACGTCAATTAATTTCTAAATAAGTTGGAAACATGTTAATCATCTCATAATAATTTATTTTCTAGGATGTTTTAATCGGACCCCTGGAAGAAGACCAGCATTCAGCAAGATCCTAACTAAATATCTTAAAGTGGATTAGAAGTTTGAATTGTTTAATATTTTAATCATCGCAAGAACCTAGAGGATTGTTAATGGCGACCAATAGGCATTATATCTGATATTATGTAGACACATATATAGATACATAATAATATTATTACTTCAGAATAGTTCATCGCATCGGACATAAATATCTATGAAAACTTTATAACGTCTTAAGAAATAACTATTCCTATTAAAGAAGTCATCTAACAAAACATAATATTTTTATTACTAAAATATAATGTACTTCTTCGAGTCATCTACTTGCTCCTTCCTTAATTCGTTCATTAATTCGATAATTTATTTGGCCAATAAAACAGCCCTAAAACAAATATTAGCACATAGTTTCACTAGGCTCTACTTGCTTCACTCTCAATTTGCCGTACAGCTTCACAAGTTGCTGCTGCAATTGGGATAAAGTACCCAAATGTGAGCACCTTTACGAAAATTTGAAATTATGGGAAAATTATTTAGTGCGACAAGCTTGTGATTATGTGCATGGTATAAATAAAATGAATCTCTATGCAACATAATATTACATGCATTATAGTTGGAAATAATTGGCATATTATTCTAAAATATAAAAAATAAATTTAGGAAAAGGTGCTCACATTTGGGCAATTCTAGACCGAGGTGCATACATGTAATCCTACTGGAAGGTCCTGACGGTCTCAAGAGCGGAGAGGACGCGCAGAGTTAGCCGAGATAGGCTGCTATCACAAAGATAGATAAAAGATAATAGATAAAGATAGATAAAGATAGCGCTTAGCTTGACTCAGAAACGCTACAAACGCGTCTGTAGGCTAAATTTGATTTTTTCATTTTTCAATCACAGTTGGACATCTTGTTTGGTAAACTTGGACAATAATGTACTAGCAAACCATATTATTGCTAAAGTCGGACAATCATGCTTTACAAAAACCTCAAAAACATGGCCTATCATCAACTTTATTTAGTAAATCCAATAAAAGAACAGTGCTTCAGATGTACGCACACTTGAGTCTTTCAGTTTTTGCATGAAACCTAGAAGCCAATAATAGCCTGCAAATATTTATGACATGAAAATCAGGCAAACCGTTTTTTACTGCCAACTGGTAGGCTATAAATAAGCAAGTGATTGAACTTCTTTCTTGCCTAATGCAAAAACCACCTGATGACAAACTTCGCATCAGATTTGCAAAGGCCTCCTCGTCACTTTTTGAAAAGAATTTGAAGATTTTCTTTTCTTGTTAGGGTCTATGTAACAACATGCCAATGTCATACCGACCGCATTGTGGTTTCCTAGCGGAAAATGTTTAAACCTTTGTATCTTGTAACAAACAGTTTTGTTAGAAAAAAAACATCAAATACAGCATTAAAAAGAGCTCCATCTTGTTTATACAATTAATATTTACAGGGTAACACGACAATTACCCCCGGAAAATTACCCCCGGAAAATTACCCCCGGACAATTAACCCCCGTACAATTACTCCCCGTACAAATTACACCCGAATAATAACTCCCCGAACAATAACCTCCCCCCTCCGAATATTATAAGCGTAAGACACGACATACATGTACATGCATGCGAGCATACATGCATGCATGTATGTATGTATGTATGCATGCATGCATGGATGCATACATACATACCTTTTAAGTAGGTGGGGTCAAATGACCTCCTTAAATGGGCCACCCTAGTTGCATCTTAGTCTTAAAGCAGCTGTGAGACACATCATATGGAGGCAAAATATATTCTCAGTATTCAACATATCTTAGAGACTGCTCAACTATAAACTTACTTTAACATTCGACTACAGTAACGAGGTCGTCGGAAAGTTGCTGGTTGTGATCGAAGTGAACCATTGACAACTCATATCCAATATGCGCATGTAAGTGTAAAAAGTTTCTGAATAGGCTCATCGGGAACCCAGAAAATGGCTGGACAACGCAGGAGACCGATGCTGGAAGGATACCTGAGGGCGTGTGAGGCCTGAACGACAGGCCCACCGACCTCCTCACCCTGCCAGAAGAAGTATGGTCACCCTCTGACAAGGGAACAAGAAACCTGAGCATGAATACGCACTCAAATGCACGGAGATGTATAGTGGTTGACGCATTTTATTGTATTTTCGTTTATTCAAATAAATTGTTGTCATAACACAACAATTTCCAGTAGGCAGCACACGCAATATATGGCATGACGGAGGAGAGAGACAGACAGACAGACGGACAGACAGATGGATAGAGAGAGAGACAGAGACAGACAGAGACAGACAAACAGACAGACAGACATAGAGAGAGAGAGAGTGAGAGAGAGAGAATATTATAAAATATCGAACACCTGAGTTCTATAATGGAGTCAATGCATTTCTCGAAGACCAGATCTGATCAGAATCCGATGCATCAAACCCTATTAACAATTTGACATCATATAAGATGGACGTACGGACGAGGATGATGCAAGAGAGCGCCTCTGATTAGGTTGTACTGTGAGAGGCGCTTTATTGCGTTTTTGCGCAGCACCTTTTGGCGCAGATATCTGATACAATATACAATGTAACACGAAGCATGATCGATGATAGCAATTGTGCTAAAATGAGGACTGGAATGATGTAAAGAATCATGCTTAAATAGAAGCAGGATTGATATGGGAATTCTACTCGTCAAGTGGAACCCCTTTAGTCACAACCTTTTTACAAATATCGCTTCCAATTAGACGGCGTTATTTTTCATCAATTCAGCTTCCATTTCAGCATGATTATCTTCATCGATCCAGCTTTCATTTAAACACGATTCTTTTCGTCAATCCAACTCCCAGTTTAACAGTATTCTTTTCATTGATCCGGCTTCTAGTTAAACATGATTCTTTTCACCGATCCATCTTCTATCACCGACGTTCCCAAAGCTTAACCTGATTTGCCATGTGGAATAATTTGTGACACTAAGGTTTAGATTGCCATATAGTATATTTATATAATACATAATTTACATTGTTATTGTATCAGAAATCTGCGCCAAAACATCCTGCGCCTAAACGGCGCTTCGCCGAAAAGTTCTGCGCCAAAACGGCTGCGCCAAAATATCACGTACCGAGCTATTATGCTCTAATGTTGAACTCCATGCGGTGCATTTCTGCTGAACGCATTGAAAAATAAAAAATTAATATCACGCAACTGAAATTGATTTGATCAAAGCATGTTAATAGCAATAAGCCAACCTCTACTTATTATTCGCATGATGAAATCGAAGCGATCTAGCGTTTCTCGAACATCAGATTTTGTACCGAATGTTTTGATAAATCAAGTCATGATCTATATTGTGCGTGCTGTAGAAATTTAGCATACAAAACACATCTGCACAAATCATTAATAGACCTAGGTTCTGCGGCCGCAACTTCAGCCTCTCTACGCCTGAAAAAATATTTCGGTTGCCGAAGATTCTTTGCACGTGTCTGAAAACGACACTAACCCTGACCCTAAACGACCCTCACAACGCACAACCTGACCTCAGCCAACCTTCATGATGCTTAACCTGACCCTAAGCGACACACATTCTGCCCATTGTAGAAATAAATGTTTATAGCAATGCAGGCCTAATGTAATTTTATCGCAACTCTGGATAATTGTCACGCTAGCCACCTTACTCGCATTACAATACTTATCTAATTAATTTTGTAATGATTTTCAGAATGCAGTTGAACGCTATGTCCAAATGAAAGGACACAAGTAGAACTATTACAGTTTAGACACACATACACATATATATATATATATATAGACATATATATATATATTATGCAACAGATTAAGCGAATTTCCCTGCTACCATCCATAATATGAGACCATTAATAACAGTAGATTAATTAAGGTGCAAAACTATCATGGAACGAATGAGATAAGAGCTGTTTAATACCAACCCTTCAAAACAAGATACATAAATATCACAATCAGTCGCAATTTAAGACCACGTGCTCTGGCTGTGTGGTATGAAGATGCTTGAAGTCATCTAGTGACAATATTGCTGCATCATTTGCCTTAGGAGTCACGGTGAGAAGCACGACTGAGTATTCTTATAGTAACTCTGTTTCACATAATGAAGGGCTGTGTTTTCTAAATTAATAGTTGAGCTTCATTACGAAGCATAATTATGCTAAACCTTTCAAATAAGTGAGAGTAATATGACTTAACAATCATAGTGTTTGAGGTGGCACAAAGTTATATGTATTCAAACTCAACGAACTGTGTCAAGTTGTGTTGTTGCAGAAAAATACTGATTTAAATGCAGATAAAAATCTGATTCCGAAAATTTAATAAGTCCACATTCACGCAATTTAGTTTCTTACTCTTTTTTTATTAGATTGCGTTAGTAAATACAACAGTTTTTTGATAAATATAGTTTTTAATGTGAAGTTGGCGGATGATGGCGCATCCTTCCTTCCCCGGATATGTGAAAATGTAGTTCCACTTAAGAAATGAGACGAATTTAAACGCCACCTTATGGCGAATCGACGTACGTTTATTTTTCAGCCAAATTGTGAAAATGTTTCGTTCTTGGTTTCTGCTCTTCATTCTAAGCATGGCAACTATTATCTCTGCCACTGACTTGACTAAAGGTGAGGCGATTAGGAAATTGTGACTTTCGCAATGTTAAGATTTATTAATTGGCAAATACTGTGGCGCAATGGATATAAATGCACAAAGCTTCAATCGATGTCGCACCAAACCAAACCGCAAACAATCATAGGGTCCTTTCCATAATGTCAGCTCGCTATAAAAGGCAACTTAGGGTCTGACGCCATCCAAATGAGCACTAATATACAAACGCATATGGCGTCAACGAAAATATCACTTTGTTGACGCAGTTAGCCTACTGTATATAATATTAATAATTATTAGAATAATATTCATATTACTAAAAATAACGATAACATTATTAATTTCAACTTAATAACAGTGCCGACGCCTTTCATGACGTATGTCTGAACATCATCTTGAGCATTATTAAAAGGGTAGGCGCCCTGTAATATGTTTACATGCATTGGCCTGTAATATGTTTACATGCATTGGCCTATCTAGAAACATGCAATAGTCTATCTGAAACCAATAATGATGATGGCACAATAATAATTAATGATAATAGCGTATAATATAATAACATAATGTTGCGCATACATAATCATTATTTTGGTGTAAATTATATTATCATATCATTATCATATTATGAAAATGATAAGATATTATTTTTAAGATAATATTTTTAATATAGTGTAAGGCTGACTTGTAGGCCTACGCGATAAATGAGAAGGTGTTAACGACGATTAGGCCTAAAATTACACCATTTATGTAACGATGAACAGAATTTTTACACCGCTTCATGTGAGTTTTTCGGATATAGGTAAAAACATTGTTATATACTTAAAATGCAGAGGATGAGCAGATTGGCGAGGAATCGGTCAGCGATAGAGTGAAGGGAGTTGTTGATCCGCTGCAGTAAGTATACGACGTTCATTTACCAATCAGTAAAATAGTTTACTAATTAGTAAAGCAGTTTACCAATCAGTAAAATAGTTTGCCAATCAGTAAAGCAGTTTACCAATCAGTAAAGCAGTTTACCAAGCTTCGTAGTTTTTACAGTATTATCTTACTGCACTCTAAGCCCATCAATGTAGGTATCTACAAAATGCACTGGTAGATAGGTTGGAGTGCTCCAATTGGAATCTTTATAAAGCGATCGGTCTTAACTGAGACTATTACAATCGTAGATATTCTTACCAGTAACAAGTCTTTGTCTCGTTATCTGGACATCGAATGATAACACTCTGATAATTATTAATAGACACTATGTCCGGATATAAAGAGATACCCATTGAGCCCCAGAGGCGCGTGCCTCCTCTGTGTTTTTTAAATATTTTTATTGAAAATATGTTTTCAATTGAAAAATCACCAGAGATTGCTACCATCTTGCTACAGTATAATTATTCTGCGGTGGCAGATGTTTCCCGCGTGTTATTCGTTGCATAAACTTGCATCGATCTACCGTATGTATGATCTATCCGGTGACTTCCCGCTTTGAATAGTACCACTTTTGCATGATTATGACGGCATTGTCACAAACAAATGATTATTCTTACATTGTCATTTATCAAGAAATCTTGTGGTTAGGTAAGGTATTGAGTGGCCTTTATCCTACTCTATCATACCCAACCTGCCTTCCCTTCCAATTCTAGCGGATCCACTGCACCGACCTCCTATAGATAATACGAAAATAAATTTTCTTCTATATTTTAAATTCCAAAACCGTTTTAATACTAACATATTTCTCCACCAATTTGAAATTCATGAACGTCCCGATTAAAAATATGTACGCCGTAGTGACCATAAAATAACAAAGTCAATGCCTGGGTGGAATATGATCAGCTGGTCAAAGGTCAGTTATGCTGTTATTGACCATTGGCGTACGCGTCTTGATTGAAGCTTGTTTTGAGTACAAAGGTGGACACTTTGAATACACCTTGTAGTCTAATATTATTAAAATGCAAGAATTATTTTGAACAAAATTTATGGTGGTTCATCGACGACCCTTAAAGCAGCTGAAACAATATTGGTTATATTCTGTGGATGAATTTTGGGCCGTCCTTAAGACTGGAATGTTGATGCAATATACGTCTCTACGACGTCATTAGTTGATGATAGAAGCTATCATATTTTATATCAGAATTCATTTGCCTACATGTGCACGCATTGTGTGTGTGTTCAAACAAGCATCCAAGCAATTCCATATTAGTCCAGGTTTTACTCATTTCTTTCTGTAGAACTGATTGATGCTTCCTCAAAGGACCTATCCCACCTCTGCTTCAGTGATTGATGATGTTTTTCACACAATGATTTATGTTCATTTATTATGAAATTTCCTTCGTTGTAGGTCAGAGTCATGTGCGCTATATAACCAATATTGTGAAGGTTCGACCATGAAAATGTGCTGCCCAGGAATGAGATGCCTTAGACAAAACCAACTTTATCCCGGAATATGCGTAGCAGATGACTGCTCTGGTTTTCGACAATTTTGTAGCATTGATGAAAGCTGTTGTCCAGGTTTATCGTGTGTATATTCCGCATCGTGTAGCACTGTTTATTGTTGCAAATGATAAAACTTGCTTATTACAAGTTATTGACGCATTTAACTGACGCTATTTCCCAGGCTGCTAAATTAAATCATACACAATTATTATTTCACTGAGCGTTGACTGCTGTGGGTGTAGAGGAATTTTCGAAGATTAGCACCACAATACATCTGGTTAAATTCAAATTATACGATCATCTTCTGTATTGTCTGGGTGTACATTTTATATATATACATAACCTACCACTTGTAAATCGGAGAATCCGAGACTGGAAAATCTTATCCGTGTCATTTAGGCTAACAGATAAATTTAAATTAGGTAATTTTAGGTAATTTTAGGTAATTTTAGGCTAAGTGTGATTTAGTTAGTTGATCCATTTAATGAACTATCGTGTAACTACATGTGTATTATTAAAACAGAGGAAATGCTATCAGATTGAACGACATTATATATTATTATATCTGATTTGATTATATTAGGCAAGTAACACTAGCTAATTTAGTGTGAAGTGCATTTCAATGTAAAGTTTCTCTTTGGAACTGTATTACAAAATGCTTTTCTGAAGAGACAAAAACACGTCCATGTTTAAGATGAGAACTGTGGTAGGCCTACATTTGCCGACTGAGAAAACAAATCTATCAAGGTGATGTGCTTAATGTACAAGAACTACAAGCTCTACTCCTATCTGCAGGAAAAATTGTGGCTGTCTTCCAAACAAAGCATCCTTAGCCATTCGCTTAAGGCCAGAAAAATGCTTTAGACGGATGTTTGTAATGGCATAGGATGTAAACTTTATTTCGTTTACAACTGTATTTAAGCATTGCAACAGTCACAAAACTCAGCAGACCTAATGTAAGTTTCATTGCAACTCGGGCATCTTGTTGCGCTATTCACCTTAGATACAGTACAAATATGATTTTCAAAATGAGTTCATTAACTTTGTGAAGATTCTCAGATTGCGTTTGAACGCTGTGTCTAAATGAAAACAAACAAGTAGACTTATTAAAGTTTAAACATATAACTGAAGTATACGGCTTTGCCCGGGTTGAACTTCAATTAGCTTACACAATTCTTAAATGTGTTGAAAAGATTCATCCTTGCTCTACACTGTCCCCTACCCTTTCCTATCTCGGTTCCAGAATTCACTATACCACCATCCATAAGATGCAACCAATAATAATAGCAAATTAACTTAGGTCGCTCAGCAGAACAATAAGGACGATAATTCATTCATTCATTCCAACAATTTATGTAGCGCCCCCTCAAAACCTACTCAAAGGCGCTCGCAGCCATTCAGAGGCCAACTAAAAAATGACTGGAGGGCACGGTAGAAGCCTGGCAAATGTTCTTGGGGAGTATGCGCAGTGCTATGGGAGCTCATTCCAAATTTAGGTTAGTCTAGTGGGGCGGATCAAAATTTCAGTGACAAACCTGCCTTACATATATTTTAAAACTCTTTTCAACTTTGGTGACAGGTTACTGACAGGTAGGTAGGGATAACCCGGCTCTTCTTCTTCTAGTAACCCAGGAACAGCTAGGTCCGGACTTTCCATCCTCAATCATGTGCTTTGGTCCGGCCCCTCCGACCTGGCAGAAGATTTAAGCAACAGCACATATGCCCAAGAACTTGAGTAAGGTGCAGAACACGCCGAAAATTTCAAAATCAATTTCTTATAGTAGGAATTCAACACGACGAACTCAATTTTCACAATAACTATTGCATACGACAGTCGGTAATATTCTACCTCAACTAATTAAACGACCTGAGCGTGACTACGACAGATTGATCTACTTCGCTGAACTCACTCTACCTAAACTGATCAGATCTCAAATCTAGCCGACTCTGTTACACTGCGAACGAATCTATCTTATAGAATAGTTAAGAAGACTGCGGGAAGAAGGGAACTTGACTAGGTAAAGAGAGAAGGAACTTGACTTGGCAAATGGATATGCGGGTAAGGGAACTTGACTTGGCAATGAGAGCGGCTGGGGAGAAGGGAACTTGAATTGGAAAGAGGAACTTGACTTGGCTAAGAGAACGGCGAGAGGGAGAGGAACTTTATTGGGCAAAGAGAGAGGCCTTAATGTTGACCTCACACACAATTATAATACCCAGACTAGCGCCGCACTACTATTGCAATACGCGCACAATTAATGCAATTAGCAAATATCGCCACACCAAGCATTCAAGCGTGTTTCAAAATGAATGCAATAGGGCAGTTCAATACTAGGGCATAAGCAGGGGTGACGATCCCGGGGGGCTCGAGTGGGACAAGTCCCCACCTTTTACAAAAAGGGGACACGTTATACGTTTCTTCACATTTCTTACTCTTCTGTGCATAAGTCGCAAGTGGTAATTGAAACGAACATGAATGAGAGTATTAAGATCTGATTAAATTTTGAAAACGTATGAGGCCTAAACGACAGACCCACCAAGTTGCATCAACCTCCTTCTCTACTAGGAGAGAAGCGGTCACCACCTGGCATAGGAGCAGGAAACCTCAAAATGAATACGTACTCAAATGCATTTAGACGTATGTTCGATGCATGCCGAAGGAGAGAGAGAGAGAGAGAGAGAGAGAGAGAGAGAGAGAGAGAGAGAGAGAGAGAGAGGCAGTTCAAAAATGAAAATATTAAACACCTGAGTTCAACAGAAACGATGCATTTCTAGAAAACAAGACTTTAACAGTGTCCGATATATCAATTCATATTAACAGTTAAGCATCACATAAGATGGACGGACGTGGATGGTGCAATAGCTAGAACGCATTCTGCTGTTATGATGTAATGAGATCAATCACTGGTTTCTAATTATTAAAGCTGAAAACTGAAGCTCCTAAAACTGAAGCTCCTATCTTACAGAACTTTTGCAGCGATACAATTTCAGCGTAATGATGTTTAGTGTGTGAGTAAAGCTAGCTAGCTATTAATAGATTTCTTACGTTAGTATCTTTATGGCCAAATGCATGCTGTGAAAATGCGTAATGTGTTAAAAAATGGTGGACTATTTATTATTACGAACCACTACAATTAATCCACGATTGATCTTCCACAGTATGCTTTTTCTCAGATGATTTGCCCCTCACGATATACCATGGCATCATTCTGGTTCAACGTGTTTGATTGGGCCTTTCACTCACGACATTAACTTGTATTCTGATATCTAACGATTTGATAAACTGATTTAAATCAATTTTCTAATAATTTTCAACAATATTTGCACCGATACATTCCATGGTAAATTATATCGCAATACTGAAAATAATTTAAAACCCATTTTTTTAAATGTCAACAGTCGAACACAAGAAATCGGAAAATAAGAACGGAGGTTTCTGAATTAAAAGATAATTTGATTATAATTAACGAGAAATCATTTATTGTCACTTAAAACAATCCCGGTATTTGAATCGTATTTGTAATTTTACAATTTCCACCACTCCAGTTCGGTTTCCAACGTACAAAGAAATTCAGTCTGCCACTACCCTTGGACAACTTTGCCTTAAGCTGCGAGTAATATACCTACAGGCAGGTGAATTTTCCAATGGAGCAAAGAATGTACTAAAGCTTCATTTTTTAAATATAAAGAAGGCAAAGACGAATCAATTTTTAAGATAAGGACCGCATCAGCGGGCAAAGACGCACCACAATATATGATATTAAAAACAGACTTAATAATTTTTGAAGATATTCAGATAACATGTGACGACGCTGTCTCTGGATAAAACGAAAGTATATGCAAAAGTTCAGATATATTTTATATATATATAATTATATGTGTATATGTATATATATAGAATTAACCTCACGAGAAGATAATAACGGCAGATTAAACGAGTCCAACTTACTGCCATCAATTGATAGCAAACCAAGAAAAATAGCAGATAAACTATTTACGATGTCTTGAGTTCAAAGCGATATTGAACCTTCAAAACAGGAAACATACATTGGATAATCCGTTGCCATTTAAGAGCTCATGCTCGGACTGTTCAGTTTGAAGCTGCTTGAAGTCCTCGAGAAACGACATTGCTGCATCATTCGCCTTTGAAGTCACGGTGAGAAACAAAGCCTGAGTGTTCATTTGTCGAATTTGCTCTGTCTTGAGTTTAAAATAATTACGAAAGGCTGGGTTAGGAATAGTTAGGCATTAATGCGAAGCATTATATTTTGTTAACTGTTCAAAATAAGTGCGTGTCTCATGACATAACAGTCATCGTGACTGAGGTACAGCACAGCAAATACACACTCAACGGATGCTGCAATAGCTGCAGAACTGGTTTAACTGCAAATTAAATTCTGATTCCTAAAATTTATTAAGTTCACATTCTCGCATTTTTATTTAATTCCGCTTCTATCTGTTCGAATTTCTTATACGATAATTGCCTTGCATTCATTGCCTTTATACCCCCGTCACACCAGGCCCCCGATCTCACAACCCTCCCATCACGCTCGTAGAGCATGGTGGAAACGTGTAAAAAGCAGTGGAACCGCAGTTTGATCTTCTATAAACGTATTGCAATCGCTATTGAGTGTGGCGCTGCCACCATGAGCGTGGAGCGCGTGGCCAAATGTTGAACATGTTCAAAAAAACGCTCGCGACTGTGTTTTTACGGTTTTTTACCTGAAATTTAACAGTAAACGACCACGGTCTCACCACGTTCGCAGCATTCTTGAGTTTAGGTCGTTCGTTCGAAGTGTAGTGAGATCGGGGTCTAGTGTGACGGGGCTTTAGCGGATGATGGAACATCTTCCCTCTCCTGACCGGACTCCTGAGAATCGCCCATTTAACTGCAACTAAGGAATCGGAGGAAGTGAAACTTGATCTATAGCAAATCGATGTACCTTCGTTTTCAGCAAAATGATTTTTCACGGGTTAACAGCTAGTAAATAATAAACACTCCGAGGAGGCAAATGGCATATTCTGAGATATCCTTCCCTAAGCTGATTGGGCTATAGGTAAGCATTAATATAATATAAATACAATAAATGGAAAGACTTTGAACTTTGAATATTGATGTTGTAGTTGATCCCTTTCAACAAAATCTGAAGATGTTTCGTTCCTGGTTTCTGGTCTTCGTTCTCAGCATGGCAACCATTATCTCTGCCACTGATTTTACTAAAGGTGAGACGAATAGGAATTTGTGGCACTCGCAATGTTAAGTTTTAAGAATCGTAATCGCAATCTCCAAACTGTTAAAGCGCCACTGGAGAGTGAAGCGCAGGGCACCATCTTATTGACGGGCGTTGCATCAAATCAGAGGGTTTGTCCAAAAGGATAGTCTGTGGGAGGTCAGAGTCCGGTTTCCAGAAGGTTAGCGGAGGCAGAGTTTCCGATGAGGACATGTCGTTTTGGTCAAGTATTGATAGGATGGATATCAAATAATGAATCTGGGTGGGAGTTCTTAAAAAGGTAAAACTTAAGTTCAGAGTGGAAAGCCCGTGGGTAATGGAAAAGAAAGCTTTTAACAGATGGTGGTGGGTGATTGGGTAATGATGGCGGAGGTACCGAAGTTGCACGGAATTCAGGAGGCAGAACGTTCCAGAGATAGGGTGCAACGCTCAATTATATGGCTCGGTTGGTGAACTTGAGATGAGAAGTAACCGGGGGTCGAGATTATTTTAGACAAGAGGTGAATCTGCTTGAACGGATTGGCTGGATGGTGCAGAGTCCGCGAATATATTTGGGCTGGGAGTATTGTATGGAGTTGTAAGTTGGCAAAAGGACTTTGAGGGAATGCGGCCTTGGATTTTTAGCCAGTGGAAATGCGAACAGTCATATCCATTATGTCAACGTGCTATAAAAGGCAACATAGGACCTGACGTCATGCAAGTCAACACGGAATAGATTAGTGTAAGACAACATGTAGCTATGAGGAAAATGTCATTGTTTTGAAGCAGCACTGTATGAATATGTGCGATTTTGCGAGCACAAATTAGTGCGTAAGAGCGGATGTGCGTTGCAGCAACTTTTATTTTCTACCCAATCAGGACAATATGATAAGAATAAAAATTTCAGGAAAGTGACAAGGATCACCTTGGCGATTTAGGGGAAGCGTAGAGTGATAGAAAAACACTGGGGCGCGTATGTTTTCATTCTCTTTGAATTGACTCGCAGTCTCCGTTGAGACGAAAGTTATTTTTTAAGTTGAGCGAATTTCACTCGTCATTGGAAAAATCGATCGCGAGTATTAGCAAATCGGAGGCGAATAATTGAATAATATTTCCAGTCTCCACCCACGAATCGTTATATAGTAATTGTCATGATTAGTAGCAGTTCTAACTTTAGCCGTGGCTGTAACAGTAATAGTAGTAAATCTGCATATTTTATTTGCAGTGGGCCCATCAAATTTTTTTTGCAGTATTAAAAACAATAATTAAAAAAATAATAATCATAATAATACTGATGCTGATGATGATCATCATGACGACGACGGCGAAGACGACGATGGATGATAGTAAGCACAATGATGATGATGAAAGCTATAAATAAAAGGTAATAATAATGATAATTATTATTATTTATATTTATCATTATTGGTTTTATTATCATTAATCAAGAATAATAATTATTATTATGGTAGTTATTAGATTGATAATGTTAATATTAAAAATTTTACAACTATGTCTGATTGACCACTATTTTCATCTGACGCGGTCGATGGAGTGACCTCAACCAATAGTCACGTGGCTGTTCAACTACCGATCAAGACACCGCGAATGTATTTTCTACATCCTCCCTTTGCCTCGACGTGTGTCTGCGATTGCTGCTGACTGTCATCGCTCTGCTCTATCGATGAAACCTGGCTAAGTGACTCTAAACACCATGGCATCTGTCAGCTGTCGACGAGAATCCATTGGTTGGTTCCACGCTCGTGCGTGGACAACCACTGCCCACTGTTTCAGCTTATTGTGCAATGTTTTGCCAATTGTTGTGGTATTATTAGTTGAAACTGAAATTTAGCATCATATTAAACCAGTGCACAGAGCGCCTCTGAATGGTTACTCAGTGAGAGGCGTTATATAAATCTCTAAAAATACAATAGAATGTCGCTATCCTGAAACAGGATTTTGACCCGTTTTGAATAGGCAAAATAATTAACAGGATATTTCTAGAAACCTTAAATGATCAACTTTCAACAAATGATGGTATTTACAATAACATTGACAGCGATATTTGCAACAAAATGAAAAAAATAGCTTGATAGCGCAAAATATGAGAGCATCAAACAAATTTATATTCAAAGCGAAATAGTAACATTTATAAAGAATTTTTTTATAAAGTTGACACGTGAGTTTTTCTGCTTTAGCATTGAAGTAAAACTGTCTTATTTACCAGATGATGAGCAGAGGGACGAGGAATCGGTCTTCGACAGATTGAAGAGATCTAAAGTAGACCCGTAAGTATACGACGTTCGTCACTCATACCAAGCTATTTTACTGTAGGACTACTCTATGTCCGGAACACAATCACTGGGTTGGAGTCGGCCTATTACAATCATAATCTTTATAAAGCGGTCGGTCTTGACTAAAACTATTATGCTCGTATGTATGTATGTATGTATGTATGTATGTATGTATGTATGTATGTATGTATGTTTGCATGTATGTATGTATGTATGTATGCATGTAGGTATGTATGTATGTATGTATGCATGTATGTATGTATGTATGTATGTATGTATGTATGTATGTATGTATGTATGTATGTAGGTATGTATGTATGTATGTATGTATGTATGTATGTATGTATGTATGTATGTATGTATGTATGTATGTATGTATGTGTGTATGTATGTATGTATGTATGTATGTATGTATTTATGTAGGTATGTATGTATGTATTTATGCATGTATGTAGGCCTATGTATGTATGTATGTATATATATTTATGTATGTATGTATGTATGTATGTATGTATGTATGTATTTATGTATGTATGTATGCATGTACGTATGTATGTATGTAGGCCTATGTATGTATGTATGTATATATCTATGTATGTGTATGTGTACTCACATGCATGTATTCCTGCATGTATATACAGGTTGGGTCATTAAAAAGTGACCTCTCGAGTTTTTTGCTAATATTTCGGCCAAAAGTTAGTAAATGAAATTCTACAGTATCTAAGCTAATTCATATTTACATATACAATCACATTTGACCAAAAATATTTCACACAGAGCAAAAGTTATATCACTTTTAGTGAGTGCAACCACCGATTTTTTTATAGTCAAAAATCATTTTATGCAGCAAAAGTTACAAAACGATTTTATGAGATCACATCTCAAGTAATTGTTATAAAACAACATCATATTGTTTCACAACCTGTCTCTACTACCAGTAGTCACCCATATTCTGAGTTTATTTGGCAAGTTTTTATTACCTGGTTGGGGGCCATTGCATCGGTGATAATTTTATCTTGGGACACGACGAAAAGCGGTGAGGTTCAAATCTTCTTTGGCAAATTTTCTAACAGACGTGCGGCTGATATTCACTCTGCTGAAATTCGCCGAGTACTGAGATAATATCTAATGTTGCTATTTTGTGAGCAAATAAGTTCGTCAACGTGCTCGATATTTGCTCGGGTGCCGATAGATTTCTGCCTTCCGCTGACCTTGCGACGTTGCACCGCCCACCCCTATCGTCAATGCGTCCGAATATTTTATAAGTGCTCAGCTCCAGTGATTTCAGACTTCAGAGTGAACTTTGATTGCATCTTTGGCTTCAAGATCATGCCCATGATTCATGAAGTGTCTATGTACGCATTTTATCTGTCATGGACACCTTGCCCATGTTCATTTCGTTACAAATGCTATCATAAACTGATAAATCGCAAAACATTTTAATTCACCCAATTTAATCGACTGCTTGCTAGATGATGTCAAAGTGACTTTCATATGCGCTAATTTCCGGTTTCTTTTCTTAATGAAAATAATTATGAAGTGTGTTTTATTACAACTACTTGAAACGTGATTTCTTAAATTCGCTTCTTATAAATTTTTGAGGCGTTAAATGCTTTTTGACCAACGCACGCAACATGACGTCTTTTCTACCACTGAGATCTCAGCAGACACACACTCTCCTCTGTAACTGATGTAAAAAATAGTTTCTTAGACAATTTGATAAGACTGATGAAAATTATATATAAAATTGTCGATGCTTACCCGACAATAGTTTCCCTCATTGACATGCTATTGCATAAAAGATGCAATCATAAATAATTGCGTTATAAAAAAAATACACGAATAGGGCAATTGATATCGTGTAACATAATACATTATAGCAATTTGTCATTGGTTTTAACCCACGAACAGTGCTTGAGCTGCCATACTAATGAAGGATTATGTTGAACTTGCAATCTTTCTCATCGCTTCCGTTCTAAAATCGTCAATGTCCAATGGAAGAGCAGTCCTACTGGCATTCAAGCAATTCCACAAATCTGCTCTACACCGAAGTTCTCGCGATACTGTGATTGTTATTGTTTCTACTCTAAACTTCATGTCAAGTTTATGGTTATTTGTTTTGCTGTAATGATTGATGCTACCTCAAAGAAGCTCTTTCAACTTTGTGTCAGTGATTAATGATGTCATAAACACAATTTTCACAGTTCTTTTATGATTAAATGTTGTTCGTTGCAGGCGACGGACCTGCGCTGGCAATAGAGAAATGTGTGTCGGTAATCCTGATTGCTGTGCAGGTTTCATTTGTTCATACGCACTCTGTGTTGGATATCCATGTTGCGCTACATGAAATTTACGTTTTCCACGGTCCCCATGCATTTCACTGACATTAATTCCCGCGTTGCCCAATTAATTCATACAACATTATTATTTTACTCTGCCGCGGCTGTGGTCAGCACTGAGGAATTCTCAAAAATTAACACAACAATACACCTGGTTGAATAGAAATTATACGATCTTCCGCTGTATACCGGTTGTTTATTTAATAATTCATTCCATTAAAAAACCGATGGGAATACGTGTATAAAGAACGTCTCGTAAAGGCAAAACTTAAGTGCAATCATGTTGCGAAGTTGATTGATTTTGCATTTATATGGAATCTGCATGAAAATTCAAAATAAATAATTATATTCGGACAATAGAATCTGAGCTTATATACGAAGTCTTCACAGTTTAATTCGAGATCTCAGTATCGTTGCGTCGAAATTTAGTAAAATCTCAATCTACCACAACAGGAACGATTAGAGACGTACGAACATACCATGGTGAAATTGTCTAGAGGCAATTGAAGTAATTGAATTTTACTATCTTTATCAAATTGAAGGATTACTTGAAGTTTTATTTCTTAAGTAATCATATTTGTAATATTCTACACTATGAATTGGAAGAAATTTCCTGATTTTAACAGTGCGTTTTTCTGTTGCGGCAGCTGAATTCATTCATTCCTCCATTCATTAGAATCATTACCAAAATTTATATAGCACCCCCTTTTAGATTCCTATTAATTAAACGAAGTAGAGGTCAACCTGAACATACATGAACAAAACTTTAATAAGTTATTACAACAATAGTCTCCATTCTCCAATGACAAGGTGCCGCTCGCACGGAGAGCCAATACTGCGGATTCTAATCCAAGGCTGATGTTTGGCACTCTATTCAAAGTTCATGATCACGGAAGC
The DNA here is from genome assembly GCA_959347315.1 of Bimastos eiseni. Classification (NCBI taxonomy): domain Eukaryota; kingdom Metazoa; phylum Annelida; class Clitellata; order Crassiclitellata; family Lumbricidae; genus Bimastos; species Bimastos eiseni. Next base: position 2,431,683 of record OY365810.1, on the reverse strand, counting down.
ATCAAAGCAGAGGTTCGATAACAGAGGTGAGTGTAGCAACACACGATCTTCGATACTGTGGGTGTTCCTCGCAGTTAGTAGAAAAACGTTGCGTTCGAGAATCTTTCGATCTGGCATTGGATTTGCCAATGGTCGCTGTGGAAAGGTGGGCGCTAACGTTAGGGTCATATAAGACTACAGCAATTAATTTGAATTGTTACTTCAAAAGAGGGTCATGTGTTTGTTGGATGTTGCAACTACTGCTGCTAATATTGATTTATCTGAAAAATGTACTATTAGAGAAACAGTATGTACAGACTATGAGATTTACAGACGTGCTAAATTTGAGCAGTTATAATAATAGTTTTGAAAAAGTGAAGGAACGAAGACTCACTATAAGCCCTGGCATAATGAGGCGGCTCAAAATTTGAAATAGGAACCTGTGTTCATTTGTGTGAAAATGGGTCATTAGATTCTAAGGAACTTTTTCGAGACACATCATGTCTCTTCGATACAAGCGTACATACACAATTGATTGGGAACATAGGCTTCTTTTTTGCAAATAAGAATTTAGTTTTTTAGAACCTGAGCCAAAATGCAAGAATGACAAACCTATAGCTCATCCGTAGATAGTTTAATAGAATATCAACAGTTGTGTCAGGATGTTTCATCTGAGTTGAACAGCGACTTAGTAGGTTTTGAGAAAAGCGAAGGGGGATGATAGACTGCCAGATATAATTTTAGAGCGAATAAAGCTGGAAAAACTCATTCACATGGCGGGACCAATTGTAGCAAAGTATCGAGATTGAGCCAGAGCTGTTTTAGTTGGACGGACCAATAGGTCAAGTCTATTGAACGAGCAAAGTGGAGGGAGGAAGGAAACTGGACGAGGCCGAAGTATTATGTCAACCAGGTATCTCAGAGCAAAACCCCGCTGAGCCTTGAAGATTAGAATGAGAATTTAAAATTGTATGCAAGCATGGAGATAGAGCCGAAAGGTTCATCAAACATAAAGGTATTGATGCGAGAGTAACGAGCTATCAGTCTAGCAGCTGTCTTAAGTACTGATTGAAGAAGAGAGAGACTAACCTTTGGAGGACCAATGAGAGGGGAGTTGGAGCAGTCAGTTAGAGAACATATTATTAAAGGAGTAAACTAAAGTAGTGAAGGTGGAGGAGAAGGCAGAACGACGAATGACCCGGAGGAGCCTTAGATGAAAATGGGAATTGCATTTTTGCCACGTTGTCCTCGATACACAAAAATTGCACAGAGAGAAAAGAAACATCTCATGCAGACACAAAGTAAACGAGTGTACTAACAAAACTTCCTCTGACTATTACAGAAACGGTTACAGACATACGAACAGACAATAGCAAAATTATTTAGAGGCAAGTGAAGTATTTGAATATAGCAATATTTATCTAATTGAAGGATTAGGCCATCTTCGAAAGTGTAATTTTAAAGTAATCGCATTACTATATTCTACTAGATTAAATGAAAAAAATCATTAATTACGTGATTCTAACAGTCCTTCAGACTAGTTTCGCTGTTGCAGCTGCTTCATTCATTCATTCATTCATTCATTCCTTACCAACATTTATATAGCGCCACTTCAGGATTTCTACTTATTGAAATGACATAATAGTCAACATAATCAAAACAGACAGTTGATAACGGATACAACACGAATTAATGAATACAATAACAATCTTAGAGACATACATGTAGCTCATAATCTGAACTGACAAGTTTAAATTTCTTATTTAAAGTGAACTGACAAAAACACAACAACAATTAATTTACTTGAATTATCGAAGTAATCTGATGTGTTTCGGTTTCTTTGTAGTCACGGGACTTAATGCAGCAGTTATGGCGAAGCAAATTGTGACAAGTGCAGTCTATTAAATAATTAATTGTACGAGCGAGTTTAATTATGACGTTAATCGGTTGTTATGAAGAAGAGATGACTTCGTATTCTGGAAACCGAAACGAGAGCAACATTGGCAAAAAGTAATCAATAATACAACGCAAAAAGCAGAGGCAATTATTTCAGGATAATTAAACAAAATGACAGTAATTATCCGCACTTCTAACCACAACCAACGCTTTATTGTAGCCTACAGATTTATGCACATAGGGTCCATGTCTTTACAAGGTCTTTCCAGCAGTAGTTCAACGTGAGTTCTTCTCAGACTCTGACATGCCCGCCTTCAGCATCAACCACCGTCAACAATCGACCATGATTGTCAGTAGTAGGCTACTTCGAATACAGATCGTCAGAATACGCTGAGATTACACGCACTCTTTAACACATAGGCATTAGGCATATCAATTATCAATCTATCCGGTATCGTAACTTTCCAGTACTGCTTCATGGACAATATCCTGGAACCTCGGACTCGGACAGCAACTGCCCAATACTGCACTCGTGCGTCTGTTAACCTTACCTTTGGATCGATCATCCATCTCTGATTCATTCTTTAAATTTTCCTGGGAGTGCTTCTGTTTCTACCAGTGTTCTTAATTAAGGCTCTTCTTCTCTCGCTGCACCTTTCGCACTGTGATGGCCTCTGATTAGGTCGTATTTGGAGATACGTTTTAGAAATGTGTAAATACAATGAAATGAGCTGCAATTTTTATTGCCTTCAAATCGGCTTCTGGACAATTGCACTAATATTAGACATGAGCCGATATCAACATAATCCGAACGACATCATTACATGTATCTGCAATGGACTAAATATTAACACTTACCAAGACAATGGAAATGAAATGAAAGAGCTGCTCGTGAACTTTTTCAATATCCTCATCTTCCGACAAGCCTCCCTCCTTAAGTTCTTCCCCTCTAATGTGTACTTCAGCTCACTGTCACTCCCAGTGAACGAGTAAATACTCCCATTAATCGGTCAATACTCTGTTTCCGCGCCGCGAAGCCTTTGATACCAAACCCAACTCAGAAAGGCCTAGTCTGGTCACCACTCACCAGATCTATAAAGATTACAAAAAGGACATCTTTGTTACAGTAGGCCTATTCATGCTTGTGTGGATGATTGTATGTATGTGTGAGTATAGCTGAAGTTAACGTTCCACTTTTCACTGTCTTCCATCTTCCTCGCTACATAAGCTATTCAGTAACCAGGATGTCTCAGTTTATACTTATGCGTCGAAAATATTGTGATATTTAAAGAAGGCCTTTGAAGAAACCTTCGTCGTAATTTAATCATCTCCATTTAATATGAGAATTTATGTAGCGCCCCTTTAAGATTATCTAACAACATCGCACTAAGTAAGCAAGTAAGATATTACTTGCTGATGCTACGAAACCAGTGGTGAAAGTCTACGACTCAAGCACCACATTGGGCGCTACGCGAGGTGGACAGGCTCATCACTGTGAATATCGATGTAGACTATAAAAAAAAATTGCAGGGGCTTAAATTTTTTCAATGAACTTTTGAACGAAAGCCTATGTTGATTAGAGTTTTCGCTTTCAGCTGCTTGCCTGAGTCTATTCCGTTTGGCTTGATGTTATCGCAACGACTCCTACTGCGTTGTTCATTACCTTCACGGGGACTGGTGTAAAACGGGCCGCAGTATATTAGAACGAAACGTTGAGCTGATACTTATGTCTTTGTTCAATGACTCTATCACCAAGAATGAAGGTAAATAAATTAAAATAATTATGGCAATTATTAACTAATAAGTGATTTCTGCAAACCTAGGTCAAAGATTTGGTTGTGCGATTGTACTTGTCGCTGTTGATGAACATGTAAACGAATATAAATTTTATGTAAATGAAAGAGTAAAATGTGTAATGCAAAGGAACCTGCTATTGTACACTCATACGAACTAATAAAAATAAATAAAAGCATAATTGTAGGCCTACATGCAAATGTACATGCATAAGCACCTTCACCAATCCCGTTGGATAACACCTTCCCCAGGTTACCTTCAGGCCCTACTGTTCGTTTGATCAAGAACGTACGCAGTTTTTCGTAGCAACGTCATCTTCAAAGACTGGTCCACACCCTAGCGTAGTGATGGGGTGAGGAACCAAATAAGAGACTGCCTGCCGAGGCTACACCACCAGTGGCGAAAGTCTACGACTCAAGCACCACGCGAGGTGGACTCAGCGGGAACTCCAGCGGGAACTCTGAAAAACTTCCCTAACGTAAGGAGCAGCTGGTCTTTGGGCGCAGGAGTAGTAAGCTCACTAGAAGAGTTGGTATAAGGCTTCCTTACTGAGAGATGGAAAGACTTTAGGCCTATCATATTATATCCCCCAAACGGCATAAGTGAAATGACAATGGAGCAGCTAACAAGAAGAGTGGTGGACATACGTGAACGGAGGAGGACAGTTCAGGATGCGGTCAACCCTCGCAACGAGGATGGCTGAAGACAAGACATCTCGGTCAAGCGCAGGCGGTAAAAACCAACATCGTCAGCTGCCTGTTGCCCTGCGTTTCCTGTGCCACGATGCTGCCATAGTCCTCGTTCACGCGTTGTCACCATTGGGGTCGATCACTGCTGCATTGTCCTGGCAGGTCGTCCATTTTGCCCAACAAGGCGTCTTGACCGGGTCCTTCGCTCTGCTCGGCTTGCTGGTCATGTTCCAATACATCGCCAGTTTTCAGTCGATGTGCAGAGTATGAAATGGCTTCCTGTCTGGTAGCGCATATCCTATGGGACTGCAGCGCTTGTCTGGCGGTGCCTCATTGGCTGCTATTCGACAATCTAAGTGATATCTGTTGCCTGATTTCTGACGTATCCACATCAGAACAGCCTCGCTTAAAGAGGTGCTGTATAAATTTTCGTAATGAATATTCTTCGTATAGAGTTCCTTGTTCCCTCGGAACCGTTCTTCTGTCAAACAGCATCAAGCCTCTTCGGTTGTAGGCCTCCCGCTTGTAATTTGCCCGATAGATAACTCCCTTTTACTACAGTTCGTAAGCTTTGGCTACCGTTGGGCTGGGAGTGTGTGTGTATACTTTTGTAGCCTAAGTACATGTTTGTAATACTTAAGTACTGTATTTTAAAGTATCTATAGAGCGCCTCGTGTAGGGCGACCAGTTCAGAAGCGTTACCAGTGCGCATGGCCCTGCGAGAAGAAGACCAATTGAAACAGTGGATCGAGACTGTATGCATGTACCTGTATGTATGTAATAAAATACCATAAACATACCATTTCAAATAGTTCTTAGTCGACGATTCATGACTGTTTATATACAGTTCAAATATCTCAGTAGTGACAGAGTAGTCAACTCTTAATGAGAATCCTTTGATATCCAATCATCTTACGCAATACTTCCTGACTAATGAACATTCTCGTTCTCATTTACTAGTAGAGTTACAATTGTCATGGTCGTTGTAAACATTAATCACTCGTGTTATGCAATTATCGATTAGCGATGATTGATATAGCACCCCTTCAAGATATCTACTTTGAGCTGACCTAAATTTCGTTAAATGCAATAAAGAACGAGTGAAATAAGACTGTTAGTAAAACTGTGCACATAATTATAAGCTGAAAAGAGTCATCAGTGGTGGGCCCACGCACAAGCGAGGAATCAACCAACGAGCAACAATTTCCGCCAAAAACTGACAAATGGATGGATGCTTAGAGTCATATATACTGCAAACATTGATGGTTTACTAAATTAAAAACTAATTACATTACAAATTCCTCTACATACTTTTTTCTCAGCTTTAGATTCGACGACGATGTACTTGTATCTTCACATAGGTGTGTCTGCTCTCATTGGCTTATTCTTCGTTATCGTCATTTGTCTTTGGTGTTTCTACTTTCTTCACCGCATACTCAAACCAAAGAGAAAAAGTAAGACCAATGCAATCCTAACTTACATGCATACATAGAGTGGGCTTTGTCTCAAATTGAGTCTCAGTGTTCAGATAAACCATACTGTGACAGCTGCCATAAAATTGGATTTGATAAAAAAAAATTACAACAGAAAAATGGAAGCTCTATTCAAGATGATCAGCCTCGTTTGATTAGGCCGTTAAATAGTTTGCGATGTTGATAGCTGAACACATTCCAGCTATGAATGGTAGTTACTCTTACGGCTACTGTGCGCCATCATAACACCAGTCTCATTACAGCTACACCCATTAGGAACTCCTGGACCAGCGTATATCGCAGTTTCAAATATAGGCAAAGAATATAATTTACAGGCAGAAATGGAGACGGATTGTACATGACGCGGCCTGCCTTCGTACCGAAGACGGCTAAAGAACAGAACAAAACATATAATTTACACATTATTTTTCGCAGCATTCTTGCTAATCTCGATGTAAATAATCCTATTTAGAAATTATGATGCGTTTATTCTGTCTAGGATGCGGGTTTCGCTTTCCTTTATAATTGCCACCCGTGAGCAAACACTTACCTAATAACACTCATAGAACTAGCACATGCGCATATTAATGTAATTCGTTTACTTCTATTGTTAGGGAAATGTACGATAACACCTTCTAGAAGGGTGAGGTCAACGCGTAGCAACATCGCCGTGGCGGATGTCGTTCTTCAAGAAATGTCCACTTTTGGAAGGTCGAGACATCCGAGAAGGTTGAGAAGTCTGCCAAATATAACACCTGCGCTTACTGTTCATACCCAAGGTAGGCCTTTGAACAGATTACGTGAAGGTCGCCGTGTACCCGAAGTTCATCAATACGAGGAACTGCTGGACCATTACGATAAACCAGATGAACTACCAACGCCAGCCGAAGAGCAAAGAAGACCTTGTGGTATAGCTGGGGAAAGTGATGTCATTGGGGAATTAACTGTAAATTCGGAGGTTGGCATTTCGTCTTCTGGTAGCACAGCTTGCATTGAGGTCGGTGAGGTTGTCTGTGGTAGTCATTCTAATGCTGAGGGAAGAAATACCGCTGCAATTGCGAAAAATTCTGATTGTACAAATGGTGGAACCGTGGCTGTTAGTGGAGGCTTTTTAAATTGTAGAACTGTTACTGTGGATGTTAGTACTGTAGTTGGCGCTGACATTACTCTTGCTGAAGTTCATGGGAGACATAATCAAATAGGTGGTTCATCTTTTAGAACTCTTCCTGTAGTAGGTCGCGTTTACGCTGAACTCGAACCACCCTCTGATATCCACAGTCAACTAAAATGTGACGACACAGCGATCGCTGCGGCCACCGTCAAAAGCTGCGCCAAGGCCAAAAAGAAACAAGGATTTGATATTGGTATCAGCGATGCAGCGGCTAAATGCGAAAACTCTATCAGAGCTACAACGCCGAAAATGAAACATTTTGGCGCTCCTCTTAAGGCCATAAGTGGTAGTGATACCCATAACTGTGTGGTCAAACACGACCAGTCTAGCACGGACCCTCCGACAGACTTCGCAAGTGTGTTAGAGATGTGTCTAAAGTTAAAAACAATCAGTGATTTCTCTGATCAAGCGACCAATTATAAAATGGATAGAAATGCATCTGCGGTGCATGGTTCAATCTCCTTGGGGTCGTCTCAAAAACCAGAAATTGACATCGATAGGCCTGTAATTGAGAGTACCAGTAATCACCAGATGTTGAATGATGCACGCTCTTTGGAAGCTTCTCTAAATACCAAATGTTGCAGTGATACTAAATTTCCCGTGGTTGCTCCGAAGAAAGCTATTAAATCCTCTTCGAAGAATATCGCATGTGTTCTTGATCAATCTGTGAAGGATATAAAGCGTAATTATGATTTCGCTATCCTCAAAACGGGCGCAAGTTCGACTAGGTTTCCTTGGAAGACCAAACTTGGGAGTGACAATAGGCCCACTGTTCCAATGGACACATGTTTAAAACCTAGCCCTATTTCCATGAAAGCCAAAAAGCCAACCGAGAAAGAAGTTCCTAGCGCAAGTGCCAAAAATTTGCTTGATAAAGCAAACTATGCTAAAGGAAGAGAGGGTTCAGCCTGTTGTGTGGATGCTATGGCAGTTTCAGATAAGGGCAAATATAGGCCTACATGTACAAGTGCTTCTGATTTATATGAAAACGTCGGTACAGCTCATTCTGCGGTACAATAATTGTCCTCACGTCCCTTCGGCTGACGTTTAACCGATGTAGATAACCTAATATAAGCAGATTTTGGGTCGGATAACGAAAACATGCTTAGCTGAATAATGACCAATCAAACATTTTTCATTTATCCAATGATCAGGTTGACCAGAATGCAGATTGTGTCCTTAGTCAAACAAATATTGATCCTTAATTAACTTTAGATGGATATTTACTATTTAGTAAGGACGTTTTGTATGTCCCATCAACATTATTTATTGTATCAGTCGTAATTAGTTATTTACTGACGGGCCATATATAATAACAATATTTTTGCAAGATAGTTCGAACTGTCTTAAATATTGTATAAAATGTATTGGGAGTGTGGATGGATAATAACTACTATTTTAGTAAGAACGCTTTGTATGTCCATTCAATATTACTTAATGTATCAGTCGTAATAGGGGACTCTGTGGGCAATTCCTTGAGTAGAAACAGGTGGCGCCAGTGTGCACACAGGTCTAAGAAAAAAAATTATATTGGCCATGCGTAAGAGTTCAAATGTTATTCCAATATGGATAAATACATAAATGTGAACACAAGAAATGGAGAGAGAAGAGTGTAACCTATGTCTCATTTTTTACGTCCAGTCACAGCGGACTTTCCAATTACCGCTCTGCGAACAAGAAAATTATAAATAATTGTATGCAGGTTAAAACCCTCAGATCTAATAGGTTGGCGCCTTCTTTTCCTTTGAATTTCGGCACCAGCAATACAAGTATGTAGTTATTTTATAATTATTTTGGCTAAATTATAGATTACTTTTGAGTGAAGCAACATACATCACATACAATTTTACTTCGGGTAGCTTATCCACATTTGACACTAGCGCCATCTATTTCATAGAGTCCCCCATTAGTTATTTACTGACAGGCCTTATATAATAGCAATATTTTTGCAAAACAGTTTGAAATGTTTCAAATATTGTACAAAATGTATTGGGGTGTGGGCGTAAACATGCTCAATAGTTAGCATACTGAGACGCAGAGCTGAGGAGCCAAGTTCGAAACCCGCATCGGTGGTGTTGGTTAAATAAAGTTGTTGTTGAAATATTGTTGGTGATCTTTTATCTTTTTTGGGACGCAATTGCGTATTTTGCGTCCATGCAGCGCTTCCACTACTTGCGTTGATGCATAGACCTAGCTGTCTCTTTGAACCTGCCCCGCCTACCGTCTGACTCTTTGCTCTAGGGTCTCCTCTATTCCGCACCGGCTTCCCTTCGTTCCGCTGCCCGCGGACTTCGAGTAGTTCCCCGCCTGCCCGCAGTCATGGCCTATTCCAGGAGCTTCGCTTACGTGGGTCCCGCCAGCTGAAACAGCCTCTCCTACCTCTTCGGAAGGAGCTTCTCTGTCTGTCTGTCTGTCTCTCTTTGTCTCTGTCTCTTTGCCACTCTGTCTCTTTCTCTGTCTGTCTGTCTGTCTCTTTATCTCTCTGCCTCTGTCTCTGTCTGTCCGCCTGTCTGTCTGTCTCTCTCTCCTCTGCTGCCTTCCGGAAGCGCTTGAAGACTTTACTTTTTCTGTTTAGCTTTGTGTTGAGTCGTGAGCGCCTCTGATTTGAGTGGCGATATGTAATGTTATGTAATGGATCGTTTATATAGCGCAGTTCCAAGGAGACAGTTTCCCTACGGATCAACGCAAGGGTCTTGAAACGAATGCGTAGAGGTGAATGGAGCCAGTGAAAGGATTCATGAATGAAGGAAGGAAGAGATGTGACAAAATTACCAAATTATATTAAGTGCTCCATTACATTACATTATTTAGTTACTATTAATTTTAATAAATGTTTAAACTTTGAAGTAAAGCAATAGTTACATACTGCTAAATTGTTCGATTTAAATTTATGTAAGCAATTAGGCATTATAGGATATTGTAGTCAGAGTAATGTTTATTTCAGCAGAACAAATTGAAATTGAAGTCTTTACATGAATTTTTTAGTCTCCTGCTCGCGGACCACCAGGTTGAGAACCTCTGGCCTAAACAACTCTAGGCCTGAGTCTTAGGCCTAATACTTGTCTTTGTTATTTCCATATCTCGAAACAATGTTTATTCCAAAGCAGATTTCAGTTATTATGTTGAAGGGTTATTCAGTGGTTATTCAGTGGAAATTTCAAATTAAGTTTCTGCCGTAAAAGGATTCGAATAGCCTAGCTCACCGACTTCGATCTGAGATTATACCTATAGCGTCATTTTGCGTCACGTACGCTAACCCATAATAATATGCGCTAATCATAGAACTGTCACGTTCCATAAATACGAAGCGCATTTTACTGATGATTTCCTTCTGCATTGATTCGTTTACTGGTCACAATGATAAACTCTGGAATTTTAACGCACATGAAACGGAAGAAATCAGATTACCGTATTTCTTTGAACAATGAATCATTACGCCGGCGAAGAAAACTACTCAGACCCAATCGCTACATCACAAAATAGACATACAGGCTTGAAATCCCACACACCTACAAGTGACACTAAACTTCGAAAATCAAGTGCAGTTGCCAGCCAGGACTACATTCACGAGCGCTGCGTCGAATCAGAGGGGTTGTCCAAAGAATTGCCCACTCTCAAGTGGCCTATAATTTTATTAAGCATTCTTTTACTGAAAGGTAGACACAGCGCGATGCTATCGACACGGTTCGGTTTGGTTGGGTTTAATATAGTTATGGGGAGTGCATTGGTGAATAATAATTACTTAGGCCTAGTTCCAAAAAATCTAAATCTAGGTTTCAGACTGTTAAAATTCCAAAGGATAAAATATCTAAATAATATTTGTCTTTGCATTTGGCACACTGTAACGGTCTCTGCAGTTGATTTGGAACGTGATTATGTCATTAATTCGTTCATTTTAATAAATTCGTTAAAATCTTTTCCGAATTTAATTCGCGAACAGATTAGGACATAGAACACATAATCCAAGTAATTCTAGATCATTGCGTTTTACTGAGATTACAGGTAGGTGAGTTGTCAGAAACACTCGAGAACATATAATCCAAGACCAACAAGAAGCAGTCATTCGTCAAATCACTAAAGTAAATTTTCTTGGTGTTGTCAGCGATCAAAATCTGACCTGGAAGGAACATACATGTGTTTATCATATATGTCGATAAAATTGACCAAAAATATAGGTATTTATCGCGCGTTTCATAAAAGTTGCCAATGCACATCTTGACCAGCCTATACTACTCGTTAATTCATCCAGCTTTTTTATAAGACCAAGAAGATGCATTTTATCGCGTGCCATTGACGGAGCACCACCGTACTTATTCCAGTGAGTACTGACCATTTCTTGGATTAATATGCACATTGCTTCAAATGTACGTGCTCCTCTCGTTCTTCCTTTTAAACTACATAAATTTAGGACAGCTTCAACAATTTAAAAATGTTAAGCTATGCCACAGCTAAAAATTTATAGCGGGGATGTGTCCCCAATATCTGTATACCTCCTCTCGTCCATTGCTTGTGAAAATGCACCAAACTCTTCTGCCTTGAGTTGAAGTTAATTTTTCAAGATCTTACCAATGTCTTCAATGTGGCATGTCATAGTTTGACTTTTTAATATGTCATCCTTGAATGCATTTCTTTTTTGGGACACACCATTTTCATACAGGGGTGCAAATCACCAAGATTTTTAAAAAAATCAAAAGTTGTTTTTTTTGTTTCAATTGGTGTTTTGATTTTTAGTTTTCCTTTAGATCTTGTTGTAACAGTTTTGTTATAAAAAGCATCAAACACAGCATGAAAAAGATCTTCAACTTCTTTATATAATTTATTTAGCTTGATTTCCGGCTGAACAATACACAATTAGTAATATAAATGTAATATATATATTTTAAAAAACAAAAAAAACCCAAATTTTTTTGGGTTTTAAAAAAAAAAACAAATAACCAAAGACTAACATGTTTGCAGCTAGCTTTCATAAGGCTATCCTATTTTAAATTCACCATCACTGAAAGGCTTACATTTCTTGCAATTTTATGAACAAGAATACAAAATTATAGCTGACGTCAGTACTTGCTTCGTTGATCTTGCGAACCTTGTAATAGATCATCTGCTAGATCGAAAGTGCAGTTTGGGATTTTTCCACCTTTTGCGTTCTCTGCTCGCCGACATAAGTAACGTAATCCTCATGATTGGTCTCGTAATGTTCTTATCATCATTGCAGCCACTGCTTAAGCATGATTCTTTTCATCGATCAAGCTTCCACTTAAGCTTGATTCTTTTCATCGATCCAGCAATCCAATCATGCATAATTTTTCACATCTATTCAACTTTTGCTTAAGCGTGATTCTTTTTATCGATTCAGCTATCCAATCATGCATAATCCTTTGTATCTATTCAACTTCTATTTAAGCATGAATCTTTTCATTGATCCGGCTTTCGATATACGCGAAAAACCTTCCACCGCAGGACGGCCGAATATTGGGCCGCAGACATCACGCTTTCAATTACATGTTGGTTATCTATTGTTTTAGGGTTCTAAATTATTAAAGGTTTTTTTTAAATCGCATTTTAACTTTTGATAGTAAAGAAGTTGGGTTGATGAAAAGCTTTCTTGCTTAAGTGGAAGTGGGATTGATAGAAAGAATTCTGGGTTAAATAGTAGAAGTTGGTTTGATGGAAAATAATGCTATAATTGGAGAATTATTACAACGTTATAGCGATAGATTACCTCAAGGTGAACAGGGCTCGCAAATTAGAGGTAACCCTGGCAGGTTTATAGTAGGCCTAGGGAAAAATAATGACCTTTATTCTTGTTTTTGTGAACCTACATGTACTGTTTAACTCTGAAACTTTAAACTTGTGGTGATTACATTTTGATATAAGCAGTAATGGCAAATTGAATGCTTTGTGCTATTATTTGTTTGTAGGAGATTTAAAATCAGTACAAGTTTTTGTAAATATGTAAAACAATATAAATGTAATATTTTTAGGAAAACATTTCAGAATATTTAGTACCTCGTTTACCATTAAGAGCCATCACTGGAGAGAAAGTATTCAAGTGCAATTTATGCCAAAGAACAGTTGCAGGTTTGGATTATCTAGTAGCTCACACCAGGACCCGCAATTGATATAAACTTGCAACTGATATAAACTTTACGTGGGCACAATATAAGCCACAAAGCAATTGTTGCTATGGATGATCTAGTAGTACATTCTAGAAGCCACATTAGAGAAACAACTGTGCACTATATGCCACAAAGAAATTGGAGGGATGGATAATTTAGAGACTCATTCTAGAACCCACATTGTAGAAAAACTGTTTAAGTGCACTATTTGCCACAAGGAAATTGCAGGTATGGATAATTTAGAGACTCATTCTAGAACCCATACTGGAGAGAAACTATACGAATGTGCTATATGCCACACACAAATTGTCGGTATGGATAATCATTTAGCTCATTCCAGAACTCATAAAGGACAGAATGTATACAAGTGCACTATATGCTACAAAGCATTTGTGGGTTTGGATAATTTAGCAGCTCATTCCAGAACTCATCCTGGAGAGAAACTACTTGTATACAAGTGTGCTCTACATGACGGAACAGTTGCGGGTATGGATATACTAGTTGCTCGTTACAGAACTCAAAATGGAGAAAACCCATACATGTGTGAAATATGTGGCAACTTTTTTCCAAACATGTGTCTGCTTGAGACGCATAAAAGAATCCACTCTGGAGAAAAACCATTTAAGTGCAATTTTTGTGACAAGGCATTTGCACTCAGCAATACCCTTAAAAGTCACGAAGCAACCCACGCCAGAATGAAATTGTACTTTTGTCGGGTTTGTAACAAAATGTTTTCATCACAGACTGATCTTTCTGCGCACGAATTGTGGCATAGTACTACAGAAAAGCAATACAGTTGTAATATATGCCACGAAACATTTCCATGTGGTGAACACCTTAGTAAGCATAAAAGAATACACTCTGCAGAAAAACCATTTGAATGCAATATGTGCCACAAGACATTTAAGTGGATTGTTGATCTTACAACTCATAAAAGAGCCCACACTGTGGATTGGCCATACAGTTGTACGGTCTGTGACAAAATATTTCACCAAAATTCTCATCTTGCTGCACATGTCAAAACTCACATTGAAGAAAAACCTCACAAGTGCTACATCTGTCACAAAGAGTTTGCACGCAGATGTTATCTTGAAAGCCATTCAAAAATCCATAATGGAGACAAACTATACATTTGTCTGCTTTGTAACAAAACGTTTTCCCAATATTATTCGCTTTCATTGCATGGAAGAAGCCACACTGATAAAAATCCATACAAATGCAATATATGTTCCAAAGCATTTTCACATAGGCATAAATTGGATCAACATAAAACGATTCACATTGGAGAAAAAAGATATGCATGTCTGGTTTGCAAGAAAAGGTACTCACTGCAGAATAATCTTTCTGTTCATGAAAGAATCCACGCTAAAGTAAAAGAATACAAGTGCAATTTATGTCAGAAACCATTTGCATGTGGTGAAAATCTGAAAATGCATGCAGGAGAGCACTCTGGAGAAAAAGGAAGTGATTGCAATTTATCTCACAAGGCATTTGATGGGATTTGTGACCCTGAAAAGGACAGAATAGCCCACACTGGAGAACAGACGTACAATTGCAATCTATGTTGCAAAACTTTTGCACATGTAGAAGCTAAGTCATCTACGATGGATATGATGCCATGTGCAGGTGATGAAGAAATTGATGGGAGAAAGTTGCCACCTACAAAAATGAAGTCATCTACGACGAGTATGATGCCATGTGAAGCTGAAAAAGAATTTTCCAAAGATCAGTCGATAGTTGATCCTGATATAAATCGGATCTATTTCAGATCTTATGGTTGTGGGATTTGTAATGAAATGTTCGAAATTGAAAAGGAATTTATGGATCATTGTAATCATCACTACTCTGATGGTGAAAAAGAATTTTCCAAAGATCAGTCAATAGTTGATCCTGATATAAATCAGATCTATTTGAGATCTTATGGTTGTGGAATGTGTAATGAGACTTTCGAAATTGAAAAGCAATTTATGGATCATTGTAATCATCACTACTCTGATGATCCCAAGAAAGACACATATCTTGAACTTTTTATATTAATTTTACATGTTACTTTCCTTGGAAAAAGCACATTGATTAATCACAATTTCAGAAAGCGCTTCTTGCAATATATTATATTTTTATCTGTTTGCTATCCAACGTGTAATTGAGATACGTCAGCATGATTATTCCTGGGTATCGCACATTTTGAGTAATTTTAGTTCAGAGATTTATACAACAGCAATACTTTCGTCATTCAGTACTAATCTGACAGCATATTAATGCAATGTAAATATTGCTCATAAATCATAAACCACTTTCATTGCCTGAGTAATGAATAAACAATGCAAGAGTAAAAGGATTGAGGTCAGACTACATCATTTGCGATATAAAATGATGGAGTGTGAACCTCTTAATGAAAGTGTTTTTGATATTTTAACAAAATGTTTTATGTTCTTGATGCGTTTACATTACACATTAATGAATATCATATTCATTCGCACACACAGTACATCTGAAATGGCACATAGGCCTACATGTAAATTGCCACTGTGGAGAATGACTGAATTCCTACTAAATCTCAAGTTTTCCATTCAGCATGATGCTTTTAATTCCGATATATAATCCCATTCGAAAATACACTGAAAACGATTTTGTGGCTCACTCCTAGAACGGTCATTTTCGTGTTGATTATGAAACTAAGTCGTCTAGCCACCATACAAGGTCATGTACAAGAGAAAAGCCTATGACGGTTGACTCTGAATTGCTGCACTTGGAGTTGAAACGGAATTTATAGACCTTTCTTATCATTTCTTTGACGAATCTCAGAAAGAGACTTGTTCATCATGCCTTTTACTTTTCTTACAATGGAGAATCTGATTAACAAGTTACTGATAGTTAATTTTACACCAATTCTACACTGTAGCCCTCCTCTGGAGAATAGTTGCCATGTGCAGAAAGCTTCAAGTTTATTGTTGTGTACGATCGTTTTTTAGTATGCCCGTATACTTGTAATGTGGTGCGCACTGGTGTCCTATCCCAGCCTTGGGTCCGAGTTATTCCATCTGTATGCTGCATATATAGAGTCCAACAATTCCTCATGTACGACTTGTAGCTTTTATTTCCTAGACAATGATTAGGGAGGGTAAATTATATGTCTAAGGATGTGATGAACTGCGAATGTCTTCAGATGAACTTGAAGCCTTGCTGTTAGAAAGTCCTTGACTTACAAATTGGTTTTCGGTTCTTCACAACGTCTAAGTTATACAATAGTGGCCAGTATAGGCCTACTGCCAAGAGATTCCTGGATGGCATTATGCCATTGTTAATGTCATGACGGATATAGTAGCTTTTAGCTGCGCTATAGATTAATACAATACAACTGAAATTTTGATATTGCCCTTCTTCCAACTCTTTTTGCTCAGAAGTGCACACTCCTCGACGACGCAGCTGCAGTTGTAATGCAGAGCAATTGTGCGCGAAGGACTTGCTCAAGGTTGCTATACAGTGACTTCCCAGACGAGTGTCGAACCCGCTCACTCAGTGCACACAATCGGCCACCGTCCCACAGATAGGTGGATCAGAGGAAGCTATATTGAATGTCTTCTGTTTAGCTAAATGTTGACACTGTGCAATCGGATAAATATTACAGTGTTTCACTTTGACTTCGTAATTAAATATAATATTTAAGTAAGAGTGTGGCTGTTACAGTTTCAGACTTTTTATACTACCTGCTGCAATAGAAGTTGGAGTAAAGAGTGACATTTTTCGCAATTAGATAACTTTGAGTGATGAAAAGTTCTTGGAAAGGTAGAAGTTGGATTCAATGATCAAAATCTTGCTTAAATGAAGTTGCATTTATTAAAAATTCCTTAAAGTAGAATCTAGATTGATGAAATAGCGAAGGCTTAAGTTGATGTTGGATTTTTGGAAGTAATTCTTGCTTTAAAAGATTCCAGATTAATAAAAGAATAATAATAAATTTTATGTGGCATTGCAATATTTTAAAATGCAAGTGTTTTTGTTTTACTTCTTTATAACGATAAGCAAATCTAAGCTGTTAAATATGATTCCTAAAAAAATAAATAGCCTGCGGTTAATTCAATATCTTATAGGGTAGATGTCTTTAGCTATTAACCTTTTCAACGAGAGTAGAGCTCAGATGTACGTACGCATGGGGGCGGAGGTCCACGAAATGTACATGGGAATGACCGGAATGGAGGTCCGAAAATCCGATTTTTGCGTAAGTAACATATGTCATCTTACATGTCATCTAGGAGGCGGAAATGATGGACTGTCGAGTGCTATTAATTAAAGAGTATGTCTTGTTATTCGAACGTCATTGACGTACAAATAATAATATTATCCTGCGAGATCTATAGAAATAGATCATTGAATGTTTTACGATTGTTCTTCTAACTTTCAAGGGATTATTTACAGGGGCTTTGGCAATGTTAAGATTTAGTGGCTTTTAAGTTATGACTGCATCATGTGGTCGAACACATGGATAGTATTTTAAGCAGAACAGAATGTCACCACTCCTTAGATTCGATAACCATTTTTTACATTTATTTTTTAGTTTTCACTTGTAAATTTCGTTATTACAAGTACAGGTGACTGAATGTTGGGTTGGTAAGTTTTACGGCACATCCGCGATACCATAGGAACAGACTAAAAAGCAAGCGTTACGTCATCGTCATTTACTAATTGGGCGGGTTCAAAGGGAGCAAATTAATTCATTACGAAGATTTATATAGCCTCCCTTAAGGCTAGAACTCCGAAGCGCTCCCGACCTCATCAAAGGGTCTGAAGTCTGTTTTGAGGTGAGCATAGCCAGCAGTGGACGCTAGGAACATATGCAAAGGTGAAAGGCCACCCACTGAGAATCGAGACTTTGCATTGTAGCCGTGTGGACGAAAGGGACGATGATTAGGCACCTACGACCGGCTCCGCAGAGCGAACGGAGTGGCGACCTGGTGCAGTTAAGGTAGGGCAGCTGCAGAGGTCGCGATGGTATACCGTGGCGAGGCTCGGCAAGGACCGCCAGACCAATTGAGGCGATGAAACAGCGCTGGGTTCGTTGCTGGATGGGTAGCAAGTGAAGTACATAGAACATAATCCCCGGATAGGTGGCAAAATTTCAGGAGACGTGCGGCAGAACGGAGGACCCGGTTCAGGCGCCTCAACCTCAAGAAGTTGGAAAACCAATACAGTGTGCAGCAGTAATCGAGTCGAGATGTGATGAAGGAATGAATAAGTGAGGCAGAATCTTTGGGACTCATAGACCGCACTAAGGGACGATGCTCAGCTTTCTAAGACAATTTCCAGACAGGTTACATAATATTACCAGTCGCTTAAGCAACATTTCGTGGTCGATGGTGTCAAAAGTGGCACTAAAATCGAACAGGACAGTGGAGTGAGGTACGAGCTATCTACAACCCCAAAAAGGTTGGAAAGGAAACGGAGTAAGAGCATCTTAGCAGGTCCCTGTACTAATAGCAGTAAAGCAGTAATATATAATATTCTAATAACATTATTATTTATTGTCATTATATGAATGTGTGCAATGTTGTTCAAATACACATAGGCCTACATGTAAATGTAATTTAATGTACCGAAAATAGGCTACATGTATGCTAATGTAGCCTAAACTTACATGTATACTACAATACAATCAGTCCTACCTAAGTGTCGCCTCTATCAAAGATAAACATTTGTATCCCAGTCTTGTTTTACTATTAGGCTGACGTTACGGGCAGAATTTGCTGCTCGATAAAAACATCCTGTTGTACAACATGAACCCAATATTTATGGTTTCACTTGGTAATGTCTGCGCTTTCATGCAGAAACTAATAAGAAGTTGATTTACAATTGAGTTTGACAGTAACGCGGATTTGTCTCATGGATACTATGGCGTTAAAGTTTTCATGTGTGGTGATAACTTTAATTGTCGTTACATTCGGTAAGTAATCCAAGGCTTAAAGTGTGCTGGACGGTCATGAACGGTGTCCAGGCACTTATTTTCGAGGCTGGACGCCCTCCTGCCACTTATTTGGCCAGCAGAGCATTGGCGTCGTCCATGAGCGTCCATGCAACAATGCAATTCCTCTACATGCGTACGTTATTATCAACAGGAAAAAGAGGATGAAAATTTTTTCTCACTTCGCGCCTTTACAAACTTTATTTTCACAACTTTATAAACGATGCCGGCGCAATTCTCGGTAGGCCAACGCTTTCACTTACAACAAATATTTCACCAACAAATAGTGGTTGATGGACAAAAAACCCAACGAGTGATAAAATAATTCTATTTTTCGCACATTGTAGTTGGTTAAATAGAAACTGGATTGATAATAATAATACTTGGAAATGCAGCTTCTGGTTCAGCAAGAACCATTTTTTTCAATTCAATTTCTATTAGGCAAATATTCTTTTCAAAGATCGAACTTTTTTCCAGTAGGCATTATGTTCATCTAAATAGCATCTGTTTTGGGAGAATTTCGTTCATCCATCCAAAGTCTATTCCAGCACTATTAATATCGTCAATCCAACTTCGATTTTAATGAACACAGTGGGCCGTAGTGCACGAACCATTTTGTCGTCGGCTTATTATGTCGGTGCTCTGCCTTTGCAATTTTTAGTTCTTAACTTTTTGATACTAGGGGCCGTCCATAAATGACGTCACGCGCCTCTGGAGAGGGAGCACAAATTTGTGACGATGTGTGACAAGGGGAGAGGGAGTCGACCAATTGTGACGTCACATCATCTCATCAAAATATTCATTTGAACAAGTTCCACTTAATTTGCAGTAGTTGTTAATTAAACAACACTAATTATGATTATGATAATTTTTCTTCCTGAGGAATGCATGAGATTGCAATCATTATAGATTACTTAATGTCTCCATTTTTCTTTGTTCTACTACTATAATTTGAAATATTTTATTGTTACAATAAAAAATTTTGATAATTATAAGAAAATTTGCATTACATGCTGCACATCTGGTGTGATTTTTTATTGGGGGGTCAGGGCCTTGTGATGTGACGTCATATTTGAGGGTTCATGGCATTAGTGACGAAGGGGGGGGGTCATAAATCGTCCAAAATTGTGTGACGTCATTTATGGACGGCTCCCCTAGAGCCCAGGCACTTCTTTTTTTACACTTTAAGCACTGATGTCAACACAGAAACAAATTAGTTCTGTATCGAATATTCGCTTCGTATTCGCTTCGGAATCGAATAGTGAGCCATTCGGTCGAATAGTAGCGGTCTTACCGAATACGAATAGTGGTTATGTGACATCTGCTTTTGCAATTATGGACGGCTCCCTTAGCGTCCAGGCACTTCTTTTTTACACTTTAAGCACTGAAGTAATCTAAGATATTGGCATTGTAGAGTCAGCAGATATAGATGGGCTGCATAAATGCAGAATATTGCAACTTCATCATAGCAGCAGGTCCACTGTAAAATTCCAGAATAGACTTGCATCTTAACTGAATGATGACCGATGAGTCAATTGTACTTGGCGGCTTTCACCAATCCACGACTCACGCAAATGTGCATTGGTGTTTTATTTCTAAAGGCTGTTCCCTTATCACTTCAACAATGGATGATGTTCTAATAATTTTATTTTGAGTGCGTCTGATGTCTCCTGAAAGGGCGCTATGTAAATAGGCCTACACGGAATGAATGAACTCAGTGTGTAGTATTGTGTAGGCGTATACTGCCGTTGACGCTGCAGATTTAACTACAGGTTTTATTGGCTGTCCACGATATGATATGTGCAAATAAATTATTTGTTTTCTCAACAGGCTATGGTGTCACTAGAAATTAAAATTGAAAATTGAAAAACTTGAAATTTGATATCGCCCTTCTTCCCTGCAACATCTTTTGCTCAGAAGTCCACACGACTCGACGGCGCAATTGCAGTTGTACTGCGGTGCAATTGCAGTTGTACTGCGGTGCAATAGTGCGCAAAGTACTTTCTCAAGGTCCCTACACAGTGACTGACGCCTCGGATGAGGGTCGAACTCAGCGCACTCAGCGCACACTGGATGCTACGGGCCAACCGCTCTAATCCATCAGCCACCTTGCCACACTTGAAGCTAATATCGATTGTTCGTCTGGCTATAATTACATACAAGGCTGAATCACAGCTTAGCAACCATAGGGCCTAATATGCTCTGCTGTATTTTTAGCAAATGCAGTGTTTGTTGTCCGTCCACGCAATTATACTGAGGTGGTTATCGGATATTCGACCTATCTGAACTGCTCACATATGTCCAAGGGAATACCTCTAGATATATCATGGTATCACTATAAGGTTGGAGCAAGCAACGATCAGAGCACTGAGGTGTATGCCAAAGGAGAGCTTCATCCACCGTACGCTAACAGACTCAGG
Source organism: Bimastos eiseni (assembly GCA_959347315.1). Taxonomy (NCBI): domain Eukaryota; kingdom Metazoa; phylum Annelida; class Clitellata; order Crassiclitellata; family Lumbricidae; genus Bimastos; species Bimastos eiseni. Next base: position 2,410,190 of record OY365810.1, on the reverse strand, counting down.
GTGGAGAAGACGTCAAATGTATCAACCAATCTTATTTTCCCATCAGCAAAGTACATTGATGCTGGAAGGTACGATTGTGTGGAAGGCGGATCGAAAGCAACAGCGTCAGCACAACTTGTTCTTCTGGGTAGGTATACAACTACTTGTACTTTGCCTATGAAACATATTGGTCAATGCAGTTTGTTTACCTCACATGACTTTGTAATTCTGACGTGTGCATACCGGTTTGTTATTGTTAATACAACATTAAAAGTTGTCAACTAATGTACTGTGTGGCCTCCTATCAGTTGATTGGTGTGCGCTCGAATTTCGAAGATCGGAAGTGAGAAAGGTTTAATGATTAACATGGATAAAACCAAGACCATGGCATTAAATGGTAAAACATGAAAGAGAGCAGACTGGAGCAGGTGGATACGTTCCAATACTTGGGATCATTGATAACAGAAGATGCAGAGTGTAGCAGAGAGATAAGAGGAAGGATGGCAAAAGAACAAAGTGTTCAGATAGGGATGAAGAAAATATGGAGGAGTCGCAGCATAAAGCTAACCACTAAAGTGAGACTAATGAAAGTATTGGTATGGCAGGTGGTTGCATATGGCTGCGAAAGTTGGACCATCAAGAAAAGAGATGAAGAAAAAATTGAAGCTTTTGAGATGAAATGCATAAGACAGATTCTAAGGGTATCATGGACTCAAAAAAAGCAAACGAGTGGGTATTGGAGAAAGCAGACATGGAACGAGAGCTACTTAATCTGATAAAAAGAAGGAAATAAACATACCTTGGACATGTGATGAGAAAAGAGGGAAACTGTCTAGAAAAAAAAATCATGCAAGGCACTACACCGGGAGCAAGAAAACGAGGAAGACCAAAGACACGATGGATAGACAATGTGGAAAAATGGACCGGTAAAGCATTTGACAACTTACTAAAGAAGATGAGTGACAGGAAGAGATGGAGTAGACTTGTCCATAAAGCGACCAACCCTCGGATCGAGGATGGTTAAGACAAGACAAGGCAAGTGTGGCCTCCTATCAGTTGATTGGTGTGCGCTCGAATTTCAAATCAAATCAACTTTATTGCTTTATAATTAGAACACAACAAAACAAAATAATTTCTAAGAAATAACATATGCATTATGCATAAAATTAGCAATTCATTACAGAAATAGTTTGTGGAACACCACATCAGTAAGCAATGGGGATACCCGAAAGGAACGAACCGTTCCGCTAGCAGAGGTCGCCCAACTTCATCAATAAATACCACATGAAACAAGTGTGTATAGTAATCTTCATTTACAAGTGAGATAGCCAATTCAATAGATTCTACATCTTATGTCCTGCTATTCATCCATGGGCAAAGGAAACAGCCTCATCATTTAACGCAGACAATGAAGAGTATGCAGCCACTATTAAGCATACAAACTATTAAGCAGACAAACTATTAAACAGACAAACTATTAAACAGACAAACTATTAAACAGACAAACTATTAAACAGACAAACTATTAAACAGACAAACTATTAAACAGACAAACTAGACTAGATTAACGTTCAATAAGAAGTTTCTGTAACCTGTGCTTAAACAGTTGGAGCGTTGGTAGGTTGGTCAGTCCATACGGCAACGCATTCCAGTAAGCAGGGCCATATGTTTTTATGTTGTGCTGTCTGATGGTACATGTATGTTGTGTGGACTCTGATTAGGTGGTAGTTTTCAGAGGAGCGAGTCTGGTGACTGCGGAGCTCAGAGTTTTTGCTGAACTACAATTTAAAGCGATGGACGTGGAATCGATGTAAACAAGACCTTGTATGCGCGCAAAATCCCGATTGATAAAAGAAATATACCTAAATGGAAGCTTGATCGACGAAGAGAAATACGCATGAATGGAAGCTGGATCGGTGATATAATCATGCATAATTGGAAGTTCGATTGATGACAAAATGGCGTTGCGATGGAATCTAGTGGAATTTCTGATCAACATTTTTAAATTAAATACTCGAAAACACACTTGTTACCGATCCAGCTTCCACTTAAAGCATTATTATTATCATCAATCCAGCTTCTACTTTCAAAATACATGATATAATTAAGGAAATAATTAAATACGCTAAAATACACTGCAAGCACAAGAGGTAATAAAATAGGGCCTACGCTAAACTACACTTTCACCGTTAATTTTGATTGCCAGTCTTAAGTTTTACTTTTTACACAGTCTGGGCTACAACATGGCATATTTAGATTTTTGCGAAAACGTGTTTTCGTGGAATATACATGTAGGCCTACAAACTCAGTTATGAATAATTATATTGCATTGCTTAGAAAACTGTCATGAATTAATTTTAGTGGTTATTGTTCTGACGCCAGTGTTTGAACACAATAATTGTTCGTATTTTAGAAAGCCTTCCAGTTTGTGACACCAGCATTGTTGGCGCAATCGTACGAAGCAAATGTGGAGTTGAACCAGACCCTTTCGTAATCTCGTGTCGAGTATCCTATCGAGGCAACATCTCTCCAGTCTTAGAGTGGACGAAACTTGATTCAAATGAGTCTCTTACCAAGTATAAAAAGTGCAAGGTAGATGGTAATGTCACTACCTGCAGGCTCACACTGGCAGCCGATAATGTCACCAATGGCGTATCTTATGCTTGTCATGGGCACACATTGAACTCAGGAGATGGAGCGTACAGCTGCTTGACCGAGAAATTAAAAGTCATAAGTGAGTAATCAGAAAATATCAGAATTTATACAACACTGAAAACGCTAAATTGTGCGAGGCCCGTTCGATAGTTCGAGGGTTCGATAGTCCGAGGATTCGATAGTCTGAACTTCTGAAGATTAGTGTATGCTCGAGAGTGTCTGAGGTTCGATAGTCTGAAGGTTCGATGATTCAAAAGAAATTTCTAGTCCGAAGGTTCGATAGTCCGAAGATTCCACACTCCGACATCGATCGGGTATTCATTTCTTCAGTTGATACTACGAAAATCTGTTTGGCGCCTCTCCAAGCACCATATTTAGATGAAAATGAAGCTTGTTGAAATAGAAGCTGGAGCAATGAGTGATAATTTTCCTAATTTGAGTAATGAATACATACTTGGAAAAAGTAGAAATTGAATAGATGAAAGAAATCATGCTAAAATGGAAGCTGGATCGATGAAAATGTTCATAAGTTCGGTCATAAAACATCTAAATGTGTAAATTGTTACAACCAGCCCCAGTCTTCCCTACACGTGTTGTGTTGCAGATGTATTTGACAATTACTCGCCAGTTAAAAGAAAATTAAATGAAGTTGTTAGCTGCTTAGAAGCCAGTAGTCCTCTCTGCACTTACAAATGGAGTCGTATCGATATCGAAACTTCAAAGGTAGTGTCACTGAACATGACTCTAACATTAACAGAACCCGGAATGTATCGATGTGAAACCGAGTGTCGGATAAGTTACAACATCTGCTCAGTTGTTCCTGTTGTGGCCCATGTTGACATCATTTCAGATCCAAATACCGGTAGGCCTAAAAGCTAATTCTAGGATCATGAGATCTTTCTGGTATGCATTTAATCTGAGCACCAGAAGCAACGGTAAAGCGATACAGTCGAACCCTGACAGATTAAGTACATGTACAGCAGGCGTACTTTTGAACTTCTAAGACATTAAATTGTCTCGTTAATCAGATTGCGTTAGAAACCGGCGTAATTTGAGTATTAACTTACATTTTTTAATATTAATATGATATTGGGTAATTTAAAATGTGGCGTAGGATTCACTCAAGCAAAGCCAACATTGCTTCATGTTTGCAAATGTGCCACCGTCCCAAGAAACGGGTACACGATGGGGCGACGTCAATCCGAAGTCTTCTACATCTTAATCTCGTGGATACTCGGAATCTCATGGGTCTTGATTTCAATTTAGCAAGTCATCATTGAGCTATCTGTACGATCTTCAGCGTAGCAGGCATCTACTAGCTTCAGTTAGATTACATGACCGAGCGATGGCGAATCATCAGTGGGCCAATGGTCGGTCGTTTTAATTTGAATGAGACCAGTTTCAGTTGAATGAAACTTATGCATGGAGATGACCACAGTAACTGACTGTGAAGCACGGTCTGATATCCGGACCGATATCCGACCGACGTGAAATAGCGACATCGGATCTATGAGCAGTCGCTGAGTGGCAAAACGTCGGTGAGACGTCGGTCGCTGATGGGTTTGTGAACGTGTTACCGACGGCGGTGAGACGTGTGAGGATATCTGGGAAGCCCTAAATGAACTGTTTTCTTTGTTTCACAGACTCAACAAAGACCTTAGCGTTTCTTTTGCTACCGATAGTTATCGTATGTGTCATGATCGTTGTTATTGCCGGATGTTGCACCTATTGCAAGAGCGCAACTGAAAACAAACGTAAGATTATTATATCATTATTATGTATTATATCAGTTTTTTCCATTTCACGACACAAAATTACTGCGTAGTGCAATATTGCAAGGTGACGAATTGAACGGTAGGCCTAGATGCTGATGTTGACTTACTACAAGTCATCGAATCACCGAAAGGGTCGACTTCAACGCTAAATTAGTTTCGTGATATTATCACAAAAGTAGTTTTAGGTTTGCTCTAACTTCAAGCAAGTTAGCATTGAAGCAGACTCTTATATAAGTGTGTATTTTATTCATAAATTAATGGCAACCATACTCCGCTGATATTTTGTTATTGAAATTCTCGTCATATTGTAATCTCTTTTCTTTTATGTTATATTGGTTTGGAGTTAATTAATAAAATTGTTGGTTATAGACTAGTTATGGTTACAATAAATGGGCTAATACATTTTATGGTGCTACAAAGTGAAAAGAAAATAGTAAGCTGGGTCTGGTCAGTAATAATAAGGCAAAACTAAGATAAGTTGAGGTAGAACTAGGTTAGGTAAGTTATGGTAAGGAAATGCGAGACGAGATAGAGTTAAGATGTTGAGGTAAATTACAATATTGGTATGTTAAACTAAACTAAACTAATTTTGAGGCAAGATTCGGTTAGAAAGGGAGAACTGTGTTTTGACAAACTAGACCCTATGAAAGTCATAGGAAAGAAAATGCAATGAGATATATGTATGGTAAAGCAAGGAGGTAATAAGGTAGGCCTGCCATATAATAGGGAAATGTCAGCTGGGAATTACAATTGTATTGTATTTCCTACTTGAGATGTTTTCGTCTAGGCAATTTAGTACTGTTAGGATGCAGGCATTAAACAAAGTCGACCATGAGGGTAGGCCTACATGTAAGCGACAGAGTAGGCCTACATGAACAGTAAATATTGGACCAGTGTGAGTGACCTCAATCTGCACGAAATGAGAATTCAGAGAACGGAAATAGCATATATTTACCATTTGAATTAATTGGAAACTAAGGACCCATCCGTATATTGCGTACGCAAAAAATCGGATTTTCGGATCCCCTAGTCTCTGCTGCACCGCGCACATTTCGTGGACCTCCTCCCCCATGCATACGTACATTTGAGCTCTACCACCCCCTTAATGGCACAGGTTAAATAGCTAAAAACATCTATACGATATTGATTTTACCACAGGCTATTTATCATTTTAAGCATCATATTTAACAGCTTAAATTTGTTAACTGTTATGAAGAATTAAAACACTAACAACACTTGCATTTGAAACCGTTTTAATGCTATATGAAATTGATTAAGCAGGAACATAGTCCGGGATTAGGTTTGCAGTTCTGATTTTCATATTCTGTATTGTGAACGTCATAATTATACAATTATATTTGTGTACGTACATATTTTCGGGACCCTTACCCACACCATACGCACCCGTACGCAAAATGGCCGAAATTTGAAAACCCCCTCCCCTCGCTGCGTACGTAATATGTGGACGGCCCCAATCTGATAATGGTCAAAACTCAGTTGATTCTGTGAATATCAGAGTTGATAACTTTTGTCGAGTTTTCGGAAAAGGCAAGAACAAAGAGCTATATGTATTGTTGCAAATGCAAACAGAAACAAAATATTTTGAGATTATTCCAGTTGTGTGAACAGAAACTGCTTTTGTCACTTGTATAAATCCTGTAGTAAAAGAATATCTGGTGTTGTTGTACACTAAAGTATTTTTTGCATTTCTTAATAAAATAGTAACTTAGTATGCAGGCCTACCCTTACTGTCTTCACTGATAATAAATAGCTAGGAGTAATTTTTATATAATCTTAAAATTATAAATGTTTGACTGTAGCTCAGAGAACATCCAGCATTAAGAGTGTCTCAGAAGTTAGTGAAGCAGAAAAAGAATATGACGAACTTGACGCATTTGAAGATGGCATTCCTGATAGCACAGTCACGTCATTCCTCGATATGAGAACAGATCAAGTGCGAAACTCTACTGACATAACCACAAAGAATTAGCTTCGGTCGAGTCTCAACACGAGCTCTATGTTGACATTCCGGTGTAGACCCCGTTCCTGATAACTAGGTTTTCGAGTTCGCCTTAAGCCGATGTCTCAGTAAATATCTATCAATGACAATTTTCTGTAAGTTTCTGTGTGTTTCAAAAGGGCAAACGTTTTCATATTGAATTTGTGGTTTTGTTAGGCCTACTTTCAATTTTTCTTCGAAAGAAACTGAACAAAACTAGCAGTTCTCTTAAACATACATTCTTAAGTTTTTCCTAAATGTGTGGTATTGTTACTTTCAATTTCAATACAAGCTTTACAAGGGACTTACAACGCTGCATACACGTAGCCTACTTAGGCATTCTACACGATGCAAAGTCTAGAGTTATTATAGCAATATATTTATTGTGTCCCTGTATAATTAATAAATAGCCATTAGAGTAGATCAGTTTATAATATGGATATACAAAAAATATATGATACAGATTAATGCAGCACTCTTTTGTAGCATTCTATTGAAACCCGTCAATAAATTATTATCGGCTTAACATGCATAACCCTAAATGACATGAACATATAAAACTACGTATTGAACACCCCAAAAATTGAAGACGCGGGAACCATCTTTTTTTCTTTATTTTATTCACATGAAAGCCTTTGTAAAACAAGATCAAAAGACAGTGTCAGTGCAACATCATCGCCGCAGTGGAAGCAACGACCTACTACATAATTGCACGACTTCCGAACTTGCATCAACGGATTTTGCTTATAATGATCGGATAAAAGGCACCCATCAACGAGCAACAGCGCTGTCCAAGTTCAAATCAAATCAGCCATTTTTAATATTCGAACATCAATCGTATAGGTGAAAATGCGTCTAGGTTAGTACTTAACAAGTAGGCCTAACAATACTGTACCAAATAAATAAAAAAAATAAGGACCATGAAGAACGTTAAAAAGGGACATATCACGATGACAACTCTATGCATAGAAAAAGAAGATGACAACAAGAGCAATAATAACTAGATGGTTTGATGAAAATAATGTCAAATGTAAAGTAAGGGATTTAGAGACAAGAGACGAGGAAGAGTAGGGAGAGATGAGTGAAAAGGGAAAAGGAGGAATCGGAGTCAAGTTCTTTATCAGTGAAGTGTACCGTTTTGCATTTGAAGTCTAATAAACACAATAGTCTAAGTTCTCACCGTCTGCTGCATTCATTTGACGTCTCTGATTAGTTTTCTTGAAGGGGCTCAATATAAATTTCCAAAAAGAATGAATTAATAAATGCGTCAACAGTTACAGTAGACTGCAATTATAGATTGAGCAAAGGTCCTTTCAAGTCGATCGCAATAATTTATTATATCCTTTGATATAGTCTAACCTAATTATACCAACATTATTGTAAAGCATTTGTGAAGATCTTTATCTCCATCGTCTCTCACGCTAGGACCCATTGCAATCAGATTGCTTTCAGAAGAGGGCTTTCGCTGGATGGAACATTTATTGGGTGACACTGAGCTCCACTTATATCAGATTCAACTTGAAGTTCTGCTATCAAACCACAAATCCTGTCGTATTTCTTTTGGATGCCAGCCCTACCGTTTCGAGCCGCTGCTGAAGACATTCGCGATGGACTTGGAAGGACATCCTGCAGAGCAACTTCTTCTGTGGCTTCGTTGATGTCTGAAGATGCGTAGGATACGATGTCGTAATCAGTCACTGTGTCTACTGAGGACACTTCAACAGAAGACTGCTTCCCTAGTCAACGGTAAATCAGATCGGTCAACCTTTACACTTTCAGTAGCCAAGGAGTATACACCAAGACATGCCTAGCCCTTGTATGTGCAGATTAATTCATTTATATTTAGGAGAGAACTGGGTTGGTTGCAACAACTTAAACGCCTCTTGATCAGAGGTGGAGATCCCGGGAGACGGACAAGTCCACCTCACCGTTTACAGAGAGGTGACACGTTATGCGCTTGTCCCACCACATTTCTTACCTCTGTCATTTGGTCTGCCCCCACCTCTCAAACGAGATCGCCGCCTCTGCTTTTGATCGAACTATTTCTCCAATTGACCTATTACACACGTTATGATCAGTGAAATCCTGTAAAATGGCTTTATAATAATGTAGAGTTTTCAAAAAAAGTCTTTATAATAATGTACATGTGGAGTTTTCATAAGTGTATTTATATTAAATTGGAAAAGAATTGCAATTTATAAGAATTATATATATATATTTATATATATATTCCGGACGTTGCACAGAGCATGGTGAAAATCGTATTCAATAAATGAAACAGATAACTGAATCAGCAGAAGTCAACAATGACAACAAATCTGCAGCATACGACCTACCTGATAGTTTTCTTTTACAATGGCCAACGACAGCCGATGCTAAGACTACGACAGCTCCTAAACCGATCACACCAGCCACCACGCAATAGGGAATGATATCTGAAACCAATATCAGAATGACCATGGCAGATTTTCACATACATGTAGAAGCAAGTGACAATAACTTTAATGCTCTCACTTTTCAACTGAACTTAGACGTATCAATCATTTTGTTTGAATGACCTGTGTTGATTGTTACTGATATGCTGATTTGCCAAATAAGTTTCTTTGATCTATAGATTGATTGATTGATTGTTGAATATAATTGACTGTGACTAGCGAACACCGCGTGAACTTACAACTGTTGTCTGGTTCATCCGGTTTCTTCGTTGTTTTGATGCAAAATGGACGACTTTTGTTAACAGATGAGGACATCACGAAGAAATCTGCAGCATTCGTAGGACACACACACACACACACACACACACACATATATATATATATATATATATATATCATTGTCACCATCATTATCATTATTGTCAGTATCGTTATCATCATCATTATCAACATTATCATAATTGTGATCATTATCATTTTATCACCATTATTATTATTGTAAGATAAAAAGATCCCTCAGTGACTTCAGATTTATGTTAAGAGCAGAATTGCATGGAATATCGCCTCTGAATAGATTTCTTGAAGAGGCGCTATTTCGAGTGTTCATATCATATTATTTTATTTATTGTTTAACATTTTATCTTCATTATTATTATTATTATTATTAATTTATTAAACGTCACTATCAACAGCGTTGAGAAATAGTGGATTAAAGGATATAAATCGTATTTGTCTTTTGAGAAATAAGGATTCAGTAATCATAACCTCGTTATGTGTGAAGCCGATGGAATGATATTCCAGTTAGGCCTACGATACGAACACCAACACATGAAGTGTCACATACAATTAACCAGTAATTAAGTTTCATAATAGATCACGTGATGTTCAACTGGTTTCGGCGAACAAAGCTGAATCTATGAGCAGTCATAGGTTAAACAAAGGGTGTCAACTGATTTCAACATGCTGGCTATGATGGTTTCATGTGACGCCAACTGCTTTCATTTCGAGTCTGATGAAAAGCCAGTGTGGAGTGGTAGCGAAACTCATTACTTCGGCTGCCTGTTCCTCTGCCTGTTCCTCTGCCTGTTCCTCTGCCTGTTCCTCTGCCTGTTCCTCTGCCTGTTCCTCTGCCTGTTCCTCTGCCTGTTCCTCTGCCTGTTCCTCTTCTCGTCCTCCTTGTTCTTCTCCTACTACTTATCCGCCTTCTACTGTGTCTTCTCATTATTCTTCTTTTTTGGTCCTGCAAGACCGACCAAAAGTCTCAATGCTGAACTCGAGCGGTTAACATATAACAACCAGACATTCAGAACATTTCACCCTTCCACTCTGTATAATATTTGTTCGTAAAGTTGTAATCCGACAAACCGCAGTAGGCCTATGACTACATGTACAGTTTTATCGAATGGTTCTGTGTCTATGGGGGCCGTCCATAAATGACGTCACGCACCTGGGGTCAGACATTTGTGACGAGGGGAGAGGTCGACGAAATGTGACATCACATCATCGCATCAAACTGCGTAACTTTGTTGACAATTTTACTCCAGTAAGTAGGTTTCACATAATTAACAGTAATGTTTACCACAGTTTAGCAACACTAAATCTGATTATTGCATTCCTAATTTTTTGATTGTTTGCTTTGCATTCGGTGTCAATTTAGGGGTTTTGGAAGTGAGTCAGCCCTTCAGTAAGCCACCGCCCTAACGGTAACCGCCACACAGAGTCGCTGAGGCGAAGAAATTGGAGAGTATGTGGGTTGGATATTATTTATTTCGTGAGGGAGCATTTTGCTTCATCGTGGAAGATTGGAGAGACATAAAGCTGGGATTGTTTGGAGTTATTGTTATTAAACTCTTTTTAAATAATTGTAATGATTATGCCAGAGCCTTTCTTTCATCTTGAGGAATGCATAAAATTGTAATAAAATTATAATTATACTTTCTCTATTTTTTCGTTCCACTACTTTTAGTTTCAAGTATTTGTATAGTTATTATTATTATATGTTGATAACTATAGGAAAACTTGCATTATATTCTGGACATCAACTCAGGGGGGTTAGGACTTTGTGACGTCATATCTGAGGAAGGGCTATGCCATTCGTGACGACGTGAAGATGGGGAGGGGGTCAAAAATCGTTCAAAATTGCATGACGGTTTTTATGGACAGCCGATATAGTCCTAAGGTTTGATAGTCGTAAGGTTTGATAGTCCGAAGGTTTGATAGTCCGAAGGTTTGATAGTCCGAAGGTTTGATAGTCCTAAGGTTTGATAGTCCGAAGGTTCGATATTCCGAAGATTGAATGGTGTATGGTCTATAGGTGATAAGATTGCGGTTTTAATGGTAGCTGGATTGATGAAAAGAAGCATGCTTGGCTAGAAGCTGGATTGTATCATTCTTTCTACAGCTTCCGTTTAGGCATGATTCTTTTCATATCAATCCAGCTCCCAGTATTACGCATTCTTTTCATCAAATAATCCAGCTTCTAGTTAAATTAATGTCGGAGTATAGAATCTTCGGACTGTGGAACCTTCGCACAATCGAACCTTCGGACTATCGAGCGGACACCGAACGAATGATGACAATTTATCACAGAAGTCGAATTAAACTGTAGGCAGTCATGCAATGACATCCATTACGTTATACATCTAATTTACCAAAGCCAGCGCCTAGCGAAAGAAGGACAAGTCAACCTTATGGGGATAAGGGTCTACGCCCCGGTGTGTTATCCATTACTGCTTCAGCGTAACTGCACAGTATTCACTCAGCGGGCCCTAAATTATCATCGTTAGGTTGCCATTATAACGTATGACTAATAAGAACAACGAATCTTCATTCTGAAATACTTACCAAATTGACAAATTGCAAATATTAAAACGAGACGTATCATGTTGCTTAATTATGCGAAGCTAATCTTATTCAGTATTATTACGTAGGTCAATGCTTTCCAACCATAACTGAACCTAAGCACAGAGATTCGCTTGATTAGTGATAATCGATCAGAAATTACATGAACCAAATATTTCCATGCGAGATCGGTCGCATCAGGAAACTAACAGTAGCCTACACTATGAACATTACTGTCGTACAGACGGATCTATATGCCAGCAATTTGAAAAGTTCGTTTAGTAATTTCACCCACTCTATGGCTAGTCGATAGTAACTGTGCGTGTGCAAATTCTCAACTTACAGGATGTAACATATCAAAGGGTTCCATTCGAGTTTTTGGCGAGTCCTGCTGGCAGCAATATCTTTCAAAATAGCAGCGACTGCGTGGGTATTGGACGCTCAATTGCGAATGAAAAAGTTCATAATATAATTTGTCTAAAATTGATAATCAGCCTGAACTTGTGAACTAATTATTTGCTGTTTTGCAGTTCAGTAACTCAGTAGCTGAATTTCCAATATTTCCAAAAATGTATCCTTCTGAGGATCATCACAGAAGTGATTATAGCAATGATCCATAAATTCAGTTTCCATTTCAAACGTTTCATCACAGAGTCCACAACCATAGCAAACACTTCACAAGGAATGAGTTACAGCAAGAAGAAATGTCTCCATATCTTCTGATAATTGTTTCTCAACTGAACTCGGTTTCATATCCTTCCTTGATAAGTTGGTTTTCGTGGTTGGCAACGCCATCTCAATAGTGTTTTCTCCACAACGCGTGCTGACTGTTTCGCGTAAACAGCTTCCAAGCTGTTGGTCTACCCTGCATAAGATAAGGTTTGGACATTTATGAATATTTTCCTCAATGTGTTTCCTGAAGTGGGATTTTAGAACACCACTGTCAGCAAGTCCTGTATGGAGATACTCACATTTGCATAGTTTTTCACCACTGTGGGTTCTCATATGACTTTCGTGATCTTCAACGCGTGCAAAGGTTTTCTGGCATAACCTGCATGAGCGTGTTATTTCCCTAGTGTGGGTTTTCGCATGCACATAATTATAGAGTAGACTGATGTGAAAATAGTTTGTTGCAAAATATACAGACGTATGGCTTATCTCCTGTGTGAGTTCTTAAATGGGCTTTCAGAGAAGAGCTGCTCGAAATTGCTTTCTGGCATAAATTGCACTTGTATCGCTTTTCTCCAGTGTGGGTTATAGAATGCTCAGATAGATGAGACTGACGTGAAAACATTTTCTCACAAAGCAAGCAAGCATAAGGTTTATCTCCAGTGTGGGTCCATTCATGCCATTTAAGATGTTGTCTCCGTGCGAACGTCTTGTGACATGAGCTGCAGTCGTAGGGCCTCTCACCTGTGTGGATTCTTATGTGCACGGAGAGAACACTAAGTCGTGAAAACATCTTGCTGCAGAATTGACAAGTGAAAGATTGTCTAAAGTATGTGTCTTTTTATGGCGTTCAAGAGTACGTCTCCGTCCAAACATCTTATGGCAGGAACTGCACTCATACGGTTTATCTCCAGTGTGAGTTCCTGCATGTCTTTCAAGTTCATACCTATACCCAAACACTTTGCCACATACACTACACTTGTAAAGTGCTTCTCCAGCGTGAATTTTCGTATGCACTATAAGTTTATTCTTAACAGTGAACGTATCGTGACATGTATTGCACTCGTACGGTTTCTCTCCAGTGTGTGTTCTCATATGGCGATCGAGTGTCCACGTGTTTGCATACAATTTGTCACAGAAGTTACATTTGTAAGGTTTTCCTTGGCTGTGGATACTATTCTCCATTTTCAGGTCTTCAAGAAAGACAAACAATGGCATACAATTAGCATTTGCATTGTCTGTCTACTGTACTGTTAAAATATTTAGTCTAAACTGCACACTCTCAAATCATAGTGTGCACTCAACAATAAGCTTCAAATTGGGATTTAAAAAATATTAAAAATACAAGGCCGCATTTATAAGAACCTTACGAAATCAACACTTTCAATGTTTTCAATGCGAAAAATATGAAAGGGAGAATATGACTCACTAAGTAACTGAAATCACGAAATAGCTTTTGCGCCAGCTGCTTTGTCAAACGTCTCTTCTCTGACGTCATGAAAAAGACGTCAAATACAGAAAAATGTGTTAAATTTGGATTTAACAAATTTGAAGTTGGATTATCAATGACGCTGACTCCTCTAGCGACTGTGTCGAATATTAACGTACCGTTTAGTTAGCCTATAGTTTTTATCCAAGTATACGGTAACAGCTTTAGGTATAAGGTAGCAAAACATAGATATACTTGATTCAATAAATCTAGTCATGCAATAGGATACTTGCAATCACAATGCGGTTTCTCAATTTTAAATTAGACGAAGAATTAAATCATTAATTTTTTATGATCCCAAGTAAGTGCCTATGTTACAGAAATGTTGATATTTTGCTCCTAATATGGGACCAGCACGATAAATTGTTTCTATTTAGGATGATGTTTCTCTTGTTATCTGACAGTAGGCCTAATTAATGAGAGCTCACGGTAATAAGCTTTTTCCCGGTTACCCAAATAATTAGGCCAATCGTATGAAAATGATTATACTGCGCACCCCTATGATTGAAGTTAAGATTTAGAAAGGCTCGTGCTTTCTGTTTGATCTTCTATGCTATCTCATGCTTTTTCTATTTTTAGTCTTAAAGATTTTATAGTAATTTTTAATAATTAAATACTGTAGAAGCACTTCCTGGCCGCTATTATCAATTCAGAGATCAGAGGTATTAAGAATTGACGTGATCAGAGATACATGTAGACCTATGAGCCAGGAAAGCCTCTGGATTGACGTTTAAAGGATAGCTTGAGATTGAGACACTGAGACATCATTCGACTGATGAACAGTAGGCTTAATAGGCATAAGCAGGGTTTTCAGCTAAAATTGTCAACAATACACATTTGTCGTTTATCGTTTATTTATCGATTATCGTTTATTATAAACAGGAAAAATCCCGTCTGTAAAACTAAATCAGTTCTCAATAATCGAGTGATCACTTACCAGATCGCCAGGTGTCGTGATTTGCAAAGAAGACAAGAAAGAACTTTGGATACACCACGGCCCTCAAAACGCGAGGATTGGCGCTGCCCAACCACCACCCTCACCACCGGAAGCGAGATAACACACGCATTGACGCAGGCGTCCTAATAATTATCAGTATCACACTTTTATCTGCATGAACTATAATCCTTACACGGATATGCATCTAATCTGCATAGAAGAGTAATTTTTTAACAAAAGCCTGTTTGAAATTTGTCAGCTTTGGCAATGTGTCTTTTTGTGTACTCCCAAATTCCACAGATAAAACGTTTGAGTTAGAACATAATGGTTAGCAGGAGTGGAAAAAAAACAAGATTTCAAAAAAAATCATATATTAATAATTATGTCCTGCGATCTCGTAGCAATTTTCGCAATAAATGGCAACCCTTGACACCACAATCGCTTCGCCTTTAAACCTTACACGTTTGAATATTGTGACGGCATAGTTGTAAATCGAATTCATTTCTATCAGCGATTGTTATACTCGATAACATGCAATTGTGAGCATGGTGACGGAGACGTTAGATACATTGCCATGGCTATTAGAATCATAAAGCTCTTCTCACTCTTACTGACGTAGTATTATTTCTTACATGCTAATCGGAACAGATATAGGGCCTAATTTTTAATGGGTTGTAATAATAAAAATATAAATGATGATGATAATGATGATGATGATGATGACGGCGACGACGATGACGATGACGAATAACGATGACGATGACGTTGCTATCATCATCATCGTCATCGCCATCGTTATGATGGCGATGACGATGACGATGACGATGACGATGACGATGACGATGATGATGATGATGATGATGATGATGATGATGATGATGATGATGATGATGATGATGATAACGTGTCAGTTTAACTTAGCCATTAATAATATGCATAATAGTAATAATAGTAATCGGAGAGTCCATAATATGTCAGAATTCATTCTTGATTATTATTATTTCAACTGCGCAATCAATGAACGGTAATTTGTAAATTTAGACGTATAAATGTGTTAATGAATAAGTTTCGCTTGTCTTAATTAAGAGTAGGGCCTAGCCTATGGCATGCCTTCCGAAACTGCGAGAGCGACTACATAATTATTATAATGTCCAACAATCAATAGATGGCGCTACGTATTTCCAAGTGAATGTCTCGTTCGAGGTCCATGCTCGAAAACCGTGGTTACTGTAGATATCGTTTGAACCTGTCGGCCTACTCTCCGCTGTACTTCACTGGATCGCGTATATAACACTGACTTGCTGAGGATAAGAGCAAATGACAAAGTTCTGTATTGTGGCTCTTCTATTAGACCCAACTGCTGCATTCAATCATCTAGCTCTTCGAGATGATGATGCAAAAGGCGCTAAAGAATATTGTTTATAGTATTTAGATCACTGAGGAGCATTTTTGCTGTCAAGAATGTTAAACATAAAATATATTCACAGAGTGAATGCTTGTGCCCTCCTAGAGGTCTGTTTTTATAATTACGTATGCGCTTATTTGTGCATATAATTACACTGCACTGTATTTCGCACAAAGCATACAGAGAGACCAAACAAAGGCTTTTGAACAAAAAGACAATAATAATAATAAACCCGTTCATAAACCGACCGGAGGAAAACTCATATTATTGACCTGTGGAAGCATAAGCGTTATGCACCCGCGTTCTGACAAAAGAAATTGTCATTTACTAGCAACTAAGACCATGACGCTTACCTGTGTATATATATATAAATATATGTATGTATATATACATATATTTATATATATATACATATATATCAACCCATTTCATGTCCATTACTGAATAACCTTCGAATTGCTATAAATTCTCTCACTGACTCTTAGGTGTAGAAACCAAGCATCTTACTATGGCTATCATTCCAGCAAGCGTTCAGTTTACTTAGCTGAGGCCAAGAAGATCTCACTGTATCTGGGCCACAATCTTAAGACTGGTGTGGTACACACGGTATGTCTGCTGGAAATGAAGCTGCATTCATTCCGACAAACATAAATAGTTATTACAAGAGAATATTGCCAGTTGTGCATTAATTTATGCTAACCGAACCAAGAAAGTCTACTGCTGGCAGTTCGGCGAAAAAGGTAACAAGATGAAAGGATGAATATATGCAAGCAGGCCCATGTTTTTAAATACGTATGCAAGTATGTGAGTATGTATAAAAATATGTGTGTGTACTTGTATGTATCCGTATTTGTGCATATATGTATAATTATGTTCCCTGGACGATTTTATGTGTCTTATCAACATGATCAGTTCGAAGTCTCCTTCACACTGCACATGATGGGCAGCGTAGAAATGCAACTAACACATCGTGTTCTAATGTATCAGAAAACGAGGTCTCACCAACATAGAACTAAGGCAAGGCTCATAGATAGATGCCACTTATGACTGACGCTCGTTTTAAAGATCCTGTTCGTCTGAACTTCGTACAACCAAACGCCTGCACACATAGTACATTATTAGCTGTCACTCTAATTGCCTCTAGTCTGTCAGTGGCTAGTGTTAACATAGGATGTTATTTCAAGCAATAAAATAGGCACGAAAATAGGAGTACACTGAACTAAATACCTTTTAAATTATTTCTTATCTGCCAGAGGTTGAAATAATTCCTGAGGAACAAAACAAATTTGCTAAAGAGTAGATAATGAAATATCTATGAAAATCAATATTGATCTTGTCCATAGTTTTGGCTATCAGCAATTCCCAAAACGACAGATGCACTGCTTTAATTAGGGCCTACTTCCATAGTAATGTTACCTTTCTACATTTGGAATCGATCTTTACTATCATCATTTTCAGTATCGCCTTGAGTTCGATCGCAATCAAGAACCATTGGAAAGCAACGGGAAGTAAAGAAAGCGGAAAAAGGACGCAGCGAAAACAAAGACTTGAAGTGGACACAGACGAAGATACGAAGAGGAAGCAATAAAGACCGGAAGAAGGTGCAAAGAGAAAGCGAAGAAGACGAAAGAGGTTTTTTACCATTCAGACGCAATTCAAGACAGAACATCAAATCAATTCAGTTTTCTATCAACAATGCCTGACAGGATTATATCGCTGACTGCCCTCAGCCGGTCAACTTCACTCCGCTCGGGTTCAATGCCAACTCCTTGATTTTGACATCATCCTGCCAACATCGTCACCAGATGGCGCAATCGTGTGTCTACCACTTTTCGAGATGCGTTCGATTCCAGATTATGTTTTCTCTGGAGTGACTTGCGTCGTTCATAGCTGCGCTTTTCATTTTAATCGCCTGTCATCTTAAGGTCACTTTTATTGTTTTCATTCCATTCTCAGCATGGCTCCTCTGTGGTATTTTTCTTCAATTATCATTGCCCACCTGCGTCTGGATTCAATATTACAACTTGATACATCCTGATTTTTCTTTATATCCAAACGGCCTTTTTTACGTTTTTATTCTCACGCGTCTGCAGACGGAAACTAAGATTATACTCACTTACTTACTTACCTACTTATTTACTATAAGACTATGTCATAAATGTTATTGTATTTGATCAGTGGATGCTATAATCCTTGCTCTGAGCGACAACGGAATTCCATCTCAAGTCACTGAAGGGTTCGCACGTATTGGTGCCCTGGGTTTAGTTTCAGAGTAGCGCTTTAGATATTTTTCAAAACTAAATGCAGGGCACCAACACTTGCGAGCCCTTCTGGATATTATGCTGAGCTTCAATTACTTATTTTCCAATCAACAGGAAACGAATTATGCTGACAGTGCTCTAATTTGGGTATTACGTAGAAGAAGATGCGAAACACCAGCGGGCAGCTATTCAGATAGCTGGGTCTTGTTAAGTTTATGAACGAAAATACAATATTACGTATACTACAGACAGAGAAAAAGACAGAATTAGACGCGGAAAGAAAAGCGTGAAACGTTAAAGTCTCATATGGGCTTTATTAACGTTTCGGGCTAAGCGATTATTTTGTACAAACAAGAATTGAAGTAATTACTTTGTGACCATAAATCGTCTTAGTTTGTTTGTACGCTTTTGTTCTATTGTGTAAATATGTGTCTTAGAAAGTGATGAAATAAAAATATATCCCGAATGTTGTTGATTGACATTTGTCTCTTGCCTGAAAATGAAAATCTATTGTATGCATCTCTTTAGTTTTTTTGGCAACTGGTCAATTTTGCGACCATTTCTTCTTACATAAGTTGGCTTAGGCCTAGCTGCGTATGTAATAAAATTTATGCATTAGAGCAGGTACGACGGTCTATTCAACCGAAATTTCGGGAATCAAATTCTCGCCACGGATCAGTTGTGTTTCCAGGTTTCCGCTCCAACTAAGCCGTTATGGGTACACTGACCGTACCAGGTTGGTTGAAAGATCAGACGGCAATTATGAGGAATGTTCACACGGCTTCCTAAACCGAGGCTAAGAAATGAAGTCGCCATTGGTTTATGTATGACCCATTGCTGTCCTCTAAATTGGAATTAAAAGATAATTCCTCTTCTTCTTCTGCTATGCTTATATGTGTGTGTTCATAATACCATATATATGTATGTATGTATGTATGTATGTATGTATGTATGTATGTATGTATGTATGTATGTATGTATGTATATATGTATGTATGTATGTATGTATATAGGTGTGTTGTATGTATGTATGTTTGTATGAATTTATGTATGTATTTATGTGAATGCTTATTTTACGTATGCAAAGAAGTATATGTGTATGTATGAGTGGATGAATGTATGTTAGCAGAATGAACATTATTCACATTCTTTGTCTTATACTGATATAATGTCATATGATGGACGACAAAGTGCATTATTATAGTTCAGACCCATTTGAATAGGCATATAGTGCTTGTACAGATGTGAATGTACGAATATGAGCTACATGTATGCAGTTGTACATGCATATATGCATAGGCTATGCATACATAATGTATATATTCATACATATGTAGGCCTACAATCATACGTACATAGAAATGGATGATGATGGCTCCAGACGCCAGAGGACATTCAAGGCTTTAGTTATGCTCGCGCGCACACGCGCGCACACACACACCCACAGACAGGCCTGCCATTGGACTGCTATGGTTGACGTTGGGTCATGAAATATCGGTAATTGGCAGCTGCCGTGCTGAGACTCTTTCTGATCGGATGTCAATCAGTCGAGTTTTTCGTTTAACAGGATCCTTTCTTAAGTTGAGTTAAGGGCGCTGAGGAAGCTTTTCGCTTGGACGAATGTCGTCGAGATATGAGAAAATGCTTAGGATTATTGTCTTCGGCTGTTTGTCTTGCGTTTTCTTCAACGGTGAAGGTAGGTGTTCAAGTGGTTCAGATTGGGTTGGAATGATCGGACAGGATGTGAAATGGAAATGTTACTGTCCTTCGATTTGGAGTGTTTTATTATTGTCTGATAGGACAAAGAATTCCTGCCTATTTTGGTGGCTTCTGTTTAGCGGTTTTCAGTTCTTATTGCTCTACCTACCAATTTAAGATGATATTCATACGATGTAAAATGGTATAATGCAATAAATCGAGCCACGGATTCGCATTCCGAATGACCTTCTGAGTGACTTTACGGAGGTTATTTTTTAAATGATAATGATGACGACGACGACGACGACGACGACGATGATGATCATGATCATGATCATGATCATGATGATCATGATGATCATGATCTTGACGACGACGACGATGATGACGACAATGACGTTGATGATGATGAAAACGACGACGATTCTGATGACGATAATAATGACGGTAATATAATAATAATAGACTCAATATAATTAACGTAGCATGACTAATGCAACATGTTGCGTTGGAATTCATTACAAAACAATGGAATAAAATGTACAACATAAGTTCGTATGTATTAGTTCTGACCCTCGATCACTCAAAGTGTGTTTATATTTATTTTATTGATTTTGTCTTTGTTATTTTATTATTTTCGTTGAGTTGGCGTTAATACGAATCACTTGTATTGACAAAATATAAGCGTAGGCATGCAACGATGATTTTCGGATAAAGACTCGAACGATAAAACTCTACGTCCGTTAAAGGATGGGACATCTATTTAAAACAATATTATCCACGCACATTAAGCTATTGATGCACACCTAACGATGTCTTAACAAAAACTAACTGATATATTTATTACATCCGCGTCATTAATCAGTAACCTCTTTTCGCTAAGTGTAAACACAATAAGTTTTCTCATGATTTCTTGAAAATGCGTCACCTTTGATAGAGGCTTGTAACAGAAACTTACGTTTATTGCAGTTATGACAATAATGCATAAGATATAGGACAACCTCAATTAATTATGGTTAAGTTGAAGGATGTGGTTATTGTAAATGATTAACACAGAATTTGGTCATATAGAGGATGTTTCGAATTTGACTGAGTTTCGCAAGCAATCCAGAGAATCGCATTTTTGTTTTGTTTATTACTGTAATTATCAATATTATTTTTTATAATCTTAGCTGCTGCCATTTTTGGTTTTCTCTCAGGGTGGACACTAAGAATATTATTATTATTACCAGTAGTGGCGGCGCTGGCCTTGAAAATTTTTTGCTCGATTTTAAACTTTAATTTAAAAGCAAAATGAAAACAGAACGTTTTAAACAGATAATGTTTAATTATCGTCCGCTATGGAAAGCCGTTATTATAGGCAATAAATATTATTTCATGTAGGCCTATAGCTATTCTGAGTTTCGTAAACATCAATACATCGTAAGTACTAAGTAAGTATGTGCTCACGAAGTTGACAATTTCATTCTATTAACAGATTATTTGGTTACATTTCAATGTCTTTTATTTCGTTAGAGATTGTTGTTGAAATATTATTGGTGATTGAGGAGCGTTTTCGTCGGACATTGTCTACGTCTAATTTTAACATCTGTAAAATGCAGTAAGCCCTACTACACTAATGCAACGTGAACTTAAAATATGAGCACAACCACACCTAACTGATTTACGAAACTGACAATAAAATTTAAAAACAAATTTGCAACTTTCAGCTGTAATATAAAACAAAAATGAAAACAGAACGTGTTTAAACAGGAAATGTTTGATTGTCGTCTGCTACGGAAAGCTGTTAATATAGGCCTATATTAGCTATTCTGAGTCTGGAAGCATCAATATACCGTAAGTAGGCCTACTAAATATGTATGTTGAAGTTGAAAATTTCATTCTATTTACAAATTTTTTTTAAATATTGTAATTTCTTTTGCTGTGTTAAAAAAGTTTGTAAAATATTTTTGGTCAGATTTTTTAATCTTTTTTGGGACACAATTGCATATTTTGCGTCCATGCGGATCCGCCACTAATTACCAGGTTTTTATACATTGTTATTATCATCATCATCATCATTGCGATTGCTGTTCATACCACTATTACCCTTAATGCTCATAATTTAAATCGTTTATTGTTATCAGTAGTGTATTCTTTTAAAGTTATTATTCCTAGTAATTTTATTATTTGTAATATTTGTATTTTTACTTAAGAGTTTTTTTACGCGCGTGAAGTCTGGCAACCTGCAAATTGGAGGTGCAGTTAGTCAACCGCAAGATAGAAAATGACGAAGAAGGTTGATTGCAAATATTTCTAACTCACTTGTTACGTACTTGGTTTACGATTAGTTAGTCATCTTGACGCCAAACTTGGCGCCGCCTCAAAAATGAACTCCCCAAAACGTTATGAATTGGTTAATGAAAATGAAAGCAGGCCCAGCGTCTTAGTATAAGCAACCTAGAATTCTTCGAACTGCATCGAGGTTAGAAGATTTGGTATCAAGCCTGTGAATGCTCCTGAAAGACTTCCCAGTTTTTAAGAACTGTGGGGTGTAATTAGGTCGCAGTCCATGTGACTATTATAGTTGCAGAACGTTGCCGTAAACGTTCACGATTAGAACAAAGAAAGAAATTGGACAGTTTTTTAACAATCAATCAATTAATCCACCGTAATGTTAACCGTTACAAGTCATATACAAAATACCGGTATTACCGCAATTTAGGAACAATGGATATTGAATGACGCCGTAACACCATCGTTCATTGATCAAGCTAATTTGGACGGAATGTCATTGTGGACTTCTTTGTTGTTCGTCTAATCTTAGGTCAGGTGACCATAGTTATTCGTATAGAGAATTCTTAATTAGTTCCATTGTTAGGAAATTACTGAATACAACATTCTAGGATCTTGTTCTCTAATAATTTAAAACACATAAATGAAACAAATAAAAATGAAATTCCGGAGTTAGGATACTATTTAATCTAATTAATTTAATTTGATTAATATATTTAAATATAAAATGTGTGATATAGGATGTAATGTTCTAAATAATCTGTGCCAGGCTTAGTCGAGTAGTTGAACAATTGCAAGGCGAAAAATGTTAAATTATAATACTAATATTTTAATTATTATTCCATTTTTCGAATGCTGTACTTTTAAATGGATTGCTATTTAAAAGACGATATCATATTCCTCACGATCGCATCACCGTCTTATTCCACAGGCAGACAATCTCGAGCGAAAATCTTTTTTTCATTATAATGTTGTACTTTTATATGTATTGTACACCAGAGTGAGAGTATGCAGTTGGTTTCGATAAAGAATGGACTTACCTACTTACTTTTGTTTTATGCATAATTTATGAAGCATACACTTCACAGTTTCTTATTATTAGATTTGACCGTAAGATATTTCCAAATTATCTCTGTCGTCTCACACTGGTCGTGAAATGTCGTTCAAAAGCTGTATGTGGATAATCGTGTAATGGTATGTATCACTGGTATAGCAAAGTAAACGGAACTAGCTAGTTTAAATAAACACGCATTTCATGCAGCGATTAGTATTGACACTGGCCACAGGCGAGATTAACGATAAAGACTGGCACCATTAGACCTATTATATTCAGCTGTTATGTGTAAACACAGGTTTGATATGTTCTGGTATTATTCCGCAGTTGAGAGACTTGGACGAATGATATATTTATTATAGAAGCTTGGACTACCTGTTAATAAAAGCCTGGATTATTCGACAATCTGTGGGTTTTGTCCTAAGGTTTCCAGCCATTGACCATTGTTACTCGTAATTCGTAATAATGATTTACAGTTGGTTACTGTAAATTTTAGTTGTTGTTGTAAATCTAGTTTGTCAGTGTAGTTTGTAATTGTGATTTATTAGTGTTATTTTTATTTGTTATTTGTCAGTGTAACTTGTAATTGTAATTTTTAATTGCTATTTGTAATTGAAAATTGCACTTAAAAGAGCTATGTGCTGGCCTATGTGATGTTAAAGTAGCCTAATATAATTAGGGCATACAAACAACGTACCATATCAGTTAATTAGAAATATCTCTTATAATAGCTTCACTGCCAGTAGTGGAAGTCGGCCAACTAGTTTCTAAAAATGTTAAAAACGAAGAATTCTAATTATTTTAAACGTACTGCACAAGGAAATTTATTGGTTCACAATAAACAAATGTTGTGAACAACTGTAGATGACAACGTGGCCAACCTTGAACCACACGAAGTAGAGACACAGAATAAGCTATGGCAACCTTAATTCCCGACTGCTATGCAACATGTAAAACAGGACAGTCTAATCTCTCGGCTAAGAACAGTTGAGTCGCCTTTCGTCGAAAAAGAAAATATGGTATCCTGTCAACTATCAATTTTAATATGTTTTGTATTCCCTCTGTTTTGTCTCCAAATTAGCACCATTTCCGATATTAGTGAACGAGAGTTAGCCTAACAGCTAAACTGAAATAAGGATTTAATAATTGCTCCAAACTTCGACTCCTCAGGACGCAGTGACGCACGCTCGTATCGTGTTACACATATATTTAATTGCGCGGTTGTAAGAAGCTAGACGTTATTTTCACTTTTAGCATACAACTCTTGAACGCTTAACTGCAGCGCTTTTATTGAGACTACGTTCACATCCGTTTATGAAATTCGTTGGCTCTCCTGATTGATTCAGAACGGACAATGTACGGGACCCCGATGGTTGGTGACAAAGGTGGCTGAAAAACTCATAGGAAAAACCTAATGGGGAAATGAACTGAAATTGAAAATACACGCTGATAATCAATTGCTGTAAAACATGACCAATGCAATACAGAATATAGCAGTACAACACGTAGGATCTGTGGATCACAATAGGCCTATGTATACTCTAATTGCTACTTATAATCTAAAAATCTAAAACAGTGCAGATACGTGGGAACAAGACATATTGTCGTAATTAATGCGACATTTTGGTTTATTTTTGTGAGGTGATCTATCAAAATCAAGCAAAACACAGTTTCAATAGAACGGTCAATAATGACACACATGATCAATAAGGGTGTGTGCTTTGACTTTGAATCAAATTCACAAAATTCTCAGAGCTCACAGATTCTTGTCAATGTTGTGAAAATCCTTCACTCAACTCAAAACAGGAAGCAATATCTTGACAAGATATTTACTCCTACTTCTCGAATATTCATTCTAACTCTAAACATTGTCGACCATATCCTGTTTCTCACACCGACCTTTTAATCTGAACTACACCCTATCCATGGATAATTTGCTTGTGTATGCACCTGTCAATGAACTAGCTATTGAAATGTGTGTCACTAGACACTGACGACTGATGAAGTCACTCGCTGTCTCTTTTTGCGAATTCGGACTAGAGCGCATGTCAAGATTCGCATAGGCCTATCGATGGTTGTTTTTTTCTCCAAAAGATTTCAATGTCTATCTAGTATGGGGACCTAAATTCGTTGAAACATGAACTGGATCGCGGTCATACGGTCACTGCAAAAAGCATCCACACTAGAATTTAGATGGACATTATACCTGCGAATGTTGTACTTTAAATATTGGCTTAATACGACAGTGTGCGATGAGTTCAAGATTTCGCTGATGCCTAGATGACCAACTTTTACTATTGCTTCTGGAATTATCCGTTGTAATTTAGTAAGGAAAGCTTTCTCAGTCATCACGCGGCACGTGAGTCTGACAAAGAACTTCGTGTGGGTATTAATGGTCTGACTATTGTGCTAGAGCCCCACTCTCCTATTCTGTATCACAAGACCTGTAGACGATTTATTTCGCCTTACCTCCTACAAGCATCCTTTTATTAATAATGACTGATGACGCTGACTGCTAGGATCTGATGCACTGGTCATTCATTTAGTAATTTAAGACGTACACCAAACAATAATTTTCGTGGTCGAGGTAGACTACCAGTAAGTTCAAGTTCCGCGTACTTTTCGCTTTGGTTAAGTGGTATTACCGTCTCCCGAAAGGGTGAACGAAGAACTACAACACTGAAATAATGATGCTGCGTGACAAATCTGAATGCACTCTACGAGCTTAAAATTTTGAAAACAGGAATTAAACGAGATCGTGTGAACATTCATATCGCCATAATGACTACTTAATCTACAATCCTACAAGAGGCATACTTGTACAATCATGTGCTCCCAATATTTGACCATAGCTTGATTGTTTTTATGTATCATTCAACTAGATATCGCTACTCTCATTACTCAATTAGGCTTGCATGTCTAATACCATAGTAGGTACATTTCGGGTACAGATTAACTTAATACCGTCATGACTAACAATGCGCTTACAGGAATATTTTTCAAATCAGTTGCAACATAAGCGTAGGAGGACGTCTGGTCAATTAAACGCTGCTATGTAGGCCTATGCTAAACCCATTCAGGGAATTTTCTTACAGGATTAATATAAGATTTGATGCGACATGAACTTATTGCTGACATGGTTACCGGGATAGTCTAGTTGTCAGCTTACTGGACTTCCAATTCGGAGGCCATTGACAAAAAGTCTATTGAGCTTCACTTGAGCCATCTAACCAAATAAATTACGATGTGTACATCGACTACACATTGTCATCGGATTGATCAGGTATTGAATAGATGAAGATGGCTGGTCAGTAGGTCTATCTCACGCTGATATGCGGACTGCAGAGGCTTAGAAAAATGAAGTGGCTAATCACCCATGACTACGTTTTGATTCTACCTCCTTTTTAAATGTATCTTCTAAAAGTTTAATTATAATTGCCAGTGGTTCACTTCAGCATGCTGCTTTTATTTATGCATTATTTCTTACGATATTATTATCCACCATGTGCTCCAGCGTCAGCAACATACATGGCGGCCTTTCTCTGGAATTACGTCTGTTCCCTAAATCGTGTAGTGGTGCATAAACATGTGTGGCTATTTGAAAACTTACGTTTTTGTCAGAGCTGGAGTTGGGAGCGCTTTTGAGTAGTAACCTTGTAAGAGCACCATATAATTTTTTGAATGAATGAATACACATAAACCCAGCTGTTATAATATACAGTACTATAATTTCTTGTATGTAGCGTCCGCAGCTGAACCTGTATACATAAAAGATGCCTGCGTATGGGAGTCATTTGCAGCGAGCTGTGATGGAAGTCGAGTTCTTCTTATACGAAAGGCCTTCTTTGGTCGATTGCGTTCCGGACGATGTTTCAATCTGACTTCCGATGAGAAGCCATGTTACGCTGACGTCCAATCATTTGTCGAAAGACATTGTGGTGGAAGGAAAGACTGCAAGATCAAACTTACCAACGAAAATCTTAAGCTTTTCCATAGCAACTGTTCAATTTACTCGCAGAAGTCTCTGGAAATCGAATACTCGTGTGAAGCTGGTACGTGGTTCTGAAATGATAATCAGCGATAGAATATAAGGCATTAAATAAGTTAAAAATTGAAGCATTGTGACAATTTGCAGGCAATTTAAATGTGAGTTAGTTTTAAGTGCTACAGAGTTTATTAGGTTAAATTTGACAATTTAAAGTACATTGTATATAACATCATCTTTCCACACTTTGCTTTATTTTATTCGGTCGAATCATTATATCTTTTTTAATTGATTTAAAATTTAATGAGTAGTGATGAGCACGAGACAAAGATATTAATTTTTTCAGTCCCCTGTCAAGTGATAAGTGGTTTTCTTTATCAGTCTCAATTGTCGAGTTGTGATTTGTATTTGGATCCGATAAAAACGTGTCTGTAAGTTTAGTGATTAATTTTGTGTAGAAGCAACTTAACATGACCCGACTCTTCCGAACTGTACCCAAACCATTCATGTTCAAGTTAATTAAATTTAAATGACTGCGATCGATAGCACTATTTCTAGGTCCGCAAAAATATCAAGTTAGGTTACAAATTTAGTTTATTCAGTTCACTAAGTTTTATCTGGTATCGACCCTTAACCAAAAGACTGCAACCGTATTAACGAAAATGTAAGCTTAATAATTTTGTCACTTTAGGTAGATCATTTTTTTCGATCATTTACCAAGTTAGTTTAGCCTATAGTATCAACTATCATCATATAAATAGATTACAGTTCAACTTTTTGAAATGTTCTTGTAATAATTTGTAACCGTGACGTCTATTGCACTTTCAGTACACGAAGCTCAAGACCAATCCTGCGTATCGAACCAATCGCTACTCGTGACTTCTCGTGACGGATATTTAGCGAACATTGTAACAGACATGACGGGACAGGGTTCTCAATTGTGTCCCTGGAGGTTCGAACCTCTACCTGGTCAGACAGTCCATCTGACCCTTCTGGACTTCGGGGTCTGGATAGACAGAGCGGATCGAGACAGACGGAACATCTGTCGAATATACGCCACCATCAAAGAAATTGCGACAACACATCAGAAATCGGATACGTTGGTCTGCGGTGGAGTGCAGCGGGAAAAGTTAATTATGCAGACTGATACAGAGATAACGATTGCAGTGATGAGACAGGAGAATACGGTCAACGACACGGCTTACTTCTTCATCAAATACCAAGGTGGTGCTACCTATGCGTAGAATTCATCGCATCTGATAAGACAACATTTAGTTCATACATGGCTATTAAAGTAACCAGAAGAAGACCTAAAAGGGTATTGCTGGCCTGGATAATAATGATAG
The DNA here is from genome assembly GCA_959347315.1 of Bimastos eiseni. Lineage (NCBI taxonomy): Eukaryota > Metazoa > Annelida > Clitellata > Crassiclitellata > Lumbricidae > Bimastos > Bimastos eiseni. The sequence goes on along the minus strand of OY365810.1, from coordinate 2,381,388 downwards.
TGGTCGGATACAGTAAACCGAATGATAATGTTATATATCCGTAGCAGTCATGGGTGCAACAAGCGGGGGGCAGAGGGGCACCGGCCCCAGTTTCAAAACTGGGGGCAAAGCCCCTCCAGTTTTAGTGCTCAGTGCCTCCATGTACCCCCCAAATGGGTTCTTTTTTATGTTGCTCCAATGGATTTTTTAAGATGCCTTTCGTTAAGTTAGTATGTGTCCCCAATTTTCAAATTTCTGGGGGGTAAAATTCAATATTTTTTAAATTATGCCCCCACTTTTTAAAACCTTGTTACAACTCTGGTACCAGTGACCCATTCTACGTGTGGGGTACCCAAGGACAATGACCTTGCAGAAGATGATATACCTATATGTTATAGCGTATTAGGCAGTCCATGTACGGAATAAAGTGTGGGATAGCCTATACGTAAATGGGCCTACATTCTATTTGTTAAGTGTGTGATTGAAAACACGTATGCATGTACAGAATGCATGTATGATACATGCATACATACATACTTACTTACTTGCATACATACACACACGCACATACAGACAGACAGAAAGACAGACACATGGATACAAACAAACAAACAAACATACATACATACACACACATACATACATACATACATACGTACACATACATACACACAAACAAACATATATGAATATAGTACACCTACCAATATTTATATTATGCATGCACATAAAGCAAATAAAACGCTGAACTGTTCGTGTGTTCGTAGTGTTTGACTGTCCTAACTATGAAGCACCAACTCACGCGGTAACTGAGAGATCTGGAAGTGGTATTCGCATCACTTGCCAGTACAATCGCGATCTGGCCTGGGAGATAATGTGTACTGCGGGTAATTGGAGGCCCAGGTACAACATCCGCTGCCCGGAAATGACAACATCAGCGCACGTTCCATCAGGTATTACATTATTGGGCATAAGAAACAATTAATTTATAGTATACCTGGTTCTATTGAGGTCGGAAAAGAGATTCTTATTCATTTATTCAGAAGGATTGACGAAGATTCCAAGGATCACAATCAACAGTGATTTAATTTAACGGTGGAAGAAAGGACATAATTATAAAAGTCATTTGTGGCTCAAAATTGAAAGGCTGTTTGAGTGTTTGCTGAGCGAGAGGGAGTTGAAATTGAGGGAGTTGAAGTTGAGGGAGTTGAAATTGAGGGAGTTGAAGTTGAGGGAGTTGAAATTGAGGGAGTTGAAGTTGAGGGAGTTGAAATTGAGGGAGTTGAAATTGAGGGAGTTGAAGTTGAGGGAGTTGAAATTGAGGGAGTTGAGTTAATCAGTGAAAAGAATCACTGAGGTTGTAACGAAATGCGGCTTAAAGACTACATAAAGTAACTAATTCTGAATTTGATTACAAGTGATTGATTATGCGACTGCAACAGGGGCGTCAATCCCTCTGAGTAATGGAGGCAAACTACCCAGGTCCCATGTGTCAGGAAGGCAAGATATCCGCCCTAAGACTCAAAAAACTATCCCCCTACCCGAAATTGGAGGCATTTGTCTCTGGACCCCAATAGCTGGACACCCCTGGACTGCAATTCGCATTCTAGTATATTGTTTCTTTACTGCAAATGTTTGAACCACAAATTCCAACTTGAAATTGTTTCAGCTGAAACCTAGAGAATAACTTCAGTCCATTGGTTCATTGTTTGAATCTACCGCACTTGAAGTAAATCTCCGTTGTGATTGCAGCCTCTCCATGTCCTGAGATTCAACCACCAGAGGGAACGAAAGTCGGTCAGACTGATAATCGCTTCGTGGTATCCTGCTCGGACGGTTCCTCCGTTGAACTCCTATGCATCAACGGAGAGTGGACTCCACGTGAGCCAAGCGCCTGCTTCGACTCACTCATGCCCAGTACGAAAGCAACAACAGGTAAACATCGGAAACCATTGATCTAAGGGAATTCACTCACAGCTGAAGTTAAATATTAAAAATAAAATCTAAATATCATAATAGGATACACACGGACCTCATAATGATAATTTAAATATTTCGGGTATAGACCTATAAATTGTTCAATGGTTGCATATCCCTGCTGACATACGGAACTAAATTTGACATAAACTCACAAACAAACACACATAATCTAATACACTTGAAGTAAATCATCTTTCATTCTTCCGTACCTGCCTCTGTCTTTCCTTCCAAAATTTCTTCTTCTTTCTTCCATTCATGCCTAATGATAGCGTGAATGCTATTAAATCTTAATTAAATCTGTATTGGCTTATAGCTTACATAGCAACCTAATTACAAAACTACACTGGCCTTATAAATATTGGTGACTATAATTTTTATTGCAACATACATACTATATGACCCGCAAGAGCCATTATGTCGATCCCAGTGTTGGTCCCATATAGAAATAACACATGCCCTATATATATATCTGGCCCTCATAATTATGGCCCATGCTTCATTGCCGAACCAACCTTCTGTCCATAATATATCCTCCATGGCTCCTTCAGCTGAATGCCCAGAAGAACACGTTGCTGTAAACCTCAGTTCGTGTTTTTCTTGTGTGTATTATACAGACTCCTCGCCTGATAGGATGACCTTATTCGTCATCGTTGCTTCTGTCGCTTTCGTTGTTGTTGGGACACTTGTGGTTATTAGTACGATCGTCGCCTGTAGAAAGAAACGAACGGCAGCGAAAGAAATCAAATGCTGTGAGTTGTAAACGATTTCCATTTGATTTGATAGTTTCCTTTCATGGCAACTGTAGCCAGCCAGCTCCAGTGATGGGCACGTTTAACTACTGTAGTTATTAACTAGTAGTTATAATTACTATAGAAGTAGTTGCCTAGTAGTTATAACTACTTTTAAAGAAGTAGTTTAAAAATAGTTATAATTACTTTTATCAAGTAGTTTTAAGTTAACTACAATATTTCACATTAACTACATTTTTTCCTATTTACTAGTTCCGTCTTACAGGAATTTCTGTTATTTCACAACAAACATGGACGTTACCCGTATATTCTCACGAGTAAATTCGCTATGTAATTGTTTCATTAAAATTTGCGCATACTATTGTGAGGAAGTGGGTTCCTCTCCGAACTATAGAGAAAGCGTAAGGCATTATGCCCGTTTAATGGCATACCTGGAGATTGTTGCACGATAGGAACTAGAGTAAAGCGTTCTTGGAAGGGTTGGGGGGTTATGATCCAGAGGGTTATGAGCCAGTACGCGACTGGATGACCACAAGTAGGGAGCCAGATTACAAGTGTGCCTGAAAGAGGTTATTGTCTAGTCAAGAATGACAGAGAGACAAAGACAAACAGAGGGACAGACAGAGGCACAACGGTGAGAGGGGCATTCCATTACTGGCTGGATAGGTCTACTGCTTGGTGACTATCAATGCACCTTGACATAACATACTAGCAAAGTAGTTTTAAACGTAGTTAACTACTTATGTAGTAGTTACAAAGTAGTTATAACTACTTGACATCTAAAGTAGTTAAATAGTGCTTATGACTACATATTTTGAAAGTAGTTAAGAAGTAGTTTTAACTACTAGTCAAGTAGTTGGTGCCCATCACTGGCCAGTTCTCAATGAGACTCTTGATTGGCTCTACGTGCATGAGAGAGCCTGAGAGTGGCGACTTATTCCAGTGATGTCTACCTACATAAGAACAGAATCACACGTTAGCTACTCTTGTTCCAGTCCCTTCCGGAATGTTCATATAATTCAACAGCTGGGTCTCATATGGGATCCGAAGGGTTCCATATACGAGGAAAAATGGGACCTGGATGGGCTTCATAATGGGCTTCGAAAACAGGGTCAGATATGGATTTTGAGAATATGGTTACCAAGCGAGAATAAACAACATTTTCATGAGAAATTATTTTTGACCCACATGAGGTAAGCTATATCCGAGTGCCATTAAGGAATATTGGTCTCATGCACATGTAGGCTCCAGGAAGTTGCTGGCATAGGTTTAACTCAGGCTTCGAATTCAAGTGAGTTTGCTTTCCGTGCCGAGTTTAATAAGGGTTCGGTATTAGATTTTATGGGTTTCGACCTGCGTGCTTGATGATAACCATTATTATTGCTTTATCATCATCATCGTCGTCGTCGTCATCATCATCATCATCATAATCGCCGTTGTGCAGAGCTAAAGCGCCCGTCCTGCAATCTGGAGAGCATGGGTTGTAGCAGATGGAGTCGATGTAATAACGTATCTGACATTTACGATCGAAGGAGTTGTTTGAAGACCTTTCCAAAACCTCCATACAAGGTCATAGGTCAACATCCGCTTTACAAGCCGAGCTCCCTAACCTTTCGGCTACCCCAACGGCCTTCAACAGACTAGGCTACTATCATTAGAGGCCCATTAATCTATTAATAGATCTTGGAATGGCTTATGCAAGAGTATACCCAGCACCGACTGGTGGATCATCTTCAGTTCTACAGTTTCGTCCATTGGTCATTCTGCTGGTCATATGCGCTAGTGAATAAGCTGGTGCCCTGTAGTGCCTAGGCATGACCCGTTGGCGTGTTACATTACCAGTATGTGGCCAATATCCAGAATAAAAGTCTTAAATTGATGATCTGGCAGTGACCTCATTTCCACTGACTTTGGCGTTTAATTGGTTTTGCTGTTGGACTCAAACAAGTAAAAAATAATTACAAAGTGCGAATTAGCGCATCTCTATTATAATTTCAAGGAACAAATAGAACAGGACATGACTTAAAAATTAATATCCAAATTGACTAGTGGGTGATAAACAGCCCCTTCAGCAACATTGTTGCTGCTCAAGTGTTATTTTCATATATATAGCACTTTTATTTTAATCGGACCGATATTTTTATTCGTCGATAAATCAAAGTACTCGCCAATTTATTTGTTTTCCCCATGCAATATAATTACTTGTCAATATTCCTGACTTTTGAAAAAAGAGCTTATTACTTGCCAACTTTCTTAGCTTACCTCTAGAAATCTGATTGCTCGTCAACTTTCTTTTCTATCCCCAATACTTCAATTGAACCGTTCAACTTCCAGTATTTATAAAACAAATGCTTATGTAATTACCCTACGTGTACCTACTTTAGGTATTGTGCTGCTTGCGCACAAGAGAAGACTGTCAGATGATAAGCTTAACGCTTTCTGAACCTATGTTCTTCTTCCTACTAGCTAATTACCTTACTTAATCTTGCTCCCTTTTGTCTTCGCTATAGCCCATCCAATATCTTCTATTTCAATTATGGGCCGCCGCAGTATCATTCCCTACCCAACACTAAGTAACCAAAGAACCATCTGTGCACTTTTATACCGTTTAGCTATGCGTAGCCACCAGAACAACAGCTACTACACCACCCAACTATTGCCGGATCCGCCCATCGAGCGAGCCAGAAGCGAGATTTACGAGACTCTGGACGAGAGTCGAATGCAGGACGTCAACGAGGCTCCTCCTCTTCCTTGCTCCTCCAACTTCAACCAGTGCAGCTCACCAAGGAGCGCCAAGACTCTGCAGGCGAACCAGAAGCTCGATCCGTGGACCAATACTTGCACGGAGCGTCGTTGCGGTACCCTTCCGGTACACCGTCCACTTCCGGAACCCCACGAGTACACAACACCGCTGAAGAGAGATTCGACCTATCTGATGCCCAGCGAACCAGTGTATTTGAATCCGGTTGCTGTCGATGACACGGCTAGAGCGAAAATGCCTGCGGGATTGGAAGCCGACATCATTTACTGAAGATGTTCCAACATACATGTACCTTCTTGACAGGCAAATTGAAGTACACTCGCGGAGTGAGTCCTACGCGTTTTTATTATTGACATCCTTACAGATCCTCGTGCATCGAATGGGAATCAACTCTGACGATTATTTGCGTTTTATGGATTAGCCTACGTAATTGGCGTCTAATGGACTTTGAATAATTGTAAACGAGTAGGCTTTAAACCCGCAATGATTTTATAGATATCGAGATGATATGTGGATTTAATGCCTAATTAAACTGCCATGGAGTTTGGACTGAGAACGAACACGCAGATAACAAATTAACCAATATTTATGTTATTAACTTACTAAAACAACCGCAATGATTTTATAGATATCGAGATGATATGTGGATTTAATGCCTAATTAAACTTCCATGGAGTTTGGACTGAGAACGAACACGCAGATAGCAAATTAACCAATATTTATGTTATTAACTTACTAAAACAATCGCCTGCAACGTATAGAAATGCGTGCTTTGAAAAGAAACCGCTTGTAACAAGCAAGTTTGTAAACTATCAAAGCAATGCGAGCAGTTGCCAATGTTAATCTGCAGATAATATTTACTAAGAGGTTATATGATGTGCAAATGTGCATGAGCAAGTTATAATACATGTTGTAATCCTTAGGCTTAGGCCTAATGAGCGGATGATGGTTGACTTTGGATTTTGTTGAAATTCGCTCGTAAAGGCAGTAGTGGTCACAACTCTTACCACCCTCTCGAGCTTTGTCTTCTTTGGTCTGTGGTTTATCATTAACGAGGCTGTGTCATACAAATGTGGTCATTGTAACCAACCTCCGTAATCGAAGCTTTGTATTGGTACCTCTGAATAAGGCATCGGCGTACATGTAGGTAATGACTGTTTCGGAACAAAGACGGCTTGCGACGCCCTCATCCGTTATCCAGACTTCAGAGTGGCACTACTCGAGTGTTAGGTATCTTATCATCATTGGTCGGTTTATATGTGAGCACCTTATAAAACGTATGCTTAAAAGTCTCAAATGTGTATTTACTGGGTTAGCGCTTCAGCCGAGTGATTGACCAACCTAAGGGCCACGTCTCTGAGAGACTTGCAAAATTAATGCCTACGAATCTTGAGTTACCGCTGCCTTCTTATAAAAATTTAACGACGCACTGCTTTGCTTTCCAAGTTAGTTTTAGTCCACTTTCGTTGTCACAGCGTAAAGCAGAAATTGTGTGTTAAGAACATTTCTATTACTAACTTTTCTCGAGTACAGTATTACCTAGGTCACAACTCTGTGTTTCCTATCTCTAATAATTATAGCTGAATTTATCTAGCTTTAATAGAACCTAGCTGCATGTTCATAATCCTACGAAGTGACCTGATCTAATTTAGGCATCCAAAATCTTTCAGGTTGAATTGGTGTGAAGTCTACAATTTACTGCAAAATGTTTTTTATGATATTTGATCTCCACATTCCTGCAAAAGTAGTCTCAATTTTCCTTATTTTTATAACCTTGCTAGCTAAGGCGCTACTAATACCAGTAGCAATAGCAGTTCGCTATTTAGGCCTACAACTGTCGAATTCAAAACAGAAACAAGTGATATATATGACAGCAGTCAATGTTCAAATGTATAATATGTAACCGATTTGTGTGTAACTGAATTGCTATGTTTGTCAAGAAGCAATTAAGAAATGTGTTTTAGGCTATCGTAATAAGTTCCAATCCAGAGTTGGCAGTGTGCATTGCATGCTATCTGAATAGGAAAATTTTTATGATCGTTGAGTTCCTCGTGTTTGCGGAAACCCATTGCTTGTGACTTCTTCTAATTTCCCACATTATAGGCCCACATGCAGCTTGTAAGCTGTTGAACACTATGTTCTTCATGACATTATTAAAACCGCCAAGAAAGTGGCTCAATTGTGTGTATCTAGAAGTGGTTCTATATAAATATAAAATGAAAATTTGTAAACTCATATTGTAACTCTAAATGTACAATGTTGCTCTTTTCGCAATTACTTATACCGTGGATTCGAGGATATTCAAGGGAATAGATAACCTATGTCTGTAGAGTTACCTTTGCTCTAAGTTTTCACATTAAGCCGCTCTTTTTGGTTTATGTCTTACAGCTGTTGAAACGAAATCCATTCTAATTCGAAAGACTCATGTTTATATTCGATTAAATTTTTTCAAACTTTCGCCTAGATATGCATGTTCTGCACGTCACCGCATAATAGCCGCAAATGAATTGTGATTAACGTGTTGAAGAGTTTCGTGATTATTTTATTTTACGTGCATTTCAGATATTAAACCGCTGCTCATAATGCAAAACACATTATAACTCTCAGAAAAGCTATTTTTTTAGTGATTCTCCATAACGGAAAGACAGCAGAAATGGTTACTTGTATTTTATTTATATTCCTAGTTTTCTTAAGCTATCAATCTCCAATGTCAACAGACTTCACGAGAAGTTCCTTGTTGTTATTCTGCATTGCTCTGCTCAAAATTTGAAAAACGCTTTTTTATGTATATAAATGTTGTCCTAATCATCTTATCCGCATTGTTTAGTGTATTTTCTTCTGCATTTTTCATCACTATACCGATTCCGTCTACAAAAGACCATTTGGCATTTTCCTGCTACAAAACGGAGATAATACATGTATATTGCAATGAAACATTCATTAAACAATTTTTTCGATTTCGTATAATATGCATGTATGCCTTCTTGCACTGTTTCGTTTGATAATGGTTCTGTATAATAATATTAATAATAATTATGTGTGCAATGACTCAAAGTTTATTTTCTCTCCCCAGATCACAATTTTTAATACATTATACATAAATAAACTCAAGTATGTATTATGTGTGTATGTGGAATTACCTTCCTCCCCGTCATTATCCGCAGCAAGCTTTTAATCGGGCTCTCGCCCTCATCCCTTCGTTGCCTCACCTGAGCGCTTCTGAGTAGCTAGAACTGCCAGAAGCGCTGTATGAATAACACGATACGATGCAATACGAGTGTTTGTATACATGTATACATGGTTGTTTTTTTTGCATATATGAATGAATGCATTTTGTATGTTTTTGTGTTTGTTTGTTTGCATGTATGAATTTTGTATATTATATTCACGTTTCTAAAACGCCCGTCACATTACAGCCTAGTCCTGCTGCATGGAATATCGATGCAATGGAAACGTGTAAGTTTTTAAGGTACAAACAGTAGTAGCCTATCCAGTTAGCCTTTAGTTACAGAGCGAATCGCTGATGGAACTTCCCTCCATTAATTTTCTTCCCAGCACTCGATCTTTTCCTCTTTTCTCTCAGCTCACTCTCTCCATCTTATGCATGCAATGTGTTGCACAGACGTTTCAGTGATAACTGATCAGCTCGAGTCAATTACGTTCACTGTCATTTTGGCACCTTGAATTTCACCAAAGAACAGATTATAGATTAAGGAAGAGCATAGGTTGGTATTTCTTAGTATGTCAGGCGCTGTAATTGAATGGAGTTCTATCAACAGAAGTCGTTTACGACATTAATTGTGGTAGGCAGCATTTCCAACTAAACGATTTCAATTCCAGTATCATTATCCTGCGTCTACATCCGCCTTACAATCGGCCAACATATAACGTCAACAAGCAGACATAATTGAGGATATAATCACACAAGGCGCAGGTAGAATAACAGCAAGGCTCGCTCGGGTCAAATAGAGGTCAATCCATACATACATAAGGGCCTGAGATGGGGCACTCGCGAAATTCCCACAGAACTAATCTTGGGTATATGCCGTTTTAACTTAACTAGGTCAATGCATGGACACCAAAATAGTAATGAGATTTGCCACAAAATACATATTTAAATAGAAAATAGTCTAATTCTATTTATAAACTTCCTTCTGATTCGTTTTGCGAATTCAATATCTGGGAGCCCGCGCATTAGGCGGATTTCCAGTCCACTCCGTCGCCGCCTCATCTTCTCACCGACAGAGTATGATCAGTGCACTCATTACAACTGAGTCGCTTTGAGAAGCAGATCAATCTCACGAATAATGTAGTACAATCGAACATTCATATAGCGCCCCTTCAGGATATATACTCAGAGGCAGGGTCGTCCAGAAAGGAAGGTCCGGAGGCAAATGCCTACAATTTAAGGTGGGGAGGGGTTCGAGAGGATGTTTTACATGCTAGGGGAGTGGGAATATCTTGCCTTCCTGGCACTTTGGATCGGGGGTTTGCCACCATCCCACGATCAGAGAGGATGGACGCCCCTGCTCAGAGGCGCCGCCTGCGCTGCCTAGATTATGCCAAAGTCATAGTGAACGAGTAAAATACACCTGTCGGAAAAACTACGCACATTGGGCTGAAAGGAGTTATCAGTGGTGGGCCCATGCACAAGCTTGGAACCAACCAACGGATATATATATATATTATATTTATATATATAAATATATATAATATATATATATATATTTTAGAATAAATTACAACTATATATATATATATCTTCAGGTGATGCAAATGCAAATGGCAGTTGTAATTTATTCTAAAATAACAAGTGTCTATATATCAGAATATAAAGCATATTGTGCGCAAAAATTACCACGTTCATCTATAAATTCGCTTTGGAACGTTTTGCACAAATATTAATATCGCCAGAGCGTTACGTTCGTGAGCCATTCCATTCTTTGAGCAGAAAGAACATTTTCTGGCTCTTTGGGTTAGATAACGATTTATGAGTACAGGGGGCGAAAAATAACTTTCAGGTCATAAACTTTTTTATCGGCGAACCTTTTGTGGGTGATCCTTTTATCGGTGAATCTTGAATTGACGCGGCAGACCCAAAGGACGCCACCTAGCGAATACTATTGGCACAATATACCAACCAAATCTGAAGCATTATTCGATCTGGAACTGTGCATGCAATTAGTTGCTTGCGCATCGGCGCTTGACTCGAACCCGGTTCGAGTTCAGGGTAAGCCTTGGAATTATCGGACTATGAGTAACAACGAAGAGGTGTGAAGTGTTTGCGTCTCCATTTTCTTGGCCTCAGCATATGTTCAAGCTTCGTCTATTTCACCCACTGTTCTTCCCACAGATGGTGTACAGTCAGTGTAGGCCTACTCATCTTAGCTGAATTGGTGAAGCGGACCCCTGAACCAAATTTAAAACCTGTTTATCACGGGTCTCTTATACGGAAGTGCTCTTGCTAGACCTTGGCCAATAGCAAAACGAAAATTGCGGTAAAATTCCGATGATTACAGTTTAAACAGATTGCGGTTAAGTATCAGTATAAATATCGTATTTGCGAAGACAAAAGTCATACAAAACTTGTGCATATGGTAATAATATGTTTCATAAGTTGATTACTCGATAAGTTGATAAGTTGAGTCCATTCGGGTGCCAAGAAAGCGTCGGATTGAATCCGGAAAATTTGCCCTCTGCTCCGCTTGGCGAACCTGCTGGTGCTCTGAACATCATAGCTACACTGACGAAGTTTGCAGTTAATTGTATGATTTTTACATTAATTGAAGGAAGTTTCTGTGCATGTATCCTCTTATGTCCTCGTCGTCTTGAGGTATCGCACACGTTGCAATTTGATCCCACATCTAATTCCTCGGAAATGCATTGAAATTCAGTTACAAGTCTTGGTCGTGCTAGATTTTTCCTGTGAAACTCGATGCTATTTTCCAAATATGTTGACAACTCTTGCAAGCGTAATAATCTCCGTGTTCACGTTGTAAATAAAAATAATGATAACGTCATAATTTTTTGCAACAGTGTTACTGGTACTATTTCATATCCACCGTTGAAATTCGACAACGTTCGTTCGTTCGGAACTAAATCACTTTTTTCAGTTAATATTATGCAATGAATTGTTATTTTACAAGCTGGTAAACCTGTAGTTTAGCGTATTTAATTGTTGCTCAGTTCTTATCCTGTATTTTAGCGTATTTAATTATTTCCTTCATTATATCATGTATTTTATAAGTAGAAACTGAATTTATAATAATTAGGCTTTAAATGGAAGCTGGATCTATAAAAGGAATTTTATGAGTGTGTTTTAGAGTATTTCATTAAACAAAGTGTTGATCAGAAATTCCACTAGATTTCATTGCGACGCCTTTTTGTCATCAATCGAACTTCCAATTATGCATCGTATTTTCACCGATCCAGCTTCCATTCATGCGTATTTCTCTTCGTCGATCCAGCTTCCATTTAAGTATATTTCTTTTCATCAATCGGGTTTTTCCTCATGTAAGCCTACATGGCCTTGTTTACATCGATTCTACGTCCATCGTAACGACATTCTTTCATCAATCAAGAATGATGATTTCACCGATCCAACTTCCATTTCGGCATAATTTCTTTCATCAATCCAGTTTCTACTTATACATCATACTTTTTCATTTATCCCGTCTCCATTTGAGCTACAGTTCGACATCTGTTCAGGCCAAATAATTAAATACGCCTATTTTTTTCTGATGAAACTTTTGTGGATAAAATGCGCTATATTACAGGATTACCAAATATTCTACCAAATTATTCTAATTAATAATACGTCCTGATTAATTTCAGTTTAGTGAAATTTCGTTCTTCAATTGCTACAGTTACAGGAATTGTTAGTAAAACTCGCATTGCAGTCCATATATTCAGATATAACTCTTGAATAGTAGGCCTAATATGCTGTTGTATAAATCTTAACAGTACTATTAAATTACTTCGCACATCGTGTTAAAATTTAAACAACAGCAAGAATTCAACACTTTTTTTTCTGATACGGATAAAGATAAAATTTTCATCTTTATCCTGATGGAAGGTAAAGTTTGATACTGATTAGCTCATCAGCGCCTTCAGCGGGGATGGTTGTGTCGACAGTTGAACTTGAAGCAGAAGCAGCAGATAGGCTAGTTCTCCTGGTTATGTGTTACCGTCTTGCTCTTTTGTAGGCCCGTAACAAATTTTCAGTGCTCATAAACTATTTATTTTGGTCAAACTGTTCCTCTTTCTCTGTCCTTCGTTTATGTATTCGTAACCAGGCGGCTTTTTAAAACTTTCTTAATCATTTAATTTTTTTAAAACCTTTTTAACATTTAAAATTTCCTCATACATTAGTTTTTTGGCAATTATTATTTATTAAAATTAAAATTATATCGGCAAGCGCTATTTCTTTATTGTGTTAGTCATTTTTAAAGGATCAACGTAATCTGATGACGTTTATTAGTGACGTAAATGTGTCGAATGCTTAAAAGTAAGAGGACTAGGTAAGGGAAAAAATTTAATTAAAGAAAATAAGACACATAAAAAATGGTTTTGATAACTATGTAATAAAAATATCACTAAAATATAAAAGTGGGTCCTTTCGGCACCCTAAATTATCGACGCCCCAATTTGTTGGCCCCCCAACTTGCAGGCATCCTCGCGGCGCCCGACCTCGCCACCTCTAAAGCCGGCTCTGATGACAAATAAGGGACCTGAATCCGTTGACGAACCCTAAGTCTTTACCACAGTGAGAAAGTCACGGGATATTCATTCTATTCGTGATACGGAACCTGGTACATCTAGTTCCTTTTAAATATATTTATTTCCTCGCATCCAGCTCCCATGTAAATAGAATTCTTCAACGAATGAAGCAACAAATAGGCCTTTTAAGATTTACAAACCAGAGAGTAGCAGAAGTTACCAGTCTTGTACGCAAGACTTGAAATTTCAAGACCAAGACGAGACCCAGACAGTGAGGTGCCGAAACCAAGACCGAGACCGAAACAGTGAGGTACCGAGACCTAGACACTAGGTTCAAGACAGTACGAGACAGTAAAAGACAAGTGATCCAATACAAAAGGCAGTAAAATACTAATTTATCATTTTGCGGGAATAAGGTTCATTTGTAATTTCAATTTGAAACTTAGTCTATAATCTATATGGTATCAATTATTTCCGAGAAAACTTTTTATATTGCCGCGTTTTATCTTTATCGATATCTCTTCTTCGGCCTATCTTCTGATTAATTCGCCTATAAAGAAAGCCTTTTTGACATGTCTGAAATCTTCTATACGATTTAAAACAGGCAAATTTGATACAAGATGCCAAACGAAATTATAAACTTGCGAATAACCTTACTCACCCTGAGAAACTCGAACTTGTTCCGATCGTTTCGGTTGTGGTGGCTTTGCATCAATGACAAACTGCACGCCATAGCCATTGTTTGTCAATAGGCCTAACTTCAATTACGTAAACGCAAACTTCACAATTTCATTTTCTCTCTCAGACATTTTTCCACTTTGAGACAATTGAATTGATTTCAGTAGGTTACCTTGTGACTCGCGCGTTAACCAGGATCACCGTTTCTCGTAAATTCCGGTTTCAATTTCTAGCGCATGATTTTAAGACAGCTAACGCGAAACCTATCGAAACCGCTTGTTCTAGACAGAACAAGACTCACTTCAAGACAGTTTCTAAAAATTCGAGACACTACCTCGAGACCGAGACCGATACAGCAGGCTTCCGAGACCGAGACACTAAAAAACTGTCTCGAGACCGAGACACTGTTTCGAGACCATACAACTCCGCAAATTACTCTGGAGAAAGATCTTTATCCTAGCTGAAGAGGATAAAAAATAAATTTAGGATAACCATGACTCAAGATAACTTATGTTCCCTCAGTCTCATGTGCATAGAAAGTGACAAACTACGCAGTTTATCGTTTGATGACGTCATCAGTGACTTTGCTTTGACAGAGGCAAGACAGAAATTATTTTAGTTTAATATTATGATTCCTTATTACTGTGGCAAAATTGCCTCGGCTAGTTGCCGAACAATGTCTCGCTACAATGTCTCGCTGAGGGGACCAGAGAATTAAGGGGAGGTGAACCAGAATTGTCGCAACCGATACGGAAGGGTATAATTGAGGTTCACCACAAATTGATACCTCGTTGGCGAAGAGCAACCCTGAGTTACGTTACAATACTTATAACGGTTTCAAGAGATAAGGTAATAAGCCTTTGAAAATAGTGTCTTTTAATAGAACTTTTGTTTATTTTACCACAGTTTGCATTATTAAGTTCGTTATGAATAAAAATGACTTTGAGTTAAAGATTTATTATTTCACTATCAATATACTTCTTAATTGTATTTCAGTTTAGCCCCCTAATCATCCGAAAGTCATATTTGTCACCGACATTACAGAATATCCAGATCTGATAAAATTACCAATATCTGAAATTACTTAGGGCCTCATCAAGCATAAATCCGGCCATGGTTTCATTGCATCCAGTTCCCATTGAAACATAATTCTTTTCATCACATCCAGCTCTAACTTAAACAAGGTTCTTTTCATCACTCCCGCTTCCATTTAGGTATATATTTCTTTTCGCCAATCTCTCTTCCATCTAGATATGTTTTTTTCATCGCACCCAGCTCCTATTTAAACAGAATATTTTTTCATCAATCCAACTTCCATTTAAACAGAATTCCTTTCATAGTATGCAGCTTCCATTTAAGCAGAAATGAACTAAGGCAAAATTAATGCGACGAAATGAACTGCGACGAAATTTTCTGCGACGAAATGAGCGGTCACCGGTCTACTGGGGGGTCGACTGGACAATTTTTGTGTCACTGAGACGGTTAGACCTAGTCAGTATTATTCCTGATTAGCATTAGGCGCCCATGATGAGATATGTGCCATCTCTAACTCATAAACGGTAACACCTATAATAGAAGCGGGTACAATCAATTATTAATCGCAAGCGTATTTTCAGAGATGCGTTTATAGAAAACGGGGCCATAGGCGCAAGCATTTTGGGGGCCCCTCAGAATTTTTAAACTGAGTCTGAGGTGCCGTCCATAAATGACGGCATGCACCTAGTTTGTAGGAATCACATATCTGTAACGATTCGTGACGAAGGAGAGGATGGTCAAAGAAATGTGACGTTACATTATCACATCAAATACAAAAATGCGTTAGCATTTCGCTCAATTGAACAAGTTCCACTCAGCAGTATTGTTACCACAATTTAACAACACTATTTACAACACTATTTATGATCCTAAGTAATTGCATTCGTAATATTTGGATTGTTTACCTTATACACTCGCAATCACTGTTGTAGAATTGTAACACACAAGCACAAATCAATTGCTACACCTATATATACAGAGTCACTCTGCGTCGGCAAAGTGACCTCATGGTGCGATCGCAAACGATGAAATGGAGAGAATGTCGATTTGGACAGGCAGAAACCATTGAGAAAGATTACAAGCTCCAAGCTCTTCCTATTTTTTCCATTAAGAGAATTTTGTATCACCGTGAGAGAATAGAGAAGCATAACGTTTCCATTGTTTCCAGCTATTGTCATTAAACATTTTTTTAAATGATTCTAGCATATCTTTTCATTTTGTGGAATGCATAATGATTGTAATAACTATACTCTCTCCATTATTTTCTTCGTTCTATCATATGGTTTCAACTTAAGCATCTGTATACTAGTGCATAGTTATAAGCTGGGCCGCCGAGAGGATTTCCGGGCCCCTGGGCAGAACAGTTACGGGCCCCTAAACAATATGTGTCATTGGGATAAATGGGGAAAAATAAATGCTATAACAAAAGTACGGGTACAAGCGCATGATATCAGAAATAGGCCTACATGCATAATGTGTACATATGTGTTCATTGGCCTTAAATAATATTTGTATATATATATATATATGTGTGTGTGTGTTAGGGTGGTGCTCAAAAATGTTATGTTTTGCAATCATCTGGGTTAGCCCCTAATTATGTTCCTTTTGATGCACTAAGCCAGTGTACAAAATATTCTGAAAATATTCCTTCATTTAGGTGTGCCGCATGAATAGTGAAGTTTTCCAAATTTTAGACAAGACTCGTAAGAACGCAATTTTTTGACTGCATCAATATTTTTAGTTATTTAAAAGTAAGTAAGAGTAAGTAAGTTTTTAATTTTCATGTTTAGAAGTAGGCCCTATAGCAAGTAAAGAGTATGTGTGAGCATTATTCAACTCTGTCAGTTTTATTAAAACATTAAAGTACGCCTATATACTGGGCCATTTTTTTAAACCTTAAATTCTTTTACTCTGGTTAATTATTCAATGTTCCGACACCGCTTGGATCAAGGACTTGTGTTTATCTTCGTTCTTGGTCAGTATTTGGTTGTCTCCTTGGCTAGTGTCGGTGCCCTTTCTTATTCACCGTACACAATGTCTCAGCAGTCTGCTTACGCTGGAAATGGATGCTGCCCAGTTTCCAAGATCTTTTTCAGCCAATCAGTTGGGTCGTCTAGTAGTGTGAAGAACCTCATCGTGTTTGAGGTAAAAAAAATCATCAAGTGCACAGTAAGCTGTGTATGTAGTAACTTTCCACGCTTCAAATTTGGGTGGCATGCCAGCACCAAGTGTGGTTCTCAATGCAGTCTTAGAAAAATCAGAAATCGGTTAATTCCGCGCAGAAGTATACTTCACGTTTGATGGATAAGCACCTTTGTAGCTGCATCCAGATTTATCGATCTGAATTTCACGAGGCGATTGAAACATGTTACATCATTAAGTTTTTTGTGATGACTGAATAGTGTGTGCTGCTGTAGTAAGTTTGTAGATCTTTTGCCATACTTTTCAATAGGAACTACTGCGTTGGCTCGAGTTCCACGCTACTTGAAGTGGTGTCAAAGGACATGGCCATGAAGATTCATCAAGAATTCAAGATTCCAAAAGACTTCACATTCTCAACAAAATTCCAATGGCCTTCTCATTTTCATCAAGATTCCAACTTTTTATTGCTTCAACTACTGAATGAGCCATAGTCTCACCAATTGTGTTTCGGAGTTTAGTCCACTTTTTCAGAAACGACGATCGGCAAGTCGTCGACTTCTGAAGATGTCCAGAAATACCAGGGAGGGAGCAACTCACCATCCCATAATGGGATGGTAACTTGCTCCCTTGTATTTCATAAATGTATTTCACTAATTTCACAAAAGTTTCTAATCTGTCCGTACCTTACTCTGCTCCGTCGAATGGACCGCCGATTCAATGCCAGAGCATCAGAGGACAGACCAGCAGCTTGTGAGAATGACGCCAAAGCATACACCACTGGTTCTTAAACTTTTTGACGCCAGCGACCAGCAATGACTTTTTAATAATTGTTGTGGACCACTAACACCAAACGTGAGAACACGTTGGTGTTTGTGATGAAGTCTAAGTGGACAAACGAGCGCCGAGCTTATAGCGCATGCGTCGCGTCTCATGCGCCTCTTCGAAAGAGAGCAAGCGGACTGTGGTTCACTTTCCGATTATGTCTTTATTACAGATAATTATATCTCGGTCTAGAACGAGCAATGGTGAAGGATCTAACAAGACTAAAATCTCAGTAACATATGTGACTCGTCAGCACGAAACCAGTCACATGTATACGAACTATTTTTTCCTGTTTTTTGCACCATCCTGAAGCTGCTAGATTTACCTTTCCAAAACCGTTTTCAGCTAGTTTATGCCTTGCATACAGCCAAAGTTATAGAATTTCCAGTGTGACCATTTACGTAAAGTGCTATTCGAGAAAACTGCGTGCAAAGTTTAGGCATTTTATTTTTATAATCTCCTTAGCAACGGCTATTGTTTTTGAACCGATTTTACTGAAATTTGGCACCATTGCAGCTGCAGGTATTGCAAATGTACTGTCGAAATTTGGTGTAGATATCTCAAGTAGGAACAAAGTTATTAAAGTTATTCCAGTTGACCAACGAAAAATCATTGAAACTAAATGTCAATTTTATTACAAAAGTCTCAAATTCCGAGAGAGGTTAAGCAGCTGTTACCTGCTAAGGAATTAGATATTGCAATACAGTAATGGATAAAATTAACATCCATATAATAAAAACACAGAAATAAAATGACAGTTTATTCCAGTCACACTATGTATTCAGCGTCAACTGGCAAAGACACTGGTCTTCTGCCACCACCACCTAGAGTTTAAGATGTACCAGGAACAGATGATCCTGAATCACCACAGGATGATGTGCTTCCTTTGTGTTCTGGGTCCCCTGTGGAAACATGATCTAACCCTTCAGTCGACCATCTGCAAGTGTTAAAAGGTCTTCTACATCGTGTCGTCCAGTTTGGCGATCGGTGGCTCTGGATCGTCAACGGATGTAGTAGCTTCATTTTAACGACACTGTTTGATAAAAAAGATTAGTGATGTCGCCCTCCTCCTTTATCCAGGCTTGGGACTGGCACTGCCAGAGTACAAGCAGTGGCGGAGTTATAAAGGAATTGATGTATTTTTGTCCATTCTTCTTTTCGGCTCTGTTTTGTCCAAGGCGTCGTCTTCGAGTTCATGTGTAGCAACAGGCATTCACATTCGTCCATGGATCTACAACAAAAAGACAAATCTTATGTATACAGTCTAATACTAACAGACGTTTAAGAGCCAATTTTTTTATAGAAATTAAATATAACAATCCGAATAAAATTTATGACAAAATTTTAGATCTAAATTATAGAGGAAATAGAGAATATAAGCTAGCCGGAAAGGCAGTCATTAGTGTGAAGCATTAGCAACTTCATATCTTAGCCTCGGCATATCAGAGCGGGACAAATCTTCTCCCTCACCGTCTCACCTTCCTAGCGATAGTGGGCAATCAGTGAAATCGTCATAGCTTAGTTGGTAATGAGGTGCAGGCGGAGCAGAATTATTGATGCAAATCTCTGCCCTAGAGGAGATTTGAATACTTAACCCTCGATTGACAACCCAGCACACAAACCAAAACACAAGCGAGCTCACCCACATAATAATAATGAAACAATATTTAGAATATATAAAAAGTGAATTAGCAGGTCACTCCAGCCGGACAACTGGTTTTACATTTCGGCCAGAACGAGTAACCCGCCCGCGATTTTCAACACCACGTCCACGACTCTTCCCTTCTGTCTGCCCTTTGCCGATGCTTCCAGTGTCAACCAGCGAAGACAGAGGTCTTCTGCCACCACGTCCGCGAGTTTTACGTATTTTACCAACCGGTGGATCTGGTTCAATAGAAGAGGAAGCGCAGTTTTGTCCAGAATTCTCAATGGAAACTGCTTTCTCCAAGGGTTCTTTGTCCTCAAGTCCAGCTGGAGAAGGCTGCAGTACTTCGGGCAATGGACACATCACTTCCTTCCACGGATCTGCAACAAAAGGTCGAATCTTGTGGTATAGATACCACTTCCTTGCATCATCCATCCCTGAAGATGTGATTGGAGTTGGCGCTTCCATTGGTAGTGCATCCTTGCTCTTGAAAAGCTGGAAATGCACTTCTGGATCCTCAGGTGACACCCTGGCAAACACCATCCCAGGGTGAGCAGAATCAAACCTGAAATGCATAATAATTGTATCATGTTCAAACAATTACAAAGTACTTCTCGCAGTGTAAACCAGTTAGAAGCACTCCAGTGTAAAAAACCCAATGAACAAGTAGCTTGGAATCAAAGGTGAAATGAAATTAAAATAATATTTAAAGGGTCAGAACAGAATCAAAATAATATGCACAATAATTTTATCATAATTATAGATAACTTGTAGCATTATAGTTAAGTACTGCAATGACAGGCATTAATAATAATCTACAAATTTCCATGCATTTTCTCTGATGCACATGTAAGTGAAAAAAATTATGTAGTTGAATGTCACTTCATCTAACCTGAAATGCCGATGTTTTTTAATGCCCGAAAATATGGCCGCAGATGTTCTTGCCAATCTCCAACCGAGACCAAGGATGTTCCATCTTCCAGGCCAACAAGCTGACTCTGATTTACAGAAGCACTTCCATTCACCACAGATGCCATTTCTGACAGAGATGACACTGCATGGCGTCTGAATGCCTGTTTCAGAAGCCCAAAACACCAATCCGGGGCAAACTTTGTGTGTCCTACGATTAAAAAATTCAACACTATAGACTTGTGAAGACCAATGGCAACCCTCCATGCACAGTACCAAAGCATGAAACGATTCTTGTTTTGGCCTGAACAGTTATCACAATGAAGCTTGACATCAGTCTCACCAAATCCATAATGCTGAAAGAAATAATGCAAATAGGACACAACAGCATTCGAACCCTTACTGATGAGATGGGCTTCGTCAATCAGAAAGTTCACTTGTTGAGGAACCCCTTCACAGCAGACACCAAATATGCCTAACTTGCGTGGAACAAGGAAGTATATTGGTCCTGGCTGTAAAGGATCACTCGGCAAATGTACTTGCTGTGCATAGTCAAAACTGTAGTGCATGGACATGCTGCGGCTACACGGAGCACTTGCTTGCAAATCAGAGAGACCGAATTCCAGGCATGTTGATTTTGCCTCGTCAACCATGGATTTGTAGAGTGATCGTTCAATCTGGACATCATTCAAATGCTGTTCTTGTTGACGAAGCCGGTCACCTGTGAAAAATATGTATTATAATTAATTTAAAAACTAATAATTTATCGAGAGAACATCATTGGTCTTATATTTATACCATTGAATCTGTAAAGATTGAGATTTTCATTTCAACGAGGGGCAGCAGTGAACTAATTGAAACCTACAAGATTATAATTTGAAAGAAGGCAGTGCAGCTACAGGATTTTTTAATTAGCAACAAACAAGGCAATTCTGGACATCATTATAAAATGTATGTTTAAGACACACCAAGGAAGAAAAGGGCAGAAATTCTTCAGTTCAACGGTTCTGGAATGATTTGGATGATGGAAGAGGAAGATAGGAGAGATATACACAGGTTAACTTGCAGTGCTTCTAACGTCTGAGCCATTTAAATCCATGTTATGTCATACGATACAATAAAACTGCAGTGCAATTGAGCATGATGGACTTGCTCAAGGTCAGTAAGCAGTAACTTCCTTGGACAAGGTTTAAAACCATGTTACAGGTCAAAAGCTCTAGTCAACCTGTCACCATTTAGTTAAGTGCAAATTGTAATCTCGTATGCAGACAAAGCTTGGTGCTCCTAATAACAACAAAACACTACAACAGCATTTCAAATTTCCCAAACAACTTACTTTCTTGCTTTTCTCTATAAAATCATAGAAAACTATGCAGTTCAAATCAAACCTTTTTCATGATCCTCGATATTGGCACTACGGTAGATCAACGTGTTGTTGTTTTGGCAAGTCCAACACAAATCAGTCATTGGCTTGCACGTCGTGATGAATGGAACGAGTTGAAGCCAGTACTGTTTGAAGGTCGAAAATCCAGCGACTCGTTTTCCATGTTGTTCCATGCACGTTTTGTATATGCCGTACACTTTGGTCTTGGTGTGGCTCGATGGCAGCAACTTGATATCATCTCGCTTAAATCCAGGAACCCTTCCAGGAAGCATCATCGCATGCTCACTGGCATAATTTGTCAGGAAGCGAATGATATCTTCAATTTCGCTAAACTGAAAGCAGTGGGTGTTGTTCTTACGTCCACCGCTTTGTTTATCTTTTGGTGTTAAACCTTCTGTTTTATACCACTTGAGAATCCCCGTCAGTCTGTCCTGGCTAATCCCGTGGATGAACTTAAAGGTTGTACGGCAGATCTGACGGCTTTCCAAATAATATGATGTTCGCTGGTGTTGACGCACCTCTTGGCTGGATTTCCTGCTGCGACAAGTCTCATCGGACATGTTTATTGTGCAAGAAATTTTGCCGAGTAGCACCAACATTTGATCCCGAGGGACAAGTGCAGCCATTTCCATTCTACGCCTGACCATGTCCTCCGGAGCATACTGGCTACTGCATGGGAGTCCATTATTAAGTTTACATTGACATCTACAAATAAACAACCCATATACAAATATTTTTTTCTATTGATCAAATTCATTTCAGTTTGCTTTTATAAAAGCCATGCAACAAAAAAGCAAAGCCAATGCTAAAAGCCTTCATTCAAAACAAACAGCGATTTACAAGATTTATCAGCCGGTAGACTGCAATTATTGATTATTGAGAAGAATCCTGATAAAAAAATAAAATGCAATTGAAATACTAATTATTATTTCCTATCATTAACTTAATCAATTAATGATAAACTTGTACATTGCACAATAAGGATTGTAAAATATGAAGTAGTGCAAGAGAGGAAATGACACAACTTTTGCATTTATACCTGAATACTTAAAGACAAGCTCAATAATACAGGTTGTAAACCTAACCGTTATGCCTAAGGTCTTATGAAAACGAGCACAGTGAGAAGAGGGTCTAAACCTAGCAGTAATGCCTGAATATTTATAAAGACAAGCTCAACTAGAACAGGCTAACCTTTACAGTTATGCCTGAGACTTATAATAATAATTAGCTCAATAATTAGAGCTTAATTTCAACTGATTTTCGCATAGGAGTCGCAGTGAATCAGAAACAGTATGCGATTGCCTATAAACAAGGATCCTGTGGTGCAGTTAGAGCTTAGTTTAAACAGTGATTTTCGTATAGGAGTTGCAGTGAATCAGAAACGGTACGTCAATGTCTATAAACAAGGATCCTGTGGTGCACAGTATTTAAAAAATAATCGGGGCTTACCTGAATTCAACCGCTTTCTGATATTCAACGGCATTGTCATCAGGTACGAACTCGCTAGATGTTTTAGCGTGCGTCATGACCGCTTCGAAATCCGAAACATTCATTTCATTTTCTTCTTGGTCATCTGAATCGTTGTTGGCATCAGATTCTGTCCGAAAATCATCATCACTGAAAACCTCGCTTTCATCGCGATCGTCATCGCGATCGATGATCAAATACTCTTGCAACAATTCGTGCACTTTTGCTCGATCCGACCCTTTAGCATTAATCAAATTCGCGATAATCTCTTCCATTTTCGAGAATTCAGTATTTCAAAATCAACAAACTAGATTGCATTCCGTGTGTGCGTGACATTTAAAGAGACCGGGTCATACCCAGTGCGCATGCGCATAGCTGACCTTAAAACCATCAGCCAACCGCAGTTCAAGATTGTATCACGTGATCAAATCACGCGCTCGGGTTGCTAACAAGGCATCGGATATTGTTTACATACGTCGACCTCCTTCTGGGCAAGCTGTGTGCGTAATAGATAAGCTAAGGTCATATGTTAATAATAGAACAAGAAAAGGAGATATTCGGCTTCCAAACGAGACCATGAAGGCGGGAAATCTCGAACCATAGCCTAATTAAATATGACAACAAAGATAGCGAAATTTGAACCGAAATTATGATTTTCCGTCTCGTAACATTATAGGGCTGTTGGTAAAAATCTTTTTTGAAGCCTTTATGAAAGTCCAAACAAAAGTTTTAGATATTATTTGTATTAAATATATATTTTTGTAATCGTTTCTGCATTAATATCAATTACGACCGGTTTGAGGTTTCGTGTCATTTTTGGTCATTTAAAGCCTGATTGTAACCAGCGACATGCGACTGATTTTGCAAAATTTTTGCACATATTACCAGGATCTAGGTCACATACATCCTCTATAGAGCAGCGCGAAACAGTTGGTTTAAATAGTGATCAAATGATTGATTGGTCCCATTCCAGACCTCTCCACAATTATATTAGAGTCAATATACTCCGCTGCTGACACAATACCTTCAAATGTCATTCGTAATAGATGAATAATCACATTTATTGCATTTATCACCAGTCCTTTGGCAGGGTTATTTATTGTCAGATACTGCTGTCGAAAATTGAGTTTAATTTAGATTCAAAGTGTAAACATTAAAACCTTCTTGTATACAATTAGACCGTTGTTCTCCGACGATCAGCTTTCCATCGTCGAAATACAACCTATGTGGAAAATCGATCCACCTTTCCTCTTCTTGTTCTGTTTGAGAAAGAATTCGATTCCATTTAAGATAGGGTTCCAAGCAAATGATAGTACACCCATACCTCCAGTAGTCAACCACGAACACTCGATCGTCTGAATCGAGTGAGAGATAGACAGGCTTATGCAGTCTTTGCGTATAATGTAAGGGTGTGAAACAACGGATGGTCGTCTGTCCATCACTGGTCAATTCATAAATGGCCGAATATGGCGTACAATTCCAACTGTAAAGGATGATGAAATGCCCAATGGATGTTTTCACTGCGTGAATTGGTATCATGGAGTCTTCTGCTAATTGCAACCGAATGGATTGAATAAATTCTGCGTCTGATCCGTATATATTCAGAATGTACGATGAACTGTCGACCAACAACAATTGCCCATCACTCGATACTGACAGAGTTATTGGAGCAAAATCAATGTTTAGCCATTTAATGATTTTGCATTGTTCATCTGCTTCCGTAGTTATCTTCCAGATGCAATTATTTCCAGTGTCAGAGACGTAAAGACAATTATCCTTCTGACTGGATCCAATGTCTCCTGGATATTCATTCTCACTTATTTTGATGTTCTTTATATAATTGAACGGATTTCGATCCTCATAGACGCAAATTATACATAGACTAGTAGAACGCCAGTCACTGCGATCAATACGGCAGAGGACGTAGATTTCATATCCCAGTTTAGTCACTCCAAACACTCTTCCATTTATTCCTAAGTCTATTCTCTCCGTGAAATTGATGGAAATCGGACAAGTCACTAAGAAAACAGAAATAAAAAACTGTAAAAATTAATAATGTTCCCGTATTTCTTGCTATTTGAATTACTTATTACTACTAATACTAAGTTCTTTTAAATCTTTGATTTATTTCTTCATTAGCTTATAGTTATTTGAGTAACATAAATAGAACCAAAACCCACCTGGAAAATGTTGGTCAATGCATCTCTCCCATCACAACTGGCCTACGCATTGTCCTATTTGCCCGTACAACTACTGTACAAAACCGTTCCTTCTCAGTGGTTGGTTCCTCGCTCTGGAACACGCTCCCGTTGGCGTTGAGGTTGTCCGCCAGGGACTCGCTTATAAGTTATAACTGTTCTAATCAGTCCAACTTCTATTTTAATGAATACATTGGGCGTATAACAACGTTTCGGCCTTGAATCTTTTATCCGTGAACCATTTTTCGTCAATTATTTGGCGTTGAATCATTTGCCCGTCAACTGCGAGCCATTTCTCGTGGAGCCCTTTGGTCTCCTAGGGATAATCATTTCTTCTCTCCATTGATCCTTTGCTGCAAATATTTATTGTAATCCCCATCACACTATAAATTCATTGCATTCATGTAATATTGGTTAGGAGTTAATCAAGTATATTGTAGGCTGTGTTTATGGTTTAATCGCACTTTTCAGCAATCTCTCTTCTTGATTGTTTTTGTTGCTCCCTCCGTAACAAATATTTATTTTAACTCAAATTCTGGGTATCTTATTAATTTTATCAACATTCTTAATTCAAATAAATTGCCGTCATTTCTTGTCTGTAAAGTAATTATATTAGTCAAAGAAATTATGTTAAGTTGTGTTAATAGGCCTTATGAGTGTATTTTTAATTACTTGCCAACGGTTTTCTCGAATTGATTCCTTTCAATTTTGATCACCATTGAAATTAAGACCTGAATAATTGGAGAGAGATCTTCTTTCAGTTGATTCGATTCGTACAGCGACTGAATATGCTTAAGGGCTGCTTGTGTCTGACACCAGATCCAAACGACCACAGTCTGTCCTTTCAGTTGAGAGTTCAAGATTTTTATGCCTTTATCCATCAGTTTACTGATGCGTCTTAGAGTTGGCTGTGACCAATCTTTGGTTATGTTTAGAAGATCTTTGATGTTCTGATGAAGTAGCTGTGTTTCCATTGAGGCCACAGCAAGCCTTGCATCACGAGACTTCACTTTGATTGGCAATACAACTGTAGTCATAATACATATTTTCAATGCAAAATTACTTACGGAGGCACACATGTAGATTTAGTAATTCGTAATCGTAATCTCTAAATGTCTAAAGCGCCACTTGAATGCTAAGCGCAGGGCACCAGCTTGTTCACGAGCGCTGCATCAAATCAGAGGAATTGTCCAAAGGATAGTCCGTGGTAGAGCATAGTCCGGTTATCAGGAGGTCAGCGGAGGTAGAGTAGCTGTTAGAGGGGGGGTCTTTTTGGTCGAGGATTGATAGGTGGAATATCAAGCATGAAGTCTGGGTAAGAATTCTTGAAAAGGCGAGACTTGGGTTTAGAATGGAAAGCCCGGGGTGATGGATAGGAGAGCTTGGAACAGAATTCAACAGATGATGTTGGATGACAGGCAGTGATGGTGGAGGAACTGAAAATGTACGGAATTCAGGAGCAAGGTCGTTCCAGAGACGTTGTGCGGCGTTGGATATGGCTAGGTGGGAGAACTTGAGATGAGAGGCTAATGGGCGTCGAGTAAGGGTGAGATAGGATGACGATCGGGTAGAGCGGGTTGGCTGAATGGTGAAGAGCTCGGGAAGGTATTTTAGCTGGAAGTATTGTATAGAGTTGTAAGTTAACGATAGCACTTTGAAATGAATGCGCTTTGTGATTTTTAGCCATTGGAGTGATTTCATTATTGGGGTGATGTGGTGATGCTTGGACATTCTGGTGACGGCTCTGGGTAATGAGTTTTGGATGAGTTGTAGACGCTTGATTTGCACGGCTTCAAGGTTGAGGAAAAGAGAGTTGCAGTAATCGAACTTGGTGTGGACGATGAAGGTGGAAATGGAGGAAGCAGTTTTGAAGT
The DNA here is from genome assembly GCA_959347315.1 of Bimastos eiseni. Lineage (NCBI taxonomy): Eukaryota > Metazoa > Annelida > Clitellata > Crassiclitellata > Lumbricidae > Bimastos > Bimastos eiseni. The sequence goes on along the minus strand of OY365810.1, from coordinate 2,354,046 downwards.
CGGGCATGGGTCGCATGCGTCGGAGGTGGCGAATGTGATTGAAACAGGAGCGAGAAAGGTTTTTAATGTGCTTGGAGAAAGAGAGATGAGGATCAAAGGTGACACTAACACTTCGGACTGGGGATCTGAGGTGAAGGGAAGGGATGATGATTTAGCGGGTAAATGAATTCCAGGGTCGGGGACTTACTTGATTTGTTCAGGAAGGCCTGTGAGGACAAATTCTGTCTTGGAAGGGTTGAGACTGAAGAGGTTGGATGATATCCATTGGGAGACAGGGTTGACCACATTCAGTAGCTGTGCAATGAAGGTGGAGAAAGAGCTTGGGGAGAAGGACATGAAGAGTTGTCTATCATCTGCATACAGATGATGGTCAAACAAAGAGAATTTTATAAGGTGACTCAGTGGTGTAGTGTAGAAGTTGAAGAGGAGTGAGCCCAGGATTGAGACTTGAGAGACACCACAAGAGACTGGGGGGGGGGGGGGCTTCTGAGTAGAGGTTGAAAGCTTTGACAGAGAAAGATCTGGAAGACAAGTAGGATTTGAACCAAATAAGGACAGTGGCGGAGATGACAAACTAAGAAGATTCTCTATGATCGATGGTATCAAAAGCAGCGGAGATGTCAAGAAGGCAGAGGAAGGAGACTTGCTGACGGCTGACGGCAGGGACCAGTTTATTGCATAAAGAGGTAAGCAAAATCTCTGTGGAGTGGTGTTTAGTAAAGCCTGATTGACGAAGGCTGAGCAGAGAGTTTGATGCAAGGTTGTGGTTTAGTCAGATTAGAACAATTCTTTCAGTAAGCTTAAATAGGAAGGGCAAGTTGGAGATGGGAAGAAAGTTAGAGAGATTTTCTTTGTCAAGAGTAAGGGTTAGACAGGATGACGATCGGGTAGAGTTTTCAGTTGAATTTAAATAAAATACTCCTAAGGTTGTAGATGAATTTAAAATAAAAAGTTTCGTTTGACTTAAACGAAATTATGCAAAACGTGTATTTTGATAATAAGAGTTTGCATCTGGTTTGCAATAATTGATTTCGCGTTAAAGTGGGATTGATCAAATGCGGTGTTACAAAGTAAGTGATTAAGTAAATTAGTAAGTATCTTCTGTGATCAAACGTTACCATAGTACCAGCTTCCTGCGGTTTCGACTGCAATAAGAATAAAGTGATGTGATTTGGAGATTGCTGCATATTTACGTCGCTTGTTATGAGCTGCTTTTTCGGCTGCTCATAACATTATTATTATTATTATTATTATTATTATTATTATTATTATTATTATTATTATGCTGTTATCGCCCATGATGAGCTAATGGAGTGTTGGCAATGTCCCGAAGAGGCAGACTGCGTTCCCACGCTGAAGAACAACTGAGATACGTTGGAACAGAAATGACGTCTCCATTGGATCGTGGGTTGCAGCACTCGTTCGACTACCCAACTCTGAGATGAACTGCAGTCCTTCACTGCTCCAAGCGCCGCCGGATTCCAAGGAGAGGGCTACGAAGTCGTGGGTGTTGGTTATGGTGGAATACTTGGCCCTCTTCGTCTTAGCTGCGCGTTCGGCTGCTTCGCCAGCTCTGATATTATTATTATTATTATTATTATTATTGTTGTTGTTGTTATTATTATTACTGTTATTAATATTATCATAATATTTCATCAGGATCTTCAATGCAAATTTGATGTCGTACGGAGTAGCCCTGCTCGTTGGACCCATGAGCAGCGAAAGTTCCCTTGAAAGCAACTGCGTTGTAGCGTTGAATAGTCATCGAGATGCGCCGGTAGAGGAATTTCGTCTCCCTCTGTTCCCTAGTGACGGCGATCAGTTTGTGTCCAAGTTCTGAAAGGAAGCTTTGGCCTTCGGAATTGATGGGGCCAAAGGTTTCGAATGCCACCGGTGTGAAGATGCACCTGGTGGCTAGCTCGGCGTATTTCTGAGTGTTGAGGTTCGCCACCCTCTCGCCCACTGCGCCCGCTCTTTGTTAAGTTTCTGGCAGATACGACGTTGCCATTGTATCTGACACAGTTGCGTCCCATATCAAACAACGCCCTGCCCGCCATTATTATTATTAGCATCATCGTCGTCGTCGCCGTCGTTGCCGCCGCCGTCGTCGTCGTCCTCGTCATCATCATCATCATCATCATCACTATTAGTAGCAGCAGTAGCAGCAGCAGCAGCAGCAGTAGTAGTAGTATTAGTAGTAGTAGTAGTAGTAGTAGTAGGTGGAGTTGGTGGAGTAGTAGTAGTAGTAGCATTGTTTTATTAGTGCTGAACAAAAGACGCTGAAAATATGCCGTAATTTGAGTTTTAATTGCAAACCTCCTCCGTATTCGAAAATTCGTGCCACTGTTTTCTGGTTGGTTAGTCGAAGACACCTGACAAAATGTGAATATTTGCACTTGTCCATGGATCTCACAATGCGCAACATTGCGACGTTCTTAACTCTGTTTGAACGTTGTCGTTGGATGAAGTGACTCTGTTTTTTCGTTATGCAGTCAGCGAATTCCAACGAGGTTAATAATTCATTATTCGGTTGAATATTTGCCAAGAGATACTCTGCGTTGCTTTTGGTAATTGCAGATACTTTTCTGGTTTTTCCATAGTAATCTAAAAGGCAAAAGCCTTCATCATTATTTTGTGAATGACATCATAGCCATATTAGGTAATAGAGAACAATATTCATCATCATCGAAACGATTTTTTCCGATGTAATTTTAGTGCATGTTTCCTTATAAGATGTCAATTAAAACATCCATTCGCACCAAATGGAAGTAACTGCGGTTCTAAATTATCTCAAAACTTGTTTCTGTGTCAATGACATAACACAATGTTTTCTTCAGCGCAAAAGAACTGGATGCTGGATGAGACCCGGAGACAAGCCCAGAATAGAGACGCTTGGATAAATATCTTTGAAATCGCAATTCTCAAGAGATAGCACGCTTCAGGTGGTGGTGGTGACGACGATGACGACTACTATCTCATCTCTTACTACAAGATCATTATTCTGTCCTTCGCCTCTTCGATCTTTTTATCCAGATGCAATTAGCTATAGCAGATCTTGTGCCTCGTCTTTCTCGTCTACTAGCAAGCGGAACGGTAGGTTTTCTGGGTATCCGATGAAATTGTCTCAATACAAATGTCACGAATAAAAATGTCGCAAAATCGCAATTAAAAAATGTTGCACGATGATAATAATGAATTCGGACAAAAACTGCAAGATGGAAATAAAGAGAAGAATTAAGAAAGCGAAAGGAGTGATGGCAGACTTTAACACAATTTAGATAAACAAGACAATAAGATACCATACCAAACTGAGGATACTGAAAACATGCGTATTTAGTACAGCACTATTTGCCTATGAGACCTGGGTTATAAGGAAAGCGGATGTAAGAACAATACTAGCGCTTCAAATGTACTGCTACAAAAGGATAGCATGATCAAACGAAAATTGGGACTATTTGGACACATTTGTAGAATGGAAAATGAGAGAAAAATAAAGAGTGTAATGACAGGAATTATGTAGGGAGCGGGAATAAGATGAAGACCTTGCAGAGAATGGTTAGATGACATTGAAGACTGGTGTGTATATACATGAAGGCCTATTATGCGGTGACCACTCAATTCGTCGCAGTTCATTTTGTCGCAATTCATTTCGTGGATCCTGATGATGATGACGATGATGATGATGATAACAATGTTGTCAGTCAAAATGTCGCAATTGAAACTGTCGATTGTTAATAAAGTCGCATTATAATAATATTGTCAGCCAAAATGTCGCATGTACATGTATGTATATATGTATATATGTATGTACGTATGTACGTATATATGTATGTATGTATGTATGTATGTATGTATGTATGTATGTATGTATGTATGTATGTATGTCTGTATGTATGTATGTATGTATGTATGTATGTTTATATGCATATATGTTTGTATGTATGTATGTATGTTTGTATGTATGTATGTTTATATGTATGTATGTATGTATGTATGTATGTATGTATGTCTGTGTGTATGTATGTATGTATGTTTATATGTATGTATGTATGTATGTATGTATGTATGTATGTATGTATGTATGTATGTATGTATGTATGTATGTATGTATGTATGTATGTACGTATCAGTCTTTTTTATAGCGCCTTATAGGAACCACTCGAAGGCTCTAAACGTAGCCATCTAAACAAATGCGATTTTAGTAATGTAGAAAAGTTGGTTGCAAGCAGTGCAATGTTGCGAAGTTGTAAAGGTAGAACATTCCAGAATGATGGTCCAATGCATGAGAAGGCATGGTTTGTCCGCATCGATGCACGGGAGCGCGGGGCCATCAAGTCCCCACAAGCTGCAGGATTACTGGATCATAGAGCCATCATTTATTTGATAGATACCATACGACGAAACTTTGTTCATAGCAGGATTTCTGATAACGGTTGTCAGCATAAACTTTTGATGGATTCCTTCGATATTATTTTTATTGTGCTTATGTTATGGACTCACCAGTGATCACTCCTCTGGTTGTAGGATACTTATTGTTCGTCTGCTGAGGAATGCTTTCTTAAATGGCTTTCACATAATTTCGGATATTGAACGCGACGCTTTTCTTGAGACGAACCGTTGAAAAGACTAACAATTTACTTACTAAATAACAATTTGAGTAACGACAATGACACTGAAAATATCAGATTATAAAAAATATCATAGTTACCCACTGTGTGCGAGGTAAATAAGTTTGGGTGACATCTTACCTTTCAGATAACGCCAGATTTCCTTTTTGAACCGGCGTCTATTAATTCTTCGATTGAAGCAAATGTCGACTGATATGAGACATCTGATAACATCTTCGTCCCTTTGCTTTGTTGGTGAATTAAAAATCCAGTGTAGATAGGACCTTTGTAAAATTATGTCCAATACCTCCAGAGGAAGATCGTACAACTAGAGTTATCACAGAAGCACATCATCAATGGATGGCAATAATATTCTAGGATATTATGACCAACTTTTCCAGTGTATTACGAGGACAACATAATTATATATATAAATATATATATATATATATATATATATATATTATATATCGGTTGCCAGTTAACGACTAAAAAAATGGTCATGGTCATATATATTAGATTTATCTTAATTAACAATGGAAGACTAAAATAAAATTTATATTATGATTAGTATGTTATGAAGAGAATTAATATTTAAATTCGCCTTTCGTGTAGTCAACTGGTTACAGAGGTTTTTAGCCACTGAAATTTAGAAAATATGCACTATGGCAAAATCTTCAAGGTATCATTTGAAATAATGTGTCAAAACTACATGCATGAGCCTACATGTAACAATGAATATTTTCTCATGTCCAATTGTTTTCAAGATGAGTGGACCTACTCTAAATATTCTATTCTATTCTATTTACGAATTTATGTGTTCTAGTTGGTCTCATGAAATATTTATGTGTAATATTATTTCCATATTTTCTGCATTCCAATGACAATATATCTACGGAACTTGGAATGAAGTTGAAAAAGAGACGTTGAAGATTGATGTAAGAATTGAGTCCATTGTATGAAAACATTCATTTGGATGAGCAGTGGAGTAGTTTCAGCACAGGTTACTTATGATTGGTTCAAGAATTTATTCGTAATATTTGGTGGTAGGAAACCTTGAGTCAGTGAAGCATTACAGGCAATAGAGGCAGCGCGATGGCTTCCAGTTGAAGACGTGATTAAAATTAATTCAAGATGATCCTCGTTGGGAGCATGTATATTTACTGCGGCTCCATCATACACCAAGGGAATGTTTGTTTATGTGTCCGTCTAATCATTCCAATCAGCTGTCGATGTTTGTAAAGTGAGTTAGTGGTTTGGCGTTCCAATTCGACGACGCGGGCCAGTATATTTTCTTGTGCAATGGGCCATCCTTTTGGTCGGATCTGGTTCTTAATTAGATATACAGTATGACTTCCAGAGTGCTATCATCACAAAGCATCGGCTGATAATCATCCCTTCACACAACGCTATCACTATCGATTCAAGTAAGATTGCTAACAAATTCTTGTTGTTCTTAACCTTAATAAATTCTTTAATCTTACCGTTGTACTAAAAGTAGTTTCATCATCTGTTCCAATCCACCGTCTTTGCTTTGTATCTTCAAATAACAATATTGACGTCTTGGGGTTACTTGGGATTACATTTACCTTACATTTACAATTACTTTACATTTACCTTGAAATTATATGGACCATAGTCAGAGGCACATGTGCTACATGTCTACAGGTAGAACTACTTGATATGCATTTTACTAAATTGTGTGACATCCACATCAATAATGTGTGCCTGTTTGTTTGCGCGTGTGTGTGTGTGCGCGCGCGCGTCTGAGCCAATTGCTGGGTTCATAGCCACCTCAATTGACAATAATGACCATCGCCGCCCGATTAACAGCGGCATTGAGCGGACCTCAGCAGTAGACAGCACTGACCAAACAGAGCAACCAAGGAAATTCTTCAGGCGGACAAGACAACAGAAAACACTTTCAATCGCCTGAAATTTCGGGGATATAGGCTACTCAGTCCCCCTCACCTCAACTTTTGGGGAGAACTGTCCCCCCGCTGTCCCCCCCCCCATAAGTCTCCGCCCGTGACCCTGTCCTAAACGCAAGTCATATTATGCGAAACATTCGCCTTCCTGACTTTATACATAACTTTCAACTTGACAACGCTGCTACCTACGGAATGAATAACCAGCTAGCTATTCGTGAGTGTTGCGCCGACTCAAAGATGTTGTTGAAAGGGATTTCCGAAGAACTGTCAAAATGGTAGTCCGAACTAAGTCATAGTGTGGTTTCAAGAGAGTCAGAGGAGACCGAGTAGATATTATGGCGGGTGTCATTTTGGTCGAAGATTTAAGGATGGATCCATTGTGTCTGGCAAGTCTTCTTGAATGGGTGAGATTAAAGTTTAGAATTGAAAGCCAGCGTCGTGATGAATAGAAAAGCCGCAGATTTATGATGGTTAGTGTTATTCAATGATGGCGTTTCAGCCGAAAAAGTGCTGAATTTAGGGTATTCGGGACGGTTGGAGAACTTGAGATGAGTGGTGATCAGAAGTCGAGTAAGAATGAGACGGGAAGACAATCGGGTTGAGCGGGCTTAGGCCAACTGAATGGTGACGTGTCTGCGAAGATATTTGAGTTGGGGATATAAAATTGTATACGGAGTTGACAGTTAGCAATTGAACTTTGAAATGGATACGCTCTAGAACTAGAAGCATGTTGGGTTTAGGCATACATAAACTGTGCATTGATTTCCATCATTGATGAAGGTCATCCCTGCTTACCTCCTTTTCGAGCTGTTGAAATTCTCTGTGTACGATTACTTTCGTTATCGGTTCTCTTATACTTTCCTGCACGAGAACCCATACTGCTCGTTTACGAAAGATAACTTTGGAGAAGTCTTTGTAAATGTTTTATATTACTTATCTATTAAATGATGTTGTTTGAAAACTAAAATAAGTCTTCTACGAACTCCAGCAAATTCTAATTCGAAACGGATGTAAGTCGATTACAATTATATGACGAGAAGCAGTCAAGCAGAAAAAGTTTGCCCATCGTGGTCGACCTGGTCGAAAAGTGAATGGATATTATTTTTAGACATTATAATTGTCAAAGCCATAGATATAATAAACCTGGATACCGCAAGCATCTAATGCTAGACAGTGGCGTCTTGAGTTTGCATGTTGCAGTATATATGTGTATATATTCCTTATAGAGTGCAGTGACTAGAACTTATCGTTATCGTAGGTTAAATTCTAAACAGTGTACTTCTAATTCCAAAGCGTTACTCTAAAGCTAATACATGGCACCAGTTTAATCGTGGTCGCTGCGTCGGGTCAGAAGGGTTGTTCAGAGATGACGGGTGGAGTTCCGTTCGATTGAGACATGGTGGCCTACTGAACACTGCGGGAGGTGATGGAATGATGCACTTAGGTCTGATACAGAATTGAATCCGTTTGTTTTAAATAGACATGATTATTGTTCGATTAATAGTCAGAGAGAGGATGCTAAGAGAGGTTTGATGGCCATCGGTTTCGGTCCCTCGTTACGGCTCTGTGACGTGACTCGCGCGACCACGTTGTCCTGACTGTTTTACAACTTCCCCACATGGAGATACCGCCGTCTAAAAATCAATACAACACTTAGCTTGAGTATAGAAAAGTACATATGAAATTATCCTATATAAACTTTTGATTATTATAACTTACATGTTCATAGGCCTACATAGTTATTCACCTTTGCAAGCTGAATTGGGTGATTGATTTTACGAAACCTGTTTAGAAAGAGTAATTTTTTATTTAGATAATAATATGATTTATATTTGATATTGACATTGGAAAATTCCTAATATTAGTCGCAAGTAGAGCCCAAGGGTGGCAGTGAGTTGTAGTTGGAGCTCCGTATGTGGTGATCGAGATGCGGCTAGGTGCTGCAGCTGTAAGTCAGAGGACGCTGAAGGGTGCCTAGAGGAGACTGACGCATGCGCCAAGTTAAGAGGTTTCGAAACCCAGGGCATCGTTGCCAGACGAGAGGGAAATGCCGATACAGATGGTCGATTCAGTCCTGAGGTACTGAAGCCAACCGAGGTCGAGGAACCTGTCTGCGCCATTGAGTTGTGTTACGCTGTAGTAGTTGATGAATGTATAAAGCTGATGTTGATCTGAGAAATAGATCGATTGCTATCTACAAACTTAAGGAATGAGTTTCGACGAAGATAAAGACTTTGGTCGATGTAGAGCGATAGATTATAAGTAGATTCGTTTGCGAGAAGGTCACGGCAAGAAAAGGATCAAGGAAGGAGACTGGACGACGACGAGAAACTACCTTGTCTTATGCAAGCAAACCTCTTTTGATTCAAGTAAGAAATTATAGAAATTCATAGAAACCAATCGATTGCACAAGTTTAGTTGAACGAACAATTGACTTTTGATCTTGGTTGCTATTTTGTTGTATAATTGATGCAAACCTTTCTTCTGTAATAAATCAGAAATTGTCTAAAATGTCTGTGTCATCGCTGAATAGAATAGAGGCAGAAGAGATTGTGAAAGAGAGTGGATTAGTAGATATAATCAAACGAGCACACCGTTCTCTAGACCAGCCTCACTGATCCTGCGACAAATATAAATAATACAGGAAAATTCTAACAACTATTACAAATGATGATGGAAATGCAAGAGAGAATGTTAGATAACTTTATTGATGGTCCAACTAAAATGAACAGAGAACGATAGAAAGTGAAGTAAAGCAAGTAAGAAGGAGCGAGAGATTGATGAATATGCCCCGCCCTAATTACATAAACCCTGAATTAGCTTACAAAGTCTTACCTGGACAGATATCCACAGTGCTAGACGAACGTCTTAAAGGGACAGCATTTGAACCCTATATAACAACCAGATGCGGCGATCTAGTTTGACAAGTGGGGGGACACCCATGAGAGGAATGGCTCAAGGTTGGGAGAGACAAACGTATAGCGAGTCCCCGTATTGTGAAAGATAAGGGGGCCTAGTCCCATCGACCCTACCCGGATCGCCGCCTCTGGTAACAACTCCAAACATGATACTACGAAGGAAGTATTATTATTATTATTATTATTATTATTATTTCTATTATTATTATATTCGTCTATTGAACAGGCTGGCATGCCGCTGCAAGTTACATACAACAGAGCACGTGTTACTACATAATGAAAGACAAAGAGAGCGAAATGACAGAAACTTCGATAATGTTAAAGTATACTATAGTTAATGGAAGCAGAATATTTTAGTTTAAAGCTTGGATATCAGCAATGAGAAATGTTAACAGCCAAACAGTACCCTTGACACAAAATTTCTGTCGTCCAGAGTGGGTAGAAGGAAGGGATGCGGTCTAGACCGCAAGTTAAGATTTGCCTGGCAATGGGCGGTAAGAACTGTTTAAGAACATGGGTATCAGCTCCTATCATTGCCTGTAGCCTGTAGGAGTCGGGCATCAGAAGCCAATGCCACCGACTCGAATGTGCCGACGCAGGATGGAAGGAGCTGAAGGTGCCCCAGTCGTCTCAGGAAGGATTCGATACGTCGTCGATCGACAGCCGAGAAGACGGGAGACTGTGGTTGCGCAACTGACTATTGACAGGGCCTCATTAATACAAAGTAGCGGGATAGCATCCAGGATGAAGAGCAGGGACACTACATGACCTTGCAACACAGATTAAATTAACTGTAACGGCTAATGATAGCTATCATCGAAGTCTGAAGGAGACCCTTTTTTTAGCTCAACAAGGCTTCAATCCCACTCGTATTGACGCTTTAAACTCTCGTTAATCGAGCGATAGTGAAGCGTCACTGGAGCTAGCAATCGCGTATTGCCAACGGTTTGTTTCCCGAAGGTGATTGTGCAAATTCTTGCGGCTCTATTACTGAGGTAAAATAATTGCAAATTCGAGTTAAAATAGGTTCTATAACTAGTCATAATTGCATAGTCAATTTGACCGACAGAAACGACTTCCAGTTCAACTTCATTGGGTTTTGCACACGGTAGGCCTATGTTTAAAACAGCCAGAGTCTTAATCTCTAAGTTCAGAAAGGCCCAAAATATTATTTCGGATCTTGAGTAGTCCCATGTTACTGTTCTAGGCTGTAGTTAAGAGACACGTTGTCGCCTAACACCCAAATAGCTCTGGAACCACAAGTCCCACCACAGAATGTATAGATTGAGCTAATTTACATGTAGTTTATATAGCACAATCATTTTGAAGATGTTCTATTTTGCGACAGACAGGGTCGTCTAATTACCTACGTCTTCTCTCTATAAGTTAGCAACATAAATCTTTTAATTATAGTGGGCGTACTATTGATGTTGATTGATGCATTTTTCTTCTCCATAGGAGAATGGAGAAGTAAAGGCCTATATAATTTGGATTGTTTCAAATTATTGTCATTAATTTTTATTTTCAAATTTTATGATTCTACCAGAGCTCCTTATCATGCGGAATTGCCTAATGAGTGTAATAATACCTACCACACCCGTCTATAAGCACGTTGAAAGACATACAATCGACATAATTATATTGCACAATTTGACACTTATAACAATACGATGTTAGTTAGCACTTTAATAGTAGTGATTCAACTGATAATTGCCTTTATCCAATTCAAGAACTGCAGTAAAAATCATCATATGCCCAATTAGATATGTGACAAAAGCTACCTTAAAATTGTGTACTCTCTCGTGCCAATGATGATTAGACCGCATGTATAAAGCTCCGATGCATCTTAATAATCGGACTTTTAATGGCGCTAAATTCACTTGTATTAATTACGGTAACTAATTGGGTAGTCGACTATTGTCACCATGCATCTACATGTAAGCCTACTAATGCAGCATGATTATACATGGTAGTGACGTACATCCTATTTAAAAGCACCATTTTAGTTTCCCTCCTGTTTTGCACTAGAAATGAGCATTATGGTATCAGATAGAATGGATTGGTTTAATATTGCACTATCAGGTAATTATCGATAAGTTCGCGGTACAACTCTACCTATTTAATAGCGCATGATGTATACAGAGTGCATACTACAACTGCAATTGGGTATTCAGCAAACATAAACTATTTACACATACTATAGAAAATGAAATCAAACATCATGATAATACCTAACAAAATAATTATTTCAAGTGAATTAATTTTACTTTAAACCAGAATCAAAACAAAACGCACATAATTGAATTTAGAGCATTTGAAGTTATGCACATGAAATTGTTAAAATGTACATAAATGGTGACAATCGTCGACCACCCAATTAGTTACCGTAATTAATACATGTGAATTGTAAACAGAAAATTGTTAAAAGTGGATTTATAAATAATAAGTAAGAACGTCAAATCAATTCGCCAGGTGACAGCTAATGGCGCTAGTTTTGGTTCACAACGTATTGTGAACTTCGATTAAACAATGAAGGTCCGTGGTACATGGAATTTCCAATTGGCAGGCAAACAGGCAAAATAGCATAAACTGAAAAAAGTTTGTTATATAACAAAACCTTCAACCTACCACCCCACCCTACACAATATAACGCTAACAAAACCGGAACCCACCCACCTACCCCTTGAGCGTTATATAATATGTGAATGGCCCCTAATAATTGTGCGTCGTCTTTTCGAATGTCGCCCCTCTGTTTGCACGCTCTTCTGAACGGCGGTCTTTCAAACATGCGTCATTTTGATGGTCGTCCCTTTCAATGCGCCCATTTAATGGTCGGCCTTTTGCTGGGATACTGAAAAGATGTACGCGATGCAACAGAGAGAGGGGGTCCGAAAATACAATTATATTGCACACGAAATAGGCCTATACGACTGAGCCCCATCCTCACGGGTCCACGCTCCCCGACCCCGTAACTCGCTCACCGTAGTCCGGTAATTTCCTCAAGACAGCCTGGCAACCCTACAACCATCATATAGACAGTCAGTGTTCCCGGAGCAGAGCACTTTAACCAAATTTTAACTCCGGCAATCACGGGCCACTTATACGGGAGCCTAAGTGAGACAGATACTGGTGCCTTGAACCTCTATTTTACCGAATAGGCCTACAATGGGCCAATATTAATTTTGGTTGTGAACCTTTTGTCCGTCAGTCATTAAATTTTTGTCATCAGCCATATGTGGGTGAACCATTTGACGTGACACAGTTGGGAGCGAGATCGTACACGCAGGGGTGCCGTTAACGAGTGGTCTAGGAGTCGAGTAATAGGTCGAGTAGCTTAGCGAGTACTTGAGTACTCGTTGACACCAGAAGTGCTTAATACAATCTACATGGCTTTTACTGTAGACTAAGTAGACCTTATCATAGGTTCTAACTAAGGCTCTGAATATAAAATAATGGCTACAGAAAGCTGAAAATTGCAATTTTTCGACCGGAAGTAGAGGCAAGCGAGTACTCGAGTACAAAAAATTACTCGAGTAACTTTGGAGTCGAGTACTCGTGAATACTCGGGTACTTGCGGCAGCCCTACGTACACGTCAGAGACTAGCCTTAATGCTTGCGCTATATAAAATCAAGTCCCAGTAGCCTGGTTGTTGCTTCCGCCATATGGATGGCGTCACAAGCCGCCGATGGCAAATGTGCGTCAATTTGTTATACGTATTCGTATTCATATTCGCACATCACATTCGATTGGTGAGTGATATCCCCAATAATTATAATTGCATTGGTTTTGACGGTGCATGTGAAATACTACAAGTTTGAGGGCCTAGGTGACGTACTCATCCCCTACACATCTTAAAGCGCTTTACAAGGCCTATTACCCATCTAAAAGACTACGCAAAATACCAGGTGCTGGAACGTTTCAATCATTAATGCCTATATATTTGCATTGCTACCACAGCGGCATTTATGATTGAAACGTTCCATCACCTGGTGTTTTGAGTTGTCCTTTTGATGGGTAATAGGCCTTGTAAAGTGCTTTAAGATGTATAGGGGCTGAGTATGTCATGTAGGTTGGCAAAGTTATAATAGGCTAAAATGCTGTGAAAACCAATGCAAATATATGGGCAGTTTGAAGTGCCACCACGGCGGCATTAACGATTGAAACGTTCCAGTACCTGGTGTTTTGCGTTGTCCTTTAGATGGGTAATAGACCTTGTAAAGCGCTTTAAGATGTGTAGGGGATGAGCACGTCATCTAGGCCCTCAAACTTGTAGTATTTCACATGCACCGTGAAAACCAATGCAATTATAATTATTGGGGATATCACTCACCAATCGAATGTGATTTGCGAATATGAATACGAATACGTATGACAAATTGACACACATCGATGGCAACAGTGGTTAGGCCTATATTGGTGGTCAAGTATTAGTTTACGCTATCCTTGAATCACGACCACCAGTCTGAAATGGCGGAGGGCTTCCTATTCCCGTTTTTCTATCTCATACACCCTGTCGTTGGGTTTCCCAGATACTCAACTCACGGCAAACTCCCGTAAAAACAGCGTAATGTACTTTCCATTTTATTTATGTGAAGCACAGGCCGCGGCAGCGTTGAAGCAGCCCTAGCCTGCTGGGCGTGGCCTGCAGCCTAGCATGCTAGTCATGAACGTCTAGCCGTCTGCAGCCAGTTTGCATTGCGCATAGATGAACGGTTGGTCTCTGACTGCGATAAGAATTGCATTGTTTGCTAGGAGGATATGCGTTGCTTCGTGTCGACAGGCGTAAAAATAAGACGAAGTGCAGGGTTCCGGTCTCACTGGAAGGTCTTACCAGGGGCTACAGGTAATGACGATAATAATGTTATATCTGCGTGTTTGTATCTTGGTTTAAAGATGCGGATGTTTGTGTGTGCGATAGCATTTCCGTGGTTGGTTCCGCTATGATTCATTCTCAATTAGCCAGATCAATAGTTGCTCGTTGGTCAGACTTCTGCATTGCTGTAGCGCATTTTTTAAACCAGAACAAAAAGCACCGCAAAATACTGTAAGCTTAATCGCAATCATAAACTACACATTTCTAAGGCACTGCTTCAGAAATTGGCGTAGGGCAACAGGTTATTCACGAGCGCTGCATCGTAGGCCTATCAGTTTTGGATAAACAACAAGGGCACCAAACATACAGAGGCGGCGACCCCCTGTGGATCGAGAAAGGAGTTCAAGTACCCCGCCTTTTACAGAACAGGGAGAAGTTATACATGTGACCCCCCCACACATTTCCTACCCCTGTCATTGGATGCCCCCATCTGTGAAACGAGATCGTCGCCTCTGCAAACATACCACCGTTATGGCGAAGAGAGACTGCTTTACCATAATAATTATATTGTTATTGCAACCAAACGTTTCACTTAACGTGTTTCTGCAAAAGAGAAAGTGCAAGCAATATAACGATTCCCCATAGACCTAAGAAAGTTTCACATGCATTTTAGTGCACACTTGTCGGAAAAGGTTAAAGCAATAAACATGTAGCCTACCAACAATCGGCGTAGGACAAAACCCCTCTGACAAAAACCCCCTTGACAAAACCCTCTGACAAAAACCCCCTTGACAAAACCCTCTGACATAAACCCTCCTGTTTTAGGCAGGAGATAAACCCCCGGACAAACCCCCTCTCTTGCCCTAACTAGCTTCTGCAATTAGAAGCCATACCCTTATAACTTACACTACTAGCAAAGTTTGCACAGCATTACAAGTGACACTCAGTGTCACTTGCAATGTTGGTCTAACTCAGAGGTGTTCAGATATGGGGCAGGGTATTTTTTGAGTCTTTGTAATATCTTGACTACCTGACACTTGTAACCAGGGTGTTTGCCTCCATCAGTTAGAGGGGAATTGACGCCCCTGGTCTAACTTATATAAGAAATCGTGTCACAGATAACACACATACGATGTGCATAGACTGTCCGGACGCGACTGAAAAAGCCCTGTCACAGATAGCCTATAACGAATTACGCACAGTGGTGCCATCAGTGTACATAGACCTATCATACATTAACAACAAAAAGACCAAAGAACTAATTAACTGTTTGCTATTCAACTATTGGACGACGATACCTGAGTGACCGCATCAGACTTTGAAATAACACATATGACAAATGCTTTACTTCAGACTTTAAAGTATACTCACGTTTCTAAATAATAAAAGTAGAAAGTAACAAAAATTTATTCTTAGGGTTTTATGTCCTACTTAGGGGGGTTTGTCAGAGGGAGTTTTAGTCAGGGGGAGGTTTTGTCCGCGACCCACCAACAAAACATCTACCAACTCTCTTCGTCCCTCAAACCAGACTTGAACTTTCACTTGGCCCTCATTTATTTTGCATCAACCAGCGAATGGCCGACAGATTAAACAATTAAAAAGCTTCTTTGTCTCTATTTGTTTTTTTTTCGATAGTAGACCTATGATAATGATATATTTATAATAACAATAAAAAATAATACTAATAACTACAATAGTAAGACAGCTTGCTGTTTTGCCGAAGCAATTCCCGTTATTCTTAAAAACTTTCTGTGGGCTCTGAAATTAAACTGAATTATTATACTTAGGCCCTACGCCGATTTTCCCCCGGAAATTCTTCATGTAAGCATACTTCTGTGTCGTAATTTTATAAGACATAGGCCTAGGCTTACGTTTTCCAGCCTTGTGAAGAGCGAATCTTGCGAGAGGGAGCTCAATAGTTGGAGTTCTTGGGCGGTCTTGGGCCTCTTGGCCTTTCCTGCTAAAGGGAAACTTGGTAAACATGAAACAGTACGTAACGTAAGTAGGCCTAATGCACAACTACATTGTTTTGCTGTGAGGCAGATAACGGAACTAAGCTAAAACCACAGTTAGCAAGCTCCAGAACAATTTCCACAGAGCACTTATAGGCGTCTATATATTTATTTGGCCGAAAAGAATGCACTGCTATCGCTGGCATTGTCTTTATTACTTGACTATAGGCCTACTAGAGAATTAACGCCACAAGTAGGCCTACTGTGACACTACTGCATAACATGAGAATCCGTTGTCTGCAACCAAAGAGCCGTGTGCGTAGCCGACCAAGGACAGGAGAAGGTATAAGCGTCGGTATAATAGCGTGACTCGAGATCTTGTTTTTGTAGGCATTAGGGTTCTTTACTAACAGAAAGTTTACAGGAATACTGTATTGTGCATTTCAAGGGCCTAGGATTTTATTGGCACCGACGATTAATCAATTAAACAATGACGCAGTATATGATGTAAATCAAGTCGTTATCAGTCCGATAAGACTGAGGCAGCCTACGGTGCATGGTTAAGCAATTGGAAAAGATTAATCTGAAGTTGAGAAGGAAATCACACTCGCGGTTGAGCAAAATGAACAGATATAATATAATATTGTAAGGCGATGGGTCAAAATCTAGATCAACAAATGGAAATGTCTCCTTCACCAAGAACAGTAACTGTTAATAACGTAATGGGCGACCTGCTTGTGATGTGACGTAATCGAGCATTTATATAGCACCGCTCTAATCAGCAGCGCACTCATCGGGTGTCTGTCCTTGGGTCAGAGAAAAGGAAAGGTTTAAGCGTCTCCGGAACTGGTGATCAGGTGAGAGTGATAGTTAAATTCGACTCCTGTAATAGCTTGTCATCCTTCGTTCTTACTATGTTTGTAGTCATACTGCGGTTTGTCAGTTTGAAATCAAACGTACATTATTATTATTAGAATTAGATCCAGGCCATGTCATACTCAAAGAAAGACAATGGGATGACCTGGTTGAGTAGTAATACCGAGTCTGGGGAACAAGTGGCTACCGGTAGTAGTTTTAAGTTTTTTGTGGTCTGGTGCTAAGAAGTGTAAGTTTAAAGACAAATAATGGCCTCGCCCTCCTCTATCGAAATTTATGTTAATTAAGTATTTAAGTTAAAAGGTTTAAGGACACATTGTGATAATGAAGACCATTAGTCTTGCCTCCTCCTGTATCTAAGCTTTAGACTGCACTGCCAGAGTACGGGCAGTGACCCACTCTTCATCAGAGCAGACAATAATTATTTTATGGTGAATTTGTTTTCATGTGCATTAGAGCTACTCATAATCACATGCGTTTCAAGCTACTTAATTATATCTCGTAGGCGGACATTTCGGTTGATCACAGTAAGCTCAGGCTTTTTAATAAGGCACATGACTAGGCGCTATCTAAGAGACTAGGAACACGTCATTGGATCTCATCCATATGCATAGATCATAAGGTTGAAATGAATATTCACATAGGGCGGTGCATAATATAATTATGTGTATATTATACGCTTGAGTGCGCAATTATTGTTTGATGTCTAACGTTTAATGCATGATTGCACATTTGCACATTATTTCGAGGGCATCAGACTGCG